>CM031234.1:985345829-986545829 GCA_018340775.1 Taxus wallichiana var. yunnanensis | reverse complement strand
TGCAGAGTTGATGGAGCTGCAAGAGATCAGAAATCAGGCATCCCAAGCAATGGAAAAGGATCAAGCATTGATCAAGAAGACCTTTGATAGGAAGGCCAAGGATAGATCCTTCCGAGTTGGAGATCTAGTGTTGAAATGGGATGTGGATAGAGCAAAACCGGGAAGGCATTCAAAATTTGATGCCATTTGGAGTGGCCCATACATGGTCACGAAGTGCAAGAATAGCAATGCTTTCCAATTGGCCTCATTGGATGGTGAAGAACCGCAGATTCCAAATATGGAATCTATCTCAAGCATTCCTTCTAGAGGGAAATTTATCACCTTGTAAATATTAGATTAGATTTTCATTCCTCCAAGTGCTTGTGCACATTATTTTGCTGTAGGTTAGTTTTGTTTTCCCTAAGTGCTTTGGCACAACTTGCTGTCCATGGAGATGTTTTGCAGTCCTTGCTCCCATCAGGTGATATTCCATCTTCCTCCTTACACATTCTAAGTCAGTTGGGGTTCTAAACAGAATATTTGATGACTCCATGCCCAATGGACTGCTTCAGGCTACTGGTCTTTTCATCTAGCAGGCAGATGACCCCACTGAGTCGCCAAATTGTTATCCAAAATTCACCCCCCAGGGTAATTTTGATAACATGCATTAATTTTTTCAGTCCCGAGCAAGATAGATTGATTCAAGGCAAAAAATCATGTTTCTGGGTCCCTCGGCTTTTTTCTAACTCTCCTGTCCAAGAAGAAAAGAGCAAGTTCTAAAAAGGGGGTGAAAAAGTTGCAAAAAACAAGCTTGGGCAGAAAAATCATGAAAATCGGCTAAGTCCTAGTCCAGGTAGCACTGGGACAGTTGGGACGTCGGGGCGAATCAGCCGAAAAGCCTCCAGTGGCCTACACAAAGATTGGGACAGTTGGGACATCGGGACGCGCGGGACGCGGAAAGCCGATTCAGCCGAAGGAGGAAAAAATTAACTAACTGCTGTGCAGAACAGGCTGGGACATCTAGGCCGTGAGGATGCAAAGGACGCGAACCACCCGGATCGGCCGAAATAGAGAACTTTCACACTGGGACAGTTGGGACATAGGGACGCGTGGGACGCGGAAAGCCGAAGGAGCCGAGAGCCAATCAAATCACGCCACGTGTCTTCGCCTCAAAGAGGGACAGGGAAGCCCGAATCGGGTGGATCGGAGGAATTTGTCCCAGACAGTTCGGGACAACTAGGCCAAAGGGACGTGTGGGACGCAAGAGACCCGAAAATCTGACAACAAATCAGAATGTGACACGTGTCTTCGTGGATCAGAGCGGCGGAGGAGAGGGTGAGATTTTTACTTAATGTTTTGCCGAGTTTCCAAAGGTGAGGTTCGAAGGGTCGGCCCGAGCCAATAGACACAGGACACATGTCCAATGGAGCAGGGAAGTGTGGAGCTCGGGAGGAATTAGAGAATTTGGTAAAATTTTTGGCCAAAAACTAAAAGGTAAAGGATGACCCCGCGCCCTGTCCTCCAACCAGATCATGCCACGTGTCCCAAGTGGCGGGGACGTGGGGAAAAAATGGGAAATTTTCCAAAATTACAAAAATTCAAAACTTTCAAGGAAAACCTATGGGTAAGGGAAGGAGAGAGAATTGCTCATCCAATCAGCGCCCGACACGTGTCGTCCAGGTGGCAGAGCGCGAGAAAAAATTTCAAAACCCAGTTTTGCCTGTTTTATGCCCTAATCTTCAGATCGTCATATCTTTTGATCCAGAGCTCGGATTTGCACGTTCTTTATATCATTGGAAAGCTTATAAAATTATCTACATGATTCCGGGGTAAATATTGAATTTTGGTTTAGTCTAGAGAGATAAAGTTAAGAAACAGCTCTGACGCGTGTTCATGGCCAGAAGTGACATTTCAGCTGACCAAATTTAATACAGAATGGGTCGCATTCTCCTCCAATTTGGTCAAAAATGGTAGGGTATGGGTTTTTAAGGTCCTCCATGCTAATTTAATGCATTTACAGTCAATGAGGAATGGGCTCCCACATTTTGTACATTTTCTCTCTCCTGGGCTTGACCCATGTAATGTAAAAGCCAGATTTGGCTCATTTCTAAAGGGTGGAACACTTTTGGCATAGCAATCTTCTTCTTTCACCTCCAACAAGTGATTGTTGCAAGAATCAGACCTCTTCAAAGACTGTAACAGGTTTTCTACCTCTCTGAGGTTGTAATGCAATGGTTTTGGAAATGATAATGCAAGCTTTGTGAATGGGTTTCAGTCCTTTGTTTGTATTATTTGCTTCATTTCAGATCCTAAATTATATCTTATCAGCCTGTGTATGTTTTATGTTGCAATCTTTGGTTTGTGTCTATTTTCATGACAAAAATATTCACCACTCCTTTTGGTGCATCACCATCTTTAGTTAGTTTCAATTTTTGCATTTCTATCCCTGTCTCCTTGCAATTTAGAGTAGGATTAGGATTTGAACCTCTGTAGTTGTGCAAATATAGATCTAAATCAGAGGAGTTTGAGGAACCAGCCTCTAATCTAGAGATTCCTCTCTCAGTTTCACAAGTCCCACACTTGGAGAGAGGTTTCCATGTTGTGCAATCACACTGGATGCCTGAAACATCAACCTAGAAGCCTGATGTGCGTCCAGGGGTGCTGTGATTTTGCACCAACAAAACCTTTCTACCATGGACTTATTTTCCATGGGATATTCCCAAATATTGTTTTTTGGCCCATTGAGAACTCCAATTTCCATAAATATTAAATAA
Organism: Taxus wallichiana var. yunnanensis; assembly: GCA_018340775.1. Taxonomy (NCBI): domain Eukaryota; kingdom Viridiplantae; phylum Streptophyta; class Pinopsida; order Cupressales; family Taxaceae; genus Taxus; species Taxus wallichiana. The sequence goes on along the minus strand of CM031234.1, from coordinate 986,543,076 downwards.
ATTAAGATAGCACCAAAAGTGATCTTATCACCTGTGCGTGCTTCTTCGATGATGGTTTCTACAATGTAGCCTGTTATGTTATAGAATACTCCCTAAGACATATTCCTCATGACATGGAGCCACATTGTATTCACTTGTGACCATCTCTCTTGATCATTCAACTTGGTCACTAGATGCACAACTACTTGTACCACTAGGTACATCTTCAATTTATCAATGTCCATTCTGCACGGACCCTCTATGTACCTCAAATCCTTTCGTGTCTCCATGATTGTTGTTTTATCAATCAGTTTACTAGATAAGTCTACCCTTGTGCCTTTTAATCATGTAAATGTCAAAATTAGGGATGCTATAATCCTTACCATTTCTCTGGAAAAATAGAATAAATCCTCATGGACTCTGCTCATAAGCCATTGGTATAGAGGTTCATACTTGACAAAATATGAGAGCTCGTACAACTGATAGATTCCTACCTGTTTCAACAATTTTTCTCTAGTGTCATCATACACTGGCATATCCTTTGATGTGTGCTTGTTGGTCTTTATACTCAACAATGCGTCTAATTCTTTCTTGTTATCAGAAGTGCGGTGGTTGTAATCACTCACCTTGTAGCTTCGGATGTGGGAATCCCATTCTTGTCTAATTATCACACCCTCTAGATATTGCATCTCTGAGAAATTACTCTCGGGAGCAATTTCAACTTTTGTTTCTACTTTCTTCTTTCCTTTGGCTCTTGTGGCAGGTGATTTTTTTGGTTCCATCATAAAAATCCATCTTGTTACTATCTATAATGATAAAACTCAAAAAATAGCTCAAATCTGCATGCCCTATCTTGAAAGCACATTCCCTAGCTCTTTCTCAACATATCTCGCTTCACTTAAACCCTTCACCAATGGGGATGCAAGCTTCTTCTACACACAAATCCACTCTCCATGTCTAGTTTCACACTCTTTGCACCTCAATACTCTTTGCTCGCTTGGTCACACTTAGCTCATTCAAATTCTTGTGATCACAATGGTAAAAATGAACTTGCATCACGTCCTTATATATATTTTCAAAAAGTTGGTGCATTTATTTCTCCTTCACCTACCAACAATCCTCTCACTAATTGACCATTTTCACACTTTTCACATGGTACATCTTCGTGCCCAAGCTATAACCTTCTAACGTGCCTTCCTACCTTCTAGTTGCAAACTTCTCTTTAACACACTTCCATGTGCTTGAGTACCTCACCACTATGCCTTCCCTTGGTAGTCTCCATCACCTCTACTTACCTCGTATTATATTTTTTCCTTCATTTATCTCCATCTATGGTCCTTGTTTGGAAGAAATATCCTTTCTAATAATGCCCCAAACTTGAATAACACCTGTAGTATTTTTTTCCTTTATGTGTACCCATTTTTCAATAGCCACCCCACATAAATGGTATGTGTAGTCCTCTGCACATAAAAATTCTTCAAATGGTAATTAGCTTCCAGCGTGCAAACATGCTTATTACACAAAACACCAACTAAAATGACAAATCATAGTGACGAAGAAGGAAATACATTAAGGGAATACATAAATGAAAACCTAATCTAAATGGAAACACTTCCTTATTATAAACACCAAGAAGACTTATTTATAGTAGGGCTTTAGCTTACTCCCGTTAAAGTAACTGGGTAACCGTATTCCATCAAGTGTCTCTAACAAGAAAGTGCCAGTTTATAGTATGTGAGTGATAACATATGGTCTCAACCAATGCACTTTAAGTTTTAATGGATGGCATAGAAACTTAGAATCATAAAGGAGCACCATTTATCCAATCTCAAACTTTTGTCCCGATGTGCTGTCATGCCACGCTTTCTGAATAGCCTTTTCTTACTTTTGACTCCATTGTTCTATTTCTCATTGATCATCCAGCTTTGGCAACTTTTCAATTCATTTTTCTAATGCTTTCTCATCAGCTAGAACTCTAGTACATGCAATACGTAAAGAAGGTAACATGAATTCCGTTTACGATGAACTTATTTTGTGTGAAAAACCAATTAAAAGGGTGTGGACTTGTTTAACCACTTGTATGTTATTCTATATGCCCAAAGCATGGAAAAAAATTTATCATCCCAATCTTTCCTTCCAAAATCACAAATTTTTGTCAATGTCTGGCTCAAAATCTTGTTGAAAGCTTCAAAGCAGATGCATTTTCATGAGGATGATATTGTGTAGTCTTATGGTGTGCAATCATGAACTCATCCAATAGAATTATGATTGTCTCATTCAAAAAGTGTGTGCCCCTATCACTGGTCAAACTTAATGGGCATCCATACCTGTAAGAACATTCTCCCATAAGAACCTAGCTGATGTAGCTATTGTACAATCCTTGGTAGGTGTTGCTTCTTCCCACCTTACGATATAATCTTTGCAAGTGATGATGTAGCACGATCCAGTCCTACGCGTTGCTGGAAAAATAGGACCCATAAAGTCTATAGCCAATTTCTCAAATAGATATTCACTAGAAATAGGTCTTAAAGGAATTTCATCTCTTTGCATAGGTTTACTAATGCATTGACAATTATCACACACCTTACAATAGAATTTACAATCCTTGTAGAGGGTCTCCCACCATAATCCAATGAGTAGAATCTTGTGCGTAGTGGCATCACTTGCATAGTGCCCACTTGCAATACCACCATGAGCCTCTTCCATGATGTTCATGCGCTCGTGTTCTAGTACACATCGACATAATACTTCATCTTAGCCTAACTTGTATAGGTCACCACTGATCAACATAAAAGGTGTTGCGTGAATTGCAAGTTATTTCTTCTCTAAAGCTTTTAGTCCTTCTGGCACCACACCTATGTGTAGAAAAACAACAATATCCTCCAAGTATGAAGGCACGCAATGTAACTTGTATAAATATGCATCTATAATTGTATTTTTAAATATTTGCGCATCTTCTCTCGATTGAATTCGCGATAAATGGTTTGGGCCAATTACTTTTACCTAGTTTTACCACAACCGTGAAATATACTCCTTGGAATAGAAACACCCATCAACATATTTTCCCTATAAAATAGGATTATTTACCAAGTATTTCAATATGATGTGATCGGTGTAAAATATGAATGGTGTTAATAGTAGGTATTGTATGAATTTATGTAGCGCATAGATCGTTAATAAGGATTCGCACTCGGTAGTTGTATAATTCTACTCTGTAGGGGTCAACTTTATACTAGCAAGACGGATAGGATGGTCTATAATACCTTCTCCATGATGAGCCAACACCGCACCAATGGCCATTCCAAAGATGTCCACATATACATGAAACAGTTGGTCTCATGTGGGAAAGTGCAGATATAGGCATTGTAGTAAGTCTCTCCTTTAGTATCTCAAATGTGCATTGTTGTGTTTCTCCCCAATAAAATGTCCATTTTACTTTTAATAAATCCTCCAACAGGTGTGATAAAATTATCATATCCTTTGATAAATTTTCTATAATACCTAGTGTGACCCAAAACTCCGTCCACCTCACTCTAACTGGTAAGTTCTTTCAGGCCAAAAATAACCGCAATCTTAGCTGAATCTACCAACAAACCTTCATCACAAATGATGTGCCCTAAAAAAGTGTCAAATGGTGTAACAAATACACACTTATTGATGTTTAAAGAGATGCTTAATTGTCTACATATTTCAAACATTAAGCACAAATTATCACAATGATCCTTAACAAGCCCATACACCATCCAATCATCCAAGTAAACTTACAAGAAAAGATGAATAAAATCCTAGAATGCTTGAAAAACTATTCACAAAAATACAATAGGTGTGTTTTTCAGACCAAAGGGCATCACAGTATATGCAAAAATTCCCCATTCAGTGGTGAAAGTTGTTTTTTCTTGATCCTCCTATGTAATCCGGACCTGATGATACCCAGAGAATCCATTTGTAAAAGAATAGATCTCACGCCCTACAACGCATTTTAATATCTCCTTTGTGAAAGGTGTAAGAAAGGGATCAATCACACATGCAACATTCAGCTCCATGTAGTCCACATAGATCCTAATCCAACCATCTTTCTTTATACTGATCACCATTGGGATAACCCATTCTGATTTATCTAGGGGTTTAATGATGCCAGAGTTCAACATTTTGTCAATTTCTTCCTTGAATTTGATGCGCAGTTCGGGTTCATCCTGTAAGGTCTCTTCCTGATCGGGCACGCACTTTCCTTAAGCTTTATCTTCATTTCTCCTAATGATTCATGCACTCCTTTTAATTCATGGTAGCCCCTAGGAAATAAGTCCTCAAAATCATGGAGAAAATCCACTATTTTTTTACTTCAGATTCAAACCAATAATCTCCAATTATTGCCTCTTTAGATTTATCATCCATACCAATATTCACTTTCTTGGTCCTCATAGGTTCATAATAGGTGCATGTGTTGTTATCTGTAATGTCTAAGACCTTGCACACACTTGTTTAATGATCTATATCATGTTATTCTACTTCTTCAAAGCATCCACTATGTAGACCATCTTCACTCTTTCTTTCTAAAAGTAAGCACACTTAAGTAGTGTGGAATTTTTCTCTGCTTCCTTCAAAAATGCGCTCTTGAGTCATTTTCATCAAATAAATCTGAATGAGTTCTTCCACCTTTGTACTAGCTCCCATAGTTAACCACTTTCTACTGGAGATCTAGTAGAGAAGTAGTCAAAATTCTGGACCATACCTATAATCAAATCCTGCCAATTTCCAGTTTCTCTATGTAGCTTTGCATATACATACCAAGTGTGTGTACAACCTTGTAAAGTGGAATAAAGTTTGTGTACCCATAGAAAAGGTGGTAAAGCTTCCTACCCCTTTTCCAGAGCCTCTCACACTGTTGAATGTGGTGATGAACAAGTTATTTACCATGATATGTGAAAAATTAAGCTCGTGCATTACTCCTAGAAAAATGAGTTGTAAGAGCAATCTTGACTTCATTCCATTCTACAAGATTATCTCTGTGAACCACCCACTAGTACGCTATTCTCCCATGTAGGGTATATGCTAGCATACTTCTTCTTTCCAACTGGTCTATCCATTGTTCCTCCATGGCACACAGGAATATCGTAAGGTCTCATTCCCAATGTACCAAGGTTCAGAGTTGTTACCTATTCTCCTGACGCAACGAGGTTTTCTTTTCACGTGAATGTGCTCCTTAATTTGCACCTTACTAACTCATAAGTACCATGAGCCAAATTATCACAAGAAATACTCATAGTGTCACTAATAGATTTTGCATCTTCCCATTGAAGTATTCCTTCTTTAGATGGCTCAAGGACCTCTAGGTCCCGAATGACGCTTACATAAATCCTATATAGATCTTCCTCACTTAAAGGATAAACATAGGGCACATATTTTCCATCTGTTAAAGGGATAATAACTCTTTCCTCCTTTTTCTCAAAACTGATATATCCCTTGTTGAACCAAAGATCAACATTATTTGTGTAACACCAAGGGTGTTCAAGAAGAGATGGGAAATTGTTTGCTTCTATAAGCGCTAAAACCTCAAAATACCTAGTGAACTTGGCCCCTTTATAGTAATGGATGCATCTTTTAAAAATCTAATAGGAGTGGCCTTAGTTTGATTAGCCATAAATAATACATTAGAAGATGACTACAATGTAGGTCTCCCCATCTGTACCCATACATCTAAAGTAAGCACATTTACTTTTGCATGTATGTTAATCAATATATTACTCAAGAGCCATCTGTAAAAACAACATTTAGAGTTATTTCCTATCATAGTCTAAGCTATGGGGGGGAAGATTTACATGCAGGATCTGATGCCCATTCTCAGTATTAGCATGTGGAGTGTTTCCCTTTAGCCAAATCCCTAGTAATGGAATAATATTCTCCTAGCACAACATTCTGCATACCTCCTTCAAGTCATCAATATCGATGGGACATTATTTTCTACCTTCTTCTCTCGTTCCACCTTCCGTGATTGCTCTTTTAAACACTTTATTTCACCCCGAAGATTTCTAAGGACTTCCATGGTATCTTGATAAACCTCCTTCTCATGCACAAGATCCGGGTATCTTGCATGAAAAAATCCACCTTAATGATAATAGGATTATGTGATTATGCCTCTCTAGCACGCGTAAGCCAACATGGGTAGTGATATTTACGGGTAATACCTCAAGTTCCGGTTCAATTTGGGCATCTACTTGATTTACCACAACGCATTATATCCTAACCATCCCTACGCCTTTTCTCTCCTATTTATGCTGCTTACTAAGATGCTCATATAAGTATGAGAATTCCTCATAACTATGATTATTTCCATAGAAAAAACATGTAATATTATGGGGACATTCGCGCCTATAGTGGTAAGGAGATTTGTATATAAAGCACGTTCCACAAGGGAACTCACATCATCCACCACCACGGCCTCGACCTCCGAATCCACCATGGTATTAATGCCACCTACCATGACCTCCTTCAAAATGCCCTTCATTCTGATCATAGTGCACTTGATTGTGATCCCAATCCTGGTGCTCATTCTTGCCTTTAGAGTTATCTAATATGCTTGTCTGTCACACACCAATATCTATAACATCATGGATCTGACCAATCAATCTATAGTCCTCTGTATCATGAGTTGTGGACCGAAAAATATTACAATAATAGGATATGTTATTTCTTATCACACATTGTAATAATGGGTAGTGGCTAGCATCATGGTTTAAATGACATATCTCACAGTCTAACAACAATGAATGTACTGATCTACAAGAACAACTATCCTTGGTGTGACCTTCCACTTCATAATCTATACACCAAATCCCCACCCATGTCTCATGTGCTGAATTTGCTGATAGTTTCTCAAACTATTTCACCATAGCTATAATATGTGCCTCTATGAATGGGATGACTCTAGTGTCTATACTCCCAACTACCTCAACATGTAAATCAAGTTCAAGGGCTTTATGTGGATCAGTGTATGTCTTATGTGATAGTTCCCTTATAAAAGGTGTGATCATACCTCCAACAAACCACCGTTGTGTATGCTTTGGCTTGCATGAATATCATAGGAAAGCTTAGATAAAAATAGTTTGAAACAGTCATCATACTCCCGATACTCTTAGTAGTTCCTTGTTTAATATAATTGAGCGTGCTTATGCTCTTCTACTCAAATTCAGGGATATACAACTCTTTAAGGAATGGATCTTTGAATGCTACATAATCTACACAAGTTTGATCTGGGTCAAACCTCCTATACTGTTGTGCATGTCCCCACAAAGGTGTAGTTTAAATTGACATTCCTTACACTCGAATCCATGATCTTTTTGTGTGCCATAGTATCTCACACATGTGCACGTGTTCAAAAACATCTTCTATGCCCCTATACTTTAGAAGAAAAATGAAATCTCCATTTAATTATTCTAGGGTTGGTAAGGACCCTTCCCACCTAATCCAGAACCCCCTATGTTTCCTCTACCCCCAGAACCACCAGATCCACTAGAACTAGAACCACCTATACCTCTTGATCCTCCACCTGTAAGTGGAAATGGACCAGAAGATGTACTTACCTATTTCCCAATAGTAGTACTGGCCCGAACCCCACGATCTGCGTGAAGTGGTACCACTCCCGTAGTGAGTCCAAAATTCTACATGGTCACATTCAATGCGGAGATGATGCACCTAAAAGGTACCTCCAAACAACAATGAATACATTTTCCCTGCCATCGATGTAATTGCTATGTGACTTACTCCTGCTTCCCTACTACCCAAATTATCTTACTTGACTATTGGATATACTAAGTACTAGAAAACCAAGTGTAAGGTCTAGGTTACTAGGTAGATTCGAGATGCGTGCTGTGGCCCAGTCATCTCTCGTGGGCGTGCTCCTATGTGATGCCAAAGAGGGTTCCCTTTCCTATTTTCCCAAATGAGGGATTTCTTGATTCTCTGGCTCCATGCCTTCTACATGAGCTCTAAATCCTTCATGAGCCATATCTCTCCTCAATGCCATCCACTCTGCAATGTCACATTGCTTCTCTATCTCCCTCTCGCACGCCTCATTGTACTTAAGCCGCATTTCTTCTCTCTGCCTCTCTGGCACTATTTCTTCCATCTTTCACCAAACCTACTCCTGCCCCCGCACATGGTGGGGTTTAGTTAGCCATTGATTTACTTTCCAAGTTCAAGGTTACCATCAGAATCTTGATTACTAGTGGGATGCCTTGCAAATAGGTTCCCCTAGGATAACATAAAAACTTAAACTCATCTACCTCTAGGAAATAATAAGTAGATATTGAGTACTCCAGAATATAGCTATTCAAGATGCCATAGAACCAAGTATCCACAACACATGTCCAAATTAGATTAGTATCATATAAGGCCTAAAATTCTCCCTTTTTTTAGACAAGTGTGCGATACCTCTAATTTCTTTTACATGCATAAGCAACTAGCCACTTGTACAATTCTACCAAAATGATAGCAAAGAAGCTCTCATACAAACTATCATAAAGATTTTGTTCCACCTACGTGCGTGCACTAAACTCAAATCCATTGTTGAACCATCATGCGTACTCTTCTTCTAGATATTTTATCCACTTCTCAACACTTTTTAGGGTCAACTGGTATGTCTTTATCACAAACCATCCTAAAAATAATTGAAAAAGAGGTCCTAGAAATGGAACCAATGATGCAACCTAAAATTTACCAAGAATAACCCAGGTGCACCGACACATCACTCACCTAGACCGAGCACTCACTCAAAGAGCATAAATATACCAGGCCCCTCCTTAGAGTTGTATGTGTAGGATGTAAACATGATGAAGAGTTAATGCATTCAGATCCATAAACAACATATGTAACACCTTGAATAGATCATTATATTTCTCTTTGCATTACAAGTGTTGGCATGTGATTTTCTTAAATTAGGTGTGTTTCCTTGATGGTTGAAAATTGTAACATCCTAAATTTTGGAACTCAATATCAATAATAATATTTTTGGTTGTTTCTTCTTGGTTTCTATTTGTTTTTTTGTTAGTCATTCATCAAAGGTATGAGTATACAACACAAAGGAATGGACATTCATCCATATACCCATATGGGTATGATCATAGGTATGTGAGCATATATACTTATTTATATAAGCTATCATAGTTGTGTGCATACACATGTGAGTGTACGTACAAGTGCCCACTCTTCCATGAGTTAGCACTCACCCTTTTGATTCAGTGATAGCGTTTTGGTAGCTTCCAGTGTGATATTATTTAATATCATTTGCTAGCCTAACTAACCTAATATATAGGTTACGTGATCTAACCTAAGCCTAATTTATGATGGTATGTTAGCAACATAACCAAGTGTCAAAAGATTATCTAGATGTTTTTGACTCAACTGTAATAAATGCATGACATTTTAATTTTCTTGGTTAATGAGCTCGACATTTAAATAATGCTTAATTGGAATGATATTTTGTGGAATTCGAATTATGAATTATTTTGGCATTAACATATGTGTTAATTATTCCTCTTGGAATGTGGCACATAGTTTTATTTAAATAAATAAATAAAAATTAAACTTAGCCTAAAGCTAAGTGGAGGCATTTTTGAAGTTTAATTATATTTAAATGGATTTTGGAATCCATGAAATAAAGGAGAGTTAGGTTTTGATTTTTACCATTTAGCATGGCGTGAAGAGAGGAGGAAGTAGAGGAGAGACCATGTCAAAAAAATCTGGAGGATTTCAAGGAATTTTAAGGCCATCCGGAGTTGATTTTGGGGAGAAATTTCCTAGAAAAATAAATAAGGGTTTGAGGTTTTATTTTGGTACGGTGTGGAGCTAAGAAGCTGGAGGAAGAAAAATAGAGAAGGAAAGAGGAAAGCACAAAGGGTTTTTGATCTTCTTCATCTCAAATCTTTCAGGAAAGGGTTTCTTATTTTTGTCTATGTAATATTTTACAAATAAATGCATATTCAGTTTATTCCTCTTCTGGGTAATGAGAAATATGGATTATCTATTGTGGGTATTAATATTTTCGAATCAATCCTTTATGGGTATTTGGAAAATGTGTTTATTTTAATATGGGCATTATATATTTCAGATCTCTCAAGTATGAGAGCCAAAGATTTTGTTTTTAAATCCTTACTTGATAAATGGAATCAATGAGGTTATTCTTTGGGTGTTGAGAGAAGATTTCTTGACATTTTTGCTATGGGTTTTGGACTGATATCCAAGCTACATTTTTAAATGTTGGAATGTTGTTTTTGTTGGTTGATTTGTTGGTCTACTACAACTGTTATAAGTTGTGTTGTTGCTGTTGTAACAGCTGCTAGAAGAGTTGTGTTCTTTAAGGATTTATTGGTGTGGTAACAATTGTTAGAAGTGTTGTTTTTTTATTAAATTATTGCTGCAGCATTGGCTGTTATAATGCCAAGTTTTTTGTTAATTCCTTGCTACGTGTAGTTATTATTTGAGGTGTTATTTTTCTGCAACATTAGTTATCAAAGCATAGTGCTTTGGGGTGATTTCTATGCTCCAAATTTGTTGTTGATTGTTATTTTCTTTGCTGCAATTTTTGCTGCTAGTACGATGCATTTCGTCAAATGGTTAGTGTGTAATCATTTGCATAGCATTTTAAAAGAATGTTGTGCTATGACATTTTTTCAAATAGTTAGTGTGAAATCATTTGGCTAGAATATTTAAAGAATGAGGTGTTGTGACATTACATCAAACAGCTTGATATGCAATCTTTTATTGGCATAAATACATGAGTATGGATTATGGCATTTTATCATGTTGCTGAAATGAATTCATTGGAATTGAAGTGAATATCTTTATGGCATTTTATTATGCTACTGGAACAAATTCGTTTGAATTTATGTGAAGTTATTTTATGGCATTTTATCATGCTGCTGGATTGGATTCATTGGAATTTATGTGAAATTATTTTATGACACTTTGTCATGCTGCTGAAATGCATTCTTGGATTATATTGGAAGGTTATATTATGAAATTTTGTCATATGGTTCACATGTATCCTTTGAGTAAAAAGGATTTGTTGTGCCTATTGAAAATGCATTATCTTATCGATCGATTTGGCATATCGTTCATTTTGATCTTGTGAAGTGAAGTTCATGATATGAAATTTTGTCATACAATTGGTATGCATTCCTTGGAATATATGTGAATTCATTATATGACATTTTGTCATATGGTTGGCATGCATTCTTGGGTATAAAGGATATTTTGTTCCTCTTGGAAATTATGTTATGTTGCTGATCTGATTTGGCATAATGTTCATTATAAGAATTGTAAAGTGAAGTTCATGTTGATGCTTTGAAAATTACTTATCATGCCTTCAACTTTTTATATGGAGCCTATATGTGACATTTCTTCAAATAGTTGGTATGCTGATTTGATTTGGCATGAAATAATATTATGAAATGCATTATGTAATCAGCCTTACGTGAGGTAAGTTTTATGCATTTTCATGTAAGATGGTTAAAGACACCACTCTTGAAATATATTATGAACTTGGTTAGTTCATGCATGTATACATGATTTTTGAAATCATTATTATAATAATAAATGAATTAGTATCCTAATGCATGACTGTATATTTTGAATACATTTTCATTTGTAGAATACTACATATATGAAAATGGAAATCCTTGCCAATTCAGTTTGAGCTGATCCCTTTGTGGAAAATATAGGCCATTCTGGAGATAAGGGAAAGGAAAGAATCTGAAGGGATTCAAGCTGATTTCAGATCTTGATTAGTTACTTTTATATTTTAGTTATGGAATAAATTGTACTTGATGTATTGCTGGAATAATCAGTATATTATATAAGCTTATGAGGCTCTTTGCCATTACATGTAACCTTATAAGATTGTACTGAGATATTGAAAATAATGAAATGTCCTTTGGACTCAAAGCTAATTTTTAGCAATATGTTTAGCACATATGATTTATTTGTATAATTTTATGATTTGATTATGTGAGAAATCAACATATCAATTTAATAATGGGAATAATGGGAGTAAAAAAATGGACCTCGGTTCTTGAGGTCCTTACAAAAATCATGCTTGTTATGGATAAATCATTTGTGCTCTTGGATTCATTGGAATGAAATGACATGGCTTTCAGGAATCCATTTTCACTTCTTATTGATAAGCTGCAATCAAATTTTTAGAGTTACAAACTTATCTCTTATGACTGACTCATCCTTGGATCAATTCCAAAGTGATCTAAGGAATGTTTTAAATCTTCTTATCTTATTATCTTGAAATACCATGCCTACATTTTGTTGTGTGTTGTGCTCGGCTCTTCTTGATTGACCTTTTTCAGGGTGCTTAATGGTGTTAAGGGAAAGGGAAACTGTTTGAGGATTCTGGAGAAAGAGAGTGTTTAATGTGTCCTATATCTAATAAGGTCTATCCTAATGGGATTCGAGACACAGGTAAAGTTTCCTAACTCTTTCTACGCCACTCTATGTGGGATGACATCCTAACCTAAGTTGTTAACACTAAGTTAGTATGTGGGGAAAATAACCTAAGGGATGCTAAGTTATTTCTAACCTATTGCCTATACTATTTGGTTAAACTAAGACCTAACCTAAGGTGACAATCTATTTGATTGAAGGTTATATCCTAAGGTTATACTTTTAAATTAACCTAAGATCTAACCTAAGAAAATTGTATCTATCCTAAACTAATGGGCATGGAAGGGAACCTATGGGTTGATTGGCAAGTGGGAGCTAGCGGTAGTTCCTAAGCTTTTAATGAGATTTGATTTTGATTTGATTTGGTTTTAAGGCATATAAGTACTGCCAGTTTGGCAAGGGCTAGTTAAAGTTTAGTGGAACCTACGTGGAGGCATCACTAAGTTTGGAAATGGATGTGGAAATTAAATTTGGTCTCACCAAATTTGGATGGTGGTGGCAAAGAGAGATAGGCAGGAATATGCAAATTAATGGCATTAATTCACCTTGGTTTTGGTGAGAAAGCTATCTTGGAAGGCATGCTAGCGGATTTTTTGGGGTTGTTTTGCTTTGCATGCTTCACGATTTTTGCTCTGCATGGAGCTATCTAGTTTTTCGAACCAACAGTTTGATCTGCACTTAGTGGCTATTTTTGAATTCTTTGATCTATTTTCAGTTTGAGGAATGTATAAGAGGCATTGTGGAAAAATATTATTGTTGTTTGATCTTTCTTGGAGAAGAAGGGGTGTTGGAAACTCGCCAAAAGTCTTCTTCGAATCGGCAAAGGCACTATCAGGCATGATAGGCTCTACCCATTAAGATTTCTTACTTTCTTCTAAATGATTCATTAAAACAACTTTGGTCACTGGACATACATTTTTACATGATGTATCTGGTTAATTACTTGCATGTTTTCTTGAAATTTATGTGGGTTTTGGAATACGAATCCTTGGTTGTTAATGGTAGTTCTTTGGAACTTTCTCTGAACTAGTTGTTAGAGGTTTGCATGTGAATTTGTATTGAAACTCTATAACTTGTACTTGAATCTCTATTGAACTCTGTAGCTTGTATTCGAATCTTTGTTCTAGCATTTAAGACTAATGTTGAATGAAATGGCTAGTTGCTTGTTGGGTTCTAGAATCTCTATTTAGTCTTGTGTTTTGTGAGCTTGAAGTGGAGCTCTATAGTTGTTCTAAACTTGTATTGAAGCTTTAAGATTTGTTATGAGTTTTATTGGGACCTTGTGTTTGTTTTGGACTATGTTGGAACTAAGTGTAGTTCTAAACCTTTGGTTGAATCTTTGTATTCAACAATTGTACTCATATACAGTTCTTATGAAAACTGAACTTGTTGTTGAGTTGTTGCATTGTGTCCTATACTTGAGCTCTGAACTGGAGTTTTACTCTTCCTTAGGGAACCGAAATGCTTGAACCCGTAATAGAGTGTTGGTGTTTATTCTGATCTTGTATTAGGGCCATGGGTTTATTATAGACTCATATTTGAGCTTGTGTTGTTAGAACTTATGTTCGAAGCTCGTATTTGACACAGTATAGGTAATTCCATTGTTGGTTGTTTTGATCTTGTATTGGAATTGACGTGTTTGATTTTATACAAGTATTCTGAGCTGGATTTTAGTGGGTATTAAGGATTGTAAAGCTTCAGTTTCATTTAATACTGTCTGACTGTGGAAGGGGTCTTGTGAGTTTTGTTTGGTCGAAGTGGACCGTGTAACTTATTTTGAGGTCTCCTTTGTTTTGATTCTGAGAAAGAATGGTTGTATGACTTATGCCTTTAAGACTACACTTGTGTTCTCGAGACTTGACAGGCGTGTAAATTCAGGAGTGTATCCTATTCATCTCTGCTCTGAGCGAACTCGTGCCTTGTGAGAAAACTTGATTGTTTCGTTCATAGAAATAAATGGGACTGGAACTACGTTCTATTATGGGACAATCGTATCAGTTGTAGAGGTTTATGGAATGTATTATTTACTTCCTTTTTGTCTTTGATGTTGAGAAAATTCTTACCTATCATAAGATTTTAATGGAACTCGAGGGGCTTGTGGTGATTTCGTTTAGTCGTGGGAAGAAGTTGGGACAGTACTTATCTTAGACGAATTGTTTAGTTCCTTACTTTCTTATGATATTTCATCCGATTCATGGGTTTTAATAGAATGTTGAATATAAACCTAGTTTACTAGTGTAGTATGAAGGGATACTGTATCCCCTGAATGCTTGGAAATTCAGTATTTGGGTCCGTGAGTTTTATTGACCCTTGTCTATCTTACATTGTTGCGTATTTCTCTTCCTTGTTGGGTTCTTTAAATGAATCTCCGAGTTTTAGTTAGATAGGTGAATAGAATCTCTTGAGGACAATATGTTGTTTAGAGATGGTACTGTGAATTTTGTTTTGTGAATTGAATTTGAACTTGAGCTTGGTGAATGGAAATAGGTAATCAGTTTGTAAGTTTGTAATGGAAATTAGTAGTATGCATGCTTTGATTGTGCATTCAATTTTGAGTTCTCTTTTGGGAACTAGCTAAGGAATTCCTAAGTTTGTACTTAATAAAGGATTTCATTTCATAGTATAAATGAAATGAAATATGGATTGGGTCCTTTTGGTTTGAGATCCTTTTTATGTTAATTGTATAAGTTCATTGACTGAACTTCTCTTTTATTGATTCTCTTTTGAGATGGGAATTTTCTTGTGGATTGGTTAAGAGATTTATTTCATTCGAGTATAGCTTGGATTTTTGGAAATTTTGGTTTTAGACCTTTTGAATTATATACTACTAACATACTGAAGTTAGTAAAACTTTCAGTTAGACTATTTTAATCTACTTGGATTGAATTGGGATTCTTGTTTTGTTGTTGCCTCTTTATTTATGGACTCCTTATTTTGTCATCTTTGGACTGAGGCAGTGATGTGGGTTCTAAACCTGATTCTTTCCTTTAGAGGAATTGTGTCTAAGAAATAGATATGTATTGATTCTCTTCTTTGGTTTTTATGGAAAGATGAAGCATACTAAAATGAGCTATGTTGTAACTAACTTCTTTTGCTTCTTGGTAAAGGTAAATGTGTTTTTCTATTCTTATGAATTTATGAAACAATGGAAGGACAATACTTGTTGACTGTTTAAAAGTAATTAATAAGATCAACTAGGTCTTGTGATGTAATTTGGATGTTACTAATTATATTATGCTCTTTTCCTAAAAGTGAATTCAGATTCTCTTAATTGTTCCTCTTTCTAGATGCTATTACTTATGATTGTTTGTATGAGGTGTGTTAATTGTTTCATTAAAGAAGAGTTGTTTAATGAAACAATTAGTGGAATGCACTTTAGTTTAATGCTTAGTGATTATCATGCTCAGTTCATTGAATTGATCTATGCTAATAATTTTGCAGATGGACATTGTAAGTGATAAAAGAAGACAAGAACTTTCATGTTGTATTGGGCTTATTTAATTATGAATCTTATGTAAAGAGTTTTATTCATTCTTGAGTTGTATTGAAAAATAAAAGTTGTATTATTTTGGGATACATGTTGTTTTTTGTACAGTATGCCTGATATGCATAATCTTGTAAATTTATAAGTTTATAATGATGAATTGAAAGTTGGAGATTTACTTGTATTGGTTGTGTAAATTATCTTGTATTTATGAAGAAGATGGAAATCCTATCTTGATGATATTCTTCATATATGTTTTATGCTTAATTCTTATAAACTTGATAAGTTAGATAAAGGGAATTAATTCAATTTCCCTTATTATGATGCAACTTGTTAAGTTGCATAAGATGACAATCTTTATCTAAACAATTCAAACATAGTAATGAAATATGTAATGAATATACAGTAAAACTATAGAAATTGTGAAAGATAAGAGGGGTATGACAAACCCTAATACTTAATCATGTGGAGGAAGACTCTTCCCCACTCAAAGGGATGAAATTTAAAGAATGGTGATATGATTGTTAATCATTAGACTTCATTTCCTATAAAGTCTACTATAGTTGAACCTATTTGGTTGCTACACCTTCTTTGAATGGTTAAGTTATGATTAATGGAACTTATGATGTTGTCTTGTTATTTTGGATATCTGTTTGTTAAGCCAAGTAAAACAAACCTAAAAAGCAATCATAAGTTAAGGAAGTTCTTTAATGACTAATGGATCTAATATATAAAAGAACTTATGGAGTGTTGGATTAGGGTTTAGTAGGGTTATTGTAATCAATGTAATAATCAAGATTAATAATGTATTAATAACCTCCTTAGGGTATGTACATCTTGATGAGGTAGTTTATGTAGGATGTTGGCACATGCCAACTATAGGAATGTACCTTCAAGAAGACAAGGGTATTCTTGAGGATACGACATTGTAGTAAACATGTGGCAACACCCTTCTACATTGATCATCTAGATATACACACAAATAAGGACTTAAACTTAGTTTCTCTCTGGGTCAAGTTAGTAGCATGTTTAGGATAGGTAGAAAATTTCAATTTCTCAGGGTATCTTGGCACATATGGTTGACTCAAGTCAACCGAGTATGCCCATATACCATGAGACATTGTGAGTGTCTTCCTATAATAAATTATGTTTCTAACTAGGGCTAGGGTTAAACCTTTAGAACATGGACTGACGGTAGTCAATAAATATTATTCTAGATAACAGAAGAGTGAGGTGAAGGATGTATTCTTGAATGACAAGTATGCCATCTAGTAATAGTAACATGAACAATATGTTGAAAATATTTGGCCAAAGTATTGCAAGTTGCTAGTTGTGTTGTCCTACATCACCTAGTTTAAAGCAACGTGATGTCAAATGAATATTGGTAACAAATATTTAGAGAATTTTTTTAAATAGACCACTCAGTACCTAGAATAGGGTAGGATAACCAAGTATACGTAGTATACATAAAGTATTCTATACTTCAAGTTAACATGAGAGATCGATTGATGACCGAGTCATGGAATGAGAGATCGGTAGCATACCGAGTCATTACAACTGCATATGGTTATCTATTATGAGATTGATTAACATGGAATGTGTGTTCTAAATGATGTTTTATTTAGAACAGAGAACATCATAAAAAAATTCCTTATTTCTAAAGTCTTAAAATGGGAATGTTACATCTTGGTATCAAAGCTGAAGGTTACAGCTCTTGGACCTATTGTGTCCATAATATGATGAAACTTAAATTTTCTTGTAATAGAAAATGGTTAGAACAAGAGGAAATGTTGCAAATAATCCTCTACCCGAGGAAGGAGCGAATGCGCCTGAAACTCGATGAGGTCCTTGCTACCCTCTGTTGGACACAGAGATCATTTAGTTGTACTTGAACAACAAGTAATGGGTAATGAGGAGGAAGATGATGTTGATAACAATAATCAGCCACCTCTAGGGGACAACGCTAATGTAGGTGTTGATAATAACAATGTGAACATACATGATCAGCCTGAGAACAAAAAGGCTAGGTTGGCAGTTGAACTCACTAATGATATAAAAAGGATAAGTCCACCCAAGTTTGATGGCACCACATTAGGAGATGGGGCTGAGAATTGGCTCAACAAAATGGAGAAATAATTACAATAAGGAATTTATCGAGAATAAAAAAGGTGATATGGGAACATACCATATTTTCCATGAGGTATCTTCATGGTGGGATAGTCGTAAGGCTGAAGTTAAATATTGATGAAACTAATATCACATTGGATCAATTTAACAGATACTTTAGACAATGTTTGCTACCAAAACTTTACTATGATTAGAAAATGATGAAATTCTAGAACTTAGCTCAAGGAAAGCTAAGCAGTAATGTATTGGGAGCGATTTACAAAACTCCTTAAGTATGTACCTCGATACTAAACCGAGAGAAGTTCAGGATACATAAGTTTATTTTGGGATTGAATCCCATTATAGGAGGATAGGTGGATGTTCACAACCCAACCATGATGGAAGGGGTTGTTAAAAATGCCATAAGGCAGAACATAAATTGAAGGAAATTTTTGCTCATAAGGAGGAAGTAAGGAAGAAAACTCCCAACTCTTCTTCATCATTTATTACACCTAAGAAAGGACCATTAAAGAAATTCAGAATGAAAAGTAAGTTTTCATCGATACTAATAAGAAAGCAGAAAAAAATAAGTTTTATGGTAATGCATGGAACGAATTTTCCAATAACATTAATAACGAGTAGAAGACCTATGGGGGTCAGAACGATAACTCTAGGGCTGACAATAAACCTGAGCCTAGAAAGGGACCTATAGGAGGCTGTTATAACTATGGAAAATATCATTACGTAAATCAATGCCCTTTAAAAAGGACGATTGTAATCAGCAAAGACAAGATACATGCTGCAGTAGTTGACAAGCAGTGAGAAACAAGCCACACCTATAGAAGTTCCTGGGTAAGTTATTTGGTTTACCTATAACTATTCTTTTTTATACCGGAGCTACTGAATATTTTATTTCTAATAAATTAGCATCAAAACTAAAAATAAAAGTTGGAAACATGGATAAAACATAGACTCGTATAAAGTATGGAAATAGTGTTGTTCATATAGCAAGTATGTGTCTTTTTGGGCAATCCTTGATTTACCTAACTTTTCCATTGACTTTGATATTTATGTTACACCTTTGGGGTCTTATGATGTAATCATAGGTGTTAATTGGTTAGCAGAACATAAGGCTAAAGTGGACTATTTTGAAAAACACATTAGTTGTTTAGATGACCTATAGAAAACAACAGAGATTTAGGGTGTGAAACATGAGATTTCTGTTAGAAAACTGTCAGTTATGTAACTTAAAAAGGCCAAAAATAAAGGTTATACCTTATATGCAATAAAAATTATAGAAAGAACTGAAGGGAACAATGATGTCATGGAACAATATCTATTGTTATGAGACTTCAGTGACGTATTTCCGAAGAATTGCCAGGTCTTCCACCCAAAAGGGAGTTTGATTTCACAATAGAGATCAAGCCTGGAACTGAACCGATTTCTAAAGCACCATATCGAATGACTACTACAAAATTAGTAGAGCTTAAGGCTCAGTTGCAAGAAATTTTGTCTAAAGGTTTGATTAGACCAAGTGTTTCACCTTGGGGAGCACCTATAATTTTGTGAAAAGAAGGATGGAACACTTAGGTTGTGCATTGATTATAGAATGTTAAACAAAGAAACAATCAAGAATAGATACCCACTCCCTAGGATTGATGATTTATTTGATCAGATGCATGGAGCATCAATATATTCTAAGATAGATCTTCGATATGGATATCATCAATTGCAGATTAAGGATGAGAACATTCATAAAACAACTTTTCGAACAAGGTATGGACATTATGAGTTCATGGTTTTACCTTTTGGATTAACAAATGCACCTGTAACATTTATGAATTTAATGAATAATATCTTTCAAGAATACTTGGAAAAATTTGTGCTTGTATTCTTGGACGAAATTCTCATATATTTTAAAAGTATAGAGGAACACCATGAGCGTTTGAAGATAGTTTTGGAAATTTTGAGAAAGAGGCGGTTATATGGTAAGCTATCTAAATGTTCTTTTTATGACACAGAAGTACACTATTTGGGACATGTAATAAGTAAGAATGGAATTTCTATAGGTCCTCCAAAAATTGTAGCTATAACCGAGTGGCCTGCACTAAAGAATGTACATGAAGTTAGAAGCTTCATAGGGCTTGCTAGCTACTATAGAAAATTTGTAAGAGATTTCTCTAAGGTGGTTGTACCAATAACTTCCTTATAGAATAAGGATAAAAAAGTTATTTTGGAATGAGAAATGTAAAATTGCATTAAAAACTTTGAAGGAAAAGTTAACTTTAGCACCTATTTTAGCAAAGATACGCATCCTAATGGAGATTTTATGGTGGTAATCGATGCATCTAGTGAAGGTATAGGTAGTATTTTGTTAGAAAATGTTCATGTCATAGCTTACGAAAGTTGAAAAATAAAGTTACATGAGTTGAATTATGCACCACATGATTTAGAACTTGCTTCCATTATGCATGCACTACAAGTTTGGAGGCATTACCTACTTGGTGAACCTTTTTGAATTAAAAATTGATCATCTTGGGCTGAAGTATATCTTCACTCAATCTAAATGCAAGACAACGAAGATGGTTAGAGTTTTTGTCTCAATATGATTTTGACATAAGTTATATCAAAGGTAAAGAAAATAGAGTGGTTGACACTCTAAGTTGTAGGAAGCACATTTATGCTCTTATAACATTGAGAACTCAATTTAAGGATGAAGTAAAAAGTGTTATGGAATCTGATTCTTACTTTTAGTAAGTAAAGATAGCACTTGCTGCAGATCCTAATGATTGGAGGTATAAAGGTTTTCACTTTGACAACGAAGGAATCTTAAGATTTGAAAATAGGGTATACATACCTTCGCTAAATGATTTAAGAAAGAAATTGTTAGCAGAATTTCACAATTCACCTTTTTCTGGACACCCTAGTATTACAAAGATGCTTGCTGATATAAAACAACAATATTTCTAGAAGGGAATGAAAAAGGATGTTATAGATTTTGTGACACATTTCCTTGAATGTCAACATGTTAAAGCGGAACATATGCACCCATCCGGTTTATTATATCCTCATAGCATACCACAATACAAATGGCAAGTGATAAGCATGGAATTTGTACAAGGGTTACCTATGTCAAGAAATAAACATGATGTTATTTTAGTAGTTGTGGATAAACTAAAAAAGGTAGCACATTTTATTGTTGGTAATCTAAAGGATGATTCTCCTGTGTTAGCTAAAATATTTATACACAAATTTTCAGATTACATGGAGTACCTAAATTAATCATATCGAGATAGAGATCCTAGAATGATGTCAAGGTTTTGGAAAACAC
Organism: Taxus wallichiana var. yunnanensis; assembly: GCA_018340775.1. NCBI lineage: Eukaryota > Viridiplantae > Streptophyta > Pinopsida > Cupressales > Taxaceae > Taxus > Taxus wallichiana. The sequence continues at coordinate 986,521,732 of CM031234.1, read as the reverse complement.
TTAATGTAGCTCTAGGAACTAAGTTGAATTTCAGTTCTGCGTATCATCCGGAAACAGATGGACATACTGAAAGAGTTAATCAAGTTTTGGAGGATATGTTACGAATGTATTGTATGGACTAGCAATATAAGTGGGAAGAGTACCTTCCACTAGTTGATTTTGCATATAATAATACATATCATGCCTCTCTTAAGATGGAACTTTTTGAAGCATTATACGGAAGAAAATACAAAACACCCGTTAGTTGGGAAAACATTGAGGATAGAGAGGTAATTGGACCTAAAATTATTAATCGAAAAGGAACAAAAAATTAAAATGATTTGTGAATGCTTGAAGGAAGCAAATAATAGGAAAAAGAGTTATACTGATTTAAAGTGGGTAGATAGGAAATTTGAACTTGGAGAGAAAGTCTTTCTTTGGGTTAAACCAAAAAAGAGCTATAAATTTTGGAAAGGATGTCAATTTATCACCTTGTTATGTGGGACCTTTTGAGATAGTTGAAATAATCAACCCCGTAGCTTACCGTTTAGCATTACCTCCCGATTTTTCTCAAATGCATGATGTTTTCCATATTTCTTTGCTTAAGAAACACGTTTCATATTTATCACATGTGTTAAATTGGAATTTCTTGTAGGTCCAAGACACAGGAATAATTTTGGTTAAACCCATACGAGTGCTGGAAACTCACCAGTAGCATTTAAGAAATTGTGAGATAAGTCAATGCAAGGTCCAATGGGACCAGTTTAATGAAGAAAGTGTAACTTGGGAAAACCTGGATGATATGAAAACTACTTTTCCATATTTATTTGATCAAAATTGACTATGATGACTGATAAAAATTTGTGATTTTGTCTTTATATGTCAATAAGTTTGCCAATTATGGGCAGACAACTATTAATTTATGAATAAGCAACTTTGTGAATGCTGATTTTGAAACTTAAAATTCAAATATTGTTACAAACTTATGTTATGAAAGTGAATAAATTGATTATTCAGAACGCAATGATTAAAATGAGATTATCATCAAGGACAATGATTCTTTTTAGGAGGGAAGTATGTAACACCTTGAACAAACTGTTATATTTCTATTCACATTACAAGTGTTGGCATGTGATTTTCTTAAATTAGTTGTGTTTCCTTGATGGTTGAAAATCATGCTTGTTATGGATAAAACATTTGTGCTCTTAGAATCATTGACTGAAATGACATGGCTTTTAGGATTCCATTTTCACTTCTTGTTGATAAGTTGCATGATCGATTTTTAGAGTTGCAAACTTATCACTTTTGATTCACTCATCCTTAGATCAATTCCAGTGATCCAAGGAATGTTTTAAATCTTCTTATCAAACTAAATGAAAAAATACATTCATTAAGAGACTTAACGGACTGAACTTGTGTTGTTGCAAATTATTTATTATCTTGCAATACAGTGCCTACATTTTTGTGTGTTGTGCTTGGCTCTTCTTGATTGACCTTTTCAGGGCACTTAATGGCGTTAAGGGAAAGGGAAACCTTCTTCAGGATTCTGGAGAAAGAGAGTGTTTAATGTGTCCTATATCTAATAAGGTCTATCCTAATGGGATTGAGACACAGGTAAAGTTTCCTAACTCTTTCTACACCACTCTATGTGGGATGACATCCTAACCTAAGTTGTTAACACTAAGTTAATATGTGGGGAAATAACCTAAGGGATGCTAAGTTATTTCTAACCTATTGCCTATACTATTTTGTTAAACTAAGACCTAACCTAAGGTGACAATCTATTTGATTGAAAGCCATATCCTAAGGTTATACTTTTAAATTAACCTAAGATCTAACCTAAGAAAATTGTATCTATCTTAAACTAATGGGCATGGAAGGAAACCTATGGGTTGATTGGCAAGTGGGAGCTAAGCGGCAGTTCCTAAGCTTTTAATGAGATTTGATTTTGATTTGATTTGGTTTTAAGGCATATAAGTACTGCCAGTTTGGTAGGGGCTAGTTAAAGTTTAGTGGAACCTACGTGGAGGCATCACTAAGTTTGGAAATGGATGTGGAAATTCAATTTGGTCTCGCCAACTTTGGATGGTGGTGGCAAGGAGAGATAGGTGGGAATATGCAAATTAATGGCATTAATTCACCTCGGTTTTGGTAAGCAAGCTATCTTGGAAGGCATGCTAGTGGATTTGTTGGGGGTTATTTTGCTTTGCATGCTTCATGATTTTTTCTCTACATGGAGCTATCTAGTTTTTCGAACCAACAGTTTGATCTGCACTTAGTGGCTATTTTTGAATTCTCTGATCTATTTTCGGTTTGAGGAATGTATAAGAGGCATTGTGGAAAAATATTATTGTTGTTTGATCTTGCTTGGAGAAGAAGGGGTGTTGGAAACTCGGCTAGAAGTCTTCTTCGAATCAGCAGAGGCACTATCAAGCATGATAGGCTCTACCCATTAATATTTCTTGCTTTCTTCTAAATGATTCATTAAAACAACTCGATCACTAGACATACATTTTTGCATGATGTATCTGGTTAATTACTTGCATGTTTTCTTGAAATTTATGTGGGTTTTGGAATACAAATCCTTGGTTATTAATGGTAGTTATTTGGAACTTTCTCTGAACTAGTTGTTAGAGGTTTGCATGTAAATTTGTATTGAAACTCTGTAACTTGTACTTAAAGCTCTATTGAACTCTATAGCTTGTATTTAAAGCTTTGTTCTAGCATTCGAGACTAATGTTGAATGAACTGGCTAGTTGCTTGTTGGGTTCGAATCTCTATTTAGTCTTGTGTTTCATGAGCTTGAAGTGGAGATTCGTAGTTGTTCTAATCTTGTATTGAAGCTTCAATATTTGTTCGAGTTTTATTGGGACCTTGTGTTTGTTTTGGACTGTGTTGGAACTAAAAGTAGTTCTGAACCTTTGGTTGAATCTTCATATTCAACAACTGTACTTGCATACAATTCTTATGAAAACTAAACTTACTATTGAGTTGTTGCATTGTGTCCTGTACTTGAGCTCTGAATTGGAGTTTTACTCTTCCTTAGGGAACTAGAAATGTTTGAACCCATAATAGAGTGTTGGTGTTTATTCTAAGCTTGTATTAGGGTCATGGGTTTCATTATAGACTTGTATTTGAGCTTTTGTTGTTAGAACTTATGTTCAAATCTTGTATTTGACACAGTACAGTAATTCCATTGTTGGTTGTTTTGATCTTGTATTGGAATCGACGTGTTTGATTTTATACAGGTATTCTAAGCTGGAGTTTAGTGGGTATTAAGGATTTTAAAGCTTTAGTTTCATTTAATATTGTCTGCTGAAGGGGTCTTGTGAGTTTTGTTTGGTCAGAAGTGGACCGTGTAACTTCTTTTGAGGTCTCCTTTGTTTTGATTATGAGAAAGAATGGTTGTATGAATTATGCCTTTAAGACCACACTGTGTTCTTGGACTTGACAGGCATGTAAATTTGGGAGTGTATCCTATTCGTCTCTACTCTGAGTGAACCCATGCCTTGTGAGAAAACTTGACTGTTTCATTCATAGAAATAAATGGGACTGGAACTATGTTCTATTATGGGACAATTGTATCAATTGTAGAGGTTTATGGAATGTATTATTTACTTCCTTTTTATCTTTGATGTTGAGAAAATTCTTACCTGTCATAAGCTTTTAATGGAACTTGAGGGGCTTGTGGTGATTCTGTTTAGTCGTGGGAAGAAGTTGGGACAATACTTGTCTTAGATGAATTGTTTAGTTCCTTACTTTCTTCTGATCTTTCATCCGATTCGTGGGTTTTAATAGAATGTTGAATATAAACCTAGTTTACTAGTGTAGTATGAAGGGATATTGTATCCCTGTTCTGAATGCTTGGAAATTCAGTCTTTGGGTCCATGAGTTTTATTGACCCTTGTCTATCTTACACTGTTGTGTATTTCTCTTCCTTGTTGGGTTCTTTGAATGAATCTCTGAGTTTTAGTTAGATAGGTGAATAGAATCTCTTGAGGACAATATGTTGTTTAGAGATGGTACTGTGAATTTTGTTTTGTGAATTGAATTTGAACTTGAGCTTGGTGAATGGAAATAGGTAATCAGTTTGTAAGTTTGTAATGGAAATTAGTAGTATGCATGCTTTGACTATGCATTCGGTTTTGAGTTCTCTTTTGGGAACTAGCTAAGGAATTCCTAAGTTTGTACTTAATAAAGGATTTCATTTCATAGTATAAATGAAATGAAATATGGATTGGGTCCTTTTTGGTTTGAGATCCTTTTTATGTTAACTGTATAAGTTCATTGACCGAACTTCTCTTTTATTGATTCTCTTCTGAGATGGGAATTTTCTTGTGGATTGGTTAAGAGATTTATTTCATTCAAGTATAGCTTGGATTTTTGGAAAGTTTGGTTTTAGACCTTTTGAATTATATACTACTAACATACTGAAATTAGTAAAACTTTCAGTTAGACTGTTTTAATCTGTTTGGATTAAATTGGGATTGTTGTTTTATTGTTGTCTCTTTATTTGTAGACTCCTTATTTTGTCATCTTTGGACTAAGGTATTGATGTGGGTTCTAAACCTGATTCTTTCCTTCAGAGGAATTGTTTCTAAGAAATAGATATGTATTGATTCTCTTCTTTGGTTTATATGGAAAGATGAAGCATACTAAAATGAGCTATGATGTAACTAACTTATTTTGCTTCTTGGTAAAGGTAAATGTGTTTATCTATTCTTATGAATTTATAAAACAATGGAAGGACAAGACTTGTTGACTATTTAAAAGTAATTAAGAGGATCAACTAGGTCTTGTGATGTAATTTGGATGTTACTGATTATATTATGCTCTTTTCTTAAAAGTGAATTCAGACTCTCTTAATTGTTCTTCTTTCTAGATGTTATTACTTATGATTGTTTGTATGAGGTATGTTAATTTTTTCATTAAAGTAGAGTTGTTTAATGAAACAATTAGTGGAATGCACTTTACTTTAATGCTTAGTTCTTATCATGCCGCGGTTCATTGAACCGACTGCGTCTAACAATTTTTCAAATGGAAATCCTAAGTGATAAAAGAAGACAAGAACTTTCATGTTGTATTGGGCTTATTTAATTATGGATCTTATGTAAAGAGTTTCGATTCATTCTTGAGTTGTATTGAAAAAGAAAATTTGTATTCTTTTGGGATAGAGGTTGTTTGTTGTACAATATGCCTGATATGCATAATCTTGTAAATGTATAAGTTTATAATGATGAATTGAAAGTTGGAGATTTACTTGTATTGGTTGTGTAAATTATCTTTTATTTATGAAGAAGATGGAAATCCTATCTTGATGATATTCTTCGTATCTATTTTATTCTTAATTCGTATAAACTTGATAAGTTAGATAAAGGAATTAATTAAATTTCCCTTATTATGATGTAGCTTATTAAATTACATAAGATGACGATCTTTATCTAAATAATTCAAACATAGTAATGAAATATGTAATACATATGCAATAAAACTATAGAAATTGTGAAAGATAAGAGGGGTATGAAAAACCCTAATACTTAATCATGTGGAGGAAGAATCTTCCCCACTCAAAGGGATGAAATTTAAAGAATGGTGATATGATCATTAATCATTAGACTTCATTTCCTATAAATTCTACTATAGTTGAACCTATTTGGTTGCTACACCTTCTTTGAATGGTTAAGTTATGATTAATGGAACTTATGATGTTGTTGTCTTGTTATTTTGGATATCTATTTGTTAAGCCAAGTAAAATGAACCTAAAAAGCAATCATAAGTTAAGGAAGTTCTTTAATGACTAATGGATCTAATATATAAAAGAACTTATGGAGTGTTGGATTAGGGTTTAGTAGGGTTGCTATAATCGGTGTAATAATCCAAATTAATAATGTATTAATAACCTCCTTGGGGTATGTACATCTTGATGAGGTAGTTTCTATAGGATGTTGGCACACGCCAACTACAGAATGTACCTTTAAGAAGACAAGGGTCTTCTTGAGGATACAACGTTGCAGTTGACATGTGGCAACACCCTTCTGCATTGATCATCTAGATCTACACACAAATAAGGACTTGAACTTAGTTTCTCTCTAGGTCAAGTTAGTAGCATGTTTAGGATAGGTAGTAGCTTTCAATGGCTCAGGGTATCTTGGCACATCCGGTTGACTTAGGTCAACCGATTATGCCCATACACCCTAAGAAATTGTGAGCATCTTCCTATAGCAAATTATGTTTCTAACTAGGGCTAGGGTTAAACCTTGGACAAGTGGACTGACGGTAGTTTGTAAATACTATTCTAGATAATAGAAGAGTGAGGTGAAGGACGTATTCCGAATGGTGAGTATGTCATCTAGGAATAGTAAAATGAGTAGTATGTTGAAAATATTTGGCCAAAGTATCGCAAGCTGCTGGTTGCGTTGTCCTACGTCACCTAGTTTAAAGAACTCGCAATGTCGATGAATATTGGTAACAAATATTCGAGATAAGTTCTTTAAATAGACCACTCAATACTCGGAATAGGGTAGGAGAACCAAGTATACGTATTATACATGAATTATTCTATACTTCAAGTTAACATGAGGGATCGGTTGATGACCGAGTCATGGAATGAGAGATCGGTAGCATACCGAGTCATTACAGCTACATATGGTTATCTGTTATGAGATTGATTGCCATGGAATGTGTGTTCTAAATGATGTTTTTTTAGAATAGAGAACATTATGAAAAAAAATTCCCTTATTTCTAAAGTCTTAAAATGGGAATGTTACAATATAAACTTTCCACAGAGAATATTCTAAATCTATATCTAAAACAATAATAAATTAAGCAATAGATATACAAATTCAACCATGTAAGAACTAGTTTCAGTCATATTTAACACTCTAATTCACCCAACACACTCCATTATATTAAAACACAATAAAAATATAAGCTTCTTACAATAAGTAGTATCATAAGTTCATGCACGCATCAGATCTGGCTAAATAAATCCACAATAGCTCATACACAGTACTCTCCCTAATGTACGAAGATTACTACATATTTATAAGGTTGGGAACTTTCCCTTCACCGCTTACATAATTCCCAAAATAGATCACATGTTGAAAATATCCATGTGCCTTTATAATAATAGACACACATGCAAGTGCACTAATAATAGATCTCTTCCAGCTTAATCGCGGTGGTAATCCTATTATTAACTCAAAATCATGCAAAGCGCTTAGTAGAATCTCTTCTAAAAATAGCATTTGTGTGTAACACAAGTTTTCATCCGGTTTTGTTCCTCGCAAGCTATCTCCAAAAATAGCCCGTAACCATGAAAATGGCTAAGTCTAGATTCATTCTACCTTTCACATGCACTTCCTTCCCTATCCTTCTGCACCTTCAAATATTCCTTGCTACCACATGTGAATATTTTGTGCACCTTCTCCTTAGTGTCATACTTCGTCTACTCAACACCACTACTCCCCGGACTTAATAAAACCATCACTAATAGAGTGATACAAAATCATGCATCTTGCCTTGGTTGCTTGCCAAGAAATCACCTTAGTCACTTTGGCCATGCCCTAAAGCTCTTACATAGTCCTAAAAATTCATATTTGATTAAGATATAGAAAATTTTGGTCTTGACATGCATAAACTTATGAAACCATACCTCATATGCCTTGAGAACATTATTATCATCTTCTAGAAACATTCTCACTTGCTCCCCCTAACTAAACGAGATCATACACATGGCACATGTTGTAGAAGAAAATTTTTACACACCACCGTATGTTCACCATCATAAATTCATCATCCTTACCATCAATTTGGCTTCAATATGTTAAGAATATTCCTTTCTAGCTCATGAGATCACCAAAATTACTTTCATGGAGTAACAACATGTACTCCCCTAAAAACTTGGGCCATACACATAATTCATACCACATATATGTTTCACCTGATTCTTAGAGCATTTCTTTGAATATTGACGAAACAAATAAGGGTAAAAGGGCTAGGAGGAATACCTGTTAAAGCTGGTTGAAGGTTGTTGCGTGCGTATGACTTCTTGATCCACAACTGATTGTGAGAGATTCCTTTTGGCTAGGAGGAACTACCTAGAAATAAAAACAAGACCACCAAAAGAGATTAAATAGCATATGACAGTGGACTGCCTAGCATATGCTAGTTTTGGGAAGTGTGATACTCCCTAGAAGGTTGTCAATCCACTGTTTAAAATAATTCAATGTTAACAATAAATGAAATCCTACTGTAGTTAAAATGATTTAGGTATCTCATTCAACTATAATAAGAAAATTCGCTTCAAAACAAGCTAAGAAATGATTGAATCGAAGGGTAAGGTCTCTGCCGTGAGTACTAGTACTGGTTAGGGTCTAGTTTTCGGTTGTTTTGGGTATTTGGTGGGGAAGTTAGAATATGTTCTTGGTCTGAGGGTAAAACACGAGGTGACTTTGGTCTAGTGTAACCGCTAATGGTTCAGGATGGAATGATGATGGTCATGGGTAACCGGTGTTGGTACAGTTGAGTGACAGAAACTTATTAAAATCTTGGTGTAAGGACAGATCTGAGGCTAAATGGAAATGAAGAGGGAAATGGAAAGGTCTATGGAGATCTTAGGTATACTCAGAGGTGTTTAACAGTTGGGTATGGGAAATTTAATGGTGTGGGTGAAGGAATGATCAAACTTTCATGAAGGTAAATGGTGGGAGAATAGGAGCTGATAATAAAGGTAAGAAAACCTACTAAAATGAAAGTAGATGAATGTTGGTTAACAAAATACTTACTATTATATTATCTTGATGGCTGGATGGTAATGGTAGTTGATCAGATGGATGGAATTTGGTGTGGTGATGGCACTTCCCCAGATGCTCCCCTAAATGTAAATAGATCTATGATCACTTCAGATTTTGGTTGTGGATGTTTGGATGTGTGTGTGTGAATGTTGATTCTGTTTGCATGCATCTCTAGTTTCATCTCCTTTATCTCTGAATGTGCCAACCTTGAAACAAGGTTTTTTTGGGGGAATAAATGGTAACTAACGATGGTTCTAGGTTAATCAAGGTGGTGGTTTAGGGTGACCGGCATCGGTTAGGGTAGGATTTTCTAGGTTTACTAAAATGGGTAGATCTGCTTGATTTCTTGGATCCAGTTCATTTCTTTTTATGAATTAGAATGGAAGCTTCCTTTCTAACAGGTGGGAATGTGGTTAGAGGGAATGTAGGCTTTGATTTTTAGGGTTTAGGTAGGTCTTAGTTAGTTATGACAACATACTAAGAATAGATTTGGGGTGAGGTGGCTAGGTGAGGTGTATAGGTGAGGTGGTGGTGTGAGAATTATCTCAATTAGGATATTTAAATAATAAATATTATGAGATCATGAATTAATTTAATTAAATTAATTAAATTAATATTAGAGTGGGGTGAAAGGGGCCATGGTTAGGTGAGTGTGTTCAAGGTGATTATTTGATGCAAGATCAAGGGGAGTGTGAACCAATTTTGGTGTCTAAATTTTACCCTTTTTGTTGCGTAGCTTGTATTGGTAAGTGACGCTGAAAAAAATAAGATGTGGTTAACCCATGTGTGGGTGAAGGTGACCCTCAAACTAGGAACCGATGAGGCAAAAGGCGTAAATGGTGAGTGGTTTGATAAAAGGTGAATGTGATGAAAAGGAAGGTGGGCAATGGGGGTAAAGGGGTAAAAGGTCCAATCAGGTAATCCAGGTAATGGGTCAGGGTCAAAGGTAGTAATATTCAAACACACACACACACATATAAACTACAACATGGTACCAGGTTGAAGAGCATGAAAACTCTACATTGTCTAAGGTTGATAGGTTTATCCAAACAAGGTTGAGGTGATTTTGGTATCCAAGGTATAGGATATGGTCAGAAACACATCGCAGGTCAGGTGTAGGAACATTTAGGTATGTTCTGGTACACTAAAGATTAGGTCAAGATAAACAAATCATGACAAGAGGCAAAGTAAGGTCATTAGGTCAAACAATGCAAGTAATGTGAGTTACAGTTATATCAAGCACATGAGATCACAGGTCACTAGAAATGTTCCAAGTCCAAGTATCTAGGTCATGATATGGGTAGGGCTGAGGTATGGGTAAAATAAAGAGTCCCCAAATGATGAAGGGGTTAGGTGGTAACTGATGAGGTCAAGGGGGTAAAGTGAAGTGTCCAAGTCAGGTGTGGGTGAGGTAGAAAGGATTCAGGCCAAAAAATTAGGGGTAATGGGTAGTAATAAGACTGAGTAGGATAACCGATGATGGTCATAGGAACCAACGCCTTGATCCACCATGAACCGACCACGCTTGGCTAGGGCACAGGACAAATGTCGATCAAGGTAAATCCATCACCGGTCAAGTTAGGAAGGCTATAATAAGAAAAAGTGCCGCGTTTTGAAAATCATTTGTCATTTACCAAATTGGAGAAAATGACAAGAGAGAGATAAAGAGGTGGAAAGTGACCAAATGACATAGAGAGTTGAGTTGGTAAGCTACAGAGTGAGTGATCGTTGGTCAATAGGAGGTTCTATGAGCATGGCATGATTTGATCGGGGGATTGATTGGATTTGATTGAGCCAATGGAAATTGGTGATGACAGAGGAAGGAGAGGGATCGGGTGGACCCGCGTAGTGGCTTGAGGTGCCACCACACAAATGGCAACATGATGAGGTAAGAGCCTATTCCTATTGTTTTTTTGTTTTCATGAGTAGAGAGGAGGGAACTTGGGTAAGAGGGAAATACGGTTTAGGGAGGGAAAAATATTTAAAATTTGAATGGAGGGAATGTAATGAGAAAAGGGGAACAAGGGAGGGTAGGTTTAGGTAAGTGAGGGGTGGGAATGGGTATTGGGTAGGTATTGGTGGGGGAAATGGGTAGAAAGGAGGAGTGTGGGAGAAAAATGGTAGGGCATCATGGGTTTTTTTGCCATAATGAGTTGATCGACGCGGTGGGTAAGGACCAGATTAGTTACTGAGATGTGATGACCGATGCCGATTATTTTTGGACCATGGTCGGTCGAGGATGACCGATGGCTGGTTGGCAACTAAAGAGGCAGGCCCACGAAGAGCTAAAATAGATGGGTTGTGGACAAATAGGTAGGGGTAGGGAGAGTTGGATAGGGGGGAAGAGTTATGAGTATGGGTAGGTGGGTGAATAAGGAAGATTGGTGAGAGGGGAAAAATGAAAATAGGTGAGGGTCCAAGACATGGGTAGATAGGTAAAATGAAAATAGGTGAGGGTCCGAGGTGTGGGTAGATAGGTAAAATTAAAATAGGTGAGGGTCCGAGGCGTGGTTATATAGGTAAAATGAAAATAGGTGAGGGTTCGAGACATGGGTAGATAAGTGGTGTTGATTTAGGGCATAGAAATAGGTGAAAGGGTGATTTAGTTAGGGTAAGTAGTGTAGTAGGGGGTAGCAAGGTTATATGCAGGTGTGATCAATTTTGATTAATATGATTGGTTATATACATGCCAGGGACCAGCTACGAGATGAGGGATAGAGTACCTCCCTTTCTCATGGAGATATAGGGGAGATGACATGCGAGGAGTGGATCCATGTTGTAGATGTGGGCTTGATTGGGGTCAAATGCTACCAACACGTAGTTTGGGAGGTGAGTTTGATGGTTGCCCTCATCGATAGATGGGATTTGATGACCAATACATTTCATTTTCCGACAGGTGAGATCACGATCACCCTAGAGGATGTTTACAGGATCTTGTAACTACCTATAACAGGTACACATGTGTACTCAATCTCCTTAGAGGCATTCGAGGAGTTACTATTACCAGTGTTTGGAGAGGGTTGGCCTAATAGGATTCCACAAAGTGCCAATATGAGCTATGGGGTGATGTACCAATCCTACCCCAAGGAGATGAGGCTAGGTAGTGCTTTTGATGGAGGTAATTTGATGTTTTTCACTGCTAGATGTAGAGGGTGGGAGATTACCAAGGTCACTGATGGGGGTCCTACACGACATGATGGAGAGTAGGACTCATTTTACATGGGGGTCTACATTCTTAGTACAACTATACAAGGAGCTATGGGCTTATGGGTGACTACGGTGTTTCATCTTTTGTTACACATTCTTATTACATTGTTGGGCCTATGAGCACATTGTGTGTGTGCCCAGTTGGTATGCCTCGAGCCGATGCATTTGAGACCGGTTTGTTCGAGTGGGCTATAGGCGATGGGTGTCGGTTATGGGAGAGCGTCAAATGGCTAGAGTGACACATGATGTAGCCTATTATAGGAAATTACTAGAGGGGTTGTCCGGTGTGGACATTATTTGGAGGCCATATGTAGGCTATCCTTCATATAGGTAGATGGTAGTAGAGCTGGATGGGCTATAAATTTATAGGTGGATAGAGGGGTGGTGGGCCGGGAGCATGAGATGATACCCGTAGATCGGGTCAGATGACAGTTTGGGTTGCCATAGGATATACCCCCACCCTTCCCTCAGTATAGGAGAGATGATGTGGAGAGGCCTATGTCTCCACCATGACCTATAGTGTCGACTAGGTAGGAGGAACATCAAGTCAACCGACAAATAAATGATGCCAGGGTGACAGATAGGTACAAACAGTGATGGGATGTACAACTATGAGTACCGCCAAGGCTGGGGTAGTTAGAATTAGCCACCATCACAATTCAGAGAGATTCCCTACAAGGGTAGGTGGATACCTTGGTGATCCAGTTGGGCATAGTATAGGACATCTGACAGGGGCCGAGGCATAGGTTGTGACCACCGAAGGCACAAGTGGCTACTTTTTAGCACAGCGTGATTGGGACTTGCACCCACACTTTGGGTGGAGATGGAGATGGGTGCAGGTAGCCTCCCTACAGGTGCAGGTGATAGGTTTATAGGTCTAGTTGGCCACAGTGCAGGGACAATTTACAAGTTTGTAGGGCTAGTTTTCCACACACACACGCACGAGATAGCGTCTCTTCAGCCCAAGTATAGGTGCAAGCTTCAGGGATGATGGAACCACCACATGGGCAAGGATAGGGTCCCGTTATTTAGGTAGGAACAGGGTAGGGTTAGAGTCTAATGGCACCACCGTAGACAAGTACTCCACCGATAGATTGAGAGACGCCATGGGTGAGGTGAGATACTACTAGGATCATTTGATGGTAGCAGGGATATATGTCTTATCATATGCTAAGAACAGCAGTACGAAAGGCCTCGAGTGATAGGAGTAGATCTCAAACACATAGTGTGGAGAGCATACGCATCCAATGATCCCGGGGCCAAGTCATGGTGAGGCCACTAGTGCATGGAGGCCAGCTCTAGAGGTAGGGCCATTAGGAGCTAGACCAAGGTGAGGAGGAGGGTGGTCAGCCAGACGTTGGGCTAGAGGAATAGAGGAGGAGATAGATAAGATAGGTTTGGACATCAGATGGGGAGATGATTAAGCTCTAGAGTGTCATGTATTTTTTATATGTATAACGGCTGCGTGCCAAATTTGATGAGGATGTACATGAGAGTTTTTGAGATTTTTTTATATACACCAGCCTACATGCCAAAGATATTTGAGATTCATGTATATGGATACACATGTTTAGATGATTGATTTATAGAGATGATGGTGATTATGGCATGATGTGTACATGGTTGTGTTTAACTTGCTATTTTGATTTGTATATGTGATGGAAACTAAGTAGTGTAGGCATGATAGAGCTAGGTCATAGGCATGGATTGAGTCAGGTTTTTGGTTTAGGCATGGATGGAGTCAGGTTAGGAATTAAGTGAGTCAGGTCATAGGCATGGATTGAGTCAGGTCTATGGTTTAGGCATGGATTGAGTTAAGTTGACTTAGGTATGATGAAGTTTAGGTTGGTTTATGTATGGTTGAGTTGAGATTGGTTGATTTTGTAATTCATTAATTTGTGCAATTAATGAGGATATGGGTCACGTTGAGATGTTTTATAGTAAAATGCATGATAATGGTAAAGAAATGGTAGACATAATGAATGTATGAATGATGATGGTAAAGATGTGAAGCAATTGTTGTTGGTTTGGTTTAATTTCTAATTATTGATATAAAAAGGAAACTAACTAGGGTAGAATGTGATTAGGAAAGGGAAAAGGGGAATTGGTTAGGGTAGAGAGTGGTGAGCTAACCTCTAAGGGCCCCATGCCCTCGAGTGTTGCCTATATAGTCTTGGTGAAAAGGGACCTGAAGCTGATGTAGTTCTCCCATAAGATAGAAAAGAATGTGAGGAGGTATGAGAATGGGTTGGTAGGTTATAGGCATGGTTGACTCGAGGTCTTTTAGGAATGGCTGAATTGTGGGAAAATAGGTATGGGTGATATTAAGATGATTGTGGTGAAAGAGGAAAATTTCCTAGAGATAAGCGTTGAGGGTCTAGTCCTATATAGGGTGATCAATACGTAATGAAGAAGTTAAAAGATAAGAGGAGGAAAGAGAGCCACCTGATTGGTGAGGATCATAACGGTTGGATCATACCTTAGATAGGTTGGTGAATGTAAGACCCTAAAGACATTGCATGATTGATTATTCTAAAGGTGAAGAATAGTCACATGATCACCAAATGTCATGGTTCCAGTAGGTCCCTTGAGGTAGTAGGAAATGAAGGTGTAAATGGTGAGAAGGTGAAAAGTGGTTAGTTTATATGGTATGAGGTAGCATGCCTTTTTGGCAAGAGATCCAAGATCACAATGAGCAAGTCCATGACGAAAATGTTTTTCTATTTGACTTGTATTTGAGATAGAATGATCGATGTGGGAAGTCTATATGGGATGAGTAAATTATCTCCTTAAGGTCATCACGAAGTTGATTGATGCGGGAAGCTTCGGATTCTCTCTTTTTAAGCAGGATTTACATAGCTATCCTTCGAGGGAGAAGTCTATTTATAGCAGCAATGTAGAGAGAAAGATGTCCTTTTGAGGGAGTCATATTTTTATTGGAAGTTTGACTCAAGGAGTTGGATCCCATGTGAAGGATTTTAATTCTTGGACAATACTAACGTGAAGAATCGATTCTTATTCGAAAGCAAGGTGAAACGACCATGGGATCTCATCCAAATCGATGAAAAGTATCCATGAGAATCATACCATGTGTAGAGCCATGGTACACATATTTAAGAGAGGGTAAAAGAGTAACGGGTACACACATGATTCTTGTTTAATCATTGGGGATGACATAGTGAAAGGAGGGAAGTGAATAGCGCTCAAGGGATGAGCATGAAAAGAGGTAAAAGGTGAGGTAGGAATGCAAGTCAACAATAGAATGGTCAAAGATGCAAGGCATTAAGGGGCTCAGTTTGGGTTTACCATCTTGTGAAGATAAACAATAAGCACCTGATCCATAAGCATGAGTCACGATGTATGGTCTAAGCCAATTAGGAGAAAATTTTCCCTGTTTACTTTTTTCTACTTTGGTTACATGTTGATTTTCCTTCAGGACGAGATCACCAACTTGGAAGGTTTGTTCATGAAAATGTTTGATACATTTTTGGTAAACTTGAAGATGGTCAAGAGCATTAAGACAACGTTTGTCTAATAACTCAAGTTGTGCTAAATGGTTTTGGTGAAAGTCGTCATCATTGAGCATGTCATGGAGAGAAATACAAAGTGATGGAATCTAGAATTTGAGAGGCGAATAACCTCTTTACCATAGACTAGAGAAAAGGTGTGGTGGCAAGTGGAAGTGAAAATACTAGTACAAATGCCCATAGGGCAAAAGGAATGTATGTATGCTATCCCCTCCCAATATCGTTAACCACTTTCATGAAAATTTTGTTCAAGGTTTTTATTAGTGGATTCAGCTTGGTTGTTGGTTTGTGGGTAATATGGTGAGGAGAAACTTAGTTGAATACCGAAGGTTTCACAAATTTTCCACAAGGTTTTATTTTTGAATTATTTTATGTTATCATTGATGAGGTGAACTGGAATGCCAAAATGACAAATGATGTGATGATTGATGAATTCACATATTTTCTCAACTTTCGTGGACATGAGAGGTATGGATTCAACCCATTTAGTGTAATATTCGGTAGCGGTGATGATCCATTGATGTCGTTGGGAAGAGTGGGGGTTGATCTCTCTGAAAAGATCTAAACCCCATTGAGAGAAGGGCCAAAGGTCATGGGAGACATGTAAGGCATGACTGGGTGCATGATGAAGATTGTCATGTTGGCATTTTACATAATGCTTAACGTAGTCGCAACAATCATGGTTAAGGGTCGACCAATAGCCTAGGCAAAGAATACGATTAGCAATCGCAAGACCACCAAGTGACCTCCACATATGCCATCATGAACTTCCTTAACGGTATAAGGAATTTAAGAACTTGTAAGGCATTGTAAGAGAATACCATCAAAGCCACACTTATAGAGGAGGCCACCCATGATGACGTAATGAGAGACCCTTTTAAGAAAGGTGCATTGTCTATTGCAATGAGGTCGTCGGAGGCAAGATGGAGATGGAAATATAGTATGAGTATTTTTTATACAAAAGGTCACTCAGGTCAGGAGTAGTGGTTTCGATAGAGTAAATTTCACGAGGTAAATAAGAGGGTTATTGGAGTCTTTGTACGGTGACAAAGATTTTAGAGTTGGCGGGCGAAGCGGTATCTAAGAAGACAAGCGAGTCATGGTATCTGCAAATTTGTTGGTAGAAAATGGGATGGTTTGAAGGGCGTAATAGTTGAAGGTGGTCAAAAGGATGTCCACATGATGCTTATACTTTTGAATTATCTCATTACGATCTTGGTATATACCATTGACTTGGTTTATGACCAATTTAGAATCACCTAAGATGTTGATTGACTTAACATGTAAGGTGTAAGCGAGAGCTTGGAGACCCAATACGAGTGCTTTGTATTCAACAATATTTTTTGTACAATCAAAATCAAGTTTGAAAGACAAAGGCATGGGTTCACCATCAAGAAGATTGATGATAAAACCAGCCTCACCCCCATGCTAACACTTGGAACCATCGAAGAAGAGTGTCATTTGGTAAGTGGGTTCATCTAGGGAAAGGGTAGTAATTAACTCATCTTGAAAGTCAAAGTTAGAGGGTTGATCCCCAAAAATGGGTGCATCAACCAGTTAGTCGAAATAGCTTGGCCCTTGACGGAATTTTGATGGATGAATTCGAGGTCGAGGTCATCCGGAAAGCATAATCCAGCATGTATCCCGTTGATTTTGGTAAGGTTTGGAAAACATAAAGTGTAAGGGGTCGTGTTGGTCACAACATAGGTTTTGTGGTTAAGTAGGTAATGGCGAAGTTTGGTAGAAACAAAAACTAAGGCTAAGAATTTTTGTTTGGCATGGGTGTATCAGTTTCGTAGTCTACAAGAGTACAACTTATGTAATAAACTATCTGCTCCCTTTGTTTTTCATCGCGATGAGCGAGAATGGCCCCTAAGGAGTGGTCAAGCAGAGAGATGTATAGGTAGAAGGGTTGATCATCTTTAGGTGGAATGGGTACATGTGGTTGGAGAAGGTATTGTTTCATGGCCTCAAAAGTTTGTGGCGCGTCATCATCCCATTTAAAGGAGACATCCTTTTTGAGAAGATGATGAAATGGTTGATATCGATCAAAAATTTTGAAATGAAATGGAGAATAGACTACAACTTACCTTATAGGATATGGAGTTGCCGCAGGTTAGTGGGTGGAGGCATTTTGAGAATGGCCTTGACTTTAGCAAGGTCAACCTCTATACCACGTAAGGAAATGATAAATCTCAGGAGCTTTCCCAAGAGAACTGCAAAGACACACTTCTTGGGTTGAAGGTGAACACAATACTTAATGAGGTGGTCAAAGATGGTTTTTAGGATGGTGAGGTGCTCAGAGCGGTGTTTAGATTTGGAAAGGAGATCATCTACGTAATATTCCAATATACAGTGCATGATGTCATGGAACATGTAAGTCTTAGCTCACCGATATGTGGCACCAAAGTGTTTTTAAGGCCAAAAGGCATGACTCAATAGCGAAGGTCCCCAAAGGAGTGATGAATGTGGTTTCATGTTGATCTTATGGGGCAAGAAAGATTTTATTATAACCTAGAGAAACCATCAATGAGTGATAGCATCTCATGACCAGCGGTAAGGTCAACCAGCTAGTCAATACCGGGTAGAGGAAAGTCATTTTTTGGGAAAGCTAGGTTAAGGTAATAGAAATCTATGCAAATGTGAAGTCCCCCTGTCACCTTAGTGACGAGGGACAATGTTAGAAATCCATCAGGATAATCAATGGGTAAGATGAAGGAAATAGAAAGAAGGCGCTGAAGTTCTTCTTTGACCAAAAGAGAAATGCGAGGGTGCATTTTCCTCAGCTTTTGTTTTACAAGTTTGGCATCGAGAATGGTTACAATATTATGGACCACTATGGTGGGGTCAATACTGGGCATGTCAGTGTAAGACCAAGCAAAAGCATGGTTATAATTTTTGAGAAAATAAGTGATGGCTTCCTATTTAGTAGCATCTAAAGATTGGCCAATCTTTAGAATGTGTGGGTCATCCTGAGTATGGATGTTGATTTTGATAGTTGATTCATTCAACATGGTTTGCATCTCGATGGTAACGATCGATGAATATATGAGTCTTCTACACCAAGATAGGTGAGTATAGATTCATCATCCTAACATTGAATGACATTAATAAAAGGTGTATCATCATTGATCATTTCAGGATACAGAAGGGAAGAGAAGAGGGAGCCTCGCCCTCACATTGATAAGTCAGAGGCCCCAAGGAAATGGTGTTTATGAAAAAAAAGTTAGGAGGAATGGATTTTGGATCCATCAACTTTGTCGGTGAAGGTGGTGAAGAAGGTGGAGCAGGTGAAGAAGGTGATGAAAATTCGATATCCTCAATGAGTTCAATGCGAGCCTTCTTGGTAGGTAGTTTAGCAAAGCTGATACCACTACAGGTCATTATGTTTATAGGTAGTACATGGAATAACAGTGTGATAACCTTGTTCATAAAATCCAAAACCAAAACCTTTCCATGCACATCGGTGTAGGAAGGTGTGGGTGAAATGGTGATTGGTGAGTGACTGGAGGTTGGTAGAAAAGGGGTGGGTTTGTGATGGTGGTTCAGGTGTATAAGTGGAAGTATCAAGTCCCCCATAGGTGAGATGGGTGCGAAGGTTTGGAGGACCATAAAGGAGATGATATCATATGTGGTGATCATAGTGAGGGTGTTGGTGAAGGCATCCATACTCTTATGGAGTAAGGAATGTATTGACATTATATAGATGATACTCCCCTAGAGTGAGGCATTGAAAAAATACTTCTAAGGGATCGGTGGTAGATATGTGGGTAGCTGGGATAGACGACGT
Source organism: Taxus wallichiana var. yunnanensis (assembly GCA_018340775.1). Taxonomy (NCBI): domain Eukaryota; kingdom Viridiplantae; phylum Streptophyta; class Pinopsida; order Cupressales; family Taxaceae; genus Taxus; species Taxus wallichiana. Next base: position 986,502,434 of record CM031234.1, on the reverse strand, counting down.
GTTAGAGATTAAATCGAGGTGGATCTAGATGATTGAGAGGTCAATGGGTCGGTAGTGGAGGTCGTGGTAGTGGTAGGGATGGAGGATTTAGGTGTGGTTGAGGTAGTGGCAACACTAGTGGGTGGAGGTGTAGGTGAAGAGGAAGTGGTCATGGATGAAGACACCTTAATGGGTACAAGCATGTCATTGGGTCGGTAAAGCATGTTACAGGTTTTAAAAGGTGATGGGTCAGCCAGAATGGTATAGGTGTGCCCTTCATGCTCAAACTTCACACAACGATGTAAAGTGGAAGGAACATAACCCATAACATGAATCTAGGGTCTACTAAGAAACATGTTATATTGAAATTCCCCCTCCAAGACGTAAAATAACTCTGAAATAGTATGGGATCCCACACAAACATGGAGGATGATGGTGCCAAGTGTAGAGGTGATAATGTCATTAAATGAACGCAACATGATGGGATGTCTATGCATGTAATTTTCGGGTATGGAAATTTGTTCAAATGCATGAGAGGAGATGATGTTAATGATAATTCCCCCATCGATCATAACACGTCATACATGTATATTATCTATATGGATGGAGATGAAAAGGGATGGATCAGGGTTATGAGTATGGTGTGGTGTGATCTCTTCATCTGAGAAGTTGAGGGTGGCTACTTGGCGAGTAGGTGGAGGTGATAGAAGAAGGAGGTAATTTGGTAAGAGAGGATACATGATGAGGTGTAATAATGGAGGCTACGGGTGTAGGGTCATTGGGTAAGACCTCAATAGATTGAAGAACCTCCATGAGAGCTTGATGATGGGATTCAGAGGTTTAGATGAGGTCATATAAGGACATTTTGAGGGAGGATTGGTGTAATTGTTTGAGCATCACACAATGTGTAACCCCATTAGAAATAGGATATGTGGGGCCGTGGATAGTGACTTTAGGTGTGGGTGTAGAGGGTATGTTGGGTATGGGGTTGGTTAGTGGGTCGGTTGCCTTTTCCTTTCCTTTTTGCTTCGAGTATGGGTAGAAACATGGATCATGTTGATTTGAGGTGGGGAGGTAGATTAAGTAGGTGAGCCATGAAAGGTATAATGACAGAAGGGAAGAAGCCAAGTGGTGGGAAGGAACCTTGTGAAATGAGTTGGGAACACCGAAATTTGGGTGGAGGTTTCACGAGTTCTTTGATATGAACCATGTAAATTTCAAATCTTGGGGGTGGCTCTAAGAGTTGTGAGGGTGGAGGTCTTGGTCGCTAAGTAGGCAATGAGGGAAGAACTGTGGAAATTGGTGATGGAAAAATGGGGTCCTCATCAAGAAGGTCATCATCGTCAAATTTTTCTTCAGGAGGACACAACTGGACAAGAGCAACTTTCAAAGCCTTACAATCCTCTACATCATGTCTTGGCACATGATGGTAGGATAAAATTTTAGTTTCATCAATGCCTTTTGGTTTGGATTTGAGTGGGTCGTAAGGTCTAAAAGGCGGCAATGTGATGACAGAAGTTTCGAGGAGGTTGGTTAAGATTTTTGCATATGATCCCGCTAGTGGATCATAATGGGAGGTGAATGTGGGTTTGGGTATAGGTGCAAATGACTATATAGGAAGGGTTTTGCAAGAGGAGTGGGTGAGCTATGGTATTAGGTGTTTGTCATGTCTGTCGCTTGGGTAGGGGCATGGTAGATGAACTGGAAATAGAGTGTGTGGTTGGTTTAACTACCTTATTGGAGGGTAGTGGATTTTTTCCTTTATGTTGCACCTTCTTGGGTAAAGGTGATATGGGCACATGTAATTTAGAGGGAAAAGTGGATGGTGGAAGAGGGAGGGTTACTCGTGGGGGTTAACCAAGGTGTTGTGGAGGTAGATGGCCCGGATTATGTAGGAGGTGTAAGGGAAAGGGAAGGAAGCGTCGTGGGTAGTGAAGAATTTATTGATGGTATTGGAGGTATGGGTGGTAAAAAGGTTCTAGGTGTGGGCAAAGGTTATGGCGGGTGCTTCGGTATATTAGAGGTCTGTGAGGGAGAAATGGGCTGCTTGTTTTTTGGTTTCTTGGTTGATGGGGTTTCTTAGCTAGGGTCAAGGGGTGAGGTCCTAGGATGGATAGAAGAGGTGAAGGTGATGAGGGTGTGATTGGTGAGGTTGGGGTATGAGATCTAGGAGATTGGTTCTTCTATGTTTAGGGGTCAAGGTTAAATTTGGTGTTAGTTTTGGAGGACGTAGCTAAATCTAATTTGATGGGTGGATGAGTAAGGCTAGCCATTGGGATGACCCCTAAAGTAGTAATAGGTTTAGGCAAGGAAGATGATGTAGGTGTGGGTTTGGATGTAGATGCATGTTGGGTTATGGGTAGAGGTGTAAGTTGAGCCATGAGTGGTATCATGGGAGAATTTTTGATAGTTGTGGTTGTGTTTGGTTTGGTCGGTCAAAACACTTTTGGATAGATAGTGGAGGTGTCAGCGAGTGACATCTACATTTGTGTTGAGACAGGAAGTAGAAGACACCCCCAAAGTAAGGCTCTATCCACATAATCTAGGAAGTTAGCTAAGCATGAGAATGAAAATGTAGTGGGTGAGTTTGATGTGGATCCAATGGTGATTCCCATAAAATGTGTTTTAGAAACAGGGAAATCGCTAGCTTCAACCTCTGTGGGTAAGAAAGCCAAAAGTAAGACAACAGGATCTTGGGTGGTTGATGGAGAATGGTCACCTAGAGGTAACGAAATTTCTACTAGATCTTTGATAGGTGGAGGAGATGATGGGTGCTCCTTTGTGGGTGAAGGAGATGAACAAGTGTCTCCCATGGGTTAGAGAGGTACTACTTGGTGATGGCTCTCTAGGTGGAGAAGCTAAAGGCGAAGTGGTCTCGATGTTAATAGAAGGCTCCTTTATAGGTGAGGGAGGATATGAAGGGTGTTTCTCTATGGGTGGAGGAATGGGTGAAATGGATTCATGTGTAGGTGGAGGACTTTGGGCTAGGATTTCCTCTATGGAAGGAATATCGGGTAATTGGGAAACAATCTGGTGCATCACTAAAAATAGCATGGACCGCACCGGTATGGATATCATTCGTTGAGGTCTCTCCAATTTGATCGAAAGAAGGGGCATGATTAGGAAGTGGTTTCTTGAATATGTGTAGCTTTTAATTGGCAAAGGCATTCGGATTATCCAAGACTAACTTGCCACTCTCAAGCATTTCCTAGACAATGTTCTTGAAAGTGATGCAATTGTCATCATTATGACCTTTTACCCAATGATAGTTGCAGAAGTTGTGCTCTTTGTACCACGCAGTGTGGGGTGAGTAGGATCAAAACTAGTATGTGGTTTTATAGGAGGAATGGTGATGGCCCTAGCTTTAATGAGATTTTATAAAATAGAAGAATAAGGATCCCTAATTCTCGGTGTATTTCTATTACTCTTGTTTGAATTGAAAAGTTTAGATAGGGGAAAGATTAGATTAGGGCTTAGCCTAATTTGATGGGTGATTTGGGCTGGCCTTGAGTACCACAAGCGCGTTTGGTTCCTTTGGATTTTGAATAATTATTCTATGGTTTTAAAGAATAATAGGTATCATTTGACTTAAATTCCACATTCTTATTGTGTAGTTGGATTTTCTTTTCTTTAATGGCCCAAATCTCTAGCTTTCATGCCATGGTGAATGCCTCATTGAAGGTTTAGAAATTTTGCACCTACGGGTCGAGTGAAATATGTCTAGCACAAGCCCGAGTGAAGAGCTCTATGAGTTTGGTTTGTGGTAATTAGAATGTGATTTGATTGATCAGGCTACGCCAATGAGTGAAAAAATCTGCGATAGACTTGTTGTCATATTGATGCATAGAGTAGAGGTCAGTCATGGTAACCTTCTTAACAACATTGATGGAGAAGTGATCCAAGAAGGCTTGGGCTACCTGATTAAATGAGTAGATAGAATGTCTAGGTAACCCACTATACCAATCTAACACGGGCCCGATCAGAGACATGGGAAAGGTCCTCAGAAGAAAAGTGTCATCATGGGTGATTAGATAACACCCATGTTTAAAAGACCACAAATATTATTACGGGTCCTCTTTGCTGTTGAAGTAGTTAAATTTAGGCATCTCCCAATGTATGGGATATGGACGAATAGGAATGGATGGGTGTATGGGCTCATTGCAAATTTCATCATAGGTGAGAGAGTTACACGAGCCAGAAACCGATGCCTCTAGTGTCTACATATTGTCCATCATTAACTTGATGAGGTCATTAGTAGGTGGTGATGGATGGGTACCTCTTGTAGCATAAGAGGGTTGGTTTTGGACATATGATGGAGGTGGCATTCCAATATATGGTGATGCCACATAGGTAGGTTGAGAATGAGGGAGTGAGATAGGAGGTACGTACTCGAATGAATGATGGATGAAATGGGAGGCTGATAATAATATGTATATGGAGGTGAAAGGGTCGAGGTAACCCTAGTAGTGATGGGGGCTAAGGACTGTGGAATAGAAAGGAAAATGTTTTGAAATGGGGTAGGGGTCATCAACACCAGGGGGTGGTTGTGTTGTTATGGGTATATGTGAGACAATAGGCACAGATGAGGTTATGTTCTGGGTGGTGGACGAAGGTATAGTGGATGTTGTGGGTGTAATAGATGTGGAAGATGCAAAAGTCATATAGCTGGTATAGGGCCTAGTTGTGAAATGACCGTGGGAAAGGCAAAGTGCGGGTAACACAGAGCTAGAAGGGACTGATGTTGAAGTAGGAATGAGAGTCGGGGGGGATAGATACGGGCATGCCATATATCAACTGACCCGAGGCATCTCGAGTGGACAAGTGGGAAAGATAGAACTGTAAGGTGGTAGGGTTTTGGTCAAGGAGTCATGCAAACTCCTCGTCACTGTGGAAATAGTGATAGGTTGGGTAGGATCCATGGGTGATAGAATAGAAGGTGGTGAAGGACTAGGTGGGATTGGTTGATAACTAGTGTGGAATATGAGGGCATTTTCTTGGCTACGAGTCAAAACCATGTGAACAAGTATTGATTTGGTAGGACTAATTTTTGTAAATGACACATAAATACAACAAAAAATGGGAAAAACAAGTAGTGGTAGGTGGATTGTATAAAAGTGTCAGCTAGAAAATTGAATAGGCTAACCAATTCCGATTAGGTAAATCGATGTCACCACAGTAACCATGGTCACCACTTAGAAAAATAAAAGTTTTCCAAAACAAGGAAAAAGGCTAATAGTCTACTAGGTAGATAAGTTGTAGATGGATTTTATCAGACAAATAAGATGATGAAAGTTACAAAGACTCTGAAAAACAAATAATATGAAACAGTGTCCTTTTGGGTAGGTTAACCAAAATAATAGTAAATCGACATCGGTTGGGTAAAACCGGTGATGGTTAGAGGGTAATTGATGATGGTCATTGGACCGACACCGGTTACTATGAAATTGAAACAAAGATGAATAAAAGGTGGTTGTGATTTAAAATCAAGTGTGGAATCAAACCCATAATTATGAGAATGATGAAAATGGGGTCCAGGCACACTCAGATGAAGTTGGAATACACCAACTATGATGAGGAGCGTGCAAGGAGAAATAAAAAGATGAAGAACATGTCCTCTCACCTCAAAACACAAGCCAAAAAGAAACACTAAGAAAAATATGATCCTAAGAGTGATATTTGCTTTATGTTTGTTCAACTTATGCTATTTAGAAGATTGAATCATGAACTTTAGAATAGATTTTTTGGTGAGGATGGCTTCTTATGAAGAGGAGATCTACAAGGAGAGGTTTCAAGTTATGTTATGGTAGGGGCGGGCCATCCTTTGAGATAATGAATCGACAAAAGTAACGAGCTGGGTGTCCACTGTGCTATGATCATGTGATCACTTAAAACTTCTTATGGGTAAGATGTTGTTTAAGAATGTGTGTATTTTTCAATTTTGTGATGTTTAGTAAGACTCAGAGAGAGAAGAAGAGAAAGAAAGTGCTTTTCTATGATTCGTTTGTCAACCATCAGCTAGGCATGAATTCCAGCATATAGGTTGCCCTCATTTAATGTGAGCTAATGCAGTAACGAAAAATGAAATGTAGTTGATTTTCAGCCCATATAAAAATATTGAGTTTGATGTCACAAAAGATGAATACGAGAGAATATGATCTTTCACTAATGCAATACTGATTAAAGAAAAGAAGAATTATTTTTATAGCACCCAAACACGATTGCTTTGAGACAAATAGAAAGAAGAGAAGATTCCAGAGAGAAATTTTAATGTGAGAACCTTTCAGAAAGGAAACAAACATAAAAAATTTCACCTAGAAATGAAGAAATGCAAGGAACCCCGATTGTGTCCCACTGGGCATGCCAAAATGTTTCACTTGATTCTTAGATCATTTCTTTGAATATTGACAAAACAGATAAGGGTAAAAGGGTTCGGAGGAATAGCTATTAAAGTTAGTTGAAGGTTGTTACATGCGTATGACTTCTTGATCCATAGCTGATTGTGAGAACTTCCTTTTGGCTAGGAGGAACTATCTAAAATAAACAAGAAGATCACCAAAAGATATTAAATAGCATATGGCAATGGACTCGCTTAGCATATGCTAGTTCTGGATGTGTGATACTCCCTAGAAGGTTGTCAATCCACTATTTAAAACAATTCAATATTAATAATAAATGAAATCCTACTATAGTTAAAAGGATTTAGGTATCTCATTTGAATACAATAAGAAAATTCGTTCACAACAAAGCTAAGGTATGATTGAATTTAAAGGGAAAGGTCTCCATCGTAGTACTTGGTACTAGTCAAGGTCCGGTTTTGGGCTATTTTGGGTATTTGGTGGGAAGTTAGACTCTATTCTTGTCCGAGGGTAAAACACGAGATCAACATTGGTATAGTGTAACCGATGATGGTTCATGATGGACCAATGACGGTCATGGTAGTAACCGCGTCAGATCAATGGGTGATAGAAACTTATTAAAATCTTGGTGTAAGGACAGATCTGAGGCTAAATGGAAATGGAAAGGTATATGGAGATCTTATATATACTTAGAGGTGTTTAATAGTCGTGTGTGGGAAATTAATGGTGTGGGTGAAGGAATAATCAAACTTACATGAAGGTAAATGGTGGGAGAATGGGAGTGTAAGTAGAAACTGATAATAAAGGTAATAAATCCTACTAAAACGAAAGTATATGAATGTTGGTTAACAAAATACTTCCTCTTATATGAGCTTGATGGCTAGATGGAAATGGTAGTTGATCAGATGGATGGAATTTGGTGTGGTGATGGCACTTCCCGATGCTTTCATGAATGCAAATGGCTCTATGATCACTTCGATGTTGGCTATGGAAGTTTGGATGTGTGTACGAATGTTGGTTCTACTTGCATGTAGGTCTAGTTTTGTCTCCTTTCTCTTTGAATGTTCCAACCTCAAAATAAGGTTGTTTTGGGGAATAAATGGTAACCAACAATGATTTTGGGTTTAGGGTGACCAGCATCGGTTACGGTAGGATTTTTTAGGTTTACTAAAATGGGAAAATCTGCTTGATTTCTTGGATCTATTTCATTTCTTTTTTACAAATTAGAATAGAAGATTCCTTTCTAACAAGGGGAATGTGGTTAGAGGGAATGTAGGCTTTGATTTTTAGGGTTTAGGTAGGTCTTAGTTAGTTATGGCAACATACTAAGAATAGATTTGGGGTGAGGTGGTGGTGTGAGAATTATCTCAATTAGGATATTTAAATAATAAATATTATGAGATCATGAATTAATTTAATTAAATTAATTAAATTAATATTAGAGTGGGGTGAAAGGGGCCATGGTTAGGTGAGTGTGTTCAAGGTGATTATTTGATGAGGGACCAAGGGGAGTGTGACCTAATTTTGGTGTCTACAGGTAGAAGCATCCTTTTTGTAGTACTATAACAATGCAACAACCTCACTTAGGGACTTGATCCATTACTTTGACTCAAACATGAGTTATTATGCCAACTAATGTGCTTCTCCACAATTTCACCATCTTGTTGAATCTTAAAAAGTAATTAGAAAATTGTCTTCCCTTCAATACATCATCCATCATACCTAATTAAGAATCTAATAGCCTATAGAGTTCACTTCAAGAAAGAAGATCATACACCATCAAAGAACATAATTTCCTTCTTCTTAGGAATATTCAACTTCAAGAGAATAGTAGAAAATTTGAGAACATCTAGGAAAATAAAAAATAGTCTTAACACATGCCACATAACATGAATATGTATGCACCACCTTTTTCTTTATGTCCTACACCCAGTAGCATACCATCTTGAATATGGGTCATAAAATGAGATAGGAAAATTTTAATAAGTTTGAGATCAACATCCCTACAACATCGGGCTCATGAAACCTCTTCACATGTATAGAAAAATTCCTTTAATATAAGGATCATCAAGAAAGAAATATGCCTATGCCCATATCTATAGATGCCCAAAACTAACATGTAGCATACATTTTCTTGCACATGAAGTCACAAGAGAACAAAACAAACTTACCATGTCTAAGAACATATTCTTCATACAACTTCAGAGTTCAAAATACCTTCATTCATGCCTATACCAATGTCCTTTGATTCTCGGACTAAGCACAATGGAGCAAGATTATCTAACATACCTATAGATACTTAAAAATCTGACCTCTTAACATACTTTTCTTTGATACCATATACTTTATTCTACACTCTGTCACTAAAATCGTCATCAAATGAAATTATGTATGAGGAAAAACCATTTCTTACTCATAACATACCATTAATATAATTATACCCATACATAATCCTTGAAGAAACTTAGAAGACATGAAACAGATAATTATAGACTTGTACCTAGACAAGTCACAACTCACAATGCTCATGATAAAACATTCAAACAATTTTTCCTTATTATGACCAACCAACACTTTTCAAGAGTTCCAAATTCTAATTTATGTTATAAAACCTATGAGATGACGTCAAAATATTCACTATACCTTATTTACTTAACCAACTGTAGAAACACAATCAATTAGCCCTTGAATAAAGTGAAATCAATCCTAACATTTTATGCATGCACTTTCACAAGAAGACAATACCTATTTTGGAAACCTATTTTACCATATTGATTCCTCTAAAATTATTGAAATATGTTCATGAATAGATGTAATTTCACAAACAGGGACGGAAGCCTGTATATTTTATTAATGTGAAATTGATTAACCATTACAATGGAGTGCTGCAATATTTATACATATTGGACAGCAATGTGCAGACAAACAAATATGTTGCACAGGTAAAACCATACTTACAACTGCTTCCAATAATACATCCGGGAAGCATATACATTGTTATAATAAATGTAACAATTATCCCTGTGAAACAAAAAGACAAGTATGGTTTAAAACCATATAACAACTTACAATTATTTTATGGTTTATAATATAACCATATAATATGATTATTTAATTAATAAAATAATTAAATAATAAATCATATAATGCATAATTAATATTTTATCCTAACATTCCCCCCCTTAATTGTGCATTGTCTGAAGAGATGAGGAGAGGAACTCTCTGAACAACTTGAACTTGTCACGTGCAAGTGAATTTGTGAAAATATCTGCTCGTTGTTTAGCAGTTGGACAAAATTGAAGCTGATGTTGTGCTTCAACACATGTTCGCATATGAAATGAACTTGAACCTCAATGTGATTTGTTCTCTCATGAAAAACTGGATTACAAACAAGTTTGAGAACACCTTCATTTTCAACATACATGGTGGTCGGTTTGTCTTGTGGTATTCCAAGTCCTTCTAGTATGCGACATAGCCAAATCGCTTCACATACAGCTTCTCTTGCAGAACGATACTCGGCTTCTATGGAAGAGTGAGAAAAAAGTGTTGTTTCTTACTTCCCCATGATATTGGTCCAGATCCCATAAAGAACACAAATCCTGAAGTGGATTTTCTGTCATCAATGTTTCCTGCATGATCTGAATCCGAATATCCAGATAAGAAGAAGTTATCGTTCTTCTTGTATTCTAGACCAAGATCCACTGATCCTTTGAGATATCTCAAAATGTGCTTTGCTGATTTCCAATGACAAACTTTGGGTTCTTGCATGAACCTGGATAGATAACTTACTACAAAGCTGATATCTGGTCTAGTGTAGGTCAGGTAAATGAGACTCCCAATCAACTGTCGATAGAGAGTGGCACTTACCTTAGGAGATGGATCTGAACGAGATAACTATAATTTGTTCTCCATGGGTGTAGTAATTGGTGTGCAATCCATCATCCTAAAATTCTTGAAAGTGTAGTCTTGGTATATTTCATCTGAGAAACAAAAATATGATTCTCTTTCTACCACACTTCTAATCCAAGACAATAGTGCATCAGCCTGAGATCGGTCATGTCGAACGATCGATTAAGATCTTTCTTTGTTGCATCGATCATCCTCATTGAACTACCAGTGATGACTAGATCATTGACATAGACAACAACAATCACCATCTCCCCCTTTATTTTTGAGGTAGAGATTGGGATCGTATGGATTTCTAACAAATCCATGTTATACGAGATGCTCATCAATCTTGATGTACCATGCCCGGGGTGCCTGTTTGAGGCCATACAGAGATTTCTTGAGTCTGCATACCTTTGTTTCTTGACCAGATACAACATATCCCTCAAGTTGATTCATGTAGACTTCTTCTTTTAAATCTTCGTTTAGGAAGGCACTTTTTACGTCCATTTGGTGAACTTTCCATCCAAACTGAGCAGCTAGAGAAAAGATCATCCTGATCGTTTTGATCTTAGCTATGGGAGAAAATGTCTCCTCATAGTCAATGCCTTCTTTTTGTGCATACCCCTTTGCTACAAGTCTTGCTTTGTACTTTTCCACTGTCCCATCTGCTTTGTACTTAGTTTTGAATATCCATCTGCATCTAATGGGTTTCTTCCCTGGTGGAAGATCGACAAGCTGCCAAGTGTTATTCTTCATCACTGATTGATATTCAGAATCCATGGCATCTTTCCAAGCTTTTGAATGTAGGGATTCCTGACTGTAGAGGGCTCATCTGATTCAATAACTCTACTCATCAAAGCAAAGTTAACTTCTTCTCTTGCTTTACTATGCGAGTTTGTGGTCCAGAGTGGATGTATCCGGTGGAGCATCCAATCTTACATCTCGTAATGTACTTGTACACCATTTAGGCATACTCTGAATTATTCCCATGGGTCATGGTTCTATCTTATCAACACCATCATCCCCATCATCAATTTCATCTTTTGAGGGAACATTAGCTTCAATTTTTACAACAGGTGAAAAATCTACATCATGTGAGTCCGGAGGAGGAGTCTCTGCTTCCTTCTTCTCAAAAAACTCAACATATTTGCTGGTGTAGACTTTTATGGTCTTAGGATCCATCAATGTATACCCAAGAGTCTCTTCACTGTACCCAATGAAGATGAGTTTTTGTGACTTCATGTCTAATTTCTTTCTGTTCTATTTGGGTATGTGCATGCTTTCTTTGCACCCGAATACTCTGAGGTGTGCAATGGATGGTTTCCTTTTTGACCATGCTTCTTGTGGTGTAATTCCATCAAGAGCAGTTTTGGGCACTCTGTTCAAAAAATACACTGTTGTCTTTGCTGCTTCTACCCAAAATGTTTTTACAAGTCCGGAATCATCGATCATGCATCACACCATTTCCATGATGGTATGATTTCTTCTCTCAACAACACCATTTTGTTGCGGTGTGTGTGGAGGAGGCATTGTCGACGAATCCTGTGAGTTTGTAGGTACTCTCTAAACTCATCATTGGTGAATTCCCCCCCTCGATCTGAGTGGAGAGTTCTGATGTGGCGAATAGTTTCTTTTTCAACTACTAATTTGAACTTTTTGAAGGTGTCAAATGCTTCACTTTTCTTGCGAAGACAAAAAATCCACATTTTCCGTGAATAGTCGTCAACACAAAGCATGAAGTACTAGAACCCAGTATGACTTGGCTGCATGCAGTGGACCACAAAGATCGGTATGAACCAGGTCAAGTTTACCATGAGCTCGGAATGTACTCCTTTGGAATGAAACTCTGTGTTGTTTACCTGCTAAGCAATGAGGACACTTGTCTATATCCTTCTGAAGAGATGGTATCCCATGTACCATATTACACTGGCGAAGTGTTTCGAGATATTTGAAACTTACATGACCAAATCTTTGATGCCACAACTAGGATGAGGTGGATTTTTAGCCACAAGTGCTTGATCATCTTTGTGAATGAAATCAAGTTGAAACATGCGTCCCACATTGGAGGCTTTTGTAATTATTTTCGAGCCTCTTGATTTATCTCAAATCAAACACGTTTTCTTGCCGGATTGACTATCAAAGTCAATTTTCAAGTTGTGATCTAGGAGTTGACTAACTGAAAGAAGATTCTTTGTCAACCCAGGGACATATAAGACATCTGATAGTCTACATTTGCATGAACCAAGGGGTAGAGAGATGTTCCCAATCCCTTGAACTGTATATGAAGAATCATCTCCCAACGAAACATGATTTTTTGATGGCGTGTCCCTCATTGAAATAAACTAGTCTCTGTGGCCGTTCATGTGTCAAGTGGCTCCCGAATCAACATACCAGACATCACTAGATGACGTGGATGGTTCACTTGATCGAGCAGTGAACAAGAAGTCTTCATTGTCTGACTGTTCTTGTTGCTCAGCAATATTACCTTGCTGGTGGGGTCTTCTTTTCTAGTTCCCCTTTTTCTGCCCATGATAGTTGTTAGAATGTCCCTTGTAAGATTGTTGTTGTTGTGGTCCAGAGTTACTTGATGAACCTTTCTTATAAGTGTTATACCAACAATCTTTTAAGTCATGTCCTCTTTTGCAAATTGGACATTGCTTCTTCTGTTGATTGTCCCCATGATACTGATTTTGATGTTGGGACTTCTTATAGGAATTAGGTTTTCCTTTACCTTTTCCTTTCCATTTTTGATGTGAAGACAATGCCTGCTCCTCTTCATCATCCTTATTGTGCATTGCTTCCTCTTGTTGCAGTAGGTTTACCAGTTTGTCAAAACCAACTGTCGTATCTGTCACATTTAGTGTTGTGACAAAAATGTGGTAAGAAGAGGGGAGTGCTCTCAGAACAATGGGAACAAGAGCATCATCTGTGACTAGTTCTCCTAGGGCTAGAAGTGAAGCCCTTAATTTTGCAACTCTTCTTAAGAAAGCTTCAATTTTCTCATTCTGCTTGAATTTCAGTGTATGTAACTGACTCTACAAATTTAGTATGACATTCTTGTTCTTGGCCTCGTATACTGTACTCAATTTATCCCACGCATCTTTTGTTATTTTGGCATCTCGAATGTGGGGTTGCACATCATCAGACACTCCAAACAAGATGATGAGTTTGGCCTTCTGATCTACTTTATCAAACTACCGTTGTTGTGTTGTATCAGTGGCTGATCTAGTCAGAGTACCATTCACAATAGACCAAATCTCTTCAAACTCAAGTTGTGTCTTTATTTTTGTCTTCCATGCAACATAGTTTCTTCCTCTGAGAAATTGTGAATCTGGAAGAAAAAATTTGGGGGCATTGGTGCCCATTTTGCAGAGATCACTGATAGGGTTTGGCTCTTATCACTCTAGGTATTAGGTCTCCCAATCTATATACTGTCAATCTGATATACCGAACCTTTCTATATACGTGCCCTTTTGATATACCCATCGGTACGTGGAAGAAGCTCGCCCTTTCTATATACCCAAGCGGTACGTGAAAGAGGCATTAACGTATGTGAAAGAATTCAATACGTGGTACCAAGACAATATTGATGGGGTCTATGTGATTATTGACACCGGCTCAAAGAAATATCCTCATACGCGTGTGTAACTTCACTATATACTTGGATAATTTCTCAATCCAGATTTATGTCGTGCAATCGTTCACAGACGAATGGGATGGTTCATAGTGTGTGCACTGTGACCTTATTACTCCCCATCGATTTAAAGGGACGATGCCCAGATGATGTTGTTGCAACTATATTAGGCATTAAGTGTAGTAGTAGTCATGATGGCTTTACCCGTAAGCACTTCCCAGAGGCACCGTATATACCGAACACTGCGAATGAGATCTAGGATCTCGTGAGTGTTACAGAACCAATTTTTTTATTTACAATTATGCCAATTTTTGAGTAGTTACAAAGTTTGCAGTTGACTATGGCAACCTAAAAATTAGTACAATATACAAGAAGTATACAATTTACATTCAAAAAACTGGAAAATTTGAATGGCAGGCAAAAAAATTGTTTCGCGGGCCCTGGTGGCCTCCTGAGCCCAATAGGACCCAAAATGCTAAAAATTACAAAAAAATAGCTAAGAATGCAATTTTTAGATGGGTATCCTTTTGCAAAAAAATTCTGAAATGAAAAACCAGGCCAAATGGGAGAAAAAAAAATTTTTACCCTAAATTAGGGATTTCTCTGCTAAATTTAGTTAGTTATAACTAAATTCAAATTTTCTACTAAATTTGGCGGTTACTTCAAAAAATCTGCCAAATGCAAAATGTGAAGTTGGGGGTGGGATTTGAACCATGCACCTCCCACTTCTAAGGCTTTCCCTCTATCCAACTTGGCCACTTAAGGGCGCTTGATGTAGGAATGAACAAACTTGTATTTGAAGTATATGAAAAAACGACTTACCTTTGAAAATGCGACCTGGATGAAGGATCCACGTGTCTGCAGCTGGTGTGAGGCAATTTTAGGGTTATTTTTTTGCTAAAAACTGAATCTGAAGCATCTACAACACTTTATCTCCTTTTTCTTTGTTTTGTTCTCCTTTGGCCGCCACTTTTCCCTTATTTCTCACCTTTTTAAAAAATTTTGCTTGCTTGGTCGCTGTTTTTTTTTCTTTAGCCACCTTTTTTTTTGTTTGCTGCAGGTGCGTGGAGATGCACAACAATATGGCCCAATGTTTTTCCTTTTTTTTTTTCACTTTTTCAGGTTGTGGCCGCTAATTGCTTCAATGTTTATTGCTTTGTGCAGGTCTTGTGACTTCAACACAGCTTGGCCTTTGTATGAAGAAAATATTTGAGCTCTTCAAATGTAGCAGACTGTTAATATTAACAGTGAATAAAATCTCCTCTAATATCAGAGGTAAAACCCTTGATGGGGAAAAAAGTTTTTTTTTTTTTTTTAAATAGCATCCAGGGAGCAAATTTTGCCTAGTGCAAGAGGCACCAAGGCAAAAAAATTTACCTTACAAATACCTGGAGAATGGCAGGAGGTTGTGGAGATGCAGAACATTTTGGGAAGTTGCTGGAGGCAACACAGGCTCTCCTAGAGTGTAGAATCTCCTCCAAAACTGTATGCTTCCTCTCTCTAACCTTCACTACTTCACAGGTCCAGATTTTTGCTCTGTACCGGATGTAATTTCACAAACAGGACTAAGCCCAGTATATTTTATTAATGTGAAATTGATTAACCATTACAATGGAGTGCTGCAATATTTATACATATTGGACAGCAATGTGAAGACAAACAAATATGTTGCATAGGTAAAACCATACTTACAACTGCTTCCAATAATACATCCGGGAAGTATATACATTGTTATAATAAATGTAACAATTATCCTTGTGAAACAAAAAGACAAGTATGGTTTAAAACCATATAACAACTTACAATTATTTTATGGTTTATAATATAAACATATAATATGATTATTTAATTAATAAAATAATTAAATAATAAATCATATAATGCATAATTAATATTTTATCCTAACATAGACACAACCCAGATAGTAACACCATACTTCACTAATTAGGTCTCTACACACTCACCGTCAAATCAACGTCTCACAAAGATCTCTAAATTTTTATCTATTATTAGTAACTAAGACTACTTGAATCTTGAATTATATACTCTCAGATGATTTTCACTAATTTTTAGGTTTGAGATTCTCCATTTCCACTTTCAAGCACATCTTTTCATCCATATCGCTTAATGTACTCTATTAAAACCCGGTTAGAACAAAGAGGTTTAAAAATTCCCTAAATTTTACTTTAAGTGCCCAAAACAAGATCATCAACACTATAGATACACCTTATATTATTCTAAACACCATTTTACTTGATTTGTGATCATGAAAATCATTTACATACTTGGAATCACCTTGGTTTTCTCTTGATAATCCTTCATAAACCCTACACATACCCAACACTTCATATATTGACTTACACATTGAAACCTCAACATAGTGTCTCATATACTATACACCTTTATACCCACATGAATCATTATTTTGAATCTTATGAAAACCTCATGGTACATCATTTATGATGTAGAAAAATTCTTGACACACCATAGACCATATACTCTTGACAACTATGTTAAACACCAAGGAAGACCATATGAATGATTATCATGACATAATGAACCACGACATAGACCAAAATTATACACTCTATATGAATTACATGACATAATTAACCATGTTTAGACTCATACACCCTTGAGACAACTCATACATACATCTTAACCATGAAAATTAACTATAGACCTTAAGACCACCCAATGACCATAATACTCGATTTTTACTTTTCACACACAAGAACAATCAAACTAAAACATGAGAACACAAGTAGAGACACTAAAGGACATGTATTATGAACATGGAGGAGATACAAACATACCTAAATAGGTTCCCCTCCCTTCAAAGCTTCATTTTCACTAATATACCTCCAAGAAGCATAGTGGAGATATATGAACACCATGAATACCTAAAATAAGGTATTGAAGAGGTCCTAATCCCTCTTAGATACCTAGATAATGCATTCTTCTTCTCTCTTCCTATTTTAACTCTATGTTTTACCTTTCATTCCATCATTACTAGCTCTTGATGAGACACCAAGGTCTCTTCTAGGTTCCCACACTCTTCCTTGACTATTATTAAGCATTTTATACCTTTGAAAGCCATCATCTTGCACTCTAAAACCCCGAGCTCTCTGATTTTGTCTTGAAAATTCAAAGTTACAGTCCTTTTCCATATGAACAACCTGATTACAACCGTAACATACCACTGAATTGTTCTTCTTGAACCCATCAACATGTATAGATGAATCTTTTAGATAAACACTAGTATCATGACCTATCTCATTTCATTTGTATCATATAATATCTTTACCAAGATCATTTCTATTATCTTTCTATGGTTGAGTATCTATAGAATTATCTCTACACTCCTTGGCCCTATGATCAAATTCATTACATGTATAGAAATAACCATTAAAATATCTTTCATACCTTGAGGCATTAGGTTGCCTAATTGGCTTGGTCTTCTCATTGTCTTTGATGCAGATCTCCTTCTTTCCTTCCTTAGCACTTGGTTCACCTACTTCTTTGCATGAAACAAGTTATTATTGCTTCACCTTATTTTCCTTGACTTCATATTTGAGGCCTAAACCAGCTTTATCACTTGTAAAGTTCTAATTGCTCAAGAGATTATCAAGAGCCTTAGTAATCTCTTCAAATTTCTAAAATGATTTCATCTTACTTATGACATCTAATAGTTCTTTCTTTAGGATGATCACTTCTTCCTCCTTAGATTTAAAGTTAAGTTTCATGTTATTCATTTGCATTTTTATCTTTCTCATAATTTCATCTAACTTTTTAGTAATGGCCCAAATTCTACCTTCAAGTTCTTTTATCCTTTCCTCATACTCCTTAACTTGTGAAGTCAATTTATTATTGCTCTTTTCAACATGTTTTTCTAATTGCTCAAGAGATTATCAAGAGCCTTAGTACTCTCTTCAAATTTCTAAAATGATTTCATCTTACTTGCAACATCTAATAGTTCTTTCTTTAGGATGATCACTTCTTCCTCCTTAGATTTAAAGTTAAGTTTCATGTTATTCATTTGCATTTTTATCTTTCTCATAATTTCATCTAACTTTTTAGTAATGGCCCAATTTTTGCCTTCAAGTTCTTGTATCCTTTCCTCATACTCCTTAACTTGTGAAGTCAATTTATTATTATTCTTTTCAACATGTTTTAGTTCTGATTGAACACATGCCAAATCAAGCCTTAAACCATCATCATATCCTTCATTTTCCTTGCAATAATTAGGTGTAACATCACCCCACAAAGTAGAACCTCCACTAGAGGATCTCATGGATTCCTTTGTCATGAAAAGAACCTCATCACCTAAATATTTGTGATTTGAGTCAATCTCAAAATCAGATCCACCAACATCATCGCCTACTTTAGAGGAATAAACCTCCTCCTTGGTAAGAAAACTCTTCTTTCCCTTATTCTTCAAATCACCCTTTTTGAACTCTTTCTTCTTTTTATCATACTTCTGATTTTTCTTCTCATGGTCACTTTCATGATCATTATTTTTTTCTTATCATGTCTATGAGGAAATTTAGCAACAAAATGACCTATTTTACCACAAGCAAAGCATTTGAAAGGAATTTTACCCTTTTACTTACTAGTTCCAACTATCATTCTTCTAGCAACCATGAAAAATAGTTCTTCATCATCTAGATCTTAGAGGTCATCTTCAGTTTTACCTTTTTTGTCCTTTTCCATCTTCTCCATTTTGAAGGTTATCTCTTTCAAGGTTGTTTTACAATCAATTACCCTCATCTCATAGGTAGTCAAAGTACCATGAAGATCATCCATTTTCAAGGTAGTAAAATCTTTGACTTCATATCTAGGAGTTAGAGACCTCAAATTTTTTTGAACAACCACTTCTTCTTTTACATATTCTCATAACCCTTTTATACTATTGAAAACCTTTTAAAATCTAAGAATATAGGTAGCAATTAACTCATCATCGTTCATCTTAAGTGATTCAAACTGATTTCTAAAAGTTTGAAGCTTGGAAATTCTTACCTTTGAGTCACCTTCATAAAGAACTTGAAATTTCTCCTATGTTTCATTTGCTAATTTGCAATGCATTACTTTTCCCTATTCTAATTCTCCAATACCATGTATGATAGCATTAAATAACCTTGAATTGTTATCATATGCTTCCTTGTCTACTTTACTGGTAGGAGTAGTAGTAGGAGGATTATAGCCATATTCCAAAATCTTCCAAACATCAAACCATTGGAACATAATGTAGGTATTCATCCTTAGACTCAAGAATTAATAGTTTGTTCCATTAAACATTGGTGCCTTTCCACTAACCGTACCACTCGTCATTTTTTTGCTTCAAGGATCTCCTTTCAAGATGTCAAAATTATCCAAAAGGACATGATCTGATACCAATTATTGGAAGAAAAATGGACTAAGACATGGGGGGTGAATCTGTCCTTACAAAAATTCAAATCAGATTTTAGATTACTTATTCAAAACTCAAAACCATTTAACCATCCATTAATGTGTGCACACAATCAAATATCACATATGTAACAAACCATGAGAGAGATAATTAACACAAGAAACAATATATAAGTGGGGAAATATAAAGGGGAAGAAAACTCATTGAAATATAATATTTATATTGATATGTTTCAAATTTAGTGAGGCATCAACCCCACAAGGAGCACCAACCCCTAGTTTAGTAGATCTACAACACTACAAGGAGCACCAAATCCACAAGGAGGATAAAACCCCTAAGATGATCAATAACACACTCAATCACCTTATGATGAAGATATACAAAGTAATTATGCTTCCACAACTGATAGAGATCACAAATTCATCTCACAACCTCTTGTTCAAACCCTAGGTCTTCAATCTCTCACAATCTTACAATTTATTCAATTCTCAAATCTTCAAACCCTTACACACATGCTTTCCATACATTTTAAACCTATCAATAACTTTATCTAATCTTAATTCATGTTCACACACCTACAAAACTCTCACACCTAGGTCACACTTCTTGCACACACCACTCACACTCAACTAGCTCACAAAAGCACCCAAAACTATGCTTTTATAATATTCTTCCTAATTAATCCTCAAAGAAAAATATTTTACCTCATTTTTCATGACCAATAAATCATAAAAAAATCCCATATACTTTTTATAATAGCTACAAGTGACCCATATGGGTTGGCCTAGCTAAAACCCTTCTTCCATGTACCAAAAATCCTCAAAACCCATGCATTGGAATGACAAAAATCTCCTAACACCAAAATATTTTTATTCATGATCTAAAAATCATCACACATGTTTAAAATAAAATTTAAACATCATACATGGTTGTAATTATCATGAACCAATCATATTATTTCATTTAATGGGCCCAATGCTTGATTGCCTTCACAAAACACCTATTTCTAGCACCTTGTCTTCACCTTTTGGCTTCAAGATCATCAAAGAACACCTAAAATATAGCATGTGAAAACTTTATGGAAATTATAGAACCTTTATAACACTCCTAAATAATTTATAGCTCATGAAACATCCACTGGTTTAAACTACATCAACTTTTGCCTTCACCAAATCAAGTCATCTAAAAAGAAGTTTCCAAATTACAACTGGTTTGCACTTTCCGACATTTTAAATACCTATAAATGGATTAATTGGATTAAAAATTCATCTTTCTTAAAATTATAGGTTATATAAAGCATCATTCAATCCATCTCATGCTCTAACCAACTCAATATTTTAGAAACATTAGTTCTATTCGGATAGCTAAAACTCTTCTTGTCTACAAATTGATCTAGAAATCATATAAAAATTAATAATAATGAATAAAACCTTATATCATTGGAAAATATTAGAATTATATTTCCAACACAACTTGAATCACCTCCTAAATCCACCAAGTAGCTCTTATTATGTCCATTTTATTGAATATTTCTTTTGAATGCCCCAAAACTACCCTTTGACCAGTCAACCTAAATAGGGAACACTTTTCCATTTTTATGCATCCTCATGACCTGAAAACTATTTTGACACCAATAAAAACTCACATACTCAAAATAATTTCAATTTATTTGGCAACTCCTTTAGACAACCTTGTCCTAAAATAAACTTCTTCAAAATCGACATGTTTGAGTGGGGCCCACTCATCACCATAACACATACGAAACCTTTCTAGAAATATTAAGGAGTACTATACATTTTACAATCATCTCACATACACTAGGAAGCTATTCTAGGCACTTAGGAAGTAAATCTCACAAACCACTTTCAAGCTAGGTTTTTCAATTCATAAATAGTTGTTTACCTTCTTAACATTCGTTCATAAAAACCTGAAGATGAAATTACCTAATTAATTTTTATAAACTTTATAAAATAAATTTATAAACATCCATGAAATCCAAAAGGTCCCATGAAAATCACACAATTCAGGGTGAGCATTAGAAGTTCCAATTCAAGTTGGAAATGCACTTGTTCACAATCTGTTTCACTAAAACCTCATAAATTGCAAAATTATCATCATGGAAACCTAAAATGTTTCCCACAACACAAGGAAACACCCTACTAACATAAACAATAGTCAAAGTTTCATAATAACCTCTCAATATTTCCATCCACTGAGACTTGCATAGCTAGCCCTTAGGGTTTTACACTATAGAAGATAGGGTCAACTGAAATAACCTCATAACTCATTAAGAAAACACTCCAAAAGGTCCTAAAATACATGTAAAATCATTATATATATATATATATATATATATATATATATATATATATATATATATATATATATATATATATATATATATATATATATATATATATATATATCTATATCTACATGCATCCATGAGCTCATATATCTCCATATCTCAATCTCATACCTCCTAACATCCATACCTGCTCCAAATGAGCACCTAAAACATAGTCACCAACCTATATCTACACCCTTGCAACTCATGTGAGTGCCCAAGCACTCCAAAAACATGCTATCTAACCTTCCAACATGATTTTAAAGTCACCAATAATCTCTAACCACCATGCAACATCACCTAGGCTAGCTAGGTCACATGAATAGGCTTGCTAAAACAAGCCATCCTCACTTAATCAACCTTGTGCAACCAATAACCTACATGTATCTTCATATCATCATCCTTATGAGCATCATATAACCCTACATCATCATCCAATTTTTCATTATATGCATCAACA
This sequence comes from Taxus wallichiana var. yunnanensis, assembly GCA_018340775.1. Lineage (NCBI taxonomy): Eukaryota > Viridiplantae > Streptophyta > Pinopsida > Cupressales > Taxaceae > Taxus > Taxus wallichiana. The sequence continues at coordinate 986,480,360 of CM031234.1, read as the reverse complement.
TGCCAAAAAAACTTTAATCCATTAGCGGGTTATATTTAAAAGGTCACATGACGCGTTCATTTGGCCTCAATTTCAATAGTAAACATCGGACAAGGGACACGCGACACAATAGAAATCACGATCTAGGTAGCCAAAGTGGGATACATGTCACCATTCCTAATAAATTCAAGGTAGATGTACCTAGTGGACATGATATCTATGGAATCAACCAAGGCTAATAGAGTTTCGGGTTTGGGAAAGGTTTAAGCGGTCGAGTGGGGTGAGTAAGATAGGTGGCACAAAAAGAAGGCACCATGTGGCACAAGATCAATGGATGATACTAGACACATGTTACCATTCTAATGTAGGGTGAGAATATGGGATCCTGTAGACATAAATTCCATGGAATGAGCTAGATTTCAAAGGGTTTCGGGTCCACAGGGACAATATGTAAGGAAACAGATTAAAGGCCCAACCCCGCAACCAACCGAGAGACCAAAACATGGAAAATTCAAAGAGAGAAACACGTAGGCAAAGGAAATTCCCAAGGTTAATCAAATGTTGTCACGTGTTACTCTCTTGTTTATCCCAACATGAAAATATTCAAATGACCATAATGTTCGCTCTAGAGCTCCAAATTAAGCAAAATTTATCTCATTGGAAATGTTTCCTTGATACCTTCAATTTGGAATCATTTGATTCAGAAATTGATTATGTTTAGTGGAAAAAAAGGGAAAATAGTTTGGGCATTGATGTGTAGTTACAGACAGCTCAACCACCTGAATTGATGAAGTATGGGGCTCTTACCTTCTCCTAGAAGAAAAAGGACATTGGGGAATGGGTTTGACAGGGTGCCCATGATGTTTTTTAGAGATTAATGGATGATAAGTGGTGGTTGGATCTTAGAAGCTATATTTCGGGAAGGATGTATAATTTCATTAATGATAAGATCAAATCCAATCTCTTTCCCTCTCTTTTTCCTCTTCTCTCTCTCTCTCTCTCTCCATTCTTTTATATATTGTAAATTGATGCTTCTTTCAAATAAAACCCTCTTTGTTATAATGGCACCATGCATAAATGGGGCCAAATTACCATGAGATTAAAACCTCTAATTTGGTATTTTTTAATGTATAATCACCTTCTTCCAGGAATGTAATGGTTTGTGTATATTTCAAGCAATAAAATTAGGCTTTGTGGCACATCTGTCTTCCCTTTTCTCATTTTATTGTATCTTGCCTCTCTATTCATTTTTGCATGTTGTGTGTATTTCCTACTTGCAGGTTCCATTTTTTTATGTTGTCAATGCATGGGAAAGTTTAGTTTGCATGGTTCTTATCTATGGCACATCTATCTTCCCTCTCTCCCATGTTTTATCTCTTTCCTTCCCCTTGTGGAGAATGATCAAACCCCTTTTTGGTGTTATCACCGCCCCTTTTAGCTTAGGATTTCCCTTTCATGCATATTTCTCTCTCCCTCCCTCCTAGTCCCTTAGAATGTTTATATTAGGATTAGTTATATTTTATTTTAGCTACAAGAGTAGTTTATCATTAGGATTAGGTAGAGGAACCATCTTTCTCTCGAGGTTGATATCACTTTACAAGTCACACACTTGTGAGATCATCCCATGTTAGAAAAAGTATGGATCTATAACAAGAAAATCTTAGGGTGCTACTCTTTTTTTATAACAATTTTGGCATTCCCGGTGGTACCCGTATTGAAATTTTTATATTTCATATGTGTGTATCCTAGCCACCTTGGTTCCTTTAGTGCCCAAAAATTCTAGCATGCTCAAGTGGGATAAGATTGAAGTCATATTTTGAAGGGGTTCCATTGCAACATTCAGTGTACATTGCATTTCACCGATTTTGATGTGTTCTTGGTGATATTTCAACCTTTTGAGGTATTTTCAAGTAAATCTGATGATCCACTAGTCTAAACAACCCATTTTCTTGACCAACAGATCATTTCCTTTCTTTCGAGTAATTTCATTTTCTTTCTTGTTAAGTTATGTAATCATGATTTCATTTCCTCAAAAGATTCCTCACTTTTAGCAACATTATAATTCAAATCCTCCTCCACCATTCCAAAATCCATCTTCAAATGGTTACAACACACCTCTAAATCAGTTTTATGAGTATGCATGTTCTTATTATTATGCAGATTCTCGAGGACATTCTACATATGAAGACGTTTTTGAAGGGTGAGTTTAAAGAATTGAGAAAATATTGTAGGATTTCAAGGAGTAACTACAAACATTTCATGTTAAAATACTTGGTTATAGGCATCCCAATCCATGGGGAGGTCTTATACCTATTTTTATTAGCTCAAAACAAAGGCTTGAGGTAATGAGCAAGTCTTTCACTCAAATGGTTAATTTTATTGCATCATTACTAGCATTAGAATCTAATGAATCTAAGGTTGAATAACCCTATCATCTCATAATTTTTTTCCATATCAGTATTCAATTCCCATCCCTTATCAACCACCCAAGCCTAAGGTTAAATTTCCTAGCTTCCTCAAGGTTTCTCCTTCCATCTCCTCTCCTCCACAAGAAGATTTAACACCTTTCCTTCATTGTAACCATTGCAAACATCAATTGAGACACAACCTGCTCCTCCTCTTACATTCCCAAATTCATTTTGGGAAGAAATAAATCAGAAAATCACTCAAGTAGGGTAGAAAATTGAAGAACCTAGTAGAGAATAACTCTTGCAAAATTTGAAGAACCTAGTAGAGAAGAGGGATTCAAAATTTGAGTCTAATAAAATGCCACGGTTTGTTAAGCCTTAAACAAATGTTACAACTCAAGTACACAAGGGGATGCTGATTTTGAAAAATAGAAATAACAAGAAGAATATGATGAATAGTATCTATGTTCTGAGTGTAGTGTGCATCATGACACCATATTCTTGGAGGTTGTTGATTTATCTTCACAAGAATTAGCTATGGAGGAGAAAAAATCAGATTCAAAGTTCTTGGATGAATAGGATGTCATAGAAAAGTTATTTCTTTCTTTTGATGGTAACAATTTAGATCCATCTTTTGTTTCATCCTTTATTGAATGTGATTTTGTTGATGAGCCCATCATGGAGGAGAACGTTAAGGAAGATCCTGCTAAAATCGATCCCCATGAAGAAAAAAATAAGATTTTGATTTTTAAAACTTCATGTTGGATGAGGAAAAGGAGGAAGATGATGACAACAGTGCCAAATCAGTCATCATGGAAGATATAGAGTTGTTTGCCGAAGCAAAACAAGGTTTAAAATAACTTGCAAGAAGCGATAACAATGAAGAAAATATGTCTACCATATCCATTCTTGGAGTTGAATCAAAATAAGATGGTAAAATCACAAGGATCGGGCCATTCCCAATCAGATATTTAGATAGTCTAGAGCCAAAGGAGTTATAACCAGTCATGTTCACTTCAGAGCATGAGGATGAGATTCAATGTACCAAAGGTTAACAAGAATGATTCCTAGATCTAAATGCAAAACAACTTGAGGAGGTATTAATTTTATTTATTGTTGATACTCTAATGAATGGGGTGAGAAATTGGTTTCAAAAAAATTCCACTCTCATTAAAGGCCATGTTCAACACCAAATTATTTACATGGCCATATTTTGTGAGAAGGGGATGTTATTTCTCATTACACGTCGTAGGTTTTTTTTAGTTTCTATTCCTCTGGTTAGAGTAGAGTAGGTAGGTTTGATTTTTGCATAAGAAGTGTTTATTCACACTCTACATGTTTCCACTTGGAACATGTATGATTTTCAATTTTTACATATTTTTGTGGGATTTTATTCTTGGTACACAATTTATTTTATGAAGCAGTGTTCATGGTGGAATTAGATAGTTGGAGGAGTTTATAAGCTTGATTTATATATCCATAGAATAATTTTAGGCTAGCAGCCACTAGGCAATACCACTTCATTTCTAAGTTCATATGGATTCAGGAGACAAATATTCAAAGGAAAATATCAGTTTCTTCAAGGTTAGGCTTGACTTCATGCCCAATGGATGCTTCAAGGCCATTGATCTAATCTAGAAGAAAGATTACCCCTAGAGTTCACCACATTTTTATCCTAAAATACCCTCCCGGGGTTATTTTTGATTTAACAAGGTTAAATATGGATCTAGTCATTTTAAATGGGAAAAATACATTTAAACAACCATCAACTTCCACCACTCCAAAGCATTATCTGCTTGCATTTAAAAACCCATTTAAGAGGCTCAACTTTAATCCATTAGAAAGTATATTTAAAAGGTCATGTGAAGTTCATTTCACCATAAATTTCAATGCCAAAAATCAGATAAGGGACATGTGACATAGTAGAAATAAAATATCGAGGTGGCCGAGAGGTGGACACATGTCACCATTCTAGTGAAATTTAAGGTAGATGCGGAAAGTAGATGTGAGGTCCATAGAATCAACCAAGGTTGATATAATTTCAGATCTAAGAAAGGTTTGAATGGTCAATAGGGTGAATAGGATTGGTGACTAAAATAAAAGGCACCACATGACACAAGATCAATGGCCAATGGTGGACATGTGTCACCATTATAGAGAAGAGTGAGAAAATGGGCTCCCACAGACATAAAGTCTCGTAGAATGAGCTAGATTTCAAAGGTTTTTTGCGTCCATAGGGATAGTATGTAATGATACAGTCAAAGTCCTAACCCCAAAACCAGCCAGAGACCAACACATTGTAAATTAAAAGAAAGTAACACATAGGAAAAGGAAATTCTTGAGGCCAATCAAATGTTGCCACATGTCACTCTCTTGTTCATCCCGACATGCAAATATTCAAATGGCCATAACTTTCACTCCAGAGCTCTAAATCACGCAAAATTTGTCTTGTTGGAAAGGTCTCCTTGAGACCTTAAATTTAACATCATTTGATTTAGAAATTGAAATCATTTATTGGGAGAAAAAGGGAAAATATTTTAGGAATTAATGTGTAGTTACAAATAGCTCAACCACCCGAATTGATGAAGTATGGGGCTCTTACCTTCTCCTAGAAGTAAAATGACATTAGGGAACAGGTTTGATAGGGTGCCCATGATGTTTTTTAGAGATTAATGGATGATTGATGGTGGTTGAAGCTTAGAATCCATGTTATAGGGAAAGAAAAATATTTTCATTAATGACAAGATCAAATTCAATCTCTTTCCCTCTCTTTTTCTTCTTCTCTCTCTCCATTCTTCTATATATTGTAAGTTTATGCTTCTTTCGAGAGAGATATTTGTTGTAATGACACCATGCCAAAATGGTGGCTGACTTCCCATGAGTTTTAGACCTCTAATTTTGTCTTCAAGGAGAGAAAAGAATATATTTAAAACCTCCAACAAAAAGCCATAAACAACCAATGAAGAACCAAATAATCACCAAAGTGTAGCAAGAGATAACTAGGTAGGTACGCACAACTAGTATGGAGCACAAGGCTGAAGAAACTCCACAACAGTAGCAAAAAAAGGCAGCTCCAACAAGAAAGCAAGGATAAAAAGACTCGGCAACACAATTACACATAACTAGGATAAGGATTTATGCAACAACCAAATGCTCTGGTACCATGAAGGAGAGCAAGGCAAGATCTTAGATACAAATTCAATCACACAATTTCACAAGGAGGCAAGTTGCAGAGAGAAAACAAAAGAAATAATATTCAATATTATTTTCTCTCATTCAAGAACACACAATATATAGTGTTTTACAAGACTAATCCTTACCCAAATAATAGGAAGGAAACACTAAACAAAGGAGATTAAATCATCTCCATAAATCAAGGAGTGGAGGTAATAGCTCAACAACTCCAATAAGTTATGGGAGACAAACAATATCCCACAAACTAATTAAAAATAATTATAATGTATGCTCTTAAATGAGCTTATTTAAAGTGCAAAATAACTAGTTCACAAAGACAAGTGTGAACGTGTTTACACCAACACCCTCCCATAAGCAAATGTAAGGGAGCAGAAAGAAAGGGTCCTAGCTACTATGCCAAATAAGGTACCCCATAAAAATAAGAGAAAAAAAGAAGGAAATATGGGACTTCATGTTGAATTCCCCTTGAGTACAACTTCCTTGACTCCAAGATTTTCTTGTAGAAGAATATATCGAGGAGAAGCAAGTGGTTTAGTGAAGATATCCACTATCTGATCAGCTATAGATACAAACTTCAAGTCAACAACATCATCTTGAATCAATTTCTTAATGAAGTGCATATGAATTTCAATGTGTTTTGTATGTTGATATTCAATAGGATTATGCATAATTTGAATAGCACTCTAATTATCACACCATATGACAGAAGGAGATTCTTGTGGAAATCCAAATTTGTTAAGTATTTAGTGAATCCAAAGAACTTCTTGACCTGCTTTTACCACACCTCTATACTTAGCTTCAATGGATGAAAAAGAAACTACATTTTGTTTTTTACATGCCCATGCTATTGGACCGGAGCCAAGGTGAAAAAAGAAACCAAAAGTACATTGTCGTGTGTCTCAAAACCTCTCCAATCTAAGTCTGTATAGCCTTCAACTTCACAAGATCCCTGTGGTGAATAATGTATGCCAAAATTCAATGTCCCTTTTATATATCTCAAAATTCTCTTTGTGGATTTCCAGTGAATCTCATGAGGCTCATGTGAAAAATGAGACACAAGGTTAACAAAAAAGGTGATATCGGGATGGGTATGTGTCGATATACAAAAGACTCCCAACTAATTGTCTATACAAAGAGGCATCAACAAGGTTAGACTTATAATTAACAGTTCAATTAAATACCTAATTGAATTGGAGTGGGAGATGGCTTACAATCAATCATGTGGAACTTTTGCAACAAATCGAAGCATACTTCCTCTATCTAATAGAGATGCCTTCAGAAGACTAAGAAAACTGAAGACAAAGGATAAAGAGCAACAATCCCAAATTTTTCATGTCGAAGTTCATACTCAATTTGTTTTGAATGTCCTGAATCATAGAATATGAGTTATCGAGTTAGGATGAGATTGTCAACATACAAAACCAATATTAATAATTCATTATCACATTTAGGAAATATACAATATGATCATTTTCACACCAATGAAAACCAATAGACAACAAAAAATCATCCATTTTCTCATACCAAGCTCAAGGAGCTTGTTTAAGACCATATAGAGAATGATGAAGTCTACAAACCAGTGAAGAATCCTACACAAAACTAGGGGTTGCTCCATATAAATTTCCTCATGGAGATCACCATGCAAAAAGGCACTCTTCACATCCATCTGATACACTGACCACCTATGAGAAGCAACAAGGGAAAGAACAAGGCAAATAAAATCCATCTTTGCTACAAGAGCAAAAGTCTTAGAGTAATCCACCCCTTTGACTTGAGAAAATCCCTTAGTGACAAGACGAGCCTTATAATTTTCTATAGATCCATCAACTTGCATACTTAGTCTTAAAGACCCATTTACATTTTACCACTTTCCTTCCCTTAGGAAGAGGAACCAATTCCCATGTATTATTTTTCATCAAAGAGGAGTATTCTTCTTTCATAGCTTCATCCCATTCAAAGTTTCCACAAGCTTTAGAAAAAGTAACAGGATCAGAAGAGATAGCTTCACTTACAAGAGCCATTCCTAAAGGCATAGACTGAGTATGATGATAAGAAATATCTCCTAAAGTCTTAGATCTTGTGTGTCGAGGATCACTCGGATCTCCTACCAAGTTACCAACTACCTGCAGAGTAGATTGAAGCCATTTTGGATTCTTGTGTGCCGAGAAGGAGGGGAAGAAGGAGCTGGAGGAGCAACCTCTTCTTCAAAAGCATCATCAGAATCATTAATAAGCATGTCAGCCATGTCAGGTGAAGGAGGTATTGGAGACAGATGTTGATCTTCATTAGGAATCTCAACAAAATCTATCTCATCAACACGAACATCCCTTCAAAATGAACTTCTAGAGTAGAAGGATCCAGAAGGTGGTATGCCTTCACGTGTTCACAATGGCCAACAAAAATGAGTTCCTTACTCTTTGGTTGCATGGACTTCATTTTTTCATTAGGAACATGAGCCCAAGTTGGACTTCCAAAGACTCAAAATCAGAAACATTAGGCTTCTCTCTCAGACCATGCTTCCTCAGGTGTAATCCCTTGAATATCTTTATGGGGAATCTGATTCTAAATATAGTTGGTGCAATTCATGGCTTCAGAACAAAACTCAGGTGTAAGGTTCTTTTACTAAAGCATGTAATTTTCCATCTCCTTGAGTGTCCTATTTTTCCATTCTGCAACACCATTCTATTGAGGAGTGTAAGGCACTATATACTGATGTAGAATTCCATGGTCAATACAAAAATCCCTAAATGCATTACTAATATACTCCCCCATTATCAGTGTGAAACATTTTTGATGGAATGAGATGATTTTTTTCAACAAAATCCTTAAATTCTTTAAAACCATTGAAAACATCACTCTTATACTAGAAGAAAATACACCCATGTTCTCCTCATGAAATCATTAATAAAAGTTAATACATATTTGCAACCAGAAAAAGAACGAGAAGAAAGAGTCATCAAATCGCTATGTATTAAATCCAGAGGAGCCTTATCTCTCTTAGCCAATCCTTTGGGAAATGGATCTTGATGTTGTTTACCTAACATATAACTTGGAAAAACACCATCAGTAGAAGAAATTTTAGGAAGTCCAATTACCATGTTCTGAGAAGATAGTTACATTCTGAGATATTTATAATTTAGATGCCCAAATCTCTCATGCCACAACTTGCTAATAGAATATGAGTGAGTAATAAGAGAATATCCTACAGAAGTCTCGAACTTGTTAAAGAGATACAATCTAGAATCTGTATCCATAACACATGTAGCTACAATATCATTAGGATCATTCAATTCTCTTATTACAACTTTATCAAGTGAGAATTCAATAGTCTTTCCTTTCCCTAAATTACAAATTTGATAAATGGACAAAAATTATTAGAAATGTGGGGAACATGTAGAACATCATGCATTGAACCATTTGGCATGTTAACAATCCCTGCACCCATTACTTTTAATGAAGTAGAATTGCCCACCATAATCTGAGAAACCTTGCAAGGAGAAACTGAACTTAGAAAATTCTCTAAATGTGTGATGTGATGTGTGGCACCTAAATCAAAAACCCATCTATCATCCAATGGAGTGAAGGCCCGAGCTGAAAGGGCTTTCCCTTTACCAAAATTGGAAGAGGTTGAAGGTGTAGGAATAGAAAGCTTATGTTGTTTCAACATCTTCTCAAGTGCTTCAATTCTCATAAAACATCGTGATTCTAGATGGTTTGTTTTACTACAGAAAGGAAAAGGTTCATACACCTTTCTTTTGACATTATTTTTCCCTTTTCCAAGACTAGAAGGTTTAGGGACTTTAGAACTTTTATCAGTGGTAGTAGAAGAGGGTTTGGAAGATTTTGAAATCTTAGGTCCTGGCTTCAACTTAGGTTTCCCTTTATCCTTAGGAGAATTTTCTAAAAGTGCCTAGTTTGAGGTTGGAAAGGCATCAAGTGCCATTAATTTAGTTTGTTCATGAGATAACCTCTCACAAAACACCTCAAATGTTGGCAATTTAAACGCATCCCCTAGAGAATCCATTGTTTAAAAGAAATTAGAATTGAACACAGAAAAATAACCTTTGAATTTTGATAGAATCAACAAAATACATTCAGGATCCTTTTTTTCTTTACAACCATCATTTAATTTACTTCTAATTTCTTTGAATTTAGTCAAGAAATATTCTATGAGAGGAAAATCAGAAGGTGATAGAGTTGTAAAATCCATTTCCAGTTGAAGTAACTTGAACTCATTAATTTTACCAAATAATTTTTCAAAAATGTCCCATACCTCTTTAGGAGATTTGGCAGCTAAAATATGAAACTGAAGGCTATCTGCTACATTGAGCGAAATAAGTCCCAGGGCCTCATCTTGCTTGCATGCGTAACCATACTTATCCTTCTCACTGGTAAAGGTAGGCACTGAATCTTGAAAAATGTGCCACAAACCATGAGATTTGAGCAATTGTTCCATTTTTGGCTTCCAAACATGATAGTTGGATGAATTTAATGGTTCAAATAGGCATAGATCCATGATGTTTGCGGGCATAGACGAAGAAGACAAACTTCTTGACATGGCGGAAAATGACCAATTCTCCCCGAAAATAGTACTTCCTCATATGGTACTAAAAATTGAACCAATAGAATGGGGTCAAAAAAACATGCACTTTTGCAAAAAACGACACTCGATTTCGAGTTACCAGAAAAAGTTATTAAGCTTTCAAATTCCCGTAAAATAGGCCAATTTTAATTTAAAAGGACCCACTGATTAAAAAATTAGACCAATCAAAGGCAAAGGTGGTTGTGTGACCACTTGTTAGAATTGGGAGAAGATGTAGATTCTATGTATGCCTTCCATTTATAAACAACCCTCAAAAATATATTAATTTAACCCAAACGAGATTATTAGCCCAAAAAAATTATTTAAGCAAAACTTTAGAAATTTTTTTTTTTCAAAAAGTATAGTTTTGCAAAGAATAATTTAATTGGCCAATCAGCATTGGTTGTGCATGCAGAAAATTATTGAATGAAATAAACTCACGACACATTCCAAAACCTACGTTTTTTCTCAGCTGAATATAATCTCCAAGTGGCAAGCTGAGAGATTGCTGCACATAGGTGGTTTTGTGCGGTTGATGCCTCCAATCCCAAATGTTCTCTTTGCTGCAAAGAATATATTTAAAACCTCCAAAAAAAATCCATAAACAGCCAATGAAGAGCCAATCAATCACCAAAGTGCAGCAACAGATAACTAGGCAGGTAGGCATAACTAGTATGGAGCACAAGGCCAAAGAAACTCCACAACAGTAGCAACAAAAGGAAGCTCCAACAAGAAAGAAAGAATAAAAAGACTCGGCAACACAATTGCACAGAACTGGGATAAGGATTTATGCAACAACCAAATGCTCTGGTACCATGAAGGAGAGCAACACAAGATCTTAGCAACAAATCCAATCACACAGTTTCACAAGGAGGCAAGTTGCAGAGAAAACAAAAGAAATAATATTCAAGCTTATTTTCTCTCATTCAAGAACACACAATATATAGTGTTTTACAAGACTAATCCTTACCCAAATAATAGGAAGGAAACACTAAACAAAGGAGATTAAATCATCTCCATAAATCAAGGAGTGGAGGTAATAGCTCAACAACTCCAATGAGTTATGGGAGACAAACAATATCCCACAAACTAATTAAAAATAATTATAATGTATGCTCTCAAATGAGCTTATTTAAAGTGCAAAATAACTAGTTCAAAAAGACAAGTGTGAACGTGTTTACACCAACAGGTCTCTACAATGTATTCTCACCTTCTTCTAGGAATATAATGGTCTGTGCATATTTCTAGGAATAAAATCAAGCTTTGTGGCACATTTTTCTGCCCTTTTCTCATTTTATTGTAAATTTTCTTTCTATTCTTTTTTTCATGTTGTGTGTATTTTCTACTTGCAGGTTCCATTTTTCCATGTTGTCAACACATGGGAAAGTTCAATCTACATGGTTCTTTTCTATGGCACATCTATCTGCCTTATCTTCCATATTTTCTCTCTTTCCTTCCCCCTGTGGAGAGAAATCAACCCCCTTTTTTGGTGCTATCAACACCCCTTTTAGCATAGGATTTACCTTTCATACATATTTCTAACACATTCTCTCTCTCTCCTTGGTCCCTTGGATTGTTAGATTAGGATTAGTTATATTTTATTTCAGTTGTAGGAGTAGTTTAACACTAGGATTAGGTAGAGATACCAACCTTATCTAGAGGTTGTTCTCATTTTCTAATTCCCACACTTATGATATCATCACATGTTAGTAAAAAGTATGGGTATGTAATGTGAAAATACTAGAATGATACTTTTTGTTATAATAGTTCGTTTAAGAGTGCACAATGGTATGACAACCGAGATGCACGTGAAAAAAGGATAGGTGCACGTCTAGAGAATTTTTTTGGTGTATGTGACGATGTGAAAGAATTTTGCATGATAGAAAAATATGGAGGTGCACAAAATAAAGTATCACATGTATTTAATAATGATTGTGCTTGAAGGAAATTTCTTAGGTTGAAGACCACACAAAGGGATGGACATGTAGTGTAACATGAGGGAGCCAATAATAAGATAGAATACTTGACAAGTGGCACAAAGGAATGTGCGGCAAAGATAGGAAGGTGCACACTAGTGTTTATTTTATTACTCCCTCTAAAAATATATTATAGAATGGGTGGTGAATGTGTCAAAAACTATTACATTATTGAAAAATCTAGGAAAGGAGGGTTTCGGTATGGAGGAAATTCCAATTTTTTCACTTTGTTACCATACAATAATATAAATAAGTTACCAACCGACAAAAAACTTTGAGATGCCAACTGCTAATGGGTTTTGTTATCCACTAGTAGAATAAAAAGCGTTACGGAAGACACGTTTGTGGACCTTTTCGATTGGTAACACATTTTTTGTCATCCGGTTCATGCTATAAGGTTTTTGGCATACGAGATCTTTAATTCCCTATCATACGTCAATGCATTCATAATTTCAGTTGGTAACATCTCAGGATATCGACGCGTCGTTCGAAAACACATAGGTGTTTTTGAACATCATTTAGTTACATTTTTGCATGGTATTCTTAGAGTGTTTCTAACCAGTAACATGCCCTTATTGCCGATGTTCCTAGCTCCATGTTCATGTTATTCGACAACATGCAATTTCTGAAAAAATGACACTCGATTTCAAGTTATCGGGAAAAATTTATTAAGCTTTCAAATTCTGGTAAAATAGGCCAATTTTAATTTAAAAGGACCCACTGATTAAAAAATTAGACCAATCAAAGGCAAAGGTGGTTGTGTGGCCAATTGTTAGAATTGGGATAAGATGTAGATTCTATGTATGCCTTTCGTTTATAAACAACTCTCAAAAATATATTAATTTAACCCAAACGAGATTATTAGCCCAAAAAAAATTATTTAAGTAAAACTTTAGAAAAAATAAATTTTTCCAAAAGTATATTTTTGCAAAGAATAATTTAATTGGCCAATCAGCACTGGTTTTGCATGCATAAAATTATTGAATGAAATAAAATCACAACACATTCCAAAACCTGCGTTTTCTCTCAACTAAAAATAATCTCCACGTGGCAAGCTGAGAGATTGCTACCCATAGGTGGTTTTGTGCGGTTGACGCCTCTAATACAAAATGTTCTCTTCACTGCAAAGAATATATTTAAAACTTGTAACAAAAATCTATAAATAGCCAATAAAGATCCGAGTTAATCACAAATGTGTAGCCCAAAAAAACTAGGCGGTAGGCACAACTAGTATGGAGCACAAGGCCAAAGAAACTCCACAACAGTAGCAACAAAAGGTAGCTCCAACAAGAAAGAAAGAATAAAAATAGTCGGTAACACAATTTTACAGAACTGGGATAAGGATTTATACAACAACCAAACGCTCTGGTACCATGAAGGAGAGCAACACAAGATCTTAGCAACAAATCCAATCACACAGTTTCACAAGGAGGTAAGTTGCAGATAAAACAAAAGAAATAATATTCAATCTTATTTTCTCTCATTCGAAAACACACAATATATAGTGTTTTACAAGACTAATCCTTACCCAAATAATAGGAAGGAAACACTAAACAAAGGAAATTAAATCATCTCCATAAATCAAGGAGTGGAGTTAATAGCTCAACAACTGTAATGAGTTATGAGAGACAAACAATATCCCACAAACTAATTAAAAATAATTATAATTATAATGTATTCTCTCAAATGAGCTTATTTAAAGTGCAAAATAACTTGTTCAAAAAGACAAGTGTGAACGTGTTTATACCAACAGTGTCTCTGCATGTATTCTCTCCTTCTTCTAGGAATATAATGGTCTATCCATATTTCTAGCAATAAAATCAAGATTTGTGGCACATTTTTCTGCCCTTTTCTCATTTTATTGTATCTTTTCTCTCTATTCTTTTTTTCATGTTGTGTGTATTTTCTACTTGTAGGTTCCATTTTTCCATGTTATCAACACATGGGAAAGTTCAATCAGACGTTCTTTTTGTGGCACATCTATCTGCCTTATCTACCATATTTTCTCTCTTTCCTTCCCTTTGTGGAGAGAAATCAACCCCCTGTTTTGGTGCTATCACCACCCCTTTTAGCATAGGATTTACCTTTCATACATATTTCTAACGTTCTCTCTCTCCTTTGTCCTTGGATTGTTAGATTAGGATTAGTTATATTTTATTTCAGTTGTAGGAGTAGTTTAGCACTAGGATTAGGTATAGATACCAACCTTCGCTGGAGGTTGATCTCATTTTGTAATTCCCACACTTATGATATCATCCCATGTTAGTAAAAAGTAGGGGTACGTAATGTGAAAATACTAGGATGATACTTTTTTGTTATAACAATTGGTTTAGGAGTGCACAATGGTATGAGAACCGAGATGCATGGAAAAAAAGGATAGGTGCACATCTGGAGAAATTTTTTGTTGTACATGACGATGTGAAAGAATTGTGGATGATAGAAAAATATGGAGGTGTAAAAATAAAGTATCACATGTATTTGAGAATGATTTTTCTTAAAGGAAATTTCTCGGGTTGAAGACCACACAAAGAGATGGACACATAGTGTAATGTGAGGAAGCCAATAATAAGATAGACTACTTGACAAGTGGCACAAAGGAATGTGTGCGGCACAAGAAGGTGCATGCTAGTGTTTATTTTATTACTCCCTCTAAAAATATATTATAGAATGGGTGGTGAATGTACCGAAAAATCTATTCACATTATTGGAAAATATTGGAAAGGAGGGTTTTGGTATGGAGGAAAATCCAAATTTTTCACTTTTTTACCATACAATAATATAAATCAGTTACCAATCGACAAAAAACTTTGAGATATCAGCTGGTAATGGGTTTTTGTCATCCACTAGTAGAATAAAAACGTTCTTGTGTGACATGTTCGTGGACTTTTTCAGTTGGTAACACATTTTTTTCATCTAGTTTGTGTTACAAGGTTTGTTGGCATACGAGATCTTTAATGCCCTATCATACGTCAATGCATTCATAATTTTAGTTGGTAACATCTCAGGATACTGATGCCGTCTGACAACACATAGGTGTTTTTGAACATCATTTAGTTGCATTTTCGCATGGTATTCTTAGAGTGTTTCCAACTAGTAACATGCCATTATTACTAGACATTCCTAACTCCATGTTCATGTTATCGGAAACATGCAATTTTGTAAAAAATGGCACTTGATTTTGAGTTATCAGGAAAAAGTTATTAAGCTTTCAAATTCTGGTAAAATAGGCCAATTTTAATTTAAAAGGACCTACTGATTAAAAAATTAGACCAATCAAAGGCAAAGGTAGTTGTGTGACCACTTGTTAGAATTGGGAGAAGATGTAGATTCTATGTATGCCTTCTGTTTATAAACAACCCTCAAAAATATATTAATTTAACCCAAACAGATTATTAGCCCAAAAAAATTATTTAAGCAAAACTTTAGAAAAAATAAATTTTTCAAAAAGTATAGTTTTGCAAAGAATAATTTAATTCACCAATCAACATTGGCTGTGCATGTAGAAAATTATCAAATGAAATAAAATTATGACACATTCCAAAACCTGCATTTTCTCTCAGCTAAATATAATCTCCATGTGGCAAGTTGAGAGATTGCTACCCATAGGTCGTTTTGTGCGGTTGACGCCTCCAATACCAAATGTTCTCTTCATTGCAAAGAATATATTTAAAACTCAAAAGTGCAGCAACAAAAACTAGGTATGTAGGAACATGGATCATAAGGCCAAAGAAACTCCACAATAGTAGCAACAAAGGGTATCTCCAACAAGAAAGAAAGAATAAAAAGACTCGGCAACACAATTGCATAGAACTAGGATAAGGATTTATGTAACAACCAAATGCTCTAGTACCATGAAGGAGAGCAACACAAGATCTTAGCAATAAATCCAATCACACAGTTTCACAAGGAGGCAAGTTGCAGAGAAAACAAAAGAAATAATATTCAAGCTTATTTTCTCTCATTTGAGAACACACAATATATAGTGTTTTACAAGACTAATCCTTACCCAAATAATAGGAAGGAAACACTAAACAAAGGAGATTAAATCATCTCCATAAATCAAGGAGTGGAGGTAATAGCTCAACAACTCCAATGAGTTATGGGAGACAAACAATATCCCACAAACTAATTAAAAATTATTAAAATGTATGCTCTCAAATGAGCTTATTTAAAGTGCAAAATAACTAGTTCAAAAAGACAAGTGTGAACGTGTTTAGACCAACAAGTCTCTACAATGTATTCTCACCTTCTTCTAGGAATATAATGGTCTATGCATATATCTAGCAATAAAATCAAGCTTTGTGGCACATTTTTTTGCCCTTTTCTCATTTATTGTATCTTTTCTCTCTATTCTTTTTTCATGTTGTGTATATTTTCTACTTGCAAGTTCCATTTTTCCATGTTGTCAACACATGGTAAAGTTCAATCTATATGGTTCTTTTACTCATGGCACATATATTTGCCTTATCTCCCGCATTTTCTCTCTTTCCTTCCCCCTGTGGAAATAAATCAACACACTCTTTTGGTGTTATCACCACCCCTTTTAGCATAGGATTTACCTTTCATACATATTTCTAATGCTCTCTCTCCTTGGTCCCTTGGATTGTTAGATTAGGATAAATTATATTTTCTTTCATTGTAGGAGTAGTTTAGCTCTAGGATTAGGTAGAGATACTAACCTTCTCTAGAGGTTGATCTCATTTTGTAATTCCCACACTTATGATATCATCCCATATTAGTAAAAAGTAGAGGTACGTAATGTAAAAATACTAGGATGATACTTTTTGTTATAACAGTTGGTTTAGGAGTGCACAATGGTATGAGAACCGAGATGCATGGAAAAAAGGATAGTTGCACATCCGGAGAATTTTTTTGATGTACGTGACGATGTGAAAGAATTGTGCATGATAGAAAAATATGGAGGTGCAAAAATAAAGTATCACATGTATTTAAGAATGATTGTGCTTGAAGGTAATTTCTCGTGGTTGAATACCACACAAAGGGATGGATGCACGGTGTAACGTGAGGGAGACAATAATAAGATAGACTACTTGACAAGTGGCACAAAGGAATGTGTGTGGCGGGAAGGTGCATGCTAGTGTTTATTTTATTACTCCCTCTAAAAATATATTATAGAATGGGTGGTGAATGTGCCAAAAGATCTATTCACATTATTGGAAAATCCTTGATAGGAGGGTTTTGGTATGGAGGAAAATCCAATTTTTTCACTTTGTTACCATACGATAATATAAATCAGTTACCAACCGACAAAAACTTTGAGATGCCATTGGTAATGGGTTTTGTTATCCACTAGTAGAATAAAAATGTTACTTGTGTGACATGGTCATGGACCTTTTAGTTGGTAACACATTTTTTGTCATCCGGTTTATGTTACAAGGTTTTTTGGCATACGAGATCTTTAATGCCCTATCATACGTCAATGCATTCATAATTTCAGTTGGTAACATCTTAGGATATTGACCTGTTAGACAAAACATAGGTGTTTCGAACATCAGTTGGTTGCATTTTTGCATGGTATTCTTAGAGTGTTTCCAACCAGTAACATGCCCTTATTGTCGACGTTCCCGACTCCATGTTCATGTCCTTGACCAATGGTCCCCTTCCTTGCCTATATACACATGTCCCCATTCATTTGGTCCCATTTACACTTGTTGGTTTCCCTAGACTAGATTTTTTTAGAGCATGCACCATTATTGCAAATGGCTTGTTCTATGATCCTCATCCATTTCTAGTACTAGCCCAATATGAAATGACTATATCTTCACGTCATAAGTACATGGTGCCGATACATGTATCTGTCAACATGCCTTATTTTTTCAAAAGATCAAGATTCATGAATCATCAATCATGGCACCAAGAAAAAAATTTGATTAGAACTTTGACCTTTATTTATAGAAACCTATTGTATCCATAATTCTCGAACTCTTTGGGAAACCAAGAAATTAAGAGTAAATCCAATTGGATTGGAAAATCAATGTTCCATAGACTTATTTACATACCTTGGTATGAGACATAAACCAAGTTGTTAGATAATTTAATACATTTGTATAATAGTTTTGATGGATCTTTCATAGTTAAATTACCATCACACCAATTTATCATCAGAGTAACCCTTGATGATATTAATTATCTAACGGGATACCCTATCAAAATGCATTGCCTGTATCCACAAAAACAATTCTACTTAATGAGAAAAATAAAATTTTAGAGTCTCATTACAAGCTTTCTATTTATTTTGAGATTAATAATCCCTCCAAAAGAGGGATTAACACACAATCAATTAAATACTCGTTTCTCCTAGCCATACTTGAAATGTTTCCAGGCCCACATATTTTTATAGGGAAGATACACCGACTTTTATTAGTGAGCATTGTACTAGCTTCTTAGAACCTTTTTAGTGTTAGATTCTATTGGTGTACATATATATAAACAAGATTCACTCTAACCTTCATAAAACTATTGTGAACCATAGTGTAGTTATTTCTTCTTCTTGTTTATTCTTTCTTTCTATTATGAGGGTTTTCATGCACTGAAATCAACAAATATTCCAAATTCTATGTATAAGAAGATGGAAAAATATGAAATATCTATGGACCTACAGTTGGTGATTTTTTTGTTTTAAAAACATTCTATCTTGATTCTATTCATAAAAATAATCAATTATGAAAAACATATAATCTATTTTCAACGGTCAAAGTAAGCAAAATAGTGGATCGACATATTGTGGTAGTTCAAACACATAAACCTTCTAGGCACGAGGGGTCCGGAAAGAATGTTGTGGATTATCTCACCATGATTTTTATGTTTGTGGAGCCTATTTGCATGTTAGAATGTGGCACACCTTCTATATGTTACACTCGTATTTTTACGGCAGTCCCTCGCCGATGAGTGGGTCAGGGGGTTCGGGGGTGAATCCCAAGCAAATTTTCATGGGTGGTTTATTAACCCATGGGTAATGGGTAACCGTTATGGGCTGTTTTTGGGCCCATGGTTTTTTCGGTCTTTTGCCCATTGTTTTGATACCCACGGTTTTTGCCCTTGGTTTTGATACCCATGGTTTTGTATCAAACTGCTTAAGTAGTTGTCTATTTATATGGTCTTATGCATATGATAGATGGACAAGCAAATGTATTACAGATGTGTTTTGAATTCGGGTGTGAATTCTGTAGAGTTTGTTGAGCATAGCTCCAAACAGATCTGGGTATTGTATTAAGAGAGTGGAGGCTTGTAATAAAATTTGAGCAAGTGATTCTTAGTGGACGTAGCCCAAATTGGGTGAACCACGTTAAATCTTGTCTCTCTATGTTGTGTTATTTATTCTACACTTTTATTTGAGATCTGTAATATTTTCTACATATTAGTTTCTACTGTTGTGATTCTATAAGGGATTATTCCGCATATTTTATCCCTTATTTCCTAACAATTGGTATCAGAGCTTGGTTTGGTTTTCTGAAGTGTTGAATTACAGGGAAAGTTTTTAGCTTGAGTGGGAGCTATGGTAGATGAAGGAAGATATAGGGTTGATAAATTAAACGGGTAGAATTTCAGTCTTTGGAAGATGCAGATGGAAGATTACCTTTATCAAAAGGATATTTATACTCCGTTTTCTGAGAAGGTGAACAAACCCTCGAGTATAAAAGATGTGGAATGGGATTTGCTAGATAGGAAGGCACTTGGGACAATCTGGCTGTGTCTTGCATCTTCGGTATTATTTAATGTTTCAAAGGAAAAGACTACAAAATATCTAATGGATGCATTAGGGAAGTTGTATGAAAAACCCTCTTCCTCTAACAAGATATTTTTAATGAAAAAGTTGTTTAATATGAAGATGTCTGAGAATAGTTCAATAGCAGATCATTTAAATGATTTCAATACGGTTGTGAATATGCTAGCTTCAGTTACAATAGAATTTGATGAATAAGTTAGGGCTTTATTAATTTTGTGCTCTTTACCTAAGAGTTGGAATAGCCTAGTAATGGCGGTAAGTAACTCGGTTCCAGCTAACTCAAAGTTGAAGTTTGAGGATGTTGTAGGGGTGATTCTAAGTGAGGAAATGCAAAGAAAAAGCTCTGGGGAATATTCTACTTCAGGGAATGCTTTGACAGTGGAAACTAGAGGGAGACAGAAGAATAGAGGAAACCGTGGAAAATCAAAAGATCGAGCAAGGTCAAAATCCAAGAACAAGATTGTATGCTGGAATTGTGGAAAGCCTGGGCATGCAAAGAAGGACTGTTGGGAGCTTCGGGATAAGAAGAAACAATAGGAAGAAAACAAGGAGGAAAATGTGGCATCGGGTAATGTATGTCAGGATGCTTTGATTCTTTCTTTGCATAATATTATTGAATCTTGGGTTTTAGATTCAGGGGCTTCTTTTCATGCTACTCCACATAGGCATTATTTTGTTGATTATGTTCAAGGGGATTTTGGGCATGTTTTTCTTGGTGATGATGAGCCTTGTAGTATAGTTGGAAAAGGTTATGTTTAGGTTAAGATGCAGAATGGGAATACATGGCTATTAAAGGATGTCAGACATGTGCCTACATTAAGGAGAAATTTGATATCAGCGGGCAATTGGGAAGTGATGGTTGTACTGTGATATTTACAGCTAACTCTTGGAAGGTTACTAAGGGTTCTCTTGTGGTGGCAAGAGGTAAGAAGGTTGGAACCTTGTATTTAACCACTGATAGTACTAATGATTGTAATCTTGTGGCTTCAGATGAAGATACAACATTATGGCACTATAGGCTTGGTCATATGAGCCATAAGGGCATAGACATCATAAAGAAGAATTTGCCTAGATATACAGAAATAGGTTTGGAGTTCTGTGAGGACTGCATATATGGGAAACAGTGAGTAAGGTTTCTCAAGGTTTGACCTACAAATAAAGAGAGTAAGTTAGAGTTGGTGCATTCGATGTGTGGGGCCACTCGTATCATCTCTTGGGGTTCAAGTTATTATGTTACTTTTATTGATGATGCAACAAGGAAAGTTTGGGTTTATTGTATTAGAAACAAATCTGATGTATTTGACACTTTTGTTAAATGGAAATCCTTGGTAGAGAATGAAATAGGTCTTAAGCTAAAATGTCTCAAGTCGATAATGGAGGGAGTATTGCGAGAAATGAATTTAATGATTACTATTCTAATAATGGAATCCATGAGGAAAAATATGGTTCCAGGAACTCCACAACGAGAATGGGGTATCAGAAAGGATGAAAAAAACAATAATGGAATGTGCTAGAAGCATGAGATTACATGCAGGAATGCCTCTTTCTTTTTGGGTAGAAGCGGTGAGCACAGCGGTGTGTACTTGATAAATAGAGGACCCTCAAGTGCCTTGGATGGAGGCATACCTGAGGAGGCTTGGTATGGTAAGAAAGTTGATTATTCATTTCTTAGAGTCTTTGGATGTGAGGTGTTTATTCATATAGACAATGATGATAGGACCAAGCTAGAGGCTAAATCAGAAAAATATACTTTCATTGGTTATGGTGGTGATGACTTTGGATATAAATGTTGGAGTATTAAGGACAAGAAAATCATTCGATCTAGGGATGTGGTCTTTAATGAGAAATTCATGTATAAGTAATAGTTACATGAAAATAAGGAAGAATCTAAGAAAGAATATGCAGTGGTAGAGGATCTTACGGATGGGAAAGTGACACATGAATCAATTCAGGAACCCCCTCAATAGGAACCTCAAACTCCTATATTGAGGAGGTCTTCTAGGGTAAGAAGAGAACCTGAACGTTTTTTTCCTTCTCTTTATTATTTATTACTCACTAATAGTGGAGAGCCAGAGAGCTTTGATGAAGCAATGCAGGTAGATGCCAGGAAGAAGTGGGAGCAAGCCATGGATGAGGAGCATCAGGATCTCATGGAGAACCAGACATGGGATTTGGTGAAGCTACCCAAGGAAAAGAGCATTACAGAATAAGTGGGTGTTCAGAGTCAAAGATGAAGAAGGAGGAAAGAAAAGATATAAGGCCCAGTTGGTGGTCAAGGGGTTTGCATGGAAACAAGGTATAGATTTTGATGAGATTTTTTCTCCTGTAGTAAAAATGACTTCTATTAGAATTGTTCTAGGAATAGTTGTAGTAGAAGACTTGCACTTAGAACACGACAATGTAAAGACTGCATTTCTCTATGGTGATTTGGAGGAGGAACTATATATGCAAACAACCAGAGGGCTATGAGGTCAAAGGTAAAGAGGAGATGGTTTGAAAACTGAAGAAAAGCTTGTATGGCCTGAAACAAGCTCCACGTCAATGGTATAAGAATTTTGATAGCTTCATGATGGAGCAAGGTTATATCAAATGCCATTCTGACCATTGTGTGTATACAAAGAAATTTGAGGATGGAAGTTATATTATCCTATGTTTGTATGTTGATGACATGCTTTGATTGCAGGTAAAAACATGCAAGAAATAAAAGTACTCAAGAAGCAGCTAAGTGAATCCTTTTCTATGAAGGATTTGGGTGCAGCCAAAAAAATCCTTGGTATGAGGATATCTCGGGATAGGAAGGAATGGAAGATGACTTTATCTCAGGAAGAGTACATTAAGAAGGTCTTGGAGAGGTTTAATATGCAGGATGCTAAACCGGTTGGGACTCCTTTGGCAAGCCACTTCAAGTTATCAAAGGAGCAGTGTCCCAAGATAGAGCAGGAAAGAAACCAGATGTCAAAGGTACCTTACTCATCAGCAGTTGGCAGTTTGATGTATGCTATGGTGTGCACTAGGCCTGATATTGCCCATGCAGTGGGAGCTGTGAGTAGATTTATGAGTGATCCAAGTAAAGAGCATTGGCAAGTAGTAAAGTGGATCCTTCGGTATTTGAGAGGGACCATGGGGACAGTTTTATGCTACAGTGGATCAGACACCACTTTACGTGGTTATGTAGATTCATACATGGCTGGAGATGTAGATAGCAGGAGGAGCACGATAGGTTATATTTACACTGTAGGTGGGATAGTAGTGAGATGGATTTCATGACTACAGAAGCTGGTGGCTTTGTCAACCACGAAGGCTGAGTATGTTGCTGCCACAGAGGCAAGTAAAGAGATGATTTGGTTACAACAATTTCTTGAGGAGTTGGGGCATAAGAAGGAGGAATGTAAGTTGCATAGTGATAGTCAGAGTGCTATACACCTAGCTAAAAACTCTGCTTTCCACTCCAGGACGAAGCATATACAGTTGAGATATCACTTCATCAGGACAGCTTTGGAGGAAGATAAGTTGAAGTTGGAGAAGATTCATACCAGTCAGAATCCTGCAGACATGATGACCAAGGTGGTCACAAGTGATAAACTAAAGTTATGTTTAGCTTTGGTTGGCCTTTGCGAGATGATGAGTGAAGGGTTGATAAGCTTGCTAAGTGGAAATCGAGTCTCAGTGGGAGATTGTTATGTTTGTGGAGCCTATTTGCATGTTAGAATGTGGTACACCTTCTATGTGTTACACTCGGGTATTTTTACGGTGGTCCCGCTCACCGGTGAGCGGTCAGGTGGGTTTGGGGGTGAAGCCCCAAAGAAAATTTTTATGGGTGGTTTATTAACCCATGGGTAATGGGTAACCGTTATGGGTTGTTTTTGGGCCCATGGTTTTTTTGGTCTTTTGCCCATTGTTTTGATACCCACGGTTTTTGCCCTTGGTTTTGATACCCACGGTTTTGTATCAAACTACTTAAGCAGTTGTCTATTTATATGGTCTTATGCATATGATAGATGGACAAGCAAATGTATTGCAGATGTGTTTTGAATTCGGGTGTGAATTCTGTAGAGTTTGTTGAGCATGGCTCCAAATGTATCTAGGTATTGTATTGAGAGAGTGGAGGCTTGTAATAAAATCTGAGCAAGTGATTCTTGGTGGACGTAGCCCAAATTGGGTGAATCACATTAAATCTTGTCTCTCTGTGTTGTGTTATTTATTTTGCACTTTTATTTGAGATCTGTAATATTTTCTACATATTAGTTTCTACTGTTGCGATTCTGTAAGGGATTATTCCACATATTTTATCCCTTATTTCCTAACATGATTGATGACTCTATGACTATCACTAGAACCCAACAACCTAGAAGTAGAAGCAAATAGATCAAAAATTCTTTTGAATCATCCCACAGCCAAGAAAGAATATATACTGAGGCCAATCTAGGTTTTAATAAATCCATAATGCACAATAATATTAATTTTGATTAAATTTATTTATATACTAATGATTAATTGAGTCTTGACCATGACATATATCATTTTCCTAATGAGAATCCTTTTCTAACACATTAGCCAGACATATAGTGTCTACTGCTGTAGACAATAGTTACATTCTCGAGAAAATGGAGATTCAGTTTGCATAAGTTCTTCTCCATTCAAGTTTAGGTATGAATAAATTGTAGATTTAAAATTTATTTATATTAATCTTTCTTTTAGGATTTTATCATTAAATTTAACTGGTTTTCCTTAAAATAAGGGCTTGTAATGCCACCAACCCCCTTTCATCCAATTTAACAATATTTTGATTATGGACAACAACAGTCAAAAAATAAGAAATCTATATTGATTTCATTCTTTTAAGTGCTTATTGTTCTCTTGTTTGAATTAAGTAAATACAACATAATTATATTATTAAATTATTGATGCTCAATCTCATTTTTAGGAAGCCATCCCCACTACTAAGTGCTTAAGGAGTACAAATCTCCCACCTCCCTTTCCACCTCATAGTAGGGGAAATAAGATAGAGTTTCCTAAAATGAATAGGGTGACACATAATTATACAATTTTAGTGTTCCCTAAATTTTCATTAGATGACATGCAGAGTGCACGAGGTGCACTTATATTTTAGATAATATAGATATGGATGATGAGTAACTTGGTTTTGACATGCTTTACAAAATAATAGTAGTAGGGAAAAATAGTGAAGATCTTATTCATCTGCAAAAAAGGAGGTGTCGGTGCCATAACAAAAATCTTTAGATTCTCCTTCCCCAAGTATGAAGGGAAATTTGGATGATGATGGGAAATAAGATTTTTGGTTGATGTTCTTGTGGTTGATAATATTAAAACCCTTGTGAAAAAAAAGTGTAATTATAGATGTTAAGGAACGAGGATGTGGGAGATTAGAGTGAAATATCGATCAAGGAAATTAATGAAATATATCATAATTTTTCACATGGGAAAAACTTTATTCATTGACAAAAAATGAACTAGTGACAATTGATGCTTTAATTTCTTAACAATTTGGTAATTCTGTCACCAATAATATTTAGCATAATGATAATGTTTTAACTATAATGTTTAATAGATTAGATAATTTTAATGCCAAGGCATAATATTATTACAATAAGTGGAATAGAGACAAAAAACTTGTCACTATTGCAAATGCTAAGAAAGAATTGGCCTTGGTAAATACTTATTATTGTGAAGATTATATTTTATGTTTTTATAATATATAGTTTATGTACTTTCTAACTATGGGTTTTTACGTGTAGAAAAATACAAGACATTGAATATTGAAGTGCAGGTGTTGGATAAGCATCGAAAAAGTGATAAAAGTGTTCGTGAATGCATTCGCCTTCAAGGAGAAACTTGATCTATTAAAAAAGAAGAACAATACATTACGAAAGATTATAAAGGAGAATGTAATGGATCGTGATATTCTACTAAATAAAAAAATTGATGAGGATCCTAATCTCCTTTCAACAGGAGATTCAACTAGCGAGGAGAGAAAAATATTGAAATTATTAATGCAGCTACAAAATAATTAGTTGAGTATGTTGTTATAAACGATAGTTCAAATGTTGATGTTATAAAATTTGTTCAAGGACAAGGATCCAAATGAAGTAAAACTATTGATGTAAATATGAATCATTGTATTTTTCAAATGAAAACATTATCTTATTTTCAGTCATTATACTTGTCTCATGTTTGTTGTCTAATGAAAAAAATATCTTTCTTTCAAGCTTTGTACAATGATTGATGAATAATAATACATGGATTTACATTGTACAATCTAGTTTCAAAAATTATGAACTCAATTTTAAAAACATGGATGTAAAATGTACATGTTTCTATTGAATCTTGATAGTTGATTCTCCATGTATAGATAGATTTAGGGTATAATTATAGTGTATTTTCAAATCTACATAATTAAATACGAAAACATTATCTATAAACTCCTATGTTTTTATTAATCCCCGAGAATATTGATGGTATATATGGAGTATAATATATTTGTGAACATGTGTGGATTCAATATTGAGAAATCAAATATTGAACATACTTTCCTAGTAATGTAATTAAATTTAATTACATCATCTAGTTTACAGTTTGCACAACTAGTTACTATCTGTTATTTCCAAACATTATAAAAACATAGAAGTGATTTAAAATTTCCAAAAATTATATACAAAATATATGTAAAGGAAAAATAACTAAATCAAAATGATGAGTCACAATATATATATTTCAAAAAATGAAAATGTTTGATTGTTTGGTAAATAAAACAGCCCTATCTTGAATGATCCTTCATCACTTATTTATCTTTTGTAATTGCTGGTCCACGAGTTCAAGTCAATTTCACCATAATTTGAGTCTCCATTGGTTTCTATTAAATTAACATATCTCCGCTCTATAAGGTATTTCCAAGTAGCTAATGATCTTTCATATGGTGATGTTTCCACTCCATATTTTGAAACATACAGTCTCAAACAAGTCTCTAGATTTTATTCCAATTTGTTGTGAATATTTGATTTAACAAATGTTGATGCACTGAAAACCATTTCATATTCAAATGACCCCATAATCATTGTCTTTATGAGTTCATATAGTTTTAATTATTTACTTATAGTTTCCCTCAATATGCTATTGTGATACAACTTTATCCACACTAGTGTGATAGCTCCCTTTTCCATTGCTTCAATATGAGTCTTATATTGATCACTCATTGTTAAGGAAAAATGTGTTGACTATGATATGAGTAATTTTATATTCAATATACCATTCAATTCTTCTCCATTAACATCTAAATATTTACAAAACTAATCCATTAGTATAGACATGTATTTTGTAAAAAGTTGAGTTGTTTGTTCTTCACCAATCATTGGATTCCAGAAATTGGGATTTACAACTCCCATGGCCTCAAGCATATCACTATTCTTAAATCATTCTCTAATCTCATAAGATAATGTTTCAGATATCTTCATCAATTTTTCCTTGTATCATACATTGTAACATCAAATAAAAGGCTTGTCATTGGTACTTCCTCAATATCAAAACCTAGGACATAAGGATCTCTTTGGAAAGTATGCATTGGTATATTTTTCCCATCAAATGAGATACAAATATAACTGTTGATATTAAACTTTAAATAACTACTTGGATAATTTTTTACCTATTAAAACCTTCCAAATACTAAATATTGTCTTCTCAAATTAGTATTAGCTAGAATATAAGTTATCCAAAATCATATATACATGTTTCCTTAATTTGATAAAATTGACAATGTATATAGATATTTCTTGAACTTGTTTCACCAAGTTGTTTATTTCCTTCAGCATTGGAAGATATCACATAATGTTAATAATGTCTTCAAATATGTTAAGTGATATATAATATCTTTCACATTTTCAAATTCTCTATGATTCCTAAACATATAACCTTCTAATGACCTGTATTCCTAAAAAAAATTAACGCTAGAGCATACAACGATATCCATCTTGTGTCAACATATTTCAACAATTTTTTACCATTTGTAATTCCAATAGAAAATTTCTAAAATTCAAAAAAAATTTTAGGACTACTTGACATGTATGAATGCAAATCACGTACAAGGTCTTCTAATTTAGAAAAGAAATCAAAATTACTTACAATCTTGTAAGTGAGATTCATTCTATAAGCCATACAATGAATAAGTATCATGTATAGGGAAATGGTTGTTTGAAGGTGAATACAAAGTCGAGTTTTGTGACCTTACATGATAGATTCCCCATCAAATTTGATTCCCAATCAACTCTAACATAAATTATCTTCGTAGATATTGAATGCTCATTCATACTAGTTATTTCTTTCAAATTTTTAATAACTAGTTTGTAGAGGTTCTTAGAATTACAATTCTCCATCATTTTGTTCATATCTAGTAGATGATTTTCCCTCAAATGGTTATTGAAATTGAAAGTGTAGACATGCATACAAACCCAAGATGTTTTTTTTACTATTGTGACCTCATCAATCAACAATGAGATAAAATTTGCATGTTTTACCTTCTCTCTCAAATCAGTGATTTCAATTTCTGCCATACACTTTTCCATTTCCCAAGCACTGGTATCTGACCAATGTGTTGTTGGAATGTTTAGAAACCCATTATATTGAAATAATATATTATAATAAATGATATCTAAAATAGGTCTTCCCCTTTTTAAAATGTGAAATATTTTTCAAAACTATATAAGTTTTCCTAAAGACTTGCATCAATGGTTTTGCAAATTTAGCCTTTGTAGTATCTCATTTCTCAATAAGGTCTTAAATATGTTTATGATGATTTTCATATTTTGTTATATATCTCATATATAAACAAGCTTATTTGGTTTTCCATCTAGATGATTTTATTACAGTTCCATCTTCTTGCTCTTTTGACTCGTATACTTTCCCACAAAACTTATCTATTGTGTCTAACGTCAATTGCATTTTATGGTCTTTTCCTAGTTTCCAACTACATATAATATATCTACATTTGGTAGGAGTATCAGTAGTTTTTTCTAGCTCAACATGTTCAATAAAATGGACATTTAGCTGACCATTCAAATTTATAAGTCCTTCTTGAATTCTACTTCCAACTCTTTCATTTCGATGTCTATTTCTAGATTTTTATACTGAAGTTTGAGTGTCATGGAAATTGAGATTATCATTACTATCAATGTGAATTGAATTACTCTATTGATTATGGATTTCATTTGGTGTAAATTCATCATTGTTAGGGTTTTCTGCATTTGAAATAAATTGAGTTGATTACTATAACTTGCGGTAATTCAACATATAAAGTAACATTAACATAATAAGAGTCAACATTTCTGTTGCTGCACTTTGGTGTTATTAATGGGCTCACTAAAATATTTTGAAATTTCCATGTCACGTTTTGTTTTTTTCTTTAGTTCTTTTCTCATTTCCATTAGGGTCCATCATATGGGTGATTTTGAAGTATACACACGTGACATAAAAATAAAAGTTAAAATAAAATTTGTAAAAAAATTGGAGACATTGTAAAAATAAATCTAATGCTACATGATAACATTTTAACATGACTTAAGCTAATGGATAGGGTTAGCCAAACATGCTATCAGATCACCAAATGGTTGTATGTTTATACACTACCAAATGGTAACTCCTTAGTACCGTTTGGTAACATGAGGTTCTTCTACCATCCGTTAACATGAGATTCTACCATCCAACATTGTGCGATCATATTACCAGAAAAATCATGTATATTGGTTGTCATCTAGTAACATTTCTAAAAAATTCCTTGATAGTTCATACTTTTTCACTTATACCTTCATCTTTTTATCTTACACTTTTAGATTTTTGTAGGCTTATTCACTTTTACCTTTGGCTTCGACTCCAGATCTCAAAATTAATGAATTTTGAAATTATATTGTATTACTACATTATGGAGAATTAATCCTATATATAATAGTATATTATAATATAATGGTGAATATACCAACATTGGTCGGCCCTTAGTGGAAACAGTAAGGAAAAATTAGGGTCAAATTTATTTAGGACCCGTAAAATTTTGGTGAACATGCTACTGTACGGTAGTAAAAATTCACCAATTTCAAATTTCCAAAATCCTAATATTTACCAATTTACAAATATTCACCCCTAAAATGAACCCTGCCTCTTGCATGGTGTGGATGATATTATACTTGATAATGTGAATAGATTTCAATACAAAACAATATATCCACTAATAAATATGTATCTCTTCACATTTGAATAAATTTTATGATCTCAAAGAAACTACTCTTTTGATAAAAATATCCTCCTCTTTTCATCTTTGTCAACATTGACAACATGAAATTACAACGTGCTCATGTAAATGAGGGTTTGGGAACATGTGTTGTATCTTTGATATTCATAAAATCATGAATTTATTCAATAGATAACTGAAAATCCACCTATAGCACATGTAAATGTATAACCAAAGGTGAATTCTCCCTTTGGGTTACATTTTGCCACCTATTATTGTGCCTACTTGAACCCTTAGAGTGAAATTTTTGATAATTCCCTCTTTCATATAACATCTTTCTTATCAAACCATTGATTCTTAAATTTCATTCCATTACCTCATCTACTTGTTAATGCATTAAGTTTCCTTTCCTATGATTAATGTATAATATTCAAGGTGGGACAAACCCATGAAACTTTGAATACTTATATTAAAGTGTGGTTTTAAAATTACCATTTCTCAATCAACTACCTTTTGTTCCATTATGATAATATCAATTATTTTACTACCATATTAATTACCTTTGAGGATATAGTGGGCACCCAATATTGTTGGTAAAATCACACCTAACCTCATTGACTCAGGTTATGATGATCCTAATGAGATCAATCTTAATATTAAAACCTCTAATCTTCTTAATTGTATCATTACTTAGTTGCATACTTCTCTATGACCTCATTCTCATAAGAAGGTGATTAATGCAATCCCCATCACTACATCTCTTACCTCACCTATTACCAATGATTTTCCCTCTTCACCACCTATTGAAGTCATTGAATTCCTTGACATCAATATTAATACCAATAGTATGACAAAAATTATTCACTTTACAAATTCTTCTTGTTTGGCCTTTCCCAATCTAAGAATGTAAAGGTCCTATAATGTTAGCGAGTCATTATGATCTTCTCCTAAAACTCATTATTTTATGTATCAAATACCTTCCACTATCAATTCATCCCCATAATAATTACAATACTCTTTCAACTATAATATTGATATCATCCATAATTTTTCCCTTAGAATCAAACCATCAATATTTATAACCCGAAGAGGATGACTTGATTTTCAAGGAAGATATAGTTGTTACTCATTTCAAGGAAAAGTGTGATTTATACCTCACTATACATCCTTCAACAACAAAAAATTATTTCACAACCTATGAGTAATTCAAATATTGAAACATAATATTTTTTGTTCCTATGACTAGCTCACCAATTGTGAGAGGTGATGACCTTTGATTGTGTTGTCAAATGTGGTTTTATAGGTGAGTATTTCCATGTGATTTATTTCTTAAATTACTTCAGAATTTCTGGGATAACTTTTGAAATTGAAAATGTGACCAATTTGGAGGAATAATTCATCGAAGAATTTTTTTCTATCATGGATAACTTACTCTTGGTAAAGCACATAATGTAATACGTCGAGTTATAAATAGTGTCTAGATGTTTGAATATCTGTTTTATATTATGAAAGTGATATTTTTTACTATTTAGTAGAAAATAAAAAGAGTGACCTAGTGGTAAGTAGTGTTAATTGAGAAAGGGGTGTGTATGAATTGATCATTTAAGTGCAAAACTATTTATGGGTTGAGATCAATGCCAAGGATTTATTTCAAAATTTCATAGGTCTATGTTTATGTATGTACACCTATTATTGATCCTCATGTTACCTAGTACCTAATTCAATATCCATGTTGGCTCTTCTAGTTATCCATATCATCTTAAACATTCCATCCCCTTCATCTACATCTCCACCTCACCTCCTACCACAAAAACTATAGACTCCCCAAATTATTCTATACCATATTGTATATGGCATGAGGCATTGTGGAATGACGTTGAGCATTTTGAAGCCTATTAGTGACAAATTAATAAATTGGAAGAAAATTTTTATGAGGAATATAAGTAACAACCAATTTCCCTCCCTATTTTCCTAAACAATTTTTCTCCCATTATTTAGTTTTCTCCCATTCATCAACTAACTACTAAATAATTTGGAAGTAATAGAAATGGTTACCTTATCTTCTACCTCAATTTAAGTATTTTATTCCCTCTAATTATATACGTTGTTCCCCATCCTATAGACTACCAACCTTTATAGATACCCTTTAGACCAAATGAGGCAATGGTTACCTTATCCTCTACCTTGCCTCTAATTATCTATGTTGGTCATGCATCCTCTGGACTACCCACCTCTATAGACCAATTTAGGTACCATGTCCTCAATTTTATCCTCTTCAAGTAGAGATACCTCCTTATTTTATCCCACTTACTCCCTCTATCATGGAAATGAACCATCAAATCTTATTATAGATTGTCATAGAGGTGGATGTCTATTGTGGTTGTGTTTTGAGAGATTCCTTAAAAGGTCTCTTGAGTCCTCAAAGACCTTAAATACACCATTACATGCATATCTTATGATATCTTGTAGTCATTTTTATGTCCTTATAATAACATTCTAATCCCATGTGCCTGCCCTATCACTCAGCGGAGGTCGGGTGCTCACCCGAGGCACGCGTGGGTACTGAGCCCCTCCTTTATGTGAGTTTTGTGAGAATACATTGCTTATGGATAAAAACTTGGATGCAAAAAGGTAAAGGGCCATGCATTCATTCTGAGATCCTAGGATGAGTTATTATATCAATACACCCATTCAAATAACAAGAGAAACATCATACAGATAACATATCTAATTCATAATATAAAGAAAATGCACTAGGGTTTACACCCATAAATAATATGTATTTAGAACAGAACCATATATTTATATTGATCATAGTTCAGTAACCACATTACATTCATCAGGGTCATAATAGACTAATGCATCAATGCAGATAAGACTTATGCATCAGAAGTCCTCACTATGCTTCCCATATTACAAGAATTGTCACAGACCTATCCCTTGAGATATGCCAATATTACTATGATACTCTAATGGTAACCCCAGCCCTCTGGAACCTCCTATTATTTCGCAGAGCTTCGCCTTTCATCCTTTCTATGATGATGCCCTTTTTCAAGAGTAGTCTCTCCAGTTCCAATGCCCAGTCTCTCTTTTCCTCTACCCGAGCATCTCTATATATAGGTTTATCGCCCACCACCATGCCTTCCTGAAGTAGTAGATTGGTCACCAAGTGTCAAGGTGGTCCTCTAATGGAGCATGCTTATTCTCATCCGGGCTCTCCACTCTTTGTAATGATGTCCTTCTAGATCCTTCCATCACATGGAATATTCCTTTCTTGGTCACCAAGTCGCTAGGCTAGCACCTTATCCACTCCACATGCTTGGTCGGGTCACGCTTTCCTCATGTGCTTCTTGGAATGTTGAATATGGCTAAGTCTTGAGACCCTTTGTTTTGTCTTTCATGCATGTGGTGGTTTCTACAAAACCCTTCTAAAACCCTTGTCTTGTGCACTTTTCCCTGCGTGCCCTTCTTCATATTGGTCCCGCGCACACATGTACCCTTGGGGACTTAGTCAACCTAAGAAACAACCTAGGGTTAGCTAGAAAATTATGGAATAATTTTTTTTTATTGAAGTATCTACATTCAGGTTGCCAAACATCAGTTTTCACTAACAGTTCTGAACAAATCCTATTTACCAAAACACAAGTTTCCTTTATTAACTTATATCAAGTTCACAAGGTTCAAATTTTAGGGTTATATGTTTTAGTTAGGTTCAGGGAGTAATTTACCCCCATGCCTACTCTCTAACAGCTCAGAGTTTCAACTAGATTTTTCTCTTACTTAATGCTTCCAAAATTTCCCTAAACCATTCCCAATGGATAGGAAATTTTCTCACCTTTCCGGTGATATAAAGAAGTCCTCCTAACTCCTTTAGAACTCAAGATATGAGTGGGTGGAGTTTCTAGGGAAAATTTTCCCTTAGGGGACACGTGGCAAGAGGAGGGGGAATGCAGCCTTGGGCGGTTTGGTGGTCACGGGGTGGCATAGGGAAATTTTCCCATCACAAAGCTCAAGGGCACAAAACATTCTACACCCCGGTCCGTCCCTAGGGACACATGTGTCAAATCCTAGTGCCAAGTGGAAAAGGAGAAGGAAGGGTGGAGCGGTGGGTGGATTTAGCGCCTTGCCCAATGAAGGAGGAAAGGAAGAAAAAGGTGTGTGGTCTGCACACCCATGGAAGAACAAAGTTCCGAGGGGAAGGCGGAGAAGTGGGCCATGGGAGAAATTTTAGAATTTTTCCAAGGGCCAAAACTAAAAAACAAAAAAGGGGTTCCACCCTACCCACTATCACCCCAAAAGTGCCACGTGGCACTTTCTCATTGGCTGTGGGCCACGGGGCCAAAATGGAAAATTTTCCCCAAAATTTTCAAAAGGATAAAAAATTTAAAATGAACCGCCTCCGCCTTAGCCCCTAGAGGACACGTGTCACCCTCTGATTGGCTGTGGGCTGATGGAGGGAAAATGGAAAATTTTTCCCAAGTAAAATTTTTCAAAAGAATAAGTTTAAGTTTGAAAAGAGTCCGCCCTTCCACCGTGCCACGTGGCAGCATGTGATTGGCTGTGGGGCGGGGTGGCGGGGTAAAATGGGAAAAATTTCCCAAGGCAAAATTTTCAAAGGGATAAGTTTAAAAATTGGTCCGCCCCTCCTAGGGTGCCACGTGGTAGGCCCCGATTGGTTGCGGGATGGCATGGGGGCCATGGACCTTTTGGGAAATTTTTCCAAAGTTAAAATTTAAATTTTTCTATAGTTAGATTAAATCTTATTATTTTTTTTTGAATGCCAAATTGAAGTAAAACTTCAAATGGCCATAACTTGAGCTAGAAAGCTCATGGTTTTGGGAAAACAGGACTTTTCGGAAAGCTCTCGATGCCCTCTTTGCACAAGAATCATTAATTTTGGAAATTGATGAAGTTTTGAGAGGTAAATTTAATGAAAAAAATCTGCAGGGTTTTAATTAGTGAACTGACAGTTTTCAAATTCTCAATTTGGTTAAATTAGAACTCCTCCTTCACTCAACATGTCAAAAACATGGAGGATTAGTCTAGGGAGGGTTTAGAGTGTTTTAGGAAGATTAATTTTTCCAATTTATTTCAATTTTTATTTCTCCAAATAGAGATAGAAAAAATGACTGTGTAAGTTCCAAATTGGATTTTTATAAGTTTTGAAAGTTCTTTCTTAAATGTTAAGGTAAATTTGAGTTTCTTAGGACTTACTAAGTCTGAATTTTAATGTTTCTTATCTTATTGTTTGGTATAAGTTTGAACTGCTCATTTTTATTAAAATGTGAATTGCCAGAATGAAGTTTATGGCAGTGAACTGTTTCTTTTAAATTGGTTTATCAATTTTGTCCTTTGAATGTGTATATATTTCCTAAACTTAGTCAAATACATTTAATTGATTAAAAAACCATTCATTTCTAAATTAAATTGCAGTTTATTTCTAATTCAATGCTCAATTCAAAAGAATAAAATACAATTGTCTTTTCTTTCTCATACATATTTTCTTTTCCAAACAACAATAAAACACAATCTTTAATCACCATTTCATATTCCCATTTCAATTACAACAATGTGAATAAGAATGAGCTTGCAATTTCTTTATTGATTCATCAAAGAACATCTTTACAACTTATCTCTTTTTTTTAACTTACATTTACAAATACAATAAACCATACATATACATTCATTTTCATTTCTTTTCCAAAATAGGGAACAAATATAAATCTCTTTACATTTCTCAATTCAAATTCAAACTTCCATCATCAATACAAATGGTTTCACATTACAAAATTATACAACTCATCCACTCAAGGTGGGAAAGGTTACAATGAATTTTCTCAAAAGAATGGGACTGTCAAAATTGTATATCTTCTTGCTCCAAACAACAACATGCTAGTTTCTCCATCTTTTCATCTTTGATCACAACAAGGAAGGGGAAAGGCAACGCTCTCCACCCAACCAAGACATCCAATGAGAAAGGAGAAGCCATCCTTCCTCATTGGCCCCGAGCCCCAACCATATTGAAATAGAGAATGAGAATCAACTCATGGCAACAATGGCTTCCACAAAAACATACAAGCAACATTTTCACATGCATAGAACAATAAGATATACATTCCAAAAAAGAACAACAGTTCACAACTACATTTGAAATTATTCACACAACACATAGGCTTGATCAAGCAAGCCAACAAGAGCAAGGAACTATGGGGAACTACTTATGCCTCCCTATTTGGAATTGGGCATCCACCTAAAAAATATACCACCAATAAACATATCAAATCCCATAAACCTTATATCTCCCAACCCCTCCTTATGCCCCCCCCAAAGTTTCTCCCTTATGCCCCCCCAAGAGTAAGAAATGCAAGTAGTTTCTTTTCCAAGGTGGATCCCAATCCAAAACTCCCTCCACAATAAAATGGTGCCATTGGCAATCCCTTATGCCCCCATTGGAAATCCCCATAGCCTTCTCCTACACCATATCCTAAGTAGTCTACCCAACCAGCCAAGAACACAAAACACATTCACCATTTAAACATGCATGCAAGAGAAAGAAAACATTTAAAAACAAGCTCAAGATCCTACCTCTCCATAATGGAGTTTGTTCCAAGATCACAAGCTTTCAAATATGTGTCAAAGTGCAGTCCAAAACCAGCAATGTTCAAGCATGCAATGACTCCAAACTTCCTCCACAACAAGCTCCAAAAAACAAGAAAAAAAAATGCCCCCCAAGAGGAATGGACAAAGTTTCAACAACCATAAACAAGCAAGGAGTTTCACTTTTAAGGAGAGGGAAGAGAAGAGGATGATGTGGATCCATGTGGGATGCCACATCATTCTTCCTCAACCCCAAGAGGAAATCAACATCATTCACCAAATCACAATAAATAAAATGACAATATGACTTACACACTCCAAAATGACCCATACTCCAAAAGGACTGAATTAAAAATATGTAAGAGAAGTGCAATTAAAACTTACAAATTGTCATTTCAAAATGCAATAAAAATGCCTAAATTTAACCTCCAAACCATAGGTATGGTTGGTGAATCATTTTAAGAGGTGGGACAAGTTTAACTTGTCCCACAAGCCTCCAAATTTGGCCTCCAAGGACAAATTCGAATTCTAAGGAGATGAAGTGTTTAACCTTCCAAAATCTTTCTTACATAACTCTTACATATCTCTTACACCTTCTTACACATTTCTTACACACTCTTCCAACATTAATATTTAAAATCAACAACTTCATTAATTACATTCCATATCCCAATTTAATTTAATTAAAGTTTAACTATATGATCTCACACATTTAAATTAATTACAAGAAGGAACACATTACTAATAAAATACATACAACAATAATTAAAAAAAGGAACACATAATAAAATACATATCCCATGGTCACATATAATGGAAATCCCCCATGGGAATCCCTAACAAACACACACACACAAAACAACATAGTTGCCATGGTGACCTTGTTGATTTCACCTAGAATTCTAATATGGTTAGTCTCCAGTCCCCCGACATTGTTGTGATTTTTAACCTACAAAAATGCAAATACCTCCTTCAGCCTCGTGGCCATATCAGAACATCCAAAATGATATAAACAACATTTCAAAATTATCTAAACACATGAATCACAACAATATCAAGAATTCAACATTATCATTTTTAATTCATAAATCAACTATATCATCATCTATACTATTCCATACTAGGTCTACTCAAAATATCAAATGTCACAAGTCCAAATCAACATCTATAATATGTCCATGTCAAACAATATATCATCATCCACATAAAGGAAATGTATCTAGTAATCATCATGCATACTAACTGAATCCAGATCAATAATAATCCATGATCTAACATCTAACCATCATACTAAAACAAAACATAATAGTGTCCATAATATGATCAATAATATCAAAATCAATATCTAAAAGTGTCAAAGGGAAGTGGGCACTACATCCCCCTCCCCTTAGACTCGACTTCCTCCTGAAGTCACTGGAACAAATGTGGAAACTACACTCATAATACTGTGGCATCCTCCCAAGTGGCTGCAGTCTCATCATATCTATCCCACTACACCCATACCTGATCAATCTCTCTACCTCAAGGCCCAGGGTCCTGTGATCTATGATATGATGGGCTCCACCATCACCACCCCTAATCCTACACCTACAATGATGTCCATGTCTAGTCCAACACATGAGAAGGATCTGTAATGTACCTCCTAAGGACAGAAACATGAAACACATCATGTATGCGAGACAAGTTGGGTGGCAATGCTAGATGGTAGGCCAAAGGGCTGATACGCTCCAAGATCTCAAAAGGACCAACGAATCTAGGAGCTAACTTAGAACCTTTTCCATAATGGATAGGGCTCTTATGTGGTCTAACACAAGGAACACCTTCATGCCCACATCAAAACTATGATCAATCCTATGTTGATCCACATACTTCTTCTACCTATCCTTGTGCC
Organism: Taxus wallichiana var. yunnanensis; assembly: GCA_018340775.1. Classification (NCBI taxonomy): domain Eukaryota; kingdom Viridiplantae; phylum Streptophyta; class Pinopsida; order Cupressales; family Taxaceae; genus Taxus; species Taxus wallichiana. Next base: position 986,441,757 of record CM031234.1, on the reverse strand, counting down.
TCCTAATAATCTCTCTACCTGATCAACACTACCTACTGCTCCATGTCCTACAAAAGAGATGGTCCAAGAGATACTCTATCCTCCAACCTATCCTAGCTAAGGGGTGTCCTACACTCTCTACCATATAATGCTTGACTAAAAAGGAGCCATGCCTATAGAACTCTAAAAACTATTATTGTAGGAAACTCCACTAAGTACAGGTACTCCTCCCACTTAGACTACTGATCCATCACATACATCCTGAGCATATCCTCCAAAATCTGATTCACTCACTCAGTCTATCCATCTCTGTCTCAGGGTGATATGTTGTGCTGAAGTTAATCCTCATCCCAAGGACATACTACATGGTAGTCCAAAAGTGTGAAGTGTACAAAGGATCGCGGTCACAAATGATCTTCCATGGAATCCCATGCAACCTGAAAATCTCATCTAAATAAACTCATGCCACTGCTCTAGCTATATAAGTGGTCTTCACCAGAGAAAAGTGAGCCACTTTTGTCAATTTATCAACCATGACCATAATGGCATCATGGTGATATCTCGACATAGGTAGCCCAACAATGAAATCCATGGAAATGGTGTCCCACTTCCATTCCGGTATGGCATGAGGATAAAGAAGACCTGTTGGATGTTGATGCTCGGCCTTAACCCTCTGGCACTCTAAACACCATGACACAAACTGAGCCACGTCTCGATGAAGTCCTCTCCAGTGGTATAACTATCTCAAGGTAGCGTGCATCTTCTTCACCCCGGGATGGGCTGAATAGGGTGCATGATGTGCCTCTACCAAGATGTCCTACCTCAAGCCTCCATCTCTGGGAACATATATCCTACCTCTATGCCTAAGAAGACCATCTACCTCTAAGGAAAAACCATCAAAATTCCCCTCAAGGGGTCTCTGACTCGATCTCTATCTCTACTCATACTACCATGTAGAAGTTGTCAAGAGGAAGCTTTGAAGAATCCTACTCCACAAATCTATGCTCACTGAGGTGGCCATAGCCACATGTCTCCATCTCTACTGAGAGCATCTACTACCACATTCTCTTTCCCCTTCACATGCTCTATCTCCATGTCATACTCACAAAGCAACTCCATCCAACGCCATTGACGAGCATTTAGATTGGGCTACATGTGAAGAGGTGGCGAAGACTCAAATGATCTATCCTAAGTGTGAATCTCATCCAAGAAGAAATGTCTCCATCTAACCAAAGCATGCACCACTGCCGCAAGCTCAAGATCATGGGTAGGATAATTAAGCTCATGATCCTTGAGTTTGTGAGACTCAAAAGCTACAACCCTACCATCCTGCATCAACACACCTCCAAGCCCTGCTAAAGAAGCATCTGTGCAAACAAAGAAATCACCCTATGTGGATCCAGTACTACAAGAATGGGTGTTGTAGTGAGGCACTCCTTCAGTGTCCTGAAGGCCTACTCACATCTGTCCATCCAAACAAACTTCTTCCCTTTCCTCTGAAGGGAAGTGATAGGGTGCGTAATCCGAGAGAAGTCCTGAACAAATCTCTAGTAATATCCTACTAATCCCATGAAGCTACACACCTCGGTCACTATAGTGGGTGTTGGCCAATCCATAATGGCTCTAATCTTGGAAGGATCAATGTGATACCTTCCCCAGAAATAATATGACCCAAATATTGTACCTCTGACTAGAAAGAAAGCACACTTCTCCAAGTTCCCGTAAAGTTGCTTGCTCACGAAGACACTAAAGAACCTATCAAGGTGCCCTCATGCTCCTCATGTGTATGTGAGTATATCAAAATGTCATCTAGGAAGATGAGCATGAAGTGATCTAAAAAGGTCCTGAATACCCCATTCATCAAACTCATAAACACTTAGGGGCATTCGTCAAACCAAAAGGCACCACTGTGAACTCATAGTGCCCATATCTCATGTGCGGAAGGTGGTCTTATGAATGTCCACCTCTCAAAATCCTCAACTGATGGTAGCCTCGACTTGAGATCAATCTTAGAGAACACCATGGCTCCCTTCATCTTGATCAAACAAGTCATCAATACGAGGAAGAGGATAACGATTCTTGATCGTTACCTTGTTCAACTGGCGGTAATCAATACACAACCGTAATGATCCATCCTTCTTCTTCACGAAGATCACCGGTGCACCCCAAGGGGATACACTAGGATGGATAAGGCCCTTCTCCAAAAGGCCCTCAAGCTGTAACTTGAGCTCACAGAGCTCCAGGTGGTCATCCGATAAGGTGCCCATGAGATAGGCTCTACTCCAGAACTAGATCTATATGGAAATCAATCTCACGTGGGGTGGCATCCCCGTAGCTCCCCTAGAAATACATCAAAAACTCTCTCAAGATGGGATGATCATCTAGCGATGGTCCACTAGACCCATCCTCTGATCTTTCACTGACTATAACAACATACATCTGACAACCCCATCACACACACCACTTAAGCTTACATAGCATAGAAATGGTGTGAATAGAAATGGGTCTCCTGACCCCGAGATCACCGACTCAACTCCTAAATCATCTACACAAGCTATAGTCTTATGATAACAATCCATCCTAGCCCTATGTGCAGATAACCAATCCATACCTAAGATGACTCCATATGAGCCCAAAGGAAGAATACGAAGATCTGAGGTGGTGGTGAAAGGTCCCAAATCTACAACACACTCCTTAACTAAGGAGTCCACAGAGATCTTGGCTCCAGAAGCCATCTCGACATCCCAACTAAGACCCTACCTAACTACCACCAACCTACATCACTCTACTAAAGATGGTGCAATGAAAGAATCAGAAGAACCAGAATCAAACAATACAGAGGTAGGAATACCACCAATGCTACCTGTGGTCTCAATGACTGTGCTCTGGTGCTCTACCTGGTGGTTCTCAACCACTACATAAATCTTGTGGCTGTGTCCCATGTCACCAACTATCAGCTCTAAAATTGGTGCCTTACCCTTGTTAGGGTTCTGAGGGAAATCTCTCCAAAATGTCCAGCTACTCCACATCCAAAGCAACCACCTGATCCTCTCCAAGGAGCAGCACCTCCAATAGGTGCCCTAGAAGCTTGTGGTGTGGATCCCGATGATCCGGCTGTGGTCTGTTGTGGCCTCTACTGGCGAGCTCCTGCTGACTAAGCTCTAGGTCCACCTTGTGTCCTGATGGGACCCCTAGGAGGAGGCCCCATGCTCCAACCTCTCTGTGCATCAGCTCTCTGTGGAGGTCTATAAGGTGGGTGGGACTACTGTTGCTGCTATTGCTATGGTGGGCCTAAAGGATGACTATGTTGTACCCTGCCACCACCATGAGGAAGAGGTACTAAACCTCTCGATCTACCATCCTACATCTATTGAATGCGGCTCCTGACTCGGTCTCTAGCCTGCTTGGGTTTTACCCCGAGTCTCCTCTCGTAATATAGGCCTTCTCAATGGCCTCTGCTAAAGTCTATGGATAGTGAATCCACACTACACCTCCAATATCCAAATTCAGGCCCCAGATGAACCTGTGAATCCACACCTACTCATCCTACATATACTCTACATACTTGAAGTAGATCTAGAAATCTACTCTCATACTCTACCACCGATAGAGAAGCCTATGACGGAGGTCATGGAACTCATCAATCCTCTATTGTATGAACCTCCATGATAGATATCTACTCCTGAATCTCTCCTCAAATAGCTCCTGGTCACTTTGTCTCTAAATCTACATGGAGCTTCTACTCCTCTGTCCTCCACCATACTCCTACTCCATCCCTCAGTAGATGGATCGCAACACGAGCTTTCATGTTGCTAGAACAAGGACAAAGCTTGAAGCAACCGCTCAAGCTCACTAGCCAGGCCTCTACCTAAATCCACCTATATCACCTGAGTAATGTGAGGGCCTAAGCTTCAGGATCTCCCTGATGTGATCCATTGTTGTGGTCTGTCGGCCTCTAGGTCTCTCTACACGCTCATCCCTAAGCCTAGGGCTCCGAGACCTCTCTCTATGCTCTGAACTCTATCACCCTGTCTCCTAGGTGGTGACTCTACTCTGACTGACTCCACATGGGAGTTCTCTCCTCTATGCTCCTCGCTAAGTCAGGAGATACCTGACCCTCGATAGAAGGAGCTCTATCATGACTAGCTGCCTGTCCTCCACCTAATCCTCCATGTAGAGCGGCATTAACATCCTGAAGGGTCTATAGAATCTGAGGTAGAATGGCTACTACACCCTGATCCGGTGGTGGTGGTGGTGGTGGTGGTGAGTCTGAGTCTCCATGAAGGTTCCTCCCTCCGTCTGAGCCTCCTGCATAGACCAAAGTGAGAGTTAGTTCATTTTCTAAGTTATACACAACTTCCATGTTTACTAAAAATATTCAAATTCTTACTAAGTTGTTTTCTAGATTTAAGTGTGCTAGGTTTAAGTTTTCATGTCTCAAGTTTTCTAGTGTGCCCAATGGTCCAAGCCTTTGAACCACTACTCTGATACCAAACTATAGTGCCCATTTAAACAACCACTTGAGACCTAAGAAACAACCTAGGGTTAGCTAGAAAATTATGGAATAATTTTTTTTTATTAGAAGTATCTACATTTAGGTTGCAAACATCAGTTTTCACTAATAGGTTCCAGAACAAATCCTATTTACCAAAACACAAGTTTCCTTTATTAACTTATATCAAGTTCACAAGGTTCAAATTTTAGGGTTATATGTTTTAGTTAGGTTCAGGGAGTAATTTACCCCCATGCCTACTCTCTAACAGGCTCAGAGTTTCAACTAGATTTTTCTCTTACTTAACACTTCCAAAATTTCCCTAAACCATTCCCAATGGATAGGAAATTTTCTCACCTTTCCGGTGATATAAAGAAGTCCTCCTAACTCCTTGTAGAACTCAAGATATGAGTGGGTGGAGTTTCTAGGGAAAATTTTCCCTTAGGGGACACGTGGCAAGAGGAGGGGGAAAATGCACCTTGGGTGGTTTGGTGGGTCACGGGGGCGGCATAGGGAAATTTTCCCATCACAAAGCTCAAAGGCACAAAACATTCCACACCCCCACGGGTCCCTGGGGGACACGTGTCAAGTCCTGCACCAAGCGGAAAAGGAGAAGGGAAGGGCAGGAGCGGTGGGTGGATTTAGTGCCTTGCGCCCAACGAAGGAGGAAAGGAAGAAAAAGGTGGAGGCGGGGTCCACACACCCACGGAAGAACAAAGTTTGAGGGGAAGGAGAGAAGGGGCCATGGGAGAGAATTTTAGAAATTTTCCAAGGGCCAAAAAAAAAAGAAACAAAGGGGTTCCGCCCCACCTCCACCCCAAAGTGCCACGTGGCACTTTCTCATTGGTTGCGGGCTGCGGGGGGCCAAAATGGAAAATTTTCCCAAAAATTTTCAGGAAAAAAATTAAAATGAAAACGACCTCGCCTCACCTTTCCTAGAGGACACGTGTCACCCTCTGATTGGTTGCGGGCCGGCGGAGGAAAATGGAAAATTTTTCCCAAGTAAAATTTTTCAAAAGAATAAGTTTTAAGTTTGAAAAAGAGTCCGCCCTTCCACCATGCCACATGGCAGCATGTGATTGGTGCATGGGTGGCGGGGTGGTGGGGGTAAAATGGGAAAATTTTCCCAAGGCAAAATTTTCAAAGGGATAAGTTTAAAAATTGGTCCGCCCCTCCTAGGGTGCCATGTGGCCCCGATTGGTTGTGGGATGGTGGGGGCCACGGAACCTTTTGGGAAATTTTTCCAAAGTTAAAATTTAAATTTTTCTATAGTTAGATTAAATCTTATTATTTTTTTTATTATTTTTTTTGATGCCAAATTGAAGTAAAACTTCAAATGGCCATAACTTGAGCTAGAAAGCTCGGTTTTGGGAAAACAAGGACTTTTCAAAAGCCTCGATGCCCTCTTTGCACAAGAATCATCAATTTTGGAAATTGATGAAGTTTGAGAGGTAAATTTAATGAAAAAAATCTATAGGGTTTTAATTAGTGAACTGGCAAGTTTTCAAATTCTCAATTTGGTTAAATTAGAACTCCTCCTTCACTCAACATGTCAAATAGACATGGAGGATTAGTCTAGGGAGGGTTTAGAGTGTTTTAGGAAGTTAATTTGTTCAATTGATTTCAAATTTTATTTTCCAACAATAGACAAGAAAAACGATTGTGCAAGTTCCAAATTGGATTTTTATTAAGTTTGGAAAGTTCTTTCTTAAATGTTAAGGTAAATTTGAGTTTCTTAGGACTTACTAAGTCTGAATTTTAATGTTTCTTATCTTATTTTTGGTATAAGTTTGAACTGTTCATTTTTATTAAAATATGAATTGCTAAATGAAGTTTATGATAGTGAACTATTTCTTTTAATTGGTTTATCAATTTTGTCATTTGAATGTGCATATGTTTCCTAAACTTAGTCAAATACATTTAATTGAATAAAACAACCATTCATTTCTAAATTTTGTAAGTTCTTATTTCTATATTCAACTCCTTCAAGAGAATAAAATATTGTTTTATTTCTCATACGCATGCTTCTTTTCCAAACAACAATTTCCAATCTTTAACAACAATTTCAACTTCAATAATAATTCAAATCTAATACACAATACACTTTTGAGAAAGGAATGCAATCCTTCATTGATCATCAAATACAATTTTACAACTTTCCTTTTTCATTTGGTTTCCAAAATACAATTTACAAGATACATAATACAATGCATGTAACTTCATTTACATTTCTTTTCCAAAACAGAGACAATTATGAATCTCCTTTACATTTCTCAATTCAAATTCAAACTTTCCATTATCAATACAATAACTTCACATTACAAAACATTATACAACTCATCCACTCAAGGTGGGAAAGGTTACAATGAATTTTCTCAAAAGAATGGGACTGTCAAAATTGTATATCTTCTTGCTCCAAACAACAACATGCTAGTTTCTCCATCTTTTCATCTTTGATCACAACAAGGAAGGGGGAAAGGCAACACTCTCCACCCAACCAAGACATCCAATGAGAAAGGAGAAGCCATCCTTCCTCATTGGCCCCCGAGCCCCAACCATATTGAAATAGAGAATGAGAATCAACTCATGGCAACAATGGCTTCCACAACAAACATACAACATTCTTCACATGCATACAACAATAAGAAAATACAGTCCAAGCAAGACAACAGTTCACAACTGCATTTGAAATTATTCACACAACACATAGGCTTGATCAAGCAAGCCAACAAGAGCAAGAACTATGGGGAACTACTTATGCCTCCCTATTTGGAATTGGGCATCCACCTAAATCATACCGCCAATAAACATATCAAATCCCATAAACCTTATATCTCCCAACCCCTCCTTATGCCCCCAAAATTTTCCCCTTATGCCCCCCCAAGAGTAAGAAATGCAAGCAGTTTCTTTTCCAAGGTGGATCCCAATCCAAAACTCCCTCCACAATAAAACTAGTGCCATTGGCAATCCCTTATGCCCCCATTGAAATCCCCATAGCCTTCTCCTACACCATATCCTAAGCAGTCTACCCAACCAGCCAAGAACACAAAACACATTCACCATTTAAACATGCATGCAAGAGAAAGAAAACATTTAAAAACAAGCTCAAGATCCTACCTCTCCATAATGGAGTTTGTTCCAAGATCACAAGCTTTCAAATATGTCAAAGTGCAGTCCAAAACCAAATGTTCAAGCATGCAAAAGACTCCAAACTTCCTCCACAACAAGCTCCAAAAAGCAAGCAAGAAAAAAATGCGCCCCAAGAGGAATGGACAAAGTTTCAACAACCATAAACAAGCAAGGAGTTTCACTTTTATAGGAGAGGGAAGAGAAGAGGATGATGTGGATCCATGTGGGATGCCACATCATTCTTCCTCAACCCCAAGAGGAAATCAACATCATCACCAAATCACAATAAATAAAATGACAATATGACTTACACACTCCAAAATGACCCATACTCCAAAAGGACTGAATTAAAAATATGTAAGAGAAGTGCAATTAAAACTTACAAATTGTCACTTCAAAATGCAATAAAAATGCCTAAATTTAACCTCCAAACCATAGGTATGGTTGGTGAATCATTTTAAGAGGTGTGGGACAAGTTTAACTTGTCCCACAAGCCTCCAAATTTGGCCTCCAAGGACAAATTCGAATTCTTAAGGAGATGAAGTGTTTAACCTTCCAAAATCTTTCTTACATACTCTTACATATCTCTTACACCTTCTTACACATTTCTTACACACTCTTCCAACATTAATATTTAAAATCAACAACTTCATTAATTACATTCCATATCCCCAATTTAATTTAATTAAAGTTTAACTATATGATCTCTCACATTAATCTACCACATTTAAATTAATTACAAGAAGGAACACATTACTAATAAAATACATACAACAATAATTAAAAAGGAACACATAATAAAATACATATCCCATGGTCACATATAATGGAAATCCCCCCATGGGAATCCCTAACAAACACACACACACAAAAAAATAGTTGCCATGGTGACCTTGTTGATTTCACCCAGAATTCTAATATGGTTAGTCTCCAGTCCCCGACATTGTTGTGATTTTTAACCTGCAAAAATGCAAATACCTCCTTCGGCCTCGTGGCCATATCAGAACATCCAAAATGATATAAACAACATTTCAAAATCATCTAAACACATGAATCACAACAATATCAAGAATTCAACATTATCATTTTTAATTCATAAATCAACTATATCATCATCTATACTATTCCATACTAGGTCTACTCAAAATATCAAATGTCACAAGTCCAAATCAACATCTATAATATGTCCATGTCAAACAATATATCATCATCCACATAAAGGAAATGTATCTAGTAATCATCATGCATACTAACTGAATCTAGATCAATAATAATCCATGATCTAACATCTAACCATCATACTAACACAAAACATAATAGTGTCATAATTTTTCTCGGGCGGTGTTAGGTCTGGATGCCTTAAGATAATAACATCTGTAATAATTTATACCTTTTTGTATACCTCATGCACCCTAGCCTTTTCCTCCTTCAGTTCACACCTTAACTGTGCACTGATTAGTTCCTCTTGCTTCATATCTTTGCTCTTTTCAATGAGCTCCTCCTTTTTCTTCTCCAATTCCCCTTCTAGGAATCTCACCTAGGTCATTCCTTCTCGAAAAGTCTTGCCTCAACTTCCACTGAAACCTTGTTGAGCACATTACAAACTTGTTCATCAGATAATTGCTAAGAATTTACCAATGGGTTTATCCCTTTTTCCTCTGGCATCTTCATCAATGCCCCTTGGCTTACTTTGAACTCAAGTTCATCAACATGGGACTCAAACACCCAAGATAACATCTTCTTGGTTTGTGGGTACGTGCCTTCCTCATCAAATGAATACATCACCAAGAGTTGTTTTTTTGGCATGGTGCTTTTGAAGCACACGCGCATAGCACTTTTTTTGGATCATTGATATAACCCATTCCCTTCCCTTGTGTTACTACCATATTCTTCCCTCCTATACATGCAACCTTCAGAAATCTCACCGCTAAGTTGGGATCTCCACCCATGCTCCCATACTCCTTCCCTACACTCTCATCTTCTATCTCCTTGAGTATCTCATCCGTGCTCTACTCCACCTCTTTCTCCACTAACTTCTTAATTATGCCCACTACTTCTCTCTCTACGGCCTCTTCTATCTTCTCCTTGGTGAGGCTAGGGGTCCTCTGATCCTTAGTGTTCACTTCCTTGCTAACCCCCTTTCCTTGAGTGCCTTCATCATCTCCATTCTTATCTTTATTTCCTTCTTCCTCTGAATCATGTACATCATACATGGGATGATTATGAACTTCTTCATCCTCATCATCATCCTTCTCCTCTGAGTCTTCCTTCCCCACTACCTTCTGTTTCTTCCTAGTTGGGGATTCTTCCTCTTCCTCAGCAGGTGATTCCCTTCTGGGAGACTCTTCTTGTTCTAGAACCTCTTCCTTAGGTGTCTTCTCCTTCTCCTTGATGGGATAATTCTTCTTGTGCGTGTAGGTGCTTGGCTTAGAACCCGACTGCATGCCCACAGATTGTGATGTTTGCACACTTGGTGCTTTCTTTTCTAGCACTTCTTTTTCTAGGGTATCTTCCCTTTCTCTCTTATTTTATGCATCCTTCTTCCTACCAATGGGATCCTCAGGGATGGAGACATCATTCTCCAAGTAGGAAACCTTCTCAAACTTAGGCTGATGGGAATGTACCTTCTTTGTGGTCCTCTAGAAATTGGTAGTGTCAAGGGTTTCATCATATGTACTTCATGGGAGACATACTTCTCCACATACGTGTGCTTTTTTGGGTATACAAGCTTCCTACGTAGCTTGTGGTGGTCTTGGTCAACTTCGCTAAGGTCAAACCTTAGCCTTTAAGCATCCTTAAAGCGGTTGACCCCTACATAGAAATACTAGCATGGTGAAAGAGAAAGGTAGTTTACACCATGGAATTTTAGTACCATCTGTCAAAGTGAATCTGCCAATGTAGAAGTGATGGTATATAGGAAACTCAGCCTCTCCATCTACTAGCATAGGAAATTATTCGGGTATTCTCCATTCTTCCCCGAATGCATCACGCATTCACTTGTACCATTTCTCTAGGCACGCCTTGTGGGTGGCCATCATGGTATCACAAGTATACTTTTCAAATATTTTTGTGGGAGAGGGATCTTCGTCTGGATACTCCCATATGAACTTCTCTGGCCCATTGGGCACTCCAATATTTGAGAAGATGATGGTGAGAAGAACATTGTCAAACATTATCTTATCCCCTTCCTACACGCTGCTTGATGATCTCATCTGCAATATAGGTAGACAAGTTGTAGATGGTTCCTTCTAAAATATTCCAGCATACATTCAACCATGCCTTGTTTACTGTGTCCACCTCTCTTGACCATTTAGCTTGGTAACCAAGTGCATGGCCATCCTCATTATAGGGTCGGGGATATCTACAATATCAAAGTAGTGTAAACCCTTTTTGTAATCATAGGCCTCCATAGTCTCCTTAATGGCCTCCTTATCCTCCAAGTCATCATCTATGGATTCCCCTCACAACCAAGCCCGTAAAATTAGATATGAGTTGGGGAGTTATGTGCATTTTGCGGCCCGCAAAATAGAAGTGGTCCTCATGCACACATGACATCATCCATTGGTATAACCACTCAGGCTTGCCAAAATAGGGCAACTCATAAAATTACAGCAACCCAACCTTTCCTAACTTCACCTTTACCTCATCGCTATAGATCGACATTCCCTCTAGTGTCCTCTTATCTATTAGATGAACCAGTTCCAACACCATCTCCTTTTCTGTGGTACTTGTGTGATTATTATAGTTACTCATGGCCATCTTCCTCATGTGTGATACCTAGTCTTTCCCTAGCAACACTCCATCTAGGTACTACATCTCTACATACCACTCCTCATTGAAACTTGCGGCGGTAGTTTGTTTTCCTTTTCCCTTGCCCTTCTTTGGTGAAATGGTTACCTTATTTGGTGCCATTTTACTTGTCAAAGTTAAAATCTACAAAAATATTTCTCCTCTTCCTTACTCTTCTCAACCCTGTGGCTCAACTTTTTGAATTAATCCTTTTACTTCCATGCCCTAGCTGCAAAACCCTAACTTGAAAAAATTATTCCACAAGATGGTGTACTCTAAAAATTTCTTCTCTACGTCCATGTACTCCTTCCTTTCTGGTTTTGCGATCAACATAGTTATGTACTTAGATCTCCATGATTCTCCCTTCACACAAATATTTCTTTGCAAATTCCCTAGTTCACAAGAGCTTCTTCAATCTCATAATAGCAAGGTAAAATAATAATGTGCCCGACTTCATACTTATAGCTTTTTTCTCTTCTTTGGAAATAAATTTTATGCCACCCACCAATTTACTTAGCATTAAATGTGGATTTTTCCACTAAATATGACCTTAAGTGCCCTTACCCATATGCCCAATCCTGCACAAAACCTTCTAAAAACTTCTAGCACGCAAAAATCCTTACCGATCAAGCCTCTTACGCACGCGTCTACAACACTCAAGGCACTTCTTCTATCCTTGACCTAATTTTTTCCCTCACCTACCTCATGTTATTCCTGCACTTCTTATCCTTTGTACGTGGTCTTTGTTAAGCTATCTTGACACCAAAATTATTGTCCACCATTTCCATGCACATTTTTTTATCTTTAAACCTTTAATCCTTCAATCCGGCCATACAACGTTTACTACCAACTTGTATTTCACTTTGCACTACTCCACCCCACACTAAAACAAATGTGTGGTCCTCTGCATAGATACAAAACCTTTTGAAAGTAAAAAGGTGCAAAACAACACAAACAGAAGGGAACAAACAATGAGAAAGGGAAACACAAGGAAAGGGAATGCATAAAGAGAAATCCTAAGCTAACTGGAAATACTGCCTACCTTATTTACAAACACAAGGAAGGTTTATTTATAGTAGGGCTTTATCCTACTCCCATTGAAATGGCCAAGTAATTTCATCCCATTCAATGCTTATAACTAGCATACACTTGACTCAAGGATGTACAAGATGATGTATGAGCCCAACCAATGGAATTTCAACTTCCCCAGATGGCGTAGAAACTTGGAATCATACAAAAATACCATATTCCTAACCTTAAACTACTTATTCTTGATATGAAGATCATGTCATGCCTTTTATCTGAATTTTCAGGTCTTCAATCCATCTAGCAAGTGATTGCTTTTCGTCCCAATTACATTAACTTGTTAATCCTTTCCTTGAGTGCTTTCTCATCAGCCAATCCTCCTGTTGCCACTATACACAACGATTGTAATATGAATTCAACCAACAAAATAACCTCTACGCTAAACACTAAATGAAATGGTGTGGCTTTGTTCAGTCTCTTGTAGGTTGTCATGTATGCCCATAGAACAACTGATACCTTGTCATCCCAATCTTGTCTTCCAACATCACAAATTTTGGTCAATGTGTGACTTAGTATCTTGTTAAACACCTCAGCTGTTCCATTCACTTGAGGGTGATAAGGGGTAGTCTTGTGATGGGCCACCATAAACTCTGCCAACAAGATCTTGACCATTTCATTCAGAAAATGTGTTCCCCTATCACTAGTTAAACTCAACAGACATCCATATCTATTGATTATGTTTTCCCATAAGAATCTCACTATTTTCACTACTTTGTGAAATCCTTTGTAGGTGCTTCCTCTACCCATCTTTTCAAGTAATCAGTGTAAGTGATGATGTAATGTAAGCCAATCCTTCGTGCAACAGGTGAAATTGGTCCTACAAATTCAATTTCCCATTTTTCAAATGGTTCAACACTTGGATATCAGTTGCAAGGGAATTTCATCCCTCCTTCTAGGTTTTCCAAGGCATTGGAAATGGTCATAGGCCTTGTAAAACTCAATACAATCCTGGTATATACTTTCCCACCAAATCCCAACCATTAGAATCTTCCACAAGGTGGCATTCCATGCATAGTGTCCTCCTGTAATCCCACCATGCGCTTCATCCATAATTGTAATGCGCTCATGTTCTAACACACATTGGTGTAGAACCTCATAATGGCCTAACTTATATGAATCTCCACTAATCAACATGTATAGCCATGTATAGCCAATTTCTTCCTCTCCAAAACCTTCCCTCCTTCTGGCGCCACACCCATTTTAAGAAACACTACAATATCCTCCGAGTCAGAGGGCACGCGATGTAACCTAAACAGCTTGCCCATCCGGCATGGTATCGTCAATACTCTGCACATCTTCCCTGAGTTAATTATTGATAAGTGATCAGGTTATGAGTTACTTTATCTTGGTTTTACCACAAATGGAAAATTAAATTCTTGAAACAATAGGACCCAACGATATATGCACCCTTGAAAAATGGGCTTATTTACTAAATATTTCAATGTCATGTGATCTGTAGAATATAAATAGTGTTTCCAACTGATACTACATGAACTTATGCAGTGCTTAGATCATTGAAAATGCCTCACACTCAGTAGTTGTGTAATTTAGTTATGTTGGTGTAAACTTCCTATAGGAAAACACAAAGGGTGATCAATAATCCCCTCACCAGGTTGTGCTAGTACTACTCCAATGGTTGTCCCCGAGGCATCAACATGCACATGGAAGGGCTTATCCCAAGAGGGAAAATGTAATATGGGCACAGTGACAAGCCTATCCTTCAATGTGTCAAACACCTTCTATTATGCCTCTCCCTAGTGAAAGGCACTCTTGTGTTTAAGTAATTTTTCCAAGGGCACAACGATCTTGGCATACCCCTTAATAAACTTCTTGTAGTACCCCATATGCCTAAGGAATCCACACACAATGCTTTGATTGGTAGGCTCCCCAATCTCACAATAACTACAACCTTGGCGGGATCCACTAGCAAGCCTTCCTTACATATAATATGCCCCAACAAGGTTCCAAATGGAGTAGCAAAGACACATTTCTTAATGTTGAGGGATATCCTCAACTGTCGACATCTCTCAAACATCAGCCTCAAATTTTCACAATGGTATTTTAAAATCCCATACACAATCTAGACATCCAAGTAAACCTAAAGAAATTTATGGATGAATTCCTGAAGGCTTGTACCACGATGCGCGAGAACACAACAGTGCATTCTTTAACCCAAAAGGCATGACCAGTATAGGAAAAAATTCCCCATTTAGTGGTGAAATTTTTCTTCTCTTGGTCTTCCTTTGCAATTGTAACTTAGTGGTACCCTGAGAACCCATTTGTAAAAGAATATAACTCGTGCCCGGCTACTCCTTCCAAAATTTCTTCAGTGAAGGGGGTTGGAAAAGGGTCAATGACACACACTGCATTCAAGTCCATGTAATCAACATAGATCCTTATCCTTTTATCCTTCTTAATGATTATGACCATTGGAATCACCCATTCTGATTCCTCCATAGCCTCAATGATGCCTGATGCTATCATTTTGTCTATATTCTCCTTGACCCATACGCACAAGTTCGATTCATCCGATACAGTTTCTCTCAAATTGGGCACGCACCTTACTTAAAATTGATCCACATTTCCCCAAGGAGTGGTGAAATCCTTTGATCTCATGGTACCCGTGTGGTAAAAATACCGAAACTCACGTAAAAGGTCATTAATCTTAGAAACTTCTTTCTCGATCAATAATCCCCAATGATGGCTTCTTTAGGTTCTTCCTAAAAAATTTTTTAACCTTCTTTGTCTTCAGGGCTCATGGTAGTCATGTGCTCACTCATCCACGCTATCTATAAATTCATGTGTACCTTCGTAATGGTTAGCATCCAAACTCTCCATTTCTTCATCGTCTATCATACATACCATTTTTCCTTTTTTTCTTTTCCATGCATGCATGCTTAATCTATGTCTCTTCTTCCG
The DNA here is from genome assembly GCA_018340775.1 of Taxus wallichiana var. yunnanensis. Classification (NCBI taxonomy): domain Eukaryota; kingdom Viridiplantae; phylum Streptophyta; class Pinopsida; order Cupressales; family Taxaceae; genus Taxus; species Taxus wallichiana. The sequence continues at coordinate 986,426,363 of CM031234.1, read as the reverse complement.
ATTCTTTCTCATCAAAACATGTCTCCATGCAAGGTTCACCTAATAGCTCAAGTATCCTATCTTATGTCATGACACTATATCCCATTGTAAGGTGTTTGACCACCTACAACACCTTATCCACTTATGGATTTGTACTTCGATACTCGAATGCTTGAATGAGATTAGCTGCCAACTCCTACCAATTCCCTGTTTGATAGAGTATCTTTGAGTGAAAAGACCACGTGTTTGTAAAACCTTATAATGTGGAATACAACTTATGCACACATAGCAAAGGTGGTAAAGCTTCTGTGCCTTCCATCTAGGCCTTCTCACATACTTGGATATGATATGAGGTGGGTTATTTTCCATGGTAGTCTTATATAATAGTGGGTGCATTACTTCTAGAAAACCTAACAGAGAATACGGTTCTCACTTTCACGTCATTCTAGAAGGATTTCATGATGTTTCACCCACCAATGCACTGTGGTCTCGAGTAGGTTATAGTTGAGCATACCTCTTTTTTCATTATCATTCTTCTACCGAGACTCCATTTCTCATAAGAAATCATAAGGGTTATCTCTTCTAGAGTAACTTGGTATCTTCTTGCCTCCTAGGTACTTGACGGAGCGTGCTTTTGTCACCTTCTTTACAGATCCTCTTAACTTTCACCCAATTAACTCATAGGTCCTGTGCACCCAATTATCACATGTTATGCTGGTTGTATCACTCATTGACTAAGAGTCTTCAAATTGAATAGATCCTTTCGTAGGATGAATTACTTCAGGGTCCCTAATAGAGTGCACATAGATTCTATCAAGGAATTCCTCTCCTAAGGGCTCAATATAAGGTGTTGAATTCCCATCCGTTAAAGGGATGATGACCCATTCTTCCTTGTTCTTGAAACTGATATACCCCTTGTTAAACCATAGGTTGAAATTGTTTTTATAACACCAGGGGTGCCCAAGAAATGCTAGAAAGTTATCTACCTCGGCTAGTGCCAGGACCTCGAAGTCCCTAGTGAACTTGGCCCCTTGAATAGTGATAATTGCATCCTTCAAGACACCAATGGGCATTACCTTTGTCTTTTTTTCCATATACAACACATTCAAGGATGGCTGTAGTGTGGGCCTTCCCATTTGATGTCATGCATCCAAGGTGAGAACATTGACTTTTACACCCATGTCGATCAAAATATTACTTAGATACAACAACATTCAAGGTTATCTCTTTGTCATAGTCAAGGCTATGGGGAGGAAGATTAGCATGCAGCACTTTCCTCTCACACTCTCCTCCAGTGCATGGTACCTTCTCCTGTAACCATTATCCTAGCAAGGGAATGATATTCTCTTTCCTTAACATCTTACATACTTCCATGACCTCATCTAGATCCTTCTATAGAGCCTCAGCATTCTTCCTTTATTCCAACTACCTTGACTACTCCTTCAGACATTGGATCTCTCCTTGTAAACTCTGAATCACATCCATAGTCTCTTGATATACCTCTTTCGATGAGTAGGGTCTAGATACTTTCCATGTACCACTTCTTCTCTCGTAACTAGTGTTCTTTACCTTGGTATCTCCCTAGCATGTGTGGCCTCTACTTGCATCATCACCGGTCAAGGTTCTAATCCTAACTCACGTGCCACTCCCCGGCATCCACTATAGGTTGTCCTTATTTATGCTTACCATTCTAGGGCCCTTGTCTTTCTCGGTTACGCTAGCTCATTTTCTCAAACAACTCAGGGAACTCCTCATACTTATGTTTCTTTCCACACCATGAGCATTGCAATAGATCAGGACACTCATGCTTATAATGCTCTATCGACCCACAGTTATAATAAGTTCCACATGGGAACTCACTTCTCCCTCTGCTACGATTACAATGACCACAAAATCCTCTACGAAAACCTCTTCCACATGTTCCTCAATTTGTGCGCCTCTTCATAGCGGTGATCATCATCCTTGTAATGGATTGCAAGGCTAGTTTGGTGCACACCGACATTAATGACATCATGAATCTAATCAATCAACCTATAATCCTTGGTGTCATGGTCCATAAAGGTAAAAATATTACAATAACAAGACACATTCTTACGGATCACGTGGTGTAGTATTGGACACATACCTACATCATGATCCCCGTGGTAGATTTAATGAATCTATTGTTATGGTGTGTACCAATTTATGGGAACAACTATCTTTTTTATTCCCTTCTACTTCATAATATGTGCACCAAAGACAACTATGAGCCTCATGTGTTGAGTTTATAGGTAACTTCTCTAACTTATTAGCCATTGCAACAATTTGAGCTTCACAGGAAAGGGCTAACACTGTTCTTAATGCTTCTAATAGCCTCAACACACAGGGGCCACCTCTAAGGCCTTGTGTGGGTCTCATGAAGTATTGTGTGACAATGCCCTTTGAAATAGTGTTATCAATCCACCAACAAACCATTGAGCATACTTGAAAGGGGTAAATGTCATAGGATATTTTTGAACCGTGCATCATACTTCTAAAAATCTCTACCATTCCTTGCTATATTTCCTTTAGAGCATTGATGCTCTTTCACTCAAACTTAGGGATATGGAACTCTGCTTAGGAAGGATTTTTGTAGTGTAGTGTAATCCAACACTATTTGATGGGGGTTATACTTGTCATACTAGCTATGTGTGTGCCCCTGTAACATTGTTGTAAATTGACTCACCTTCCGTTTTGGGGTAGTGATCCCCTCCACATACCATAATAATTCTAACTTGTTCACATGCTATGTAACATACTCAATACCTCTATAGTCTAGTAGGTGTAATGATATCTCAATAAATACTTGCAGAGGTGGTTGAGGCCCTTTCTGCCTGACCTAGAACCTTGGTTTCCTCATGTGTTTCCTCCACCACTAGACCCACTAGACCCACTAGGTTTTAGTCCCTCCTAATCCACCAAATCCTCTAGATCCACTAGGCCCACCAGGTCTTCCAGCCTCCACACCACCAGATCAACTTCTTGTAGCTAGCAAAGGGCCTGAAGTGGTTGTGCCCAGTGTTCCCAATGTCCCACTGAACTGTGTGTTGATGGTTTTTGATATTTCCCCATTTCTAGATGTGTGTCCCGTACCACTCCCAGATGCAATACCCAAAATTTGTGTACTTTCACCTTGCCCAAAAATTCCTCCAAACACAAGAATGGCTTGTGTAGCCATAAATGTCTCAAACGAGAAGTTAGATCTCCTAGGCATAGATTAGTTACTCCCTACGATACTAACTAGGTTAGTAATACTTATCTCTTGATCTAGAAAACTAAGTGCCAGGGGTTTGTCACTAGGTGGGTTCAGATACGCATCAACGACTCTCCTTTATTCATGTGATGAACTCTCATTAGAACCTGAAGGGGTCTCTCTCTTGTGCTTACTGAGATGGGGTATCACAGATTACTCAGGTTCCACGTCCTCTGCGTGAACCTCAACTCCTTCCCACAATGTATACCTCCATAAATCCATCACTCATGTAACCTTGTGTTGTCTAGCCATTTCCCTTTCATGAGCTTCACCATACTTGAGTCATCTCTCTTCCCTCTCCTTTTCATCCGCAATGTCCATCATCTTCCTCCACCCTAGCTTCCTTGCCCAATGCTCAGAGAATCTTAGCTGACCATAGGGAATGCCTCCAAACTTAATGTAATGACCAAGATCTTCATAGCCAATGGGATAACACATAAAAATGATCCTCTAGGTTCCCTCAGAACTCAAACTTAGTAGTGTCTCGGACAAGAATACGTAGAAATGGTGTATTCTAGGGTATAACTGGTCAGACTCCTCCTCCACCAATGATGAACAACATGTATTTAAGACGGATCCACATCTTTCGACCTTTGGTAATCATCTAGGGTCCACATGCGTGATCTATAGTATTGGCTCGATCTTACATGCATGAGTTATTATATCAATACACCCATTCAGATAACAAGAGAAACATCATACAGATAGTAGATCTGATTCATAATATAAAGAAAATGCACTAGGGTTTACACCCATAAACAATATGTATTTAGAACAGAACCATATATTCATATTGATCATAGTTCAGTAACCACATTACATTCATCAGGGTCATAACAAACTAATGTATCAATGCAGATAATACTTATGCATCAGAAGTCCTCACTATGCTTCCCATATTACAAGAATTGTCATAGACCTATCCCTTGAGATATGCCAATATTACTATGATACTCTAATGGTAACCCCAGCCCTCTGGAACCTCCTATTATTTCTGCAGAGCTTTTCTTTCATCCTTTCTATGATGATGCCCTTTTTTCAAGAGTAGTCTCTCCAGTTCAATGCCTAGTCTCTCTTTTCCTCTACCCAAGCATCTCTATATATAGGTTTATCACCCACCGCCATGCCTTCCTAAAGTAGTAGATCAGTCACCAAGTGTCAAGGTGGTCCTCTAATGGAGCATTCTTATTCTCATCTGGGCTCTCCACTCTCTACAATGATTCCCTTACTGGATCCTTCCATCGCATGGAATATTCCTTTCTTGGTCACCAAGTCACCAGTGGCACCTTATCCACTCTGCATGCTTGGTCAGGTCACACTTTCCTCATGTGCTTCTTGGAATTCCAAATATGGATAAGTCCTGAGACCCTTTATTTTGTCTTGTGTGCACACCATGGTTTCTAACAAACCCTTTTCTGCGTGCTTTGCCCCATGCACCCTTCTTTATATTAGTACCACATGCGCACGTGCCCTTGGGGACTCAGTCAATATTCTAAGGCCCAACATATCTAGTGAAAGGTTCATAAGGTTCTCGAGGATGCATGTAATTTTATTGCATGCCGCCTTTATGATCACATGTCCTTATTGTCTCACTACCTATTAATTTTTAGCATTTTCTACCTACATTCATATCCTACATCCTTATTTTAGTTATTCTAAGTATTTTTTCTATCCCTCTAAATCCTTTACTTTTAGCACACAACAACTAGTTTGAATATTTTTAGATACCCCTTACATCTTCTATTTTAGTATGGGTCGGTTAGTCTAAATTTTTGGTTACTTTGCTTTAGATCCTTCATTTTAACATAGGTTGGCTAGAAAAATTTATTAGATACCTCTTAAAGATCCTACATAATCTATTTTACAGGTCAGTTATTCCACATGTTTTTGCTACCCCTTTACATCCTACTTCTATGATTTATCGACTCTTTATGACATCATATCCATCTTGGTTTTATATGGTCATTATTCTCTTAGTCACTTGGGTAGTTTACTTTACAATTGTGTTTTGCATCCTCATTGTGATATCTTTTAGGTTTATTTGTACTATTTGTTTCTTCCTTGATATTTTGGTCTTTAATTTATCCATTCTATAATCTTATGTTACACTTAGACACTTTGTTTTTATGCTTGTGTTTGATCTATCGAGGTTTCACTCTTATCTCTTGCCAACTCTAGCGATCTATAATTCCAACACTACCTAGTTCATTTTTAAGCCTTCATCACATATGAAGTGTCATATATATATATATATATATATATATGTATGTATGTATGTATGTATGTATGTATGTATGTATGTATGTATGTATGATCAACTATCAACGTTATCCATCATTGTATCATTATTATATCCTTATGAATTCACCTATCCCACTTTTTCTCTCACTTAAGGCACACTTAAGTTAGAGATGAGACCACACTAATTCCATAAGGTAAGTCTATACTTACCTAAGCATCATGGTTTCCGGTTCTTCTTAGTAGATACTAGGTGTAAGATCTATTTTAATATTCATATTTTACATTCATTCAATCACCCTTCTAAATCTATGCAGATGAGGAATAAAAACTCCAAAAGAAAAGTCGAAATCCATATTATCTAAGAAAAATCAAGCAAAAGGAAATTAAAATGCAAAAATTTACAATCACAAACAAATAAATACATGATATAATAATTTTTGTACATCACCTATCCTATTTAAAATATCAAACTCCATAGTTTTAATGGTGTGGTAGGATTTTCTAGTTGGGGTAAGAGATCTCATATCTATCATTCAACACCTTTTCCTTTTAATGTCAGTACCTAATCCTTGTGATAGGAATATATATCATTAAATGAGGTTCTTTTAAACATGTAAAATGTTGTGGGAAGGTGTGATACATAGTCTACAATCATGTTATATCATAGGTGAATTATGATATATCTTTACATTTAACTATTTAACTTAAGTTGAACCCACCTACTTTGGGTTCCTTCCCACCTAAAGGTTGAAAACCTTTAGTCATCTCCATATGATTAGAGTGTATCTTCTCTACTAAGGATATTGTATCACTATCATTGTTCCTTACTTATTCCTCTTTCATGATTCTCTCCATATATTTCCCTTTATGGATATTATCAATAGTTGACCATGAATTTATGACTTTTTCAATCCTAATATATCATTACAAACTACTACCCATTTTATGACCCCAACATGATTTCCATAAAATTGCAAGCATAATTTTAAGTCCTCTAGTCCTTCCTCACAAATACATCCTTTACATATACACCATCTTCATTCACCCTAATCGTGACATTAGATAGCTAGTGTTTAATCTATCAAAAATATATAGCACAAACATTCATTATGATCCTATTAATTTTGGTGATTTATTATCTATCACATATTATGTTTTGTTTTCCCATTTAGTATATTATAGGTGGTTTTTATTACAAGGTCTTATAGCTACATATTTTAATTTCATTTATTCCTTTCTTTTTTGTTTCTTACAATAATTATCATATCTTGTAATTTCTTTAATTACTTTCTTAGATTTTATTAGGTATATCATTATCATGTTTCCATATATTTTAACTTATTTGATTTCTTTAAATACCATCTTACCTACTTATTAACATCTATTATAAATTTAAATATTATTATTTTTCATTAGATATTCATTTTACCTTGTACATTATCATTTTCCTTTTATTTGTATTTTCCACAAATGTAATCATGTTCGTAAAAACATAAAATTAAAAACCTAGATAAATGTGCAACCATAACTACAATCATATAATATAACCAAAATAAGAAAATATCACTTATATTTCAGCTTGAGACCCTTATCTCCTTGGTACATGTCCATGCCTTATATCATAATTTCTCCTAATTATCGTAACTCTAGCCTTTTTAGATTGAATTCATCTTGTTGATGTACCTTATATTATATTTACTCATCTTACTCCTATTTCAAACAAAATTTATTATCTCCTTTTGGATATTCGGCCTAGTCATATCATCCTTCCCGAGATCCAATTATCTTAGGGTTTACTACTTATTTTTATAATTTATATTCTAGTGTTTATTTTCAATTTTTTATTACATTGGTTCACTCATTAATTATTTCTATGTTGTAGTTATTTACCTTGTGATCATAATTGTAAAAGGTAAGTATGTTTTCTTTGAATTCATGTTTATATCAGTTATATTTCTCATCTATTTCAGTCATTTTTATTTTGGTACCACACTTTTTTTTCTCGTAGACCATCCTATGTAAAATTTTGTGACACTTGATGATATTGGTTGATGAATATATATACACATTATTTTTCACTCTTACTAACATTTTCTGTTTACAAGAATCATTGGTGCATTAACCTTCAAAGTTTTGTATATTTGTATAATATTAGCAAGATCATCTTATGGAGTAACCATAGCCTAAGAAGGGTATATATAGAAAGTGTTATTTAGTACTTTATCATTATATTATATATCCTATTATTATAATAAGGTTGTGTATGTTTCCACCTCAAAGTTACCAAGTCATATATTTCACTCTTGTTATCAAATATTAAGTATTTGTTCTATTATGTTATTATAATTATGAATTACTTATATATATATATATTTATCTATGATTTACTATTAAATCTATCTAAGTAATTTTATTACAAGTGGTATCAAAGATCCATTTTGGCCAATGTTTTTACAAAGTGGTTTTTTTATCTAGCATATGAGGGTTGTATGAGTTGACAAAATAGCTTGGAATTTGTAGAAAAATTGTTTTTCATCATGATAGTATTGCTTGAGGTTTTTTTTTCTAAAATTGAAGTGAAAAATGTATTTCTTTCACCCTTACATGAAATATATATCATTGGAATTTTCTTTCTATGATGATCATAATGTTACTAGTCGTTAGGACCCCTTATTTTGGGGGTTCACTTTTCACAAAATCAATATTTCAAGTCATCTCATGGAGGAAATCAAATTCATATTATTCATTGGTAACCCTATTACTAATACATAAAACCCACAACTATAAACCATGAACCCCAAAATATAAACACTAAACCCTAACCACATAATATCAACCCTAAACCTAGACCATGATAAGGAGGTCAATTAGAGGCTAAAGAAAATATTCCTTCATGACAAGAAAGACACCACATAATGAATATATGGATTTTAAGTCTCTTGATGTATAGGCTTTGATAATAGTGTCCCAATTTTGGTAAAATCCCAAAACATGACAAAAATGTGATTTAGATGTGGTCAATGACAACTTGAACACAATATAAGGAGAATTTCAAGAATTGTTTACATTTATCACTACAAAATTATTTAATTTAAATGCATAGATGACATATATAAATTCTCATCCATTCCCATAAGATCTTAAAGAAACCCAAATACAACTCCATCACAGGCTCAAAATCCACCGGATCTAATATTGAGGTTCATAACATGCCACCAAAGGTGTATATGCGTAAGTTTGATGGGATGAATATAGTATCATAGACCAATCAAATAAATAATTTATTTGATTTACCTCAAACCCATTATACATAGAAGGTGGTAATGAAATATTTGTATCTAGATCAAAGTATTTCATTTTGTGTGGATGGTTATGTACTTATAATAATAATAAGGGCCTAAAATTCACATGATCGGTGTTCATTGATGAGCTATAAATGTGATTATACAATAGTGTAACAAATAACTAATCCATACATTTAACAATACTACATAAAATAAGGTTTTACTAAGATTTTAATCTATAATTTCAAAGCATATCCTTGTAATTTGAGGACATAACAAAGGATAATCTTAATTACTTATTTTTGGGTGGGGTCGAAGGATAACATCTAGCTCTTTTTACATGTTTAATATAAGTTCAGTGTCATATTCTATAGTTTTTTCCTACAAATCAAAGGAAATATATATTATCAAATTTTAAACATTAAATAGAACAAAACATATTAGTCTAACCCCATAATTCCCTCAACTTACTAGAATTAATCCTCAAAAAATTGAAGATACAATTTAAAAGGGTTTTTTTAAGCTATGATGAAAATTACAACCAAGGATATAAATTTGTTGAGAATAATCTCTTCTATATTTAAGGTGTTGAATAATAATAAGAGTATGAGGAATTTATAGTTGAAGTCAAGGAAAAAACTAAGGAAGGATTGGATAATTCCTAGCTAACTATTTCATGTCATGCATTCTTAGGAATTAACACTCATAAAACCCTAAAAGTGGTGCATTTTCTAAAGAAACATAAAATCAAAATGTTAATCAACTCAAGGATCACGTATAATTTCATCAAAATAATTTTGGTTTATACTTGAAATGATTTGTTTATCTAAAACCAAAAAAATTAGCTCATGATGAAAAATGAAGGGACAATCATTTGTCCTGAAAAATGCCATAGTAATAATATCTCCATAGGTGAGCACAAGTCAGAATATTCTATGTTTTCCATTCCAATGAGAGGATAAAATTTTATTGTGAGATCCCAATGGATCAAAACCTTAGGAATGGCTGAGATTAATTTACAAGAGTTGTTCATCCACTTTAATTTTAAGGGAAATAAATTTTAATTTATGGGTTGAGATAAAATCCTCATAAAGAGTTATCTCTCATTAGATGTAGAATACTATAAATAAGGGGGTAGATGATTTTATAGCTCAACTATTTTCCTTAGAGGTACTTCCAAAAAATATTTCTATGCCACTAAATTTATTGTTACCTATTAATAACCACCCATTTTTTCTCAATAAAATTCCAAAATGACTAAAAACTAAAAGAGATCATGATCATGAAATTAGATTTCAAATAGGATTCCAACCACCCAAAATACATATTTAACAATACCCATATTTCCAAAAGAGTTATATTTAGAATATGCTATAAGAGATGTTTGAGGTAGGAATTAGCTGACATAGTCAAAGAGCATATTCTTCTCTAGTTGTAATGGTTTGTAAGAAGTATGAGACATATAGTATGTTCCCAAATCACTAAGGACTCAATGAGAGCACCGTTATAGATAATTTTCCATTTTAGAAATTATTTATTTGTTATATGAGCTATATAGTACTGGCAACTCTAATAAACTTGATCTTCACTCTAGTTACTATCAAATTTGGATCAAGGGTAAGGATATAAATATGAAAAAATTCATAACCCATGAGGGACAAAATGAGTTTTTGGTGATGAATTTTGGTCTTATATATGTGCCATTTAGATTTTAGAGTTTGATGAACATTGGATTTTTCCCATTCCTATACATTTTTGTCTCTGTATTTGTTAATGAAATTAATATATAATAAGACATGGGAAGAACACTTAACAAGTGGATCAAGTATTACTAACTTTAAAACAACATCTTTTCACCAATCCTTCTAATTCTAATTTTTGGGTGAAAAGGTGGATCACTTGGGTTATATTGTTTCACATGAATGTGTAAAAGTGGATACCCATAAGATCAAGACCATGGTAGTATGGAAAGTTACAAAAACTTTGAATAACCTATACTGATTACTCACAACAAAATGTCATTATCATACATTTATGAAAAATTAAGGTAACATAGTAGTTCCACTCATTGACATATTGAAGGACTCCTTCCTTTTGAATGAAGTAGCCACCAAGGAATTTGAAAATATGAAAAAGGAAATATACACCAGTATAGTCCTAGATACCCCATATTTTTTTAAGACCACCATTATGGAGTGTGATGCATCAAGGTATGGAAAGGATATGGTATCCATTTTCACCTCCAACATGAAAATGGAAACCTGAATAGGCTCACACTGAAGAAATTGTCAATGGACCGCCATGGTAATTCTAGAGCATGCAGATGGATCTATGTGTTTTAAAAGGAATCATTAAGGTCTTCAAGAGGGTTGGAAGCCATCGGAGGAATGTTTTTCTCTTCTGGGATTTCATGAAGTTCAAGTTTTATTCAGATGGAAAAGGAAAGCAACGAGCCCACTTGTAAAAAATGGGAAAAAAATTAGTGAAAATGTTCAAATCTCTTTTAAGCACCTCACATGGCCCCTAGAGTGTCAAGAAATCCAAAAAGTTGCAAAAATCCAAGGAAAAAGGAGAAAAATGCAAAAATTATCTTATTCCCCCAAAGCAATTGTTGAGCTACTTTCCATCTCACCAAGCTAGTTAGGGGTAAATTTTCATGGTTAAAGTTTGATATATCATTGCAAGGCTAAGATGGTTCAATATTGACGATGGTGGTGGGTTGAGTTGAGGTGTTGAGCTAGTTGGTGAGCTCCTCAATTTGGAGCCATGATGGTGTCATAACAAGAAGGAGGGACTCGAGACGCATTTGATTAGTGGCTCGGTATGCAATAGATTGTCATAGTGAGGTTGAGGAAAGGTCATCTTAATGCATTGAGCTCATCACGGAGGAGTCAAGACCTAGGTTTCACATTTTATACTTGTCGGCCAAAGAGCTTAGTGAAAATGGAAAAGGATGAAGTTGAATCGCCAAGCCAACTTGGAGAGCCGGGGTTTTGGGTTCGATGGAGGCATTGCGGTGAAAACATGATATCGAAAATAAACATCCCTAAGGCACCTAGGTCTAATGTGTCCCAAAACCTAAGTTTTTGCAAGGAAAATGATACTCAATAGGATGTGGCACAATGGGTCTTTATGTGTCCGAGGTGAGATGGCAGCCCAAAGGATGAATGGGGTTAGTGGACTGATGCGATTGCATCGGCCACATAAGCATAAAAGGAATAAGCATGATGTGTTGAGGAGGTCACCGCGACATGAGGCAATTTGTAAATCATTTTGTATGTCAAAGGGCTTGAGGAAATTTGTAGAGCTGATGGGGTACATAGGAACCGAGGTGCGGGTGAGTGGGGTACACAGGGAGATTTTTACACCCATTGAAAAGTAAATGAATAAGCCAAAGGAAGATGGGTTCTCCACTTAGTGAAAATATGTGCATGATACTAGGTAGTGTGGTGGATGAGGTCACCATGATATCGAGTAGGTGGAGTGGTTGGTGTATGTAATGTGGACAACAGGGAATTAAAATCTAGGATGGTGGGTCGGTGGTCCATATGGCACCAAATTGGAGTGAGAGCCCCGCCAAGCTAGAGAGGGGGTGAGTCGGTTGGGGAAGGCGTGTAATGAGGAGCCCAATGCAAGAAAGAATGTTGAGGCAGAGGATTAAATGTTCAATGATGCAAAGAAAAAACCAATGCATAAACCAAGGGCTTAGCGTTGAATAAGCATCCTAGCTTGGCAAGCCAACCGGCGAGCTAGCCCTAATTCAATCTTTTAAAAAACTCAACCCCCTTCCATTTTCAAATGCAAGACTCAATGGGTTCTAATTTTTTTAAAAAACTTCCCAAGGCTATTAAAATTATGCAAGAAACCTTATAAAGGAGGGGGAAATGTATAAAATTATTTCCAGTAGCCCAAATTGAATGCATAGTCTCGTGAAGGTGAAGGTAAGCCTAGAAAATGATAAATATCTTATCACACTCAAAAGGCCATAAGTTTTGCATTTTTCAATGAAATCACACGAAATTGGACTTGTTGGATTAGTGGCTCTGATATCTACACTAAAAATAAAAAACTTAAATATTTGATGAAGATTTGATTGTGAAAATTGTAGAAAATGAGCCCAGTTTGAAATGGTGACTTCCAGGTGGTTGAAATGACATTAAATGAGCATGGGCAACCATTTTTCTTCTACTGTAAGTTATGGGACAATATGGAATGGATTTTTAGGTTTCTCATCATCATTTTCACACATTTATGGTACCTTACAAGTGGTTGGAAGGGGAAATATGAGTTTGAAAACTTCTCTCTCCTCTTCCTCATTTTCTATAAATTAAAGTGACCTCTCATTTGAGAGGGGGATTTCTCTTGTAACAAAAATCTGCCATTTTTTTAGAACACCAATGTGTTGTAAGCCTTCATATTGGACTTCTTGCATGATGATCTATGCCTTTCTCTTGCTCTATAAATGGATTATGTGAACTCTTGAAGCAATAAACTCAAATTTGTGGATATCTCTCTTCCCTTGTCTGTGTTTGTTGCATTCCCTTGCCTCTCCATCTTCAGCCATATGTATTGTGTTTATTTTACTCATCTTGTAGGTTTATTATTGTTGTGTCTCTATGGGAATGGTGTTGTGAATTTTGTTAGACTATGGTGATTGTTTCACCCTCTTTAATCTACATTTCTTTCCATTTCCACACATTGGAGAGTATTTTCCACACCCTTCTCTTAGTGCATCACCTCTTTTAGTGTATATTTATTTCATTTTCATGCTCTTTCCTTCTTCTTGTCCCTTGGAAATTGTAAGTTAGATGTAGTTAATATATTTCCCATTCACTAGAGTTAGTTGTTGCATTAGTTTAGGAAGAGGAACCAACCTTCTCTAGAGAGTTGCTTCAACTACAGGGTCCCACACCTTGAAGCAATTCCATGTTACACAATCACACTGATTTCCTTAATACACTCACATGCTAAGAAATCAGAGGGTGTTGTGATTTGGTGATAATAATTCTAGCACACCTGGTGGGACCAAAAAGAAGTCTTAATTTTATTGTAGCAATATTGGTGAGGTTTTTTTAAATTACATCCTTAATATGATTTGTAGCAGCACATCCGACAAATCCAAAAGGAAGAATTCAGGTGGTTTTAGTAGCCCAAGTTTGTCAAATTTATGATAAGGATTCAAGATAGGTCTAGAGCAAGAGAAGTAGGTATTTTTTAGTATTTTCAACCATCTCTTGGAAGAGGAAGAAGGGAAATAAGAGCCTAAAGGTCTCCATCTCCACCGAATAGAACATTATCAACACCTCCACATGGTAGGCCTTTTATTCAATAAAATAGAGTTCTTATACCAATCAAGATGGATCATTAACCACCACCAAATCCATTTATCAATTTCACGGGTAGAAACCCACTTTTTGTTAATGCACAAAACCCATTTCCAATGGAACCATTCAATAAAATTCCACACTTTACTAGGGAAATTCACACAACTTCAATTGATCACATTGAAGACATTACAAATCTTTGTGTCATTCATGAGATCAATGAGATGGATGTGGTAGTTAAATTATTGGCCTCTTATTTCAAAGGCCTGGCTTTACAATGGTTTAAAAGATTGATAGCAGGATTAATTAGAAATTGTAATCAATTGTGCTCGGATATTTGTAATTGGTTCGGAGAAAGGGAAGATAATTTGTATTTATTGGAACAATTGACCATAATCAAGAGGGATCCAAATGAATAGATGGCATATTTTAACTTCCATTTCCAAAGAACATGGGACAGATTTGTAATCCGTTGAGACCAACACTAAAGGTTCTTTTCTGTACTTCGTAAAATCTCTTAATTCTGATATAGCCATGATGATACAATCTATGGGAGGAAAAACATTTCCCATAACTTATAACATTTCTATTAGATCTGAAAATTGTTTGATTTAATTCACAAAACTTGCACCTAGGCCACTTGTGCCTCTTAATCTAGAAATGAAGAATACAAGCTCAAGTCAAGCACCTACATTAGCTCCCATTTCTACCCCAAAAAATCATAATTCTACCGAATCTTCTACCTCTTCCTCTAGCACCTCAAATGAACTCTAGGAGGTCATGAAATAGTTGCAAAACTTAGGCAATGAATTGGTGACAATTAAGAGGAAAAAAACACAAAATTTCAGATCATACTAGCCTCAAGACCAACCCAATAGACCTCCATATCATCCAAATAGAAAACCATCTCAAGTTGTTAATCAAAACAAAGGACAACCTCCGGCTAATAGATAATTTAAGCCTTATAATCCTAATGTTTCCTCCTCATCTAGAGCCTTAGTATCAGATCAAAACAACATAGCACAAGAATATGAATGGTGCTTCCCATGTAACCAACCTCACAATTAGGAAACATGTTTTAATGGTGGTTTAAATCAAGAATTTATGATGACAATGGTTGGTGTGCCTCAAGAAACAAATCAAGAAGAAAATCAGTAGCAAATAAATACTCAAGAAGAGCCTCCAAGTGAAACTATTATACGTACCCAAAATTGTAGGGTCTTGCACCACCGAAAAACGTAACACATACCCCAATGATGATACAAGTCTCCTCGCAAGGTGTTCGGGATGTAGAAGGTTCCCCAAGTGTACGTTAACATCCCGCATGCCTCGCTTAGCCCTCGCGTGCTTTATTTTCTCTATTTCCCTCTTTTCTTGGCCTTTTTCTCTTGATTACAAAACCACCACCTTTCTGGGTGGCGATCTCGTGACCACCGCCCTAAGCAGGGCGGTGGTCCTGTAACCACCACCCTGCTCAGGGTGGCGGTCCTTTACGTGTTTTCCAGAATGCTCTTTTAACATGACTCACGTAAATTTCAACGATTCACCATCTTTTTTCACCGCCATAAGCTTGCATTAATGATTTTGGTTCCCTGGAATAGTGTTTTGCCATTGTTTATAGTTTAAGAGTTCTATTTGGTTTTTACCTTGGGTAAATGCAAATGCTATAAATAGTTGGCTTGTGCTCAAGAAAATGGCCCCTCAAATTTGCCTCTGAATTTCTCATTGCAATAGATTAGTCTTTCATTTTTTTAGAATTCTTAGTTTCTTTCATTGCATGCCTAGTTAGTGTTGTTTTGCTGTTAGGAAGCCACATATCCATCTTGTGCAAATGTTGTTGATATTTCATCCAATCCATTGGAGTAGAATAGTTTGTTTTCAATAGGAAGCCATTAAAGTTGTAGGTTTTGTTCTTCAAACAGGATAGTTTCAGGTTCTAGACGTTTTGTGTTGCATGACTCGTAATAAATCCCGCTAGGAATTACATAAGCCAAGATTTGTACTCTTGTTCTATCTCTCTCCTACTCGCATTGTATTCAGTCTCTATCCTAAGCTTCCTTTGTCCTAATATCTACTTCTGTTGATGCTAGCATTACACGCTTTTCTAGATCCAGTGAACATGAAGGAACGAGGAGATCACACTGAGGGGACATAGCCACACACACCATCGGATTCGCCAGCATTCTGCGAGAATCTAGGTTCTATCTTTCAAAGTTATAATTAGAAACATATCAAATAGTATCCAATCACTTTATTTCGTTAATTTTACTTTCGATATTGCGGAAGCTATGGGGATTGATAGTTTACGAGAAAATTTGATTCATTTCTCACTTTTGAGGTAGGATCGAGAGTCTTGCAAATGGACTAGATCAATTGTTTCATTATTTAGAATAGGTTCACGGTTATTGCACAAATAGCTATACTCGGTTATCTTGTTTGTTTTAATTTGTTATTCTAAACTATCCATTCTAGATATGTTATATAGTTACTCTTTAAATTTTGTTTAGTAGATAGATATATCAGATTTAGGAATATACATGGACATATTTTTCACAATTAGTTTATTTTGTCATTAGTTAGATTTATATAAACTTTCTTTTGTATGACAATCACGGGACCTAGAGAGCCCAGAGAATACGTATTCAAGCCGATCATGCCCCAACCCAATCTCATCATAGCAATAACTGATATAGATCAAAATCTCAGGATCCAAGTCTTCTGAACAACGGTAAACTTACAACAAATTGGTTCCCAATTAAGCGGGTTAAACATAGAAGAGAACAAAGTGCACACGTTTTGGTAAAATCAACCAAACTACAGATTACCCTAGGCATATATCCACATGACGTCTGTAGAAAGGCTTAAAAGAGAGTAAGCATTTGGTTGTGACCCTTTGGTCCCAAAGCCGGAAGTAGGGGATACTCTCATAGACATAGATACTAGCTTGAGAATTCAGGTTCCACAAACACCCGTATGCGATACTGCGAGAAGATCACACAATTATTAATTACGAATATAGAAACGAGAAAGAATATGATTAATGGATACTAGGGATTAGGGACTGATTCTGCACATGACCATAAGCGGGACCACAACAACCACGAACTTACGGTTGTGACCCACAAATCCCTCAACCCAACAAATCTACTTGAGTGTCCTCGACATAAATGCTTTGGCTTATGTACACTAGTATTCGAGATCTACTCCACTTCCACCTATCATTATTAAATAGTTATCCTTATTAGACATAGCAGCTAATGAAGCTAGGGAATTCTAGACTAAGCCAAAATTATAGGGTACTACACCACCGGAACAACGTAACACGTACCCCAATGATGATACAAGTCTCCTCGCAAGGTGTTCGGGATCCGAAAAAGCTCCCCAAGTGTGTGTTAACATCCCGCATGCCCCACTTAGCCCCCGCATGCTTTGTTTTTCTCTTTTTCCCTCTTTTCTTGGCCTTTTGCTCTTCAGTTATGAAACCGCCACCTGCCTAGGTGGTGGTCTCATGACCGCCACCCTAAGCAAGGTGACAGTCCCCGTGTAATGCGCCTGCTCAGTATGGTCCTTTACATGTTTTCCAGAATGCTCTTTTAACATGACTCACGTAAATTTCAATGATTCACCAACTTTTTTCACCGCCATAAGCTTGCATTAATGATTCTGGTTCCCTGGAATAGTGTTTTGCCATTGTTTATAGTTTAAGAGTTCTATTTGGTTTTTACCTTGGGTAAATGCAAATGCTATAAATATTTGGCTTGTGCTCAAGCAAATTGCCCCTCAAATTTTCTCTGAATTTCTCATAGCAATAGATTAGTCTTTCATTTTGTTTAGAATTCTTAGTTTCTTTCATTGCATGCCTAGTTAGTATTGTTTTGCTGTTAGGAAGCCACATATCCATCTTGTGTAAATGCTTGTTGATATTTCATCCAATCCATTAGAGTAAAGCATAGTTTGTTTTCAATAGGAAGCCATTAAAGTTACATGTTTTGTTCTTCAAACAAGATAGTTTCGGGTTCGGACATTTTGTGTTGCATGACTCATGATAAATCCCGCTTTAGGAATTGCATAAGCCAAGATCTGTACTCTTACACTATCTCTCTCCTACTCGCATTGTATTCGATCTATATCCTAAGATGCATTTGTCCCAATATCTACTTCTATTGATGCTAGCATTACATGCTTTTCTGGATCCACGTGAACACAAAGGAACGAGGAGATCACATTGAGGGGACATAGCCACACACACCATTGGATTCACCACTATTCTGCAGAATCTAGGTTCTAGCTTTCAAAGTTCTAATTAGAAACATATCAAATAGAGTAGCCAATCACTTTATTTCAGTCAATTTTACTTTCGATATTGCCAGGGAAGCTGTGGGGATTGATAGTTTCTGAGAAACTATGATTCATTTCTCACTTCTGAGGTAGGATCGAGAGTCTTGCAAATAGACTAGATCAATTGTTTCATTATTGAGAATAGGTTCACGGTTGCACGAGACAAATAACTATACTCGATTATCTTGTTTGTTTTAATTTGTTATTCTAAACTGTCCATTCTAGATATATTATATAGTTACTCTTTAAGTTCTTTTTAGTAGATAGATATATCAGATTTAGGAATATACATAGACATATTTTTCACAATTAGTTTATTATGTCATTAGTTAGATTTATATAAACTTTCTTTTGTATGAAAATCATGGGACCGAGAGAGCCCAGAGAATACGTATTCGAGTTGATCATGCGCCAACCCAATCTCATCACAAAGCAATAACTGATATAGATAAAAATCTCGGGATCTAAGTCTTCCAACAACGGTAAACTTACAACAAATTGGTTCCCAGGTTAAGCGGGTTAAACATAGAAGACAACAAAGTGCACACATTTTTTCAAATCAACCAAACTACAGATTACCTAGGCATATATCCACATGACCGTAGAAATGCTTGAAAAGAGAGCAAGCATTCGGTTGTGACCCTTCGGTCCTATAGCTAGAAGCAGGGGATACTCTCACAGACATAGATATTAGCTTGAGAATTCAAGTTGCACAAACACCTGTACGATACTCTGAGAAGATCACACAATTATTAATTCTGAATATAGAAGCTGAGAAATCATACAATTACTAGATACTAGGGATTAGGGACTGATTCTGCACATGACCATAGCAGGACCACAACAACCACAAATCTATGGTTGTGACCCACAAATCCCTCAACCCAACGAATCTACTGGTCAGTCTAACATTGATGCTGGCTTACGTACACTAGTATTCAAATCTACTCCACTTCCACCTATCATTATTGAATAGTTATCCTTGTTAGACATAGCAGCTAATGAAGCTAGGGAATTCTAGACTAAGCTAGAGAATCACCCATAGAGTCAGATATAGTTACCATCCACCCTATGACCTTATCTGGAAACATACACGAAACTATCCCAGGTCATTTTCCACGTATTCCACAACCCATAGACCAAATCACACCAAGCTCGATATTGATTGGATCCTTTGATTAGTCATCCTTGTTGATCGATCTATCACACTAGTTCGAGTTAGAAGGGCCTTCTTTTCCTTATATTCACAATTTCCACTAGTGCGTGTCGAAGACATCGATTGCCTAACTAGTTTGTCTGCATCCAACACATATTCAATCCCCATCGGCTATCTCAAAGCATGACCTCGGGAGGTCGGGTGCGAGGAAGAGTTTCTTGTAGATTCCCATGCTCACTTGTCACTTTTCCATCCTACAAAATTGGTGAACCCGACGTGAAGCTTTCTACTTTCTGGTCTGGAGTCAGATTTATACTGGTTCTTTTAAATTAAAAATGACTCTTTCATCTTTACTACCTCATTAGTTTTCACCATCACCTTCGATCCTTCCCTTTATTTTGCGGTATTCATATACCCCCCGAATATGTCGGGATTCGATGCATTTGGTAGGCCTCTCTTAGGTCTTAAGGCATACCATGCTCAACTGAATAGGCAGTCATCGCCCTCGCTCTCAGTATGGGGTGAAAACTATTCAGATAACCAATTATCAACACAGAATCCATCTCCAAGGATCAGATATAACTCATCTTTCCAAACAGAAGAGTTTGATCACTTCGCTCAAACATGGAAAACAGAGCCTTCAGGCTCAAACAATATGACGCTCACAGGAGAGTCTAGTTCTTCTCCTCAGGTACTACTTAGACCAAAAATTAGTAGACAATCAAACTCATACCTGGGTTTAGATGATGAAAATTTGGTACATTATGCTAGGAATGAACAACATTCTCGAAATATGTACCCACCTATAGGAGGTTTACAAACACAACCCGAGGTCTCTTTTCAAGGAAATACCTCCATACCACTACACATAGGAAATGCCCTCGGGGAAACTTGGTAGGGCAGTGATCAATTCATAGTAGGATATCACATGCCTATACAACATCATGATATACAATAGATGCCACTAAAGCAAAACACCGTGACTTCACCAAATGAAGTCATTTCAACGTTAGTAGAAAAAGTTAGGGGATTAGAACTTGCTCAGGCAAATCACCATTCTCAGTTCATGCAGGTAGGAAATCCTAATCCTCCACACCATCCTAGCCAGGTAGACCTCCTCACAGGATTAGGCACGTTAGGTATGACTCCTCAGTATTCACAACAAACGCCGATTAGAACCACCATTTCTAACACCATTCCAATACCTCCCGGTCTAGTACAAAATAATCCATTCTTGGACAATACCCCTTCATACTTAAACATGTACTCCAAATCACCACAAGGGGATATGTTCTCCTCTCCCAGGTATTTTTACTCAACCACAAGGGTTCCCTTATGCTCCTACCAATGCATATGCAATGCCATATCAACAACCCATTCCACCTCCACTCCCTCAACAGGCACCATCAATGGTCGAAACCTATGCGATAGGGACATATTTAGAATACTTGAAAGAGCCCTTAGATTTCACCATACGAAGCATCATGCTTCCAAGACCTCTTCCCGATTTTCCCAAATACAAAGGTGAGGGAGATCCAAATGCCCATATCAAGGCTTACACTACGGCCATTCGAGAATTACTCCCTTGGGATGGGGTTGTTGCTAAAATATTTCCCAAAACTTTGGAAGGTATCACTCTCGATTGGTATTATAGAATACCTGAGGCTTCCATCCATTCATTCAAACAACTCATGTTAGAGTTCATCAAGGCCTTTGACATGAATAAATTATTAAGAATAGGGATCAGGAAATTCTTGCACATTAAACAAGAACACAATGAATCATCACCCATTTCATCTAGAGGTGGCACATAGTTCTCTATTCTTCGGAAAGTGCTTCGAACATGGATCAGATGTAACTATGTGATTTATTCCTTCATTCTCTCAGCAGAGAAGTAAAGGAAGAAGTCCAGAAGTTTCCACTAAGAACTTACGATGAAGTACTTGAGAGTGCTCTCCGAATAGATCAAGCGGCAATTGATAGTGGTCGCAAGACATATGGAGCAAACGGGAGGTTAATCACCTCCAACCAAAACACTACTGACTTATCCTACTATCACAAATGTCAATCATGGACCTAAAATTATTAACAAAAATCACGAAGTGACAACGGATGGAGTAACTGATCAGGCTAGAAAGACAAATGTTGTGAATACTCCACCACAAATAAACAATCAACGAAACAACAACTTTACCCCGATAATCAATGTAGTGGATTTTAATCATCCACAAAGCAACAACAACAACAATGACAAAAAAACCTTACACAGGGTTCAAGCCAAAGCTCAACTGGTTATCAAAATCAGAATCAAAATAAAAAACAACAAACACAAAACTTTAATAGGAAACGGTTTGATCAAATTTTTGGGCCACAATATGCACCAAACCAACAAACTAGGAATTACAATCCTAATTCGTATTGTGGTTTCCACAAAATTTGGGGCCATGACACTAGAACGTGCCATGACTACAATAAATTCATGCAACGCTTGCCAGATGAACAAAGACAACTTTTCATAGATATGTTCTTGGCAGATCCTACGTCACCAGCACCAAATAATTTTACGGGCGGTTTCCCCTCAAAATGCACCCCTCAAGATCTTCAATGATCTGCTCCCAAATCACAATAATAAGTTAAATCCAAGTGGGACAAACAAGGGTGTAATTGTAGGAAATAATGATCATGAAGCTTAAACATCACTAAATCCATTAGTTGCGCCACAATTAGGAAGTCAACCACGACCCAAGATAGTCGGTTTAGTAGAGTTAGATGTCGAACTACCCATTGAAGGCAGTATGAGGACACGAGAGTATTTCTCTCGGCCAAGTCCAAGCCACCCACTAAAAGCAGACAATATCCAACAAGTATTAATAAAACTCGTAAGTGCTTATGATTTAATTAATGATCTAACAAAAACCTTCTCGCACATCTCCTTTTTGGACTTACTTAAAGAACTCCCCCTGCTCACAGGGCTACTTTTTTAGAAGCATTAGGTTTAGGTCATCTAATTAGCATCACTCCACCTCCAAAACACAGGTAAACCATATAGACTTTGATATCCATCCTCCGGGGCAGCCGGATAGGGACACCGAATTCATATTCGAAATAAACAAAATGCCCACAGACGTTGAGATTGCGTGCCGAGGTGATCCGGCCTTACACTTGCAAGTGTGGGTCTATAACAATTATGTGAAACGTGCGATGGTTGACGATGGGGCAACAGTTAACATAGTCCCTTTTTCTTTCCTTCAAAAGTTAGGGTATGGAGAAACCAATTGTTCCACGACCCAAAATATGCTAAGAGGCTATGATAGCCTTAAAGCCACTTCAATTGGAACTATAATACTACCGGTCACCTTAGGACCCAAAACAATCCTGATTGAGTTTTATATTATAGATCGGGAAACTAACTATAATATGATCCTCGGCTGACCATGGATACACCGTATGAAGGCAATCCCTTCTACGCTATTCCAAGAAGTAAGATTCTTGCATTTAGGAAAGGTGTTTATAGCCAAAGGTGATCCAAAACCATTCGATGTACACCTGGCTGACCTAAAGAAAAGACCAGGCACGCACTCAGAGTTTGAACTCCCAACGAACCAACTTAATAAACCTACCGACGTGAAACCAGAAGAAAAGTTGGTACCTACGACAGATCTTGAAACTATGAGCCTAGCCAAGACAACCCCAACCCCCAAAGATGAGGCTAACACTGTAAAAATAGTATCATTAGGAACTACTAAAAAAATTGTTGAATTACTAGAATAGGATCTACCAATGTTCCTACCATTTGATTCTGTAGGCATGGGGTGCACCCTAGGTGTCGGTTCTCTCCCAGCGGTAGATCTCTGCATGGTAGAGGTAGAAGATGTTAACACAACAAATATCCCAACATCCATGTTCCCAGCTAAGTATTGGACTCTCCATTTTGATGGAGCTAGATGTCATTACGGAGCTGGGGCAGGTATAATCTTTACTTCTCCCGAGGAAAAGTCCTACCATTTTCCTTCAAACTAAATTTCAAATGCACAAACAATGGTGCCGAATACGAAGCCCTCCTCCTTGGCCTCATCTTAGCTAAGAGGATCGGTGCTAATAATATCAGGGTGTTAGGAGACTCACAATTGATAGCAAACCAAGTCACTGAGGTATATGAAACCAAAGCCGAGCACCTACAGCTCTACAAAATAGCTGTATTGAATTTAAGCAAGGAGTTTGACTTCATATCGATTGAAGCAATCCCACGAGAACAAAATCTCCTTGCTGATTCAATAGCAACGTCAGCGTCATGCTTTACTCCAAACAGTAAGTTAGAGGATACCCATTTCATGGTATCCCTTCGTGATGAACCATTGATAAAAACAATGTCAAATCCTCTTTTAAATAGAAATGAAAACAAATCTGCTATCCTAGACCACATCGATAGTGATACAACCACTCTTGATTTCTTAAACACCTATGTGGCATTACATCTCGCCCATCACACAATAGATTTATCTTTGATCCCGCATTCATCTTCTTACTTCGGGAATCCCATGACAGAGCTTCCCCCACAAAAGGAACTCAGCATATACTCAGTTGAGAATGGAGACGATTTAGATTTACCTCCAGCCCCGCCTGAGTTTGAAGAAGGTAACGCCTCTTTAATCAAAGAAACAATTGATATTAACATCGAAACGGAAGATGAACCAAGGATATTGAAGTTAGGATCCTTGCTAACTCCATTAGAGGTAGAAATACACACTTGGGTCCTCAAGGAACATCAGAAGGCTTTTGCATTTAATTATAAAGAAATGACAGGGGTTGCACCACACATTGCGGTGCACAACCTCATCACTAAATCAGATGCAAAACCGATTAAACAAAAATCGAGACCAATGAAACCCAAGGTAGCTCTCATGGTAAAAGAGGAGGTAATAAAGCTCCTCCAAGTAGGATTCATCAAACCAGTTGATTACTCTCAATGGGTATCTAATATCGTCCTGTTCTCAAAAAGAATGGAAAGATACGCATCTGCATAGATTTCTGAGACATTAACAAAGCATGTCCTAAAGACGACTTCCCGTTACCATCCATTGATGTCATTGTTGATGCAACAGCTGGATTTGAACTTTTGTCTCTCATGGATGGATTCTTGGGATACAATCAAATCAGAATATCTGAACAAGATCAAGCTAAAACCACGTTTATAACTCCTTGGGGAACCTATTGCTACGTTGTCATGCCATTCGGTCTCAAGAACATTGGCGCTATATACCAGTGAGCTATGACATATATATTTCATGATCTTATTCACAAAATTGTGGAATCCTACGTAGATGACTTGTTGGCTAAGGAAAAGAAGCGTTGTGACCATCCAGAAGTACTTCACATCATTCTTCCACATCTAATAGAATATGGAGTCATGCTAAATCCAGAAAAATGTGTCTTTGGTGTGATAGGAGGGAAGCTCCTTGGTTACATTATATCATCACGCGGGATTGATGTTGACCCAACCAAAATTAAGGTTGTTCTCAAAATGGTCCCACCTTTGGATGAATCTAGAATTAGATCATTTCTCAGAAAGCTTGGTGCAATCTGGAGATTCATCCTAGATTTAAGTTTCACCATTCATCCAATCAACAATCTACTCAAGAAAGATTATAGCATTGATTGGACTAAATATTGCAATGAATCTTTCGATGCAGTTAAGCATTTCTTGTTATCACCAACTACGCTAATGCCACCTAAGCCAGATCACTCGTTAATTTTATACTCGCGAGTTACCAATGTCTCGCTAGCCTGTATGCTAGCTCAAGAAGACGATGATAAGAGAGAACGTGTGATCTATTTCATTAGCTGAACATTTCTTGACTATGAAACACGCTACACACAAGCAGAATGAGAATGCCTCACCATAGTCTTTGCAACCAAACGCTTAAGACATTATATGTTAAATCAAGAAACAAGGGTCATGGTAAAAATGGACCATTTACGAACTTTCCTCACGCAAGGGTCTTTGTTTAAGAAGGATAGATGTTTTATAACCTTAATGCGAGAATTAAAATTACATTTGTAAATCGAAGTCATTAAGGGACAAATCATCACAGATTGGTTAGCTGATAACCCATTAGACGGAGGCAATCTAGTAGACCTAGACTTTCTGGATGAATGCGTATACTACATTGAAACCAGACCTCCTATCTCTGAGTGTCCTTGGTACACTGATATCATTAATTATATCATGGACCATATGTATCCAGAAGGTGCTACTTCGCAACAAAGAAGGTGGTTACGCATTATCTTAGTGAAATATGTCATTATAGAACAAGTCCTCTATCGAAAGTCGTTCGATAGAATGCTTCTAAGATGTGTCGACACAAAAGAATCCAAGACGATTCTCCATGAATCTCATAGTGGAATGTGTGGAGGCCATTTCGGTGGCCATGCCACCGCTGGTAAAATACATTGAATGGGATATTTCTGGCCCACTCTAGAACACGACGTAATAGATTTTGTACGTAGATGTCATAAGTGTAAAGAATTCTCCCACAAGATTCACATGCCAGCACAAGCTCTACAACCAATCACTAATCCGTGGCCCTTTTCAACATGGGGCCTAGATTTGATAGGGAAATTCTCTCCCTCATCCACAGATGGCCATAATTTTATAATCACGGCCACCAAATATTTTACCAAGTTGGTAGAGGCTATGCCTCTTACTAATGTCTTGGGTTACTCATGTCGCTTAAGTTCATTTTGAACCAAATCATTTGTAGGTATGGTGTCCCGCAAATCATTATCTCGATAATGAAACTTCTTTTAAGAATGACGAAGTTCATGAATTGTGTAATAAATGTAAAATAAGTCATCATACGGCTTCATTATATTACCCTCAAGCCAATGGACAGGCTGAGGTGACAAACAAAACATTAAAAGCCATTCTCCTTAAAACGGTGAGAGAAAACAAACAATATTGGCATTTGAAGTTATATCCGGCCTTATCGGCCCATCGAACCTCAATAAGAACACCAACAAGAGTGACTTATTTCTTGCTAGTATTCGAGGCAGAAACAGTTCTCCCGCTTGAGGTTGAAATACCCAGTCTCTGCATTTCATTACAAGGGATTCTAGATGAAGACGCTTATAGAGAAGCACGTCTCTCCCAACTAGAAAGCCTAGATGAAGCTAGGTTAGATGCTAAACAACGACACAGAGTCTATGTTGACTGGATGTGCTAGTAGTATAACAAGAAGGTCTATGAATGTGACATATATGAAGGTGATCTAGTTCTAAGGCTAGACAGCCGGATCAATAAAAAGACCGATGAAGGAAGGAAGTTCCGGCCCAAATGGTTGGGCCCATACCGAGTCATGAAGGACTATGGAAATGGTGCATACCTCTTATATATGCTAGAAGGTGAGGAATTTGGTGAAACAGTCAATTACCTACCCCTCAAATGATTTTACGCGTAAGCAACTAGCACTACTTATAATTATATCTACATTGCATCTTCATATAGATTAGAATCATTTTGTCTGCTTGTTTGGTACAAAAATTGTGATCAAGGAATTTGTTCTCAAAGTAATTCATTACAAACTCATGATGTTGTTGGAATAAACACTCTAATCATACTTCACCATTTCCATGATATCATCAAACTATTTCGGAATCATTTCATCAAATAAAGCTAGATATGACAAAGTATTAACGGTAACCATGCCAAGATCTGCGGGTTTATTCTCACTTTTGGTTTCTTCTTAGGATGGGTGTCTTGCCTATGGTCCGCATTCTAGAAGCTTCATCATGTAACATCCTCAATTTATACCTTAGAACAAGTGAATTTTTTTTTTTTGATAATTGCATCCAGTTCTAAATACATAATTTAAAACTCACAAATCAAATAACCATTCTTATAACAGATAACCATATGCAGTATGTAATGACTCGTAGTACCTTCGATCTATTCATTCCATGACTCGGTAATCTCCGATCTATTCATGAGTAATAAGAGTTGGCATTTTTATTTAACACTTCACTCTTGCGGTTCTCTTCCCTATTCTAGGATTCAGAATGCTCTGTCCAAGGAACCTAACTGAATAATTGTTACCATTATTCATCGGCATCTCATCCCTTGGGCTAGGTGAATTAGGACAACGCAATCAGCAGCTTGCGATACTTTGGCCAAAGATTTGAAACATACTGTTTATGTCTCGTATTCCTTAACGACATACTCGTCAATCTGGAATACGCCCTTCACCCCATTCTTATGTTATATAGAATGTCTTATACTTATTACTGTCACAAGTCCTTCCTATCACAACTTAATCACTCGAGAGCAGTTAGCAAGGTGATAATGTTATATGGATGCCCATGAGGATTAGGGATACGATGACATCTTGGTTTAACCTGCAGCTTAAACCAAGGTGTGTTAAGATACCCCGAATCTCCTGACAAACCTTATAACTCACCACATTCCTAATCGGTCCCCTGAGTAACTCGTTCCCAAAACAAGGTGTAAATCTTAGTGATCAATGAAAAGGGTGTCGTCATAAGTCCCCCGCATTGTTGTAACTTCGGAAGATCCTAATCTTCCTGGAGGTACAACCTGCCGATTGACTTGTGCCATCAACCTTTAAATCCGCCTCGAAAAGATCTACTTAATAATATGCGTTACGCACGTTGAGTTTTAAATTACATTAAAGACTTTCCCCTAAGGTTAGCCTTTCCCGATCCCTGGATTCTTCGTCTTAAGATGACCTTCCTCAATAAAACCCATTGCATAGTGGAGATATTAAGGCTAAGGTCTCATCAAGGAGTTTTTAGAATATACATGATTCTAAAACAACAGAATTGGACAATATCTCATAACCTTCACATGAGATTGCCATCTGAACCCCATTAGATTTATATCAGTTCTCCTAACTGAATTTATATCATACTTATTAGTATAAAGATATAAATGATTAAGAATCCAATTTAATGTTGTCCTGTCATACTCAGGACTAGGGATTAGTAATTTAATCCAGCTTGATTAGCGTTCTGCTTAGGTTCATTTTATCCCTATCTTTTAGAAAGACAATGATTTAAATTTCAATTTAGCTTTCGATAGAACAAATTAGAACTACTAAACACTCATAAGAATTCAATCACATTTTCATATATGCTTTCATTGACAATCACAAAAGCATCCAAATTACACAAAGATAACATTGCCACTCCGGTATATAAACCGAAGAAGGTCAACTAACAGAATTAAGAATACAACACATAAGTAACAAATACTTATTTCCATTCCTTTCAGAACTATACAATTACATTTTATGCAAGCAGCATACTTGATACAACGCTTAATGGAAAAAGAACATCTTTCCTCATATAGAACATTTAGAAAATCAAGTTGTAATTCATTATAAATCAAATTAAACAATTTGATCATCCTGTCAGATCTACATGCTTTTACCACTTACGGAAACCATCTGCGCAAAAATAGTCAACATGAGTCAGTTCGATGAACTGAGCATGATAAGCACTAACTTTTAAAACAATTGCAATTCGTCAATTGTTTTCATTAAACACCCTATTTAAATGATATAAAATCATCAATCAAGTAAGCATGATTCAAACCAAACGTTAGGAATATATCATGTCTATAACGTGTAATAATAATTTTCGTTCTGAGAATAGTCCTATATGCTTCTCAATTATTCATCGTAAATCCCAAGATGAACAAACATCATAAAATCATTATATTCAACTTAAAGGAGGAATATCATATCAATCCTGATACTGTCATTATGTAAAAACAATTACAGATGTTAGCTGGACAATTATTTCATCTTAATATTTACAACAGAAGAGAAATAAACAAATTGAACATGTTGCCCTCTGAACTAGCTCATGACTATACCTTCTGTCCAAAAGCAAGGCATTCACTTAATACACATGCAAGTAAATCAGTCGAGTCCATAAACAACACACTGTTTTGTTAAAACTTACAATAAAGCAACTACAGTACAGTAGCCCCCATGCCGAACAACATGTTCATTCTACCAGACAGACTCAGAATGACCTTTCGCAAGAAGCGACGGACAAGAAGATAAACACTGCCATTACCGCTTAGTGCACCAACAACTCTAACATTCAATCAACAAAAGAATGGATAACAATGCGAAGAAGACGTAACCTGACATCAATCCCAATAACAACCTACAGCCCGTTCAAGCCCTTTTCTACTGTGTAAGGCTTTAGACCCAAGGTCGAATTCAAAGGATCTCCTTTGTTGTCGCAGTCGACAAGAGGCTCAAAAACATTAAGCCATGACATTTACTTATAACTAAGCAAAGAGATTTTTAAACGAAAACCACGCACCATGTACAGTCACATCAATCGGGAGTGAAATCAGAATGGAAACAAAACATGGGATAACGAAGTCACTTCTGAATGCAATCAGAACTGAAAGTATGGTGTTTACAACCTACTTTATAGAAGCCATAATTCATGATGCCAAGATATTAAAGAAAGCCAACAAAGCCAAGAACATTTCCTGTTCAAACTCGGGCTTATACATACAACAGTGAACCATAATATACGATTCATTCAGAGGACTCCAAGAGTCGTTTCAATATAATAATCATATGTATATATATCAATACTATCAATGGGTTGAATCCCCATAACCTCCACGCAAGGGGAAAAACAACTCCAGCAAGGTCGTAAAAGAATTCTGTAACACAGAGAATTTCCTTTCACAATAACTATAAAATTTTATAACGAAACCCAACCAGAATCCTTTATCACCACTAGATAACAACCACGACAGAGCTTATAAAAGAAGAAAGGTCAATTAACTGAACAATCAAACAATGTCCATCAGTATCCCTTCCGACAGTTTCCACAACAAGAATCGACGACCAAAAATCGACAACATAACAATGGCCTATACCCATCACAGGAATAATTTATGGGCTCACACCGAACAGGCCGAGCATTCATACATTTCATATATTTCACATATTTAAGCCAGAGTGCAAACATAGAGAAATAAGGCCACAGTTCAAATTTAATAAACACCCATCAAGGGATAAACAAAAAATCGAACCAGTAAGAAGATACAGTACCAAAAATCACACAAGACCACCATAGAAAATCATCTATTACCATAAACCATTTGAACAGAGTTGTTCTAATGAAATCACTTGAAAGACAGCAAGATTTTTAAAGGTTAGGGCCTAACATGCCTGGATTTTTGCTCAAATTTCCGAAGCAGACCACTGAAAGAGCTCGGACTTCCTTTTCCTTTTCCAAGTTAGAGCGACCAACAAAATTTTGCTATCCCCATGACATATATATTTTCCTTGCCGGAAAAGAGCTAGCTAAGCTCATACTCGCCATACGACACAAAGAAGATCAAAAGAAGAACCAAAGAACGAGAAGAAAAACCGAAATTCGCGATAATCCAAACAAAACAACAACTTTCCACATTGCATGCCTTCTCGCGAATTCCGAGCTCGACTTCCAAGCTCATTGAATGCATTAACTCCTAATTTCCCGCTCAAACTCCACTGCCACCGACCGCCAAAGTTGGCGATAGACAAATAAAATCTCAAGTCCATTTCCAGTTTTGGCGATCTGCCACGTCGGCTAAGGTTAGCCGTTTCTAAAACCTCCGCCAATACCTGTCCTTCATACTTATCCACTGTATTTAATGACATAGAAAATGCCGCCCATGGTTCGCACCCCTCCATAAGTCCCCTTACATTCTTGCTCAATAGATAGGTTAGTAACTTAGGTTAGAATTTAGGATAATAATTATTCTAACTTCAAAGAACATAGATACTAACTTAGGACATTAGCACTTAGCCTAGGTCTAGGTTAGATTAACACTAATCTAACCCCTAGGTTAGGTTTAGTTTTAGGTTACTAATCATTAATAATTCCAGTTAGGTCTACATTCCGTACGCTCAGAAAAAGACCTACATCATACATTCTTGAACAGGGTTAGCTCCTGTTCTGCCTTAGGCTACAGAATTATATGAAACCGAATTATTACCTGGTCCACGATCGAGACCTTCCAGATATACTTCGATATTGGGAACTAATTCATTTCACATGATCAACCTGAGTCATACTCCGGACTAGCTTATTCAATGCTTCTAGACCTTGCAACCTGTTCAAGGTTTGTAATTTTAATTCATCACAAACAAACTTAAAGCAATACTTGGATCAATTCCACTGATCCAAGGTTAGGTATTATAGATGGATAACTCTATAATTCGTTCTGAGATCAGATTTAACTCAGATACAAAATGAAAGAAATAAAAGAGTCCAATCATATTCCGACTCAGTCAAGATCTGCAATCTGCAAGAAAATACAGTACATATCAAGCATGATTTCTTAATCGAGGAACCCATCCTTTTACCAGAAATCACATATCAACACTTGTATGCTCAGGAGGAAGTAACAACAGTTCAGGGTGTTACATGCTTCCCTCCTAAAAAGATTCATCGTCCCGATGATTACATATTCAATTAACCTTCAGGTCAATCAATTTATCAGTACACAATAATGTGACTATTTCATATTTGAATAGTTCCAGAAATCAATGTCACAGCATATTTTATTCAACTGAATAATGTTTGCCTCCATCTGGCTTCCATAAATACTTTATAAAAATAAGTTCATAAAAGAATGTTTTGTCAACAGATTTCATTCTGTTGAAAAAGAGAAGGAAAAGCCATTTTCATCTCTTCCAGGTTTTCCCAAGTTGCACTTTCTTCGTTAAACTGGTCCCACTGGACCTTACATTGCTGTATTTCATGATTTCTTAAATGCAATTGGCGAGTTTCCAGCACTCACGTGGGTTTAACCACGATTATTCCTGGGTCTTGGACCTGCAAGGAATTCCAATTTAAAACATGTGATAGATCTGAAACGTATTTCTTAAGCAAATAAATATGGAAAACATCATGCATGCGAGATAAAGCAGGTGGCAATGCTAAACGATAAGCTATAGGATTGATTATTTCGACAATTTCGAAAGGTCCCATGAATCGAGGTGACAACTTGGCAGCCTTGCCAAAAGTTATAGAACTCTTTCTGGGTTTAACACGAAGGAAAACCTTATCACCAAGCTCAAACCTTCTATCAACCCGCTTAAGGTCAGCATAGCTCTTCTGCCTATCCGCTGCTTCCTTTAATCGTTCACGAATCAGCTTAACTTGCTATTCCATTTCAGTGAGAATCTCTGGTCCAATTACCACTCTATCCTCCACACTGTCCCAACTAACAGGAGTTCTGCACTTTCTTCCATAAAGTGCTTCAAATGGTGCCATTTTAAGAGATGAGTGATAAGTATTGTTGTATGCAAACTCAACTAATGGAAGATACTCTTCCCATTTATACTGTTGATCCATGCAATACATTCGCAACATGTCCTCCAACACTTGATTTACCCTCTCAGTTTGTCCATCCGTTTCCGGATGATATGCAGAACTGAAGTTTAGTTTCGTTCCAAGAGCTGCGTTAAGCGTTTGCCAAAACCTTGACGTCATTCTAGGATCCCTGTCAGATATAATCAATTCTGGTACACCATGTAATCTGAAAATTTCGTGTACGAATCTTTTGGCCAGCACTGGTGAATCATCCTTTAGATTTCCAGCGATGAAATGAGCTACCTTGGTCAGTTTATCTACAACTACCAGGATAACATCATGTTTATTCCTGGACATAGGTAGTCCTTGTACAAAATCCATGGTTATTACTTGCCACTTGTACTGCGGTATGCTATGAGGATATAGCAGTCCAGCAGGGTGCATATGTTCTGCCTTCACCCGCTGACATTCCAGACAATGAGTCACAAAATTAATTACATCCTTTTTCATACCTTTCCAAAAGTATTGCTGTTTCAAATCAGCAAGCATTTTTGTGATACCTGGGTGTCCAGAGAAAGGTGAATTATGAAATTCAACTAACAATTTATTTCTCAAATCGTTCAGCATAGGTACATATACCCTGTTTTCATAACGCAAGATTCCTTCATTATCAAAATGAAAACCTTTATACCTTATATCCTTAGGTTCTGCAGCAAGCGCTGCTTTTACTTGCTGAAAGTATGCATCTAATTCTGAGGCACTTTTTACCTCATCTTTAAACTGAGTTCTTAATGTTATAAGAGCAGAAATGTGCCTCCTACGACTTAGAGCATCAGCTACCCTATTCTCCTTCCCTTTGATATAGCTGATATCAAAGTCATATTGTGATAAAAATTCTAACCACCTTCTCTGTCTGGCATTCAGATTGGGCTGAGTAAAAATATATTTCAGTCCTAGGTGATCAGTTTTCAACTCAAAAGGTTTCCCAAGTAAGTAGTGTCTCCAGACTTGAAGTGCATGAACAATGGCGGCAAGTTCCAAATCATGAGGGGCATAATTCAGCTCATGTAACTTAAGTTTTCTACTTTCATATGCTATGACCTGATCATTTTGTAGCAAAACACCTCCAAGGCCTTCCCCAGAAGCATCCGTTACAACCGTAAAACTCCCATTAGGGTCTGGTACAGCTAGTATAGGTGCAGAAGTCAACTGGTCTTTCAAACTTTTGAAAGCCACTTCACACTTATCATTCCATATGAATTTCTTATCCTTCTTCTGCAATGAAGTTATTGGTGCAGCTACTTTAGAAAAATCCTTTACAAATTTTCTATAGTAACCAGCAAGACCCATGAAGCTTCTTACTTCATGCACATTCTTTGGTGCAGGCCACTCGGTTATTGCCAATATTTTTGAAGGATCCACAGCAATTCCTTCCTTACTTATTACATGACCCAAATAGTGAACTTCTGAATCAAAGAAAGAACATTTGGATAACTTACCATACAGCTTTCTTTTTCTCAAAATTCCCAAAACTATCTTCAAATGCTCATTGTGCTCCTCAATGCTTTTAGAATAAATGAGAATATCATCCAAGAATACAAGTACAAACTTGTCCAGGTATTCTTGAAAAATATTGTTCATTAAATTCATAAAGGCTGCGGGTGCATTAGTTAATCCAAAGGGTAGAACTGTGAATTCATAATGTCCGTACCTTGTTCGGAAAGCTGTTTTATGAATGTCTTCCTCTCTAATCCTTAACTGATGGTAACCAGATTGAAGGTCTATCTTAGAATAAACCGCTGCTCCACGCATCTGATCAAATAGATCATCGATCCTAGGAAGTGGATATCGGTTCTTGACTGTTGCTTTGTTCAACATCCGATAATCAATACACAGCCTTAGTGTTCCATCCTTCTTTTTCACAAATATTACAGGCGCTCCCCAAGGTGAAACACTTGGTCTAATCAAACCTTTAGACAAAATCTCTTGCAACTGTGCCTTAAGCTCGACTAACTCTGTAGTAGTCATCCGATAAGGCACTTTGGATATAGGTTTTGTTCCTGGCTTGATTTCAATGGTGAAGTCAAATTCTCTCTTGGGTGGTAACCCTGGTAATTCCTCAGGAAAAACATCCCTGAAACCTTGTAACAGAGGGAATCATTTCATGAGATCATCATCTTCTTCTGAAGATTCAGTTATCTTTACTGCATAAAGGGTGCATCCTTTATTTTTAGCCTTTTTAAGCTGCATAGCTGACAGTTTTCTAACTGAAATTTCCCGTTTCACACCTTGAATCTCTGCTGATTCCAGCTGATCATCTAAACATTTTATGTTCTTTTCATAACAGTCTACCTTTGCTTTATGGTCAGCTAACCAATTGACACCGATGACAATGTCATACGATCCTAAAGGTGCGACATAGAGATCAACTTCCGTAGAAAAGTTAGGTAAGTCAAGGACTGCCCCAAAAAGACACATACTCACTGTATGAACAGAATTATTACCATACTGTATAGTCCAAGATTTATCCATTTTTCCAGCTTTTCTTTTAAGTTTAGAAGCAAGTTTATTAGATATAAAACATTCAGTAGCTCCTGTATCAAAAATAATAGTGACAGGTATGCCGAATAACTTACCCGAAACTTCTATAGGTGTCACTTGCTGCTGATTATGATCATCCTTCTTCAAAGGGCACCGATTTGCGTAGTGATCTTTGCCACAACTAGCATGCAGCCTCCTATAGGTCCCTTTTTAGGCTCAAAGTTGCCTCCATTTTTGTAATTGTCACGCTATCCTCCATAGGGCTTCTGCCCATTGTTATAATTTTTAACAAAATTATCCCTTACATTTCCAGCAGGCTTATTTACTACTGCTTTCTTATTGTTATCTCCTGGAAACTTACTCTTGTTTCCAAACTTTTTCCATGGTCCTTTTCTGGGTGCAAGAGAGGTTGAAGAAGGGTTTGCAGTCTTCTTCCGCACTTCCTCCTTATGGGCAGAAATAGCCTTTAATTTCTGTTCTTGCCTTATGGCCTTTTCAACAACTCCTTCCATAGTGGTTGGACTGTGAACATCGACCTCTCCCCCTATCACGGGATTCAATCCCATGATGAATTTCCGTATTCTGAACTTTTCGTTAGTTTGATACTATGGTACATACTTGAGGAGTTTTGTAAACCGCTCCCAGTATTCAGTTACCGTTAGCTTCCCTTGAGCTAAGTTCTGAAATTCTGTCATTTTCTGATCATAGAAAAGTTGTGGCAGCCAACGTTGCCTAAAATAGCCTTTAAATTGATCCCAAGTAATATTGGTCTCATCAATATTTAGTTCAGCTTTACGGCTATCCCACCACGAAGATGCTTCGTGGGAAAGCTGATAGGCTCCCCAAATAGCTTTGGTTTCCTCTGAGAAGTTCCTTATTGCAAAGTACTTCTCCAGTTCACCGAGCCGATTCTCGGCTCCATCTCCTAATGTGGTGCCATCATACTTAGGTGGACTTATCCTTTTTATATCATAGTGAGTTCTCTGCTAATCGGCCTTTTATTTTCCGGTTGGACAGTGCATTCCCAACATTAACATCAACTCCCATATCAGGGTTGTCCTCGGGAGGTTGCTGATTATTATTATCACCTTCTTCATCCTCCTCATTTCCCATCACCTACTGTTCCAGTACAGCTAAGCAATCTCTTGTGTCCAACAGGGCAGCAAGGATCTCATCAAGTTTCGGTTGTTGCCGCTCCTCCTTCGGTGGAGCATTATTCAAACGTTCCCCCTTGTTCTAACCATTTTTGTTACAAGAAAATTCGGGTTTTTATCGATTATGGACACAATAGGTCTAAGAGCTGCAACCTTCACTCGATACCAAGATGTAACATCCTTAATTTATACCTTAGAACAAGTGAATTTTTTTTTTTTTGATAATTGCATCCTGGTTCTAAATACATAATTTAGAACTCACAAATCAAATAACCATTCTTATAACAGAACAACCATATGCAGGCATGTAATGACTCGAGTACCTCCGATCTATTCATTCCATGACTCGGTAATCTACCGATCTATTCATGAGTAATAAGAGTTGGCGTTTTATTTAACACTTCACTCTTGCGGTTCTCTTCCCTCTTCGGGATTCGTAATGCTCTCATCCAAGGAACCTAATCAATAATTGTTACCATTATTCATCGGCATCTCATCCTTGGGCTAGGTGAATTAGGACAACACAATCAACAGACTTGCGATACTTTGGCCAAAGATTTGAAACATCTTTGTTTATGTCTCGTATTCCTTAACAAAGCATACTCGTCAACTGGAATACGCCCTTCACCCCATTCTTATGTTATATAGAATGTCTTATACCGACTACTATCAGTCCTTCCTATCACAAATTAATCACTCGGAGATAGATTAGCAAGGTGATAATGTTATATGGATGCCCACGAGGATTAGGGATACATGACATCTTGGTTTAACCTGCTCCAGCTTAAACCAAGGTGTGTCAAGATACCCCGAATCTCCTAGGCAGCCTTATAACCTGACCACATTCCTAATCGGTCCCAGAGTAACTCGTTCGAAATCAAGGTGTAAATCTTAGCGATCAATGCAAAGGGTGTCGTCATAAGTCCCTGCATTGTTGTAACTTCGGGAAGATCCTAATCTTCCGGAGGTATCTCCTCGAGATTGACTTGTGCCGTCAACCTTTAAATCGGCCTCGAAAAGATCTACTTAAAAATATGCGTTACGCATGTTGAATTTAAATTACATTAAAGACTTTCCCCTAAGGTTAGCCTTTCCCGATCCCTGGATTCTTCATCTTAAGATGACCTTCCTCAATAAAACCCATTGCATAGTGGAGATATTAAGGCTAAGGTCTCATCAAGGAGTTTTTAGAATATACATGATTCTAAAACAACAGAATTGGACAATATCTCATAACCTTCACATGAGATTGCCATCTGAACCCCATTAGATTTATATCAGTTCTCCTAACTGAATTTATATCATACTTATTAGTATAAAGATATAAATGATTAAGAATCCAATTTAATGTTGTCCTGTCATACTCAGGACTAGGGATTAGTAATTTAATCCAGCTTGATTAGCGTTCTGCTTAGGTTCATTTTATCCCTATCTTTTAGAAAGACAATGATTTAAATTTCAATTTAGCTTTCGATAGAACAAATTAGAACTACTAAACACTCATAAGAATTCAATCACATTTTCATATATGCTTTCATTGACAATCACAAAAGCATCCAAATTACACAAAGATAACATTGCCACTCCGGTATATAAACCGAAGAAGGTCAACTAACAGAATTAAGAATACAACACATAAGTAACAAATACTTATTTCCATTCCTTTCAGAACTATACAATTACATTTTATGCAAGCAGCATACTTGATACAACGCTTAATGGAAAAAGAACATCTTTCCTCATATAGAACATTTAGAAAATCAAGCTGTAATTCATTATAAATCAAATTAAACAATCTGATCATCCTGTCAGATCTGCATGCTTTTACCACTTACGGCAACCATCTGCAAAAATAGTCAACATGAGTCAGTTCGATGAACTGAGCATGATAAGCACTAACTTTTAAAACAATTGCAATCCGTCAATTGTTTTCATTAAACACCCTGTTTAAATGATATAAAATCATCAATCAAGTAAGCATGATTCAAACCAAACGTTAGGAATATATCATGTCTATAACGTGTAATAATAATTTTCGTTACAGAGTAGTCCTATATGCTTCTCAATTATTTCATCGAAAATATTAGGGATCAAGAAGAACAAAAGTATCCTAAGCAATTATTCATCGTAAATCCCAAGATGAACAAACATCAGACAATCATTATATTCAACTTAAAGGAGGAATATCATATCAATCCTGATACTGTCATTATGTAAAAACAATTACAGATGTTAGCTGGACAATTATTTCATCTTAATATTTACAACAGAAGAGAAATAAACAAATTGAACATGTTGCCCTCTGAACTAGCTCATGACTATACCTTCTGTCCAAAAGCAAGGCATTCACTTAATACACATGCAAGTAAATCAGTCAAGTCCATAAACAACACACTGTTTTGTTAAAACTTACAATAAAGCAACTACAGCACAGTAGCCCCCATGCCGAACAACATGTTCATTCTACCAGACAGACTCAGAATGACCTTTCGCAAGAAGCGACGGACAAGAAGATAAACACTGCCATTACCGGCTTAGGTACAGTCAACAACTCTAACATTCAATCAACAAAAGAATGGATAACAATGCGAAGAAGACGTAACCTGACATCAATCCCAATAACAACCTACAGCCCGTTCAAGCCCTTTTCTACTGTGTAAGGCTTTAGACCCAAGGTCGAATTCAAAGGATCTCCTTTGTTGTCGCAGTCGACAAGAGGCTCGAAAACATTAAGCCATGACATTTACTTATAACTAAGCAAAGAGATTTTTAAACGAAAACCACGCACCATGTACAGTCACATCAATCGGGAGTGAAATCAGAATGGAAACAAAACATGGGATAACGAAGTCACTTCTGAACGCAATCAGAACTGAAAGTATGGTGTTTACAACCTACTTTATAGAAGCCATAATTCATGACGCCAAGATATTAAAGAAAGCCAACAAAGCCAAGAACATTTCCTGTTCAAACTTGGGCTTATACATACAACAGTGAACCATAATATACGATTCATTCAGAGGACTCCAAGAGTCGTTTCAATATAATAATCATATGTATATATATCAATACTATCAATGGGTTGAATCCCCATAACCTCCACGCAAGGGGAAAAACAACTCCAGCAAGGTCGTAAAAGAATTCTGTAACACAGAGAATTTCCTTTCACAATAACTATAAAATTTTATAACGAAACCCAACCAGAATCCTTTATCACCACTAGATAACAACCACGACAGAGCTTATAAAAGAAGAAAGGTCAATTAACTGAACAATCAAACAATGTCCATCAATATCCCTTCCGACAGTTTCCACAACAAGAATCGACGACCAAAAATCGACAACATAACAATGGCCTATACCCATCACAGGAATAATTTATGGGCTCACGCCGAACAGGCCGAGCATTCATACATTTCATATATTTCACATATTTAAGCCAGAGTGCAAACATAGAGAAATAAGGCCACAGTTCGAATTTAATAAACACCCATCAAGGGATAAACGAAAAATCGAACCAGTAAGAAGATACAGTACCAAAAATCACACAAGACCACCATAGAAAATCATCTATTACCATAAACCATTTGAACAGAGTTGTTCTAATGAAATCACTTGAAAGACAACAAGATTTTTAAAGGTTAGGGCCTAACATGCCTGGATTTTTGCTCAAATTTCCGAAGCAGACCACTGAAAGAGCTCGGACTTCCTTTTCCTTTTCCAAGTTAGAGCGACCAACAAAATTTTGCTATCCCCATGACATATATATTTTCCTTGCCAGAGAAAAGAGCTAGCTAAGCTCATACTCGCCATGCAACACAAAGAAGACTGGTGCGAAGAACCAGTGAACAGGCAGAAGAAAAACCGAAATTCGCGATAATCCAAACAAAACAACAACTTTCCACATTGCATGCCTTCTCGCGAATTCCGAGCTCGACTTCCAAGCTCATTGAATGCATTAACTCCTAATTTCCCGCTCAAACTCCACTGCCACCGACCGCCAAAGTTGGCGATAGACAAATAAAATCTCAAGTCCATTTCCAGTTTTGGCGATCTGCCACGTCGGCTAAGGTTAGCCGTTTCTAAAACCTCCGCCAATACC
The DNA here is from genome assembly GCA_018340775.1 of Taxus wallichiana var. yunnanensis. Taxonomy (NCBI): domain Eukaryota; kingdom Viridiplantae; phylum Streptophyta; class Pinopsida; order Cupressales; family Taxaceae; genus Taxus; species Taxus wallichiana. The sequence continues at coordinate 986,385,617 of CM031234.1, read as the reverse complement.
TGTCCTTCATACTTATCCACTGTATTTAATGACATAGAAAATGCCGCCCATGGTTTGCACCCCTCCATAAGTCCCCTTACATTCTTGCTCAATAGATAGGTTAGTAACTTAGGTTAGAATTTAGGATAATAATTATTCTAACTTCAAAGAACATAGATACTAACTTAGGACATTAGCACTTAGCCTAGGTCTAGGTTAGATTAACACTAATCTAACCCCTAGGTTAGGTTTAGTTTTAGGTTACTAATCATTAATAATTCCAGTTAGGTCTACATTCCGTATGCTCAGAAAAAGACCTACATCATACATTCTTGAACAGGGTTAGCTCCTGTTCTGCCTTAGGCTACAGAATTATATGAAACCGAATTATTACCTGGTCCACGATCGAGACCTTCCAGATATACTTCGATATCGGGAACCAATTCATTTCACATGATCAACCTGAGTCATACTCCGGACTAGCTTATTCAATGCTTCTAGACCTTGCAACCTGTTCAAGGTCTGTAATTTTAATTCATCACGAACAAACTTAAAGCAATACTTGGATCAATTCCACTGATCCAAGGTTAGGTATTATAGATGGATAACTCTATAATTCATTCTGAGATCAGATTTAACTCAGATACAAAATGAAAGAAATAAAAGAGTCCAATCATATTCCGACTCAGTCAAGATCTGCAATCTGCAAGAAAATACAGTACATATCAAGCATGATTTCTTAATCGAGGAACCCATCCTTTTACCATAAATCACATATCAACACTTGTATGCTCAGGAGGAAGTAACAACAGATTCGTGGTGTTACACATCATGTCACATCTATCCCGTATGTATATCTCTTTGGAAATAAGCACATACTGACATTTTACTCAAGTAAACAAGTCAAATATAGATCAAACAGAAAATTTTAATTTTACACATTTCCTTGCCCCACCAACCTTTGGTGATGAGCTTGCATCTCTTACTAGTGACGTAGGGTTGGGAAAGGATGGAAATGCCCTTACTCACCTATGCCTTGCCTATGGTGATAAACCCACGCTTCTTACTAGTAGCATGGGGCAAAGTATAGGGGGTCCTCTTGACAAACAAATGTAAAAGGTCATAGACAAACAATTCAAATCTTGAAGTCTTGAGTCAAAAACAAATGAATCAAATGTTCAAAATTCCAAGAGAATTAAAAATCCTAAAAACCCAGATTTTGTCTACCATGTGGCCATCTAAGGATCTAAGTCTAGATAAACCGCAAAGCAAGTTACATCCCAAAAACTATGAAGTCACTCGAGTGGAGTAGGCTTGTGGCATCCTAATTTGGTTCCGCTAAAGCTTTGTCTATCTTTCATCAAAATCATTTCAACACATTTCATAACTTGTGCCCTTTTTAGCTCTCGGTGATAAGCCCTCGCATCTTACTAGTTGTGTGGAGTTAGGAGTGGGGCAAGTCTATCTACTCATCATACCGGCTTATCTTCACCACTTTGCCAAAACAAATATGAAGTGTTCAAAATTGCTTACAGAAACTAAGATTCAACATCACATTGTATCTACATTACCATATATCAGCATCATGAAATACAAAAAGAAAGTAAACACTTGCATCATTTGTTCTCCATTGCATACATTTTAAAGAGCATATAAGCATAACATCATAATCTACATGAGGAAACTGGAAAGGAAACAAAGCCATAAATGCCAAAAGTCTGATCCAAAGAGAATATAAATATATAGATAATCAAAGTTTCTGTACAATGCCATCATGCGCCAAGCATGGTCAAAATGCTCAAAGAGCCCGGGATATACAAAATAATATATCATACAAAATCTAGGAGAGCCAAGTGGCTTCTCAACCCCTATGAGACCCCTCCGAAGGTGCACGCCACGCCTAGGACTCCGGCTACATCGGCGCTCTAAGTGCACGGAGGGATCGGGATTTTGAGGGGCATCCATAGTATTGCCACAAGAATGACTCCTCATTAGGTGCTCGGTTGTCCTATACCCCGCTAGCTCCATGCGGAGAGTTGATACCATCTTGGCCACATGCTAGATTATGGTAAAGGCATCGGTGTTTCTACCAGCTGTTGAGGGCTCCCCAGCATCCACAGACAACTCTGTGTGGGTCCTCTCCATGGGGATCATCAGGGTATCGGTGCATACCCTACGAATCAAGTCTCGCCACTCATCGGCGGTCTCTGCAAACAAAGGAGAAAATGAATTAGAAATAAAACAAGAGATAAAATACAAAAGCAAACAAGAGGAGAAATAGTAACTAAGGCAATCCTAATTAAAAACAAGCATTAAAAAGAAGGGTGGTAACTTGGATCACCAGGCCTCCAGGATGGATCTCTAGGGTCAACACCTGCCATAGATGCCACCGCTGACTGAGGTGCTCCCCCCGTGGCTGGAGCAACATGGCATCCTACAACGGACTCATCCTCCCCACCATGGCCCTGGGAGAGTGGCTCCTCTGAAACCAGAGTAACTCTCTCTACACTCTGCTCGGCCCTCGTTGCTGCCTGCACATGACACTCGGGATCACTTCCTCCTCTCGTATCTCCCCACCTGTAAACTCCTCGGACTCGGAGTCTATGTTGATGGGGTCATTTCTGCTATGGGAAGGACCCGCGGCAATCCGAAGCAAAGGTGCATGAGGTGCACTGGCTCTCCCTCGGGCACGTACTACCCTCTTGGCCGCAATAGGAATGCCAAGGGTAACAATTATCCAACCCTAGCCTCTAGGACCCCCTCTGGCCTCTCAAACTGACCTGTATACTAGCACTACCGGGGAAGCATGCCCATGTAGGGTAGGCCAAACTGCTGAGGAACTCGGCCAAAGGGGTGTATCTCCACTCACCCCACTCTGTCAATAAGCTGCCTGTGGTGGAGTAGGAGATCAAAGTAAGAGCCTCCTCACCCCATATACCTACCATGGTCTGATATGGTGTGGCCTCCATGTCATCGGTGGTCAAAGAAGCAACTGGATGATGAGGTGCTCTGAGCACCGACATATCTATCCATCTAGCTGCCCTCACAACTCTAGGATCTGTCACCTCTACTCCTCTGCCATAGGGGATGAAGTGCTCATAGACCCAACTCATGACCAAGGTCGGGTGGCCTAAAGACTGCCCCTGTAAACGGACTACCCTGTATAAGTCATGGTAGGTAGTCCCAAGTATATCCGCTCCACAGGCATAAATCCAGCCATGTCCCTCTATCTATGCAATGATGGGGGACCAGCAATATAGTAGTGTGTCTCCTCCCTTGTCCCCGATCAGTCTCGAGGAAAGGATCCCCATAATAGCCTGGTGAAGCAAGGGGATGGGCAAACTAGGAATGGACAAAACTCTGACCCCCTTCTTCGAACCCATGGAGATGACTGCATCTCCCATATAAGTGGCACACTGTGCTATCTGGGCCCGACCTGCTATCTCAAGGGTAAGACATCTCTCGATGATCGGGACCCCCAGAATACGATAAACATCCTCCAAAGTGATGGTCCACTCACCACGGACCCCTGGTAATCGGAAGGTGTTCCGATCAGCATCCCAATAGGAGAATAAGTCACAAAGAATGTGACTGGATGGTGCAACATGTGGAATGCGTGAGATACGTAGTATCCGGCCCTCTGAAGAGTGTCCTCCTCATCTGTGAAAGTGCATCTAGTACTGCTGGGAGCCAGTCACACTCTCTCTCTCTCGGCTCCACCAAATGTACTCCTCTCTCACCTGCATACACCCAAAAACACACAAAACAGAGCAAGTTAGCATCAGTAATACTAGAAAAATCATGAAAACACATAGAAATGCTAAAAATGCAAAAACAATCTCAAACAGATGTTCTTTTGGCATTATGTGCAAAACCGCCACCACCGAGCGGGAGACGATTTTGTAATCACCACCTTAAGGGCGTCGGTCGTGTAACTTCCGCCCGAACGGGGTGGTGGTCGTGTAACCGCCACCCTGAGGCAGGGCGGCGGTCATGTCCCGAAAACCCACGTGGGTTTTATAACTTAAAAAGGCCAAAAAATGTGAAAAGGGACCATTTTAGCTAAAAACAAAGCCTACCTAGTAGGTGCCCCCCCTAGATGGACCTTTTGAACCTAACATTTTCAAAATAACCCCCACGACAAAGATTTTAGCATTTTAAAATTAAGGGGGTGAAAAGGATAAATTGAAGAAAACTAACTTGTGATCTCGCGGGTCGATGTTCCGCTCGCGGAGGCATGATCACTATCCTGTCATGAACGTTTTGGCTCTACTCACGCAAGAAACCGTCACCGTGGGTTCCAGAGCTCAAAATCAATCAAATCAACTCGCGTAAATGAATAGGAAAATGGGCCCACTTTCATATATATAGCAACCTGACTTGTTTTAAAACATTTTTTTCGCAGGTTTGGAGCGCCGACGAGGTAAGTTCTTACCCCGCATAAATGGTACGTCCTCATTTCCCATTATTTTAGTGTTTATTTTCTGATCTATCTTGTCTATCTGCACTTGAGTTCTCTTTTCATTTTGTAGGGAGCGGGAATTTTGGATGGCGTCATTTCGACACACGAGACATATCAGGTATAACTTTCAACTTCCCATTTCGGGACCGCCATACTGGACCCACCGTTTTATGCCTCTTCATGGCTAAAATGCTTCTCCGAGGGGGCAATATGTATGTACCCAAAATTGTAGGGTACTGCACCACCAGAACAACGTAACACGTACCCCAATGATGATACAAGTCTCCTCGCAAGGTGTTCGGGATCCGGAAAAGCTCCCCAAGTGTGCATTAACATCCCGCATGCCCCGCTTAGCCCCCGCATGCTTTTTTTTTCTCTTTTTCCCTATTTTCTTGGCATTTTCTCTTGATTTACAAAATCGCTAGCCTTACTCCGAGCGGCGATCTCATGATCGTCGCCTTAAGTAGGGAGGCGGTCACAGAACCGCCGCCCTGCTCAGGGCGGCGGTCCTTTACGCATTTTCCAGAATGCTCTTTTAACATGACTCACGTAAATTTCAACGATTCACAAGATTTTTTTACCGCCATAAGCTTGCATTAATGATTCTAGTTCCCTAAAATAGTGTTTTGCCATTGTTTATAATATAAGAGTTCTATTTGGTTTTTACCTTGGGTAAATGCAAATGCTATAAATAGTTGGCTTGTGCTCAAGCAAATGGCCCCTCAAATTTTCCTTTGAATTTCTCATTGCAATAGATTATTCTTTCATTTTGTTTAGAATTCTTAATTTCTTTCATTACATGCCTAGTTAGTGTTGTTTTGCTGTTAGGAAGCCACATATCATCTTGTGCAAATGCTGTTGATATTTCATTAAATCCGTTGGAGTAGCATAGTTTGTTTTCAATAGGAAGCCATTAAAGTTGCAGGTTTTGTTCTTCAAACATAGTTTCGGGTTCCGGACGTTTTGTGTTGCATGACTCGCAATAAATCCCGCTAGGAATTACATAAGCCAAGCTCTGTACTCTTGTGCTATCTCTCTCCTACTCACATTGTATTCAGTCTGTATCCTAAGCTGCCTTTGTCCCAATATCTACTTTTGTTGATGCTAGCATTACATGCTTTTCTGGATCCAAGTGAACACGAAGGAACGAGGAGATCACACTGAGGGGACATAGCCACACACACCATCGGATTCGCCACTATTCTACAGAATCCAGGTTCTAGCTTTCAAAGTTCTAATTAGAAACATATCAAATAGAGTAGCCAATCACTTTATTTCAGTCAATTTTACTTTCGATATTTCCAGGGAAGCTATGGGGATTGATAGTTTCTGAGAAACTATGATTCATTTCTCACTTCTGAGGTAGGATCGAGAGTCTTGCAAATAGACTAGATCAATTGTTTCATTATTTAGAATAGGTTCACAGTTACACAGAAAAATAGCTATACTCGGTTATCTTGTTTGTTTTAATTTGTTATTCTAAACTGTCAATTCTAGATATATTAGATAGTTGTTCTTTAAATTTTGTTTAGTAGATAGATATATCAGATTTAGGAATATACATAGACATATTTTTCACAATTAGTTTATTCTGTCATTAGTTAGATTTATATAACTTTCTTTTGTATGACAATCACAGGACCTAGAGAGCCCAGAGAATATGTATTCAAGCCAATCATGCCCCAACCCAATCTCATCATAGCAATAACTGATATAGATCAAAATCTCAGGATCCAAGTCTTTCGAACAATGGTAAACTTACAACAAATTGGTTCCCAGTTAAGCGGGTTAAACATAGAAGACGACAAAGCACACACGTTTTGGTCAAATCAACCAAACTACAGATTACCCTAGGTATATATCCACATGATTGTAGAAAGGCTTGAAAGAGAGAAAGCATTTGGTTGTGACCCTTTGGTCCCACAACCAGAAGCAGGGGATACTCTCACAGACATAGATACTAGCTTGAGAATTCAGGTTGCACAAACACCTGTAAGATACTCTGAGAAGATCGCACAATTATTAATTCTAAATATAGAAGCTGAGAAAGCATACGATTACTGGATACTAGGGATTAGGGACTGATTCTGCACATGACCATAGCAGGACCACAACAACCATGAATCTACGGTTGTGACCCACAAATCCCTCAACCCAATGAATCTACTGGTCAGTCTGACATTGACGCTGGCTTACATACACTAGTATTCAGATCTACTCCACTTCCACCTATCATTATTGAACAGTTATCCTTGTTAGACATAGCAGCTAACGAAGCTAGGGAATTTTGGACTAAGCCAGAGAATCGCCCATAGAGTCAGATATAGTTACCATCCACCCTATGACCTTATCTGAAACATACACGAAACTATCCCAGGTCATTTTCCACATATTCCACAACCCATAGACCGAATCACGCCAGAGCTCGATATTGATTGGAGCCTTCGAGCAGTCATCCTTGCTGATCAATCTATCACACCAGTTCAAGTTAGAAGGGCCTTCTTTGCCTTAGATTCATAATTTCCACTAGTGCGTGTCGAAGACATCAGATTACCTAACTAGTTTGTCTACATCCCACACATATTCAATCCCCACCGGCTATCTCGGCATGACCTTGGGAGGTCGGGTGTGAGGAAGAGTTGCTTGTAGATTCCCACGCTCACTTGTCACTTTTCCATCGTATAACTACCCTTATCAACTAGCAAGATGAGTGTTTCGTGGAATAAATCAAGCTCATTCTCAAGGTGTATCAGCTAACACAAGGTATAATAAGAGAAATTTAGAGGAAGAACAAATCATCCAATCCAAGTTCTTTTCAACCTAATATCTCTCTATAAGGCATTAGCAATCAAAGTTCATCTCCGATTTGTGCTGAATTAACCCAACCCATCTTCTAAATCAGCTCAAGTACCGGTTGTAGTAGATCATAAGCAAGATAAATTTTTTCAAAGAAAAGGAAAAAAATATAGCTCCTCCCCTTTCAATATCATAGATTAAATGAAAAAAATGAATGTAAACATCTCAAGGGGAGTTATTAGCTATCCTCGGCCAAAGAGACATACTACAAGCAACCATGGAAAAATGGTCCTCATCAATGAGTTATCCAAGGATCAAGAAAAGGTGCTCACTAATGCATATCCACAAGAAGGCAGTCAAGGAGGCCAACAAGGTGAAAATAAGAAGCCTCATCCATTTTATATTTCTCTAATTATTGGGAGAAATCTTGTACACAATTACATGATTGATTCGGGAGAAAGTAGTTTTGTGAATTCCAACAAAATAGATGATCGTGGGCCTTAAGTATGAGCCTCGTGATAAAAGGAGTAGTGCAACTTGATGGGAAAATAGTGGGAACAATTGGATCAATCAAAGGATTGAGTATTACACTGCATACATGCCAAAATGTCACAATATTGCAGGATGTGTCAGTTATTGACCTTCCACCACTCTTCACTCCATGTTTGTCAAGAGAATTTTCCAATAAGATTAGAGATGACTGTTTATTGATTAGTCACACATGCTCTTCAAAACAATATATGGAGCTAAGGATATAATTAGATCTGAGCCTATTGCAAATTTTCATATTAAACCTCATGTACCAAGCCCAATCAACCCAAATTACTCATCTTTCAATCAATAAGATTTTCTAAGCACTCAAGAAGTAGATACCAAGGTTGGAAACATTCCAGACTTGACTCTTAATGAATGGGAAAGAAAAAGGAATTATTTTTATCTATATAAGGAGATGGAAGATGATAAGTTGGGAATCTATTTCTTGCACAAAGAAAATCCACCTCTCCCTAACATCACCCAACTAAATAGAAAGGTGATCATGAATTTTGGTAACTATTCTTTGATGGCTCAAGGAGTAGTTAATGTGCTGGAGGAGGAGCAATGTTTATGTACCCTCAAGGTATTAAATACTACCCAACTTTTCACTTTCAATTCATTTGTTCAAACAACAAAGCTGAGTATGAAGCATTGATCCATGGATTGCATTGGGTAAGGAAGAAAGGTATTAAAAACTTACAAGTTTTTGGGGATAGTGAGCTAGTTGTAAACCAAGTTAAAGGGCTCAACACTGCTAAGAATGATCTTTTAAAGAGCTACAAGAACCGGGTATGGGATCTCATTGAATACTTTGAAGCTTTCAACATCATTTCCATACCGAGGAAGAAGAATGAGGTTGTAGATAAGCTTGCAAAAATTGGGGCAGCATTTGATGTTGTTGATAGTATCAAGAAGGAAAAAAATCAGCCTCATATTAAGGTGGTTGTAAGACTAGTTGTCCCAAACAACAACACAAGCTAGAAAGTGTTTGAAAGTGATCAATAAATCGTCAATTTTCTACAAAAAGAATTTGAGTTCTCTGCAAGGAACCAAGACAAACTAGAACAAAAATATGGATATCAAGTGGTTTAGCTGAGAAAAAAAACTCCCTAAAGGTTTGGTGACCCTTGAATCAATCTTCAACCCCAATGACCAATTCTAAAAAGAAAAATCAAACATTTAAGTAAATGGTGAAGACTCAATGTCTATTTCAGTAGGTGAAGGTAAGATGCTCCTAATTGGAAAAGTAAGTACTCACTAAGAGAAATTTGATTTCATATAGATTTGTCAAGAATTTTTGGTTGTCTTTTCCTAGAATTATAAATACTTGAGAGGATTTAATCCAAAATTAGTACAACATACTACTAAATTGGACCCCAAATAAAATCCCATTGGGAAAACGTAAAGACCGGTGAATTCGCACATTGAACCTCTCATGAAAAAATATTTGAACAAACTCATAGAGGCTAACATCATTTTTCCAATCAAGCACTCAAGTTGGGTAGAGAATATAGTGCCGGTGTGAAAGAGAAATGGAGAAATCAAGTTGTGTGTGGCTTTTCGGGATTTAAATAGAGCTTCTCTCAAAGACCATTATCCACTTCCCTCTATAGAGTAGATCTTACAGTTGTTGTTGGTTCATAGAGATTCTCATTGTTGGATGGTTATTCAGGTTATAATCAGATCATGGTGAAAGAAGATGATTATTTTAAAATAGCATTCACGACAAAATAGGGTACATATTCCTATAGGAAGATAACATTTTGAGACTATGAAATTCTTGAGCCACTTTCCATAGAGAAATGAATATGGAATTTAAGGGGTTGATTAACAAGATGGTGCTCATTTATCTAGATGATATCACTGTGTTATCCAAAAATAAAACAAACCACCTCTTCCACCTCAAGAAAGTGTTCCAAAGATGCAGGAGGTTTAGAGAGTCCTTGAATCCCAAATAACGTATATTATTGGCTCATGAAGGTAAGATATTAGAAAAAATTGTTTCGAAGGAAGGGATAACCATTGATCCTAAAAGAGTTGAAGCTATCCATGTACTCCCTTGTTCTAGTCATAAGAAGGCTCTCCAAAGCTTCTTAGGAAGGATCGAATTTTGTCTTAAGGTTTGTGCCTGATTTTTCCAATCTCATTAGACCATTGACTATGATGTTGAAGAAAATAAAGTTATTCAAATGGGAAACATAGGGAAAGGAGAGTTTTCAGGCCATCAAGAATGTAATATCTCAATCTCCAACCCTCATTAGCCCAGATTTCTCAAAATACTTCATGTTATATTCCTTTGGTGGATTGGATACAATTTCAGCTATCTTGGTGTAGCTGAATAAAAAGGTTCGAGTAGCCCATAGATTTCTTCATCAAATCTTGGAAGAATATGAGGTGAGGTAATATTTTATTGAAAATATTTTCCTAATTGTTATAAGAATCTTGAAGAAGTTCAGACACTTAGTCTCAAACAATAAGATTCTGCTATTAGTATCTCATGTCGAGGTCAAATATTTCCTCCCAAAAAAAAATTTGAATGAGAAAAGAGCAGGTTGGATCACTCATGCAATGGAATATGATCTTCAAATAAAAGTGACCAAATTGGTCCATGGAAAGGTTTATGTGATCATCTTTCTTCCAATCAACATGTTGAGTTAAATGATGAAAGAGAAGTTGTCTTAATGTTGCAAGATAATCAATAATATCTAGTTGATCATGTTCCTATTACATGTTGGACTCAAGAAATCATATATTATCTTTAAATAGGTTTATGCCCTCCGAAGTTGAGCAAGGAAAAGAGAATATACTTCAGACTACTATCCATTCCATATGCTCTTATTAAGGAAATCTTGTTCAAGAATGATGTGAATAGAGTTCTTCTAAGGTATGTTTCAACAAATCATATTGAAAAGGTGCTACATGAGTTCCATGATAGAGAAGTGGGAGGCAATTTTTCTCCATGAGTAACAACTCTCAAGATCATAAAGGCTGGTTACTATTGGATCACAATTTTTAGTGAATGTTATACATGTATCAAGAAGTGCAAGAAGTTTTCACTCTTCACAGGCAAGGAAAAGATAACAACGCTACCATTACATGCAATCTAAGTAGATCAACCTTTCATGTAATGGGGATTGGACTTCATTAGGGTCATCAATCTAGATTCAATCCAAGGCCACAAGTGGATTCTAATAGCTATAGACTATTTCACCAAGTGGACCAAAGCAGTGGCACTCAAAGAGGAAAATGAGTCTAGCATCTTGGAATTCTATGAGGGGATAGTAACTAGGTTTGGTGTACCTACCACTATCATATCAGATAATTAATTATAATTTCTTGGCATAAATATAACTGAGTGGGCTGTTAGAAATGGATTAATATTAACACTTCATTTAATTACTACCCCGGGGTGATGGGAAAGTAGATTCCACAACCAAGAACTTGTTGAGAATCATAAGGAATCTCAATGAAAACTAGAGGACCTGACACAAAATGTCAAATCAAGTTTAGGGATGATAGAATAACACAAAAGAGGTCTATAAGTAGTTATCCATATGAGTTAATCTACGGAAGGGAGGCAATACTACCTTTATCACTTGAATTTCTAGCATTGGAGCTACTCAAGTAGTTGGAATTATCAGACTTTGAGCCCATGGAAGTCAGGTATACATAACTCATGGAGTTGGAAGAGCTAAGAGAGCACGTAATGCAAGCCATGTAAAAAGATCAAGAATTGATCAATAGGATCTTTGATAAGAAAACTAAAGCCATAACCTTCCAAGAAGGAGATTTGGTGTTGAAGTGGGATGCAGATCGGGAAAAACTAGGAAATCATTCCAAATTTCACGTAATAAGGAGGGGTCCTGTATGTTCATAAAATGCAAAAGTAGTAATTATTTGCGATTGGATAAGTTAGATGGTGAAGAGTTACAGATTCTAGTTAATGGAATCTACCTCAAGCATTGTTACTAGAAGGATGAAATCTCACCCTTATACATATTAGTTTAGAATTTTCTAATTCCTCCAAGTGTTTGTGCACATTTTTCTATTGTTAGAATAGGTTTCAATTACCCTAAGTGTTGGTGCACATTTTCTATTTCTTTTGTTTTCCTCTTTGTGCATTCACCATGCTTATGAAAAGAGAATATTGTAGCAAGAAGCTCAGAGTTCCAAGAAACATTTGCCATTTTCAAGAAATTTCAAATGCAAAGAAACTAAAATCAAGACATGAAGTAGATTTCAATTTCCTCATTTTGTTGCTCCTTCAAAATAGTAGTTGAGCTTATCATTCCCTTGTTAATCATAAAAATCAGTTTTGGAGCAAATTGTGGTGTGGTATAAATGGAATTGTTATGAGTTTCTAAAATCCCAAATAGTGTTTGAATAATTACAACCCTTCAACAATGTTCGAGAGAAGCCTATTTAAAAAGGAAAATCAGATTTCGATAGATTTCCATGATGTCCAAAGCCAGCAAGTGTTCTACTCAAAACTCTATAATGTGTTATGCATGCGAAGAAATCATTAGTTTTGGTATGCTTCATTCTCGGAAAAATCGGGATCATGACAGCTTCATAAGTCCATCATGCAGGTTCCATAGGTCAAATTTGTAGGGGATTGAAATGAGGAGTTTTGGGATTTAAGTAATTTTCCACTCTCACAAAACAAAATTCAAGATTTTCTTACGAAGATTTGGGAAATGAAAGCAACAAAAGTCATCTTCAATCTCAAGAAGCAATGTTTAATGACTTGAGGTACAATTTTTCAATTAAAACTAGCCTAGGATGAGAAAAAAAACTCCATGCCTAATGGATATATACACAGTCACCGATCAGCCCATCTAGTAGGTAGATGGCTCCTCAAGTCACCAAAATTATTATCCATTTTCACATCTCGGGTGAAATGGACACATAAGAAAGCTTGCACTAAAGCAAGTTATCAATGGAGCCCATGTTCATTCTAGAGCATGCAAATGGATCTCTATGTTTTGGAAGGCATCATCAAGGTCTTTAGGAGGTTTGAAGCCATCAAAGGAACTTTTTTCTCTTAAAGGATTTCATGAACTTCAAGTTTTATTTAGATGGAAAAGGCAAGCAACACGAGCCCACTTGTCACTTCGAGCAAAAATGGGAAAAAAATCATTGAAAATGTTCAAACCACTTTCAAATAGCTCACATGGCCTTTAGAGTGTCAAGAAATCCAAAAAATGAAAAAATACAAGGAAAAAGGATAAAAATGCAAAAATTGTCTTAGTCCCCTAAGCGGCTCATCGAGCTTCTTTCTAGCTCACCGAGCTTTGGTTAGGGGGTGAGTTGTATGGTTGAAGGAAAAGCTATCATTATAGGGCTAGGATGGTTTAATATTGACTATGGCTAGCGAGTTTTAGTCGAGGATTCGAGCTAGTTGGTGGGATCATCGAGTTGGAGCCATGGCGGTGTTGTAAGTAAGAAGGAGGGACTCAGGTGAGTTGATTAATGGCTCGGCCAATGGATTGGTGCGAGTGACGTTGAGGCAAGGTTGGCTCGGTGTATCAAGCTCATTGTAGAATATTCAAGACCTATGGCTCTCATTTTATACTTGTTGACTGGAGAACTTAATGAAAATGGTGAAGGATGAAGTTGGCTCGTCAAGCCAATTTGGTGAGCCGGGGTTTGGGGTTCATGGTGGAGGCATTGTGGCAAAAGTGGTATATAGGAAAAAAATGGCCCTAAGGCACCTAGGGCTCATGTGTCCCAAAAACCCAATTTCATCACAAGGAAAAGGATACCCAACAAGATGCAGATTGGTGGGTATTTATGTGTCCTGTGAGATGGTAGCATGAAAGCATAGTGGGATTAGCGAGACCCGATGTGGCCGCATCGACCACAAGAAGCATAAAAGGAAAGGGTATGGCATTGAGGGGTTAACTATGGCATGAGGTAATCCAAAAAGAATTTTTTAGTTAAAGGGCTCGAGGAACTCTTCGAGTTGACAGGGTACTCAGGGAATCGAGGGTTGGTGAGAAGGGTACACATGGATCTCATCGTGCCCAACAAAAAGTAAATGAGTAGGTTGAAGTAAGATGGGTTCTCTGCTTAGTGCAAATATCCACATGACCTAGGGTATGGAGATAAGGGTCACCGAGATGGTAGTAGATGGAGCATTCGGTGTATGTAACGTGGTGTGTGGGGAATTAAAATCTAGTATGGTGGGTCGGTGGTCCATGTGGCACTTGAGTTAGAGTGAGAGCCTCACGAGAGCCGGAGAGGGTAAGTCACGTTGGGGAAGATGTGTATCGAGGAGCCCAATGTAGGTAAGAATGTTAAGTGGAAGGATTAAATGGTTGGTGATGTAAGGAAAACATAATTCATAAACCAAGGCCTCAATGGTGAATAGGGGCACCATCTCGGTGAGCCACCGGTGATCTAGCCGAGTTGGCCCTAATTGAATGTTTTAAAAACTTAACCTCCCTTCCATTTTCAAATGCAAGAATCAAGGGGCCCCATAAAAATTTTAATATTTCCTAGGCTATTAAAAGTATGCAAGAAACCTTATAAAGGAGGGTAAAATGCAAAAATTATTTCTAGCAACCCAAATTAAATGCACAGTCCCATGAAGGTGAAGGCAAGCGTGGAAAATGATAAATATCTGATCGCACTCAGAATGCCATAAATTTTTCATTTTTTAACAAAATCGTGAAAAATTGGACTCGTTGGAATAATGGCTCCAATTTCTCCACTCAAAAATAAAAAATTTAAATATTTGATGAAGATTTGATGGTGAAAATTGTAGAAAATGAGCCCATTTTGAAATGGTGACTTCCAGGTGGTTGAGATGACATTAAATGAGCATGTGTAGATATTTTTCTTGTGCTTCAAGTTATGTGACAATATGGAATGGATTTTGTAGGTTTCCCATCATCATTTTCACACATTTATGGTACCTTGCAATTGGTTGGAAGGGAAAATCTAAGTTTGACAACTTCTCTCTCCTCCTCCTTATTTTGTATAAATTAAAAATACCTCTCATTTGAGAGGGGGGATTGTTCTTGTAACAAAAATCTGCTATTTATTGGAACACCAATGTGTTGCAGGCCTTCATAGTGGACTTCTTATATGATGATCTAGGCCTTTATCTTACTCTGTAAATGGACTGTGTGAACCCTTGAAGTAATAAACAAATTGTTTTGGATATCTCTCTTTCCTTGCTACTTCATCTTCATTGGATCTGTATTGTGTTTATTTTACTCATCTTGCATGTTTATTATTGTTGTGTCTCTATGGGAATGGTGTTGTGAATGTTGTTGTTAGACTGTGGTGACTGTTTCACCCTCTTTAATCTACATTTCCTTCCATTTCCACACATTGGAGAGTATTTTCCACACCCTTCTCTTGGTGCATCACCTCTTTTAGTGTAGATTTATTTAATTTTAGTGATTTTTCCTTCTCCTTGGTCCCTTAGAAATTGTAGGTGGGAGGTATTTAATATATTTCCCATTCACTAGAGTTAGTTATTACATTAGTTTATGAAGATGAACCAACCTTCTCTAGAGAGTTTCTTCAATTGCAGTGTCCCACACCTTGAAGAAATTCCAAATCACACAATCACACTACATGCCTTAGCACACTCACATGTTAATAAATCAGAGGGTGTTTTGATTTGGTGATAACAATATCATTATCCATGTAAGTAGGATGGCCCATCACATTCAAGGTTCACTGTCTCAAAGGTAAGACTATACTAAAACTCGTCTATGACAAGGAGATTGTGGTTATCCTTCACATTGTCAAATAATGGAGACCATAGGTAAGAATTTTAAGGTGAAGATAGATCATCATAGTCTCAAATAATTTATGGAACATAGGTTTAATTTCTAAATAACAACAAATTTTTTTCACAAAAATTATGAATTTGAAATCATATTTTAAAAAGAGAATAAAAATTTAGTGGCATGTGCATTGTAGCATTTATGTTTAACACCACTTAGTTGGGCACACTGAAAATTTAGTTATAAAAATGTCTAAGTAATCACCTAAAGTGGAAAAAACCTTCTAGGAATATTCTTTATATAGTTGGTCAATATGTGGATCATACATTTAACTATTCATCACATAAGGTAGATGATATAATGAAAATATGAGATAATACAGAGAAAAAAATATAACAAGGGGTCTAATCATTCATTTATTAATGTAAACAAATAGGAACAAAATTTGAATTCTAGTTTTACCATGTTCATCTCTACTAGCCTTGAAATCCACATTGGATCATTCATTACTGAGACTCATACATGATCCCACAAAGTATTATAGACTCAACAAGCCCTCACATGATTATATCCTCTAGTCAAAACTCTACTTGTTCCCTCAATTACATGACTACTCTCTGACATGACACCTATATATAGATGGCAAGAACTTATCCTTCACTTCCTTTAAATTCTTTGATATATTAATAAGAGATCCTATACTTAGCTCGTATGTATCCGAACTCAAAATTTAATCTTCTTTACGTAGATATCCTCGGAGAATCAATACTTTGTGCTATTAATAACATGATTTTATCCATTTTTACATCCTATATTTATATCCTTTCATGTAAAATATGTATCCACCCTACATGTTCTTTGTCTTATGATGGTTCTTATCTTTACTGAGTCTATTTATGGACATGTATTTTTGAAGATGTCATCTCTACTTTTTTCTATTTTTTAGGACCTTCAAAATTCTAGCTGACACTTGTACTATATCCCTCTACATGGAACTTTGTTCCATGTTCTCTTTGTAACCATACATGTACCTTCATTCCCTTCTCCATACTTGTATTATTTCCCCTATTCATGTGTATGACTCCATGTGTATCTTAATGTCTCATTGATACTTCTTATTATGGCTCATGCATGCCATCCTATGCATGGTATCCATACTCCATGCATTACTTTTACTTAGCCACATTCTCAACCTAACATTACCCCACACTAGGGATATTTTATGTTATCATAAATACAAAGAGTCAAATAATATATGAAAGAATATGGGAAATACCCCAATTAATATTAAATAAAAAATAATGATATTCCTCTATGCAGGAAAAAAATTATAGTCATGGTACCGGTAGAAGTTATGGGAAATGTAGGTTCATTCCCTTCTCTAGTTGCTTCCATTATTCAAGCCCAATGTAGACCCTTTCTGGTGTTGACTCAAAAATATTTGGGATATTTTTTGTATAGTTAATTCATCATTCTTCTTTTGTATCACTTTCAATAGGAAATCCAACTCTATGGAAATTCCCTCCAAAATGTCTATTATGTACATCACCATAGTTTATACCTCACAAAGATGTTCTTTTATCATGTCGCACTTGGATTTTATTGCTTATTTCTTCTTTATGACCTCCTGCAAAACTTTCTCACACTCAACCATTTCTACCAACAATGAGGCTTGTAATCTTTTCAATTCTGGTTTGGCTTTTGAAATACATGTGTTCAAGATTATCAAAGTATCTTGGAAGTTTACAAAAAAACTCTCATCATTTTGTATGGATTCCTTCAGTCATGTTCCAAGTGATGTATATTCTTCTAGTTTTTTCTCCACCTTGTCCTTATTCATAGTTTCTAGCTCTTCTCTTATAAGCCCCTTCCCATTATTGACTTTTAGTAGTAGTAGGTGTACTAGTTATTAAAAATATTTCATCTTCGTGTTATGGTTTTATCTAGCATGCATTACAATATCTAGACATGCAAATGTAATATTATTTACTAATTCATATACCTTATTGTATACATCCACCATCCTATTCTTTGTATTGATCAATTCCTCGGTGAGTTTCTTATTCTTCATATTCTTTCTTTCCATGTGATTTTGTGTTATTATTATCATGTAACCTTTTTCAATATTTATCCTCCCTACCTCGAAGCCGTATTCATTAGAGTATTGTTTTCTTTCTCATCTAAGATTTGAGTAGAGTCTACTTTTGGGAAAATCATTCATGGATTTATTTTTAACTTTAGCTCCAAAATTGAATCTTTCTTCACTTAAAAATAAAGTTCCTCCATGTGTATATATATTTCCCATGAGAGCATATTACATGTATGAGGGTAGGCGTCGAATTTATTAAACATGTCCCAACAAAATATTTGTTCAATGGGAATTGAGTTGTGTAATTTTTCCCTCATAAGCTTGGTAATTTCATCTATGTACATTATCTTAGGAGGTACATGTGGAGGTTTCCTTGTCCTTCTTCCTCTTACGTGTTACTTGTGTATTGTCCCTTGTGCAATAACATGATGCACATAACATTTTTCCTCTCATGTTCCTTGGTTCTCCCTAGTCCTTGTTCATGCTTCTCCTCTTCATCATGCACATATTCATGCTCTTCCTCATGCTCCTCTCTATGCACATGCTCTTCGTCATTCTTTTATTTATGATCTTCTTCCCATTCTCCATATTATTCTTTGTCATCGAAAATATGGATCACCAGAGACATCCTTTCTTTTTTTTTCTTCATCTGTTTAAAGAGATTCTTCAACATATTACTCTAAATGTTCTTCCTCCTTTGTGTGGATGGTCCTCCACATTCTCCGTAATGGAATAGTCGGAAAAACTTGAGGAGTTTGTGATGTACTTTGATGCTTATATTTTCTCCCTCATCCTTTTCCTTAAACTATGATCCAACACATCATATGTCTCATCTTTTTATTCCTCTTCAAGGTTTTTGTTACACTTGTGCTTTGAGGAATTATAATAGTTATCTTTTTGATGGAGGTGGTGGGAGGTTGGTGTCCCACACATCGACCACATTTCCATCCTTAAACTTGGGCTTCAGGTAAATATACACCGACACACCTCTTTTCTCATTTATAGTGTCATCATGGGATGTAAATCCATCATGTCGACTCCATTGTTTCTACATAGGATTCCTTTTTTCATACCCATATGTTTTGTAAAGCATGTGGTAGTAAGCATCTACCTTGTTTCCATTGAATTTCAATGGTTGCACATCCTTAATTTTTTTCACCATGATCTTGAAGTATCACATGGTGAATACAAATGGTATTTTGTACAAGGGGACCATATCTTCATTATTCAACAAAAAAATTAAGGAAGAAGTGTTATATGACAGAAAAATCTTCCTATCTGCTTAATTATTTTAGAAGCTTCCTAGGCACACACCATTCATTTTCAAAGGCATTGTAAAAAATCTTGTACCATTTATCTAAGTGCAACCTATATATATTATTAACCCCTCCATAACATGTATATTTTTAAACCTTCGGCTAGTGGTGATTGATTCTCCACATGTTGCTCCTATTCATTTCCATCTCGTTGATCTACCATGTCTATCTCCTAAAACACTATGAGGAGAAAGATCAATCACCAAGTTATCTTCTCGCCTTTATAATTTTGTATCTTTGATTACTAAATAATTCTTTCGTGATTAATAATGCTATGTTATACTTATTTCCCTACGCCATCTTTCATACGATGTGAAGAAAATTCTTATTAACCTTTGACCATCTCTCAAAGGCACCCAACTTACATCTCACCAATCACATGAATACTCTTGTACTGGTCAAAAATATTAGTTACGCTAAACATGTGACCTCCCTTTGGTAGTGTAACTCCATAGTTTTCGCTCTCTTTTACATCTTCATCTTGTATGTCTCAAGCAATCTCTATGTTGTTATCACGCAGCCCCTGTCACTCTACTAATTAAGTGTGCATTGATGCACATCCTTTTTATAGTGAAGTATAAATAATCCTCATGAACCCTAGAAATAATCCATTAGTATAGGTGTATAGGCTTACCAAAGAATGGTAACTCAAATAGTTGTAACACCCTAGAATTCTCCAAGGTCTTGTGTACCTCATCATTAAGAATAATTTGACCCATGGTGGTTAAGTGTATTTTTTCCTTCATTACATACCTTCTAATGTATATTTCATGGCCTGGTGTGTGGTGGTTATACTCACTAATATTACATTTTAAAATTTCTGAAGTCCATGGTTTTTCAACTCGACCTCCTTAGGGTACTACATCTCAATGTACCAACGGTCATCATGAGCTTCTTCTGTTATCCTCTTATTCTTTGGTACCTTTCTTGGTAGCATTGTTCACTCATTTAAACCTCTTATAACTATCCTAACCTATAATTTTTTTCCCTAAGTTCTAAAACCCAAGTATCAATTTCTCATACCATTCTTGAACCCTATTGATCACAATCAATCGTACAAACCAACTCCATGCCTTAGCTCAATTGTGTGAACCAACTTCATGCCCTAATCCTGCAAGTCTTTTTGTAACCCTATCTTTCCAACCCTTCTCTAAACATTTCCACTTCACACTGGTTCAAATTCACATAAAGAGCTCTAGTTATGCTCTTTGATGTTTTTACTTGATCACTTCCATCACAAATTTGGCTCTAGCTTGTTCACACTTGTTTTTGATTTGCAAAGAGCTCTTCAATGGCACCATTTCTCAAATTGTAAGGTAAGAATGACTACAATTCACCTCCTTTTATAGAGTGCTAATTTTCTATCACATTAAATGCACTTACCTACCACCATTTTTAACATTAAATTTTATTTTTCTGCTTTCCTACTTTTTCTTATGTTTTCTCGACTTTTTCCATAATCTTCTTCTATGTGTGATAGTCCATAACCTTATGGCACACGACTAATCTTAAGGCCGTAAAACCCTTTTTATGTACCTTCTTGCACCACTCCTATTCTTCTTTGTGCCTCTTACCAAGTAGTTTCTCTCCATGCTTCCTCCCTCACATTATACTACATGTACCTCTACCATTAAATTATCTACATGTGAAATTCCACCAACTGGAAACATTTTCACCTTATCAAGCCAATCATAAGAATACTTATTTCACATGTCTTAACATGTTTCTCTATGCATACCTTTATCTACTTACCCCACACTCAAATATGTGCAGTCCTCTCTCCGCACATCATTATAGTTTAAATAGATCATCCCCATGTGGAAATGTGTCTATTAGAAAAAAATAACAAAAACAAAGTGGAAATGAGAACCTAATATAAATTGAAATATTTCATTATTACGATCATAAAGGAATTCTATTTATAGTAGGGATTCAATGTACTCCCATTAAAGTAACCAGGAAACATATTTCCATTTAATACTTGTAATTAGCATGTACCAAACTCCAAAATATTTGTTAATTTAAATGGTCCAAACCAATTCACTTTAATTTTTCCTGGGTGGCACGTAAACTTAGAATCATATAGGAGCACAATCACACATAGTCAACAATATGTGTTCTTAACATTCCTATCATGCCAATCCTTTTGTCTCACTTTTTCAATGTTCTAAATCCATCACATAATTACATGTCATTCCCGCCAATTACGTTAATTTGTGAATGCATTCCTCCAATTACCTTAATTTGTGAATGCATTCCTCCACTACCTTCTCATCAGAAATTCCTCCTACGCATGCAATACCTAGGAGGATAGCATGAATTCCACAAGAAAAATATTGGATATTACAAGAACTCGAGAGGAGAGGGTGAATCAATGCTGATCAATTTAACAATCTCTAACACTTCTTAACAAGAATAAGCAATCGGACCATGAACACAATTTAAATTACATGCAAGAAGAAAAATGCTTAGGATGCCAAAATTATAGTGGGAAAAACATAGAGGGAGAAAACTCACTTGAAATTAAGACTTTTATTAGAGCACCGATTCCTAGTATCCACAGATATACATTTTGGTTGAGCAAATGTGCTCATGTTTTATTTACCTAGATATAAATTAAAACTAATATCTACATAGCTTCAAAAGCAAATTTTAATTAAAAATGAACCATCAAGAGAAGATCCTAAATGAAATGCTTCCTCAATGGATAAATGAAACTAAATGCTAAGTTATTTCTACTCTCTATGATTGATAACTTAAACTATGAACCTCTGAAGAACATAAGAAATCAAAGTGGATTGTTACTTGATCTCAAGGATTGAGAATGGAATCTCACCAAGAATGGATACAAGGCCATTTTGGATCTTCCCATATTACTCAATTTTGAGTGAAAGGATGCAAGATGAAGAAGCTATTTCCAACAATGGAGAATGGCTCGAGATCAAAATGCTTCTAGTTTTCACTATTCAAAGCATGGTGAAAGAAGAAAGGTAAGGAGGGTTCTTTATATATCTTTCCTAAAGAGGCAAGGCTAGAAAATTGATGAATGTGGGATAAATTTACAACAAGATTAGGAATGGATAAGGTTTCTTTATAAAAGGTAATCTTGATTTAGAAGATTTTAATTTTTCATTAGTAAGTCATGGGAGTTGGGGGATGTTTTAATTAATCAAAGGTGATTAATTAATAGGTAGAGGTAAGCTTATAGAAGCTAATTAGAGGAAAATTATTATGATTTTTGGGATGTAAGAGAGGAATTTGATCTAATAAATGGTGATTTATTGATTTAGAGTTACAAACATAATTAATTAATAATAATCAATTAACCTCGGTAGAAGTAGATATTAATTAACGAAAGGTTGTTAATCGACATCCTTAATGATAGGAAGGATAATTAATTAATGAAATCTCATTAATTAAAAAATATGAAGAGAAATTTTGTCTAATTAACGGAAAATAAAAAATTACTACTAAATGACGAGAAAGAGGGTAATTAGTGCAATATTAGCATAAAATCATGCAAAAGTGTATTTTAGGTGTCTACATTTGCCCCTCTTTGGGGTGGTTTAAGTGACGCCACTTCAAAGATAGTATACAAGTAAAAAAATAAAATTATTGAAGAGATAGAATAAAAAAATAATATAATGAAGGATTCCTCCTCGAGTGTTGATGGGGTGATGAAAGAGGGCGATTGATGATCGAAAAGATGAAAGAACATAATAGAAGAAGTAAAAGAATTGATCCATATTGCCCCAATTTGTTTTTAAAGAAAAGTGTTGATAGAAGGAGAGTGATATGGAATAAAAATTAAGATGAAAAGAGATGGATATAGCTATCATCTTTCTAATGTAGAAAAAAACTTTATTTCATCATTTTTCTTATGATCGACATAATTGGTCCTTATTAAAAAGAATGAACACAAGTGTAGTATGGCATGAAAATCCATATATGAACAAATTTCCATAGCTAAAAACACCAACTCCATGCAACATACAAAATACAATGCAATACAAAAATTAAAATATGCCTAACTCCTTAACATACATAATGCAATGTAATACAAGAAAGTAAACAAGATAACCTAATAGAGAAACATAATGCAATGTTTTTGTTATCAAGCTTTGATTCTGACATGTGTGAATTAATGACAAGGGTTAAAATATGGTTCCCCAAGCAAGGATACATGCAAGGGGAATAACGGATGACACTTGGGTCCTATGAAAAGTGTATCAAAATCAATCAAAATCAATCAATAAGGATATCAATTTGATTTTGCTTTTAGATTTTACTTTTTGATTGATTGATTTGTATTCTTTTGCTTTCTAAAAACTTATTTCAGATCTCTTGTTTGACAAGGGGTTAAGAGCCATTGATGAATTGATGGAAGGATATGAAATTGATTGTGATGAAGATAATGTCTAGTGTCAACAAATATATCCAAAAATTCTTTGTAAGAAGTTTATTAAATGTAAATTGTGATAAGATCTCTAAGAGGTCAGTAATTCTTTAATTTACCAAGGTGATAAAATATCAAGGTTGAACAGATACCATAGAGATACATGTCACAAAATGTGTGTGAATAGGCTAACCACAATAACATCGAAGGGATGAAAATGGTGGATGACTTGCAGAGGAATATGAAAGAAAGGGAAAAAAGAACATCCATCTGTATGAAATATCTTATTGCAATATTTGATCTTTGTACCTTTGATTTTTTTTTTGTAATTTTTTCTCATTTTTTGTATTTTTAAACTATTTTATGATTTTTTTGATTTTTTTATGGTTATCGAAATGAAACATGTGACACTGCATGATAGGATCCAACAACGATGTTCATGATTTCTTATCAAGTGTAATATTATCCCGATCTCGATGATTATGGTGAGATCACACTAAACAAATGTTTGTGATTTATTTGTAAACATGGGTTTCATATGTGGAGATTGAGCTACATATCCATTGGTTTTTGCACTTTGCACAATACTTGATGGGTACATCGGTGTGCATTTTGGAATCACATTTGATTTTGGATTTTATAATTGTTTGAGTTGTTGGGATATTTTGAGCTCTTTAGAGTTTTGATCTTAGCTTGATAAATAAATTTTCTAGATATATTATAATCTAATGTGTGACTTGTTTGATCCCGAGAAGTGGGAGAAGAATGTGGATGTTTAGAATTGATGGGAGAAATGATGGTGGGATTTCCAAAATCATTGGTAGAAGAATAATGTGATGGAAAAAAAGGATATGGTCCAAGAATTGAAGAATATGGGCTACTAAGAGGTAAGCCACGATAAAAAGATGGAAGTATACTTGGATGTGGCCCCAATATAGAGGAAGAAGGGCTATTAGGAGGCGGTCCAAGAATAGAAGATGAGGGGATACCCGAAGGTGTCCCATATATAGAAGATAAGGGGCTAGATATACATGACCCCATAAAAGAAGATAATGGGATACTCGGAGGAGACCCACAAGTAGATAATGAAGGGATACTTGGAGGTGGACCATATATAGAAGAAGGTGATGGGATACTTGGCGATGACCCAAAGTGTAATTGTGATTAAGGAATTGTGATATGTAAAGAAGAATTGGGTGATGAGAAGATGGGCCATGGCTCAATACTAGACCCAGGAATTTCATCACAGAATGAAGAATGTGAGGATGGAATAATAAGAGGAGGATCAAGTTGCATGCTCTTAGGATCTTCCTCTATTTCTTGATAAAAGGAATCAACCTTTTCCCCATAATACGTGAATGCATCAAGGTCTAAAGAGAATCCTTGCTCATAATTTGTTAAAGGGATATCTTCATGTGACCCTATAAATTCCATGATCTCTCCTTCATTCTGAAATAAATCAATCAAGTATGGGTTGTTGATCGACCATAGGTGTTTGATTGGAAGAAAAAGGTCCAACTATTGTGTAATACTTAGAATATGTTTGATGATGGTTAATAGAAGAAGATAACTTAAGAGACAAAGTAGACTTAGGGATAGATGTCTCGTGAGTAGAAGAAGATGTGGATTTATAATTGGTTTGTATAGGTTTCCCTATAAGATGACGTTGTGGAAGAAGAATAGGAGGATTTTGTATCCAAGATTCCATAGATTATGATGTAGGAGTCGACTTAGATGATTTAATTTAAGGACTTTGAGTCATATTAATCTTCAAAGGAGGAAGGGTTCAATTAGCTGATTGATAAAAGAGGCCATGTGAAGAAGGGGAGAACCGTGAATTAGGAGTCGAATTGGATGAATGATAAAGGGGGTCCCACGAAGAAAGGGGGAGTCAAGAATTGCATTAGAAGTATGTTGAAGGAGGTCCTGCGAAGAAGGGGGACTATGACTTAGGAGTTAAATTAGATGAATCTGAATAGTATTTTGGATCCGAATCATCAGAAGAATTAGAGGAAATATTTGGATTGGAATCCTCAAAATAAGAGGAAATTTTTGGATTATAATCAAAAGAAGAGTGGGGGGAACCTGAATAATAATTTGGATCAGAAGTATCCAAACCATACCAATGATTATGAGATGAAGGTGGGGAACAGGTTACCCGAATGGGTTCTCTAGCGTAAATAACCAAACATGGTGTAGTCATGATGGGTGTATTTTGACGTGAACACCTAAATTTTAATTATTTATAGTCGTACGTATAAAGAACCCTGTGATAATCAGTCATGGTTGGTGTTCACTAAGTCTAAATTCCTATACCTAGAAAGTGTGATTGAAATCCTTCAAATAAAAGGAAGTTCCATGTAAATTCGGGTAGTATAACGACAACCAACTAGACATTTTAAAAATATGCAGGGGATGCTTATGTGATTTTCTAATGGGAAGCTAAGGAAAAAATACATCATGTTGACATAAGATTGATAATCCAACAAGGATTGGACAAAAAGTTTGGAGGTGTAAATGTCAAAGGATTGATCAAAATTTTAGCAACATAAAGGATACAAAGGAAAGATTTCCAATGTTTGATTGATGCAAAAGTTGTTTGATAGGAAATTTTTTTGCTAAGGTTTGAAAGATATGTTAAAAATGACCATGAATTTAGGCAAAAACAAGAAGATCAAGAGGATCAAAAGTCCCAAAGGATTGTCCTAGAAATGAGTTTATAAGATGGATAAACACAAGGAATAATCATGCAAGTTAAAAACACAAAGACAATCTACAAGGAAATACTCCTTATGCAAAATGTGTGTCAAAGGTAGGTTGGCGTAAAATGATCAACATAATGTCACCACTTATGCCAAGTTAAAAATGAACAAGATGTAAGAAATAACAAAAGGTTGATACAATTTCCAAACAAGGTATACTAAAAGCAAGTTTAAGTCCAACCAAGACCTAAATCTATAAAAAATTGGAAGTTATGAATATGAACAATGCAACAATACCTCTAAAAAAATTTAACCAAAATTTACAAAAATTAAGATATTAGTATCAAAATAATAGTAATACGACGTGCACAAAGGTTAAAAAACACCTTTCAAAATTTAGGTAATGTTTGAAATAAAACCAAGGATAAAGTATACCGAGTAATTATTACAATGTGCATAGCGTAATGTTATAATTTAAACACTTAGGTCAAGTTTGCAAGAAACAAAACGTAAGTATTTAAATTGTTATGATGTGATACAAACAAGTTAATAGTTCAAAGGAGAATCAAGTGATGAACCAAACCTAACTATGATGATGATCTTGACTTGGGTATTAAGATCAAAATGGGTGTCAATGATATGAGAATGTTCCCACACACTCTAGACTTTTACCCAACCACAAACATGGATGAGCGTAAATAGACATAAATGTGGCAACACAATCAATCAAAAATACATGTTTAGTTACTCTTATTTTGATAAAAAAAACATTTCAAAAGAAAGAAAAGGAAGTAGTACAAGTGAGGGTGAAAAAATGTTGGCCTCACTTTGACATAGTTTCAACTTTCCTTAGGGAAAGTGAAAAACTAATCAAAATGACCACTTCACACATTTCATGATGAATGATGACTATTTAAAAAAATGATTTGCTCAAGTTAGCTCCAAAGACTGAATGGATTTCCTAGGTGATTTGCTCAACTAAGTGTCACAAGTTATCTAGATGCGATCTTGATTTACCAAGAAAGTAATAATGACTAGTCTTGGGTTATCTTGGCTTTACTTTAGCCCATTCGAGTACAATGAGAAATTAATGCGTTCATCAAGTACTCTTATTGGGGTTATAATAAATATATCTTTGACACTAAATCTCACAAAGGTAAAACTAGTCAAGTAGGTTTGTAGAAAACTTCTCGTTTCCTCCACAAGGTTCCCTCTTGCGTGGACTACTTTAGGGTTCCTAGGACCACCCCCATTGTTGTAGCTTAAGTCTTATGTTAAAGGGGTTATGTTCTACTTATTCAGATGAGGTGTACCCTTATCCAAACCTACAAATACAATGTTATGAATGTGGTTTGTTTTTTTATCTTTTATTCTTAATGTGGTTTAGTTGTACACCATTTGGAAACCTACATCAAATTGCATTAGTATTTTGTTTTGATCCCAATTCTTTGCAAGTATATTTAGGTCATACATTCAAAATTTAGTAGTTCTCCAAGAAAATCACATTATTTGAAAGAGGATTAAGAGTTGGTTTTGATTCTCAAGATCATCCTAGGATGCAAGATAAGAGCATACACAAAAAATAATTGAACTAAAAAGTAAAGGAAATATTTGCAATTAATGAACCATACAAAAAGATTGATAAATGTTCATTCCCTTAAGCCAAATGAAATATGAAGTTTTCAATTAACTAAATGTTAGAAAATGAAGACTAAAATTTATTTTTATTCTCAAGATCACCCTAAGGTGTAAGATAAAATCATACACAAAAATTATCCTAACTAGATAAAAATGGAAAACTTCATATCAAAGAACCATAAAAATTCTTTGTAAAAGGTTCATTACCTTAAGAAAAATGAATAATCAAATTTCCAAATTAATCTAAATGTTAAAAAGATAGAGATCAAAGTTTTTTTTATTCTCAAGATCACCAAAAGGTGCAAGAGAATATCATACACAATATTTGGTCTAAATCAAGTAAAGCATGGAAATACAACATTCATCAAAACATTAGACATGTTAGAAAATGATCAGTTTTATAATAAAGGAAAAACCTATAATTTCTATAAGTATAAATCCCAAATTTATATTTTCATTGCATATTTCACTTCAATACCTTTTCAATGAAAAAATAATGGATTTATTTTGAGTTCGGGAGTAAAATTTATGGCCTCCAAAAGATGGGTTATGCATATGCTCTTATGCTCACGGGTATGCACTTAACATGTACCAAAAAATGTCAAAAAAATCGCTTCTCAATTTGTAAAAAGGTCAAATTTTTCCAACCAAGATTCAATTTTGACAACAACCCATCACATTAATATATTAATAGAAGACTCAACGCTATCAAACATTAACATTCACGATCAAAAACTTAACATTTTCAAGAAATTGACAAAACTAGCATGTAGAATGTTGAAAAAGTAAGCTCTAAAAATGAAAACATGGAGAAATATTGAAATTTTCTCACCAATATTCAATTTTGATAGCAACCCACCACATTAATATGTAAATATAAGACTCAACACTATCAAACACTAACCTACATGCTCAATAATTTAATATTTTCAAGAAATTGACAAAACTAGCCTCGTAAAATTTGAAAAAGTAAGCTCTAAGAAAAACATGGAGAAATACTGAAATTTTCCCATCAAGATCTTTAATTTTAATATCACTTCACCTCTTTTATACCTACAAGAAAGACTTAACATATGCAAACTCAAAAAAAAAACAAGTTATGTCAATATATGCAAAAAGAGGGTTAGTAACCAAAATTGAAACTTAACTACAAAAACTTGAAATTAAGTGCAAAGGACAATGGAGTAAGTCCCACCGAGCGTGCCAAATGTGCTCATGTTTTATTAACTAAGATATAAATTGAAACTAATATATACATAGCTTTAAAATAAAATTCTAATTAAACAATGAACCATCAAGATAAGAGCTTAAAGGAAATGCTTCTTCAATGCATAAATGAAACTACATGCTAAGTTATTTCCTACTCTCTATGATTGCTAACTTAAACTATGAACCTATGAAGAATATAAGCAATCAAAATGGATTGTTTCTTGATCTCAAGGATTGAGAATGTAATCTCATCAAGGACATTTTTGATCTTCCCATATTACTTAATTTTGAGTGAAAGGATGCAAGATGGAAAGATATTTCCAACAATAGAGAATGTCTCAAGATCAAAATGCTTATCATTTTCACTATTCAAAGCATGGTACAAAAATAAAGGTAAGAAGGAGGGTTCTTTATGTAGTTTTCCAAGAGGCAAGGTTAGCAAATTGATGAATGTGGGTGATACAGTCACCTCGCAAGGTGTTCGATCCGAAAAGCTCATGTGAAGTATATGTTAGCATCCCAAATGCTTTATTTATGTTCCTTGTGCTTTTTTTATTCCTCTTCCCTTCATTTCTTATCTTTTTTCCATTTAGTGATGAAACCGCCACCCCTGGGGCAGGCGGCGGTCCTTCAGTCCTAACCACCACCCCGCTCGTGGTGGTGGTCCTTCACGTGTTTTTCAAAGACATTTCTTATGATCACGACTTGAGTAAATTTTCAACTTTTACCAGATTTTCTCCACCACCTTGGCTTGTATTAATGTTTTATGTCCCCTGGAATAGTGTTTCTCCATTGTTTAATGGTAAAAGAGTTCTAATGGGAATCACCTTTGGGTGAATGTGAAATCTATAAATAGCCAGCTTGTTTTCAAGCAAATGGCCCCTCAAAACTACCTCTCAATTTCTCATTTTCCATTGTTTAGTCTCTCAATTCTTGCTTAGAGTTCATTTTGTTTTCATGTTTGCATCCATGCTAGTTTTTCCTTTGCTTTTAGAAGCCATTCAATCTTCTTGCTTCAGTCTTGTTCATAGTTGTTCATACAAATTAGTTTAGAGCAGAGTAGTGTTAGTTATAGATTGCATCCATTAGAGTTGCAGGTTGTGTTCTTCACAGAAGGTGGATTCTAGAATCTCTCGGTACTCTTGCGTTGTATTCCCATAATAAATCCCACTAGGAATTACATATGCCAAGCTCTGTCTCTTGCGTTGTCCCTCTCCTACTCGCATTATATTCGGTCTATATCCAAACTGCCATTGTCAAATACCTTTTTTTTGATGCTAGCATATACACGCTCTTCTGGATTCACGTGAACACGAAGGAATGAGGAGATCATTCTGAGGGGACAAAGTCATACACTACTTGGATTCACCACTGTTCTGCAAATTCCAAGTTTTATCTGTCAAAGTTCTAGTTAAAATATATCAAATAGAGTAGTGAAACATTTCATTTCAGTTAAATTTCATTCTCGATATTACTAGGGAAGCTGTGGGGATTGATAGTTTTGAGAAAACTATGATTCATTCCTCACTTCTGAGGTAGGATCGAGAATCTTTCAATTAAGTTAATCAGCTATCTAGTTATTTAGGATAAACTCACAACTGCACAAAAAGTAGCTACACCGGGCTACCTTGTTTGTTTTAATTTTGTTATTAGATTAGTTTGTCATTTTCTAAATATATTAGATTAGTTGTTCTTTCAATTCCATTTAAAATTCTATTAAAAAAATACAAAAATAGAGGAATATATATATATATGTTGTAGATATATCTTGCATAGTTAATTTATTTCATTTCAGTTAGGTTTATATTAACCTTGTATGACAATCACGGGACCTAGAGAGCCTAGGGAATACGTTTTTGAGCCAATCGTGCCTCAACCAAATATTGTTGCAGAAATAACTGACATAGACCAAAATCTCAAAATTCAGGTCTTCCGAACAACATAGACCTACAAGAAATCAGCACATAGCTTAAGAGGATTAAACATAGAAGATGACAAAGCACACATTTTGGTCAAATCAGCCAAATTATAGATTACCTTGATAGACATCCATATGACTATAGAAGGACCTGAAAGAGAAAAAACATTCGGTTGTGATCCACTAGTCCCACAGCCAGACGTAGGAGACCTCCTCGTTGATATAGACACTAGCTTACGTATCCAAGTTGCCAGAACACCTGTTAGGTACTCTGAGAAAATCATGCAACTTTTAGTTCTAAACGTAGAGGCCAAAAAGGCATATGATTATTGGATACTCGATCAGAAGAAGGGATTGATTCTTCACATGACCATAGGAGGTCCACAACAACCACGAACTTACGGTTGTGATCCAAAGGTCCCACAACCCAACGGGCCTACAAATCAATCCAACATTGACACTAGTTTGTGAACATTAGTGTTTAGATCCTCTCCACTCCCACCAGACATTATCACACAACTATCATTATTAAACATAACAGCTAATCAAGCTAAATATTTCTGACTAGACCAGAGAATCGTCCATAAAACACCAAAAGATCCACTACATATTTAGCCATTCCATTTTCATGACCTTGTCGGGAGACATATACTGAAGCACCCACAGGTTATCTTCCACGTATTCCACAACCCATAGATCGGATAATGGCAGAGCTCGATATTGATTGGAGCCTTCGAGCAGCTATCCTCACCGAATGATCTATCACACCGGTTCAGGTTAGGAGGGCCTTCTTTGCCTTAGATTCATAGATCCCATTATTGCGTGTTGAAGACATAAGATTACCTAACTAGCTTATCTACATCCCACGTGTATTCCATCCCCACCGGCTATCTCGGCATGACCTCGGGAGGTCGGGTGAGGAAGAGTCACTTGTAGATTCCCATGCTCACATGTCACTTTTCCATCGTACAAAATTGGTGAACCCGACGTGAAACTTCCTACCTTCTAATTTGGAGTCTTATTTCTACTTGTTCTTCCAATTAGTTTACTTTTCATCTTTTCCACCTCATTAGCCTTCACATCAGCTTCACCAACAAAATTGGTGAACTTGATATTGACGGAACAATTTCTTCACTTTCACACTCTTCTTTTAGTTTTATCCATCTTCACTTCTTCCCATTATTCTATGGGTATTCATATACCCCCTGAATATGTCGGGATTCGATGCATATGGCAGACCTCTCCTAGGTCTTGAAGCATACTACGATCAACTAAATAGACAACCATCACCCTCGCTCTCAGCATGGGGTGACAACTATTCAACTAACCGGTTTTCAACACAAACTCCACCTCAAAGGACTAGATATAGTTCTTCTTTCCAAATAGAGGAGTTGGATCAGCTCACTCAAACACAACAACCAGAGCCTTCAGGCTCGAACAACATGATGCTCACTAGAGAATCTGGTTCATCTCCTCAAGTGTTGCTTAGACCACAAATCAGTAGACAATCAGATCCATATCTATTTTTAGATGATGAATACTTAGCACGTTATGCTAGGAGTGAACAATGCTCTCAAAGTATGTACCCACCTATAGGAGGTTTGCAAATACAACCCGAGGTCTCATTCCAAGAAAACACCCCCATTCCTCCACCTATAGGAAATGCCCTCGGTGATACTTGGCAGGGCAATGATCAGTTCATAGCAGGGTACCATATGCCTATACAACCTCAAGGTATACAACAAACACCACTAAGGAAAATACCATGTCTTCACCAAATGAGGTCATCTCAGCCTTAGTTGAGAAGGTTAGAGGGTTGGAACTTGCTCAAGCAAGTCAAAATTCACAATTCATGCAGGTAGAAATTCCAATCCTCCACATCATCCTAGCCAAGTAGACCTCCTCACAGGAATAGGCACGTTGGGCATGCCTCCTCAGTATTCACAACAAATGCCAACTAGAACCACATTTTCTAACGCCGCTCCAGTGGAAAATATGATACCTCTTAGTTTAGTACAAAACAATCCATTCTGAAATGCTCCTCCATACTTAAACATGTATTCCAAATCACCACAGGGAGATATGTTCTCTTCTCCCAACATGTTCACTCAACCACAGGGATTTCCTTATGCCCCTACAAATATATATGCTACGCCACATCAACAACCCATTCCACCTCCACCCCCTCAGCAAGCACCATCAATGGTCAAACCTATGCGATAGGAACTTATTCAGAATATTTGAAAGAACCTTTGACTTCACTATATGAAGCATCATGCTTCCAAGACCTCTCCCCATCTACCCAAGTACAAAGGAGAGGGAGACCCAAATGCACATATTAAGGCCTATGCCACGGCCATTCGAGAACTACTCCCTTGGGATGGAGTTGTTGCTAAAATATTCCCCAAAATGTTAGAGGGTATCACCCTCGATTGGTATTATAGAATACCTGAAGCCTCAATACATTCATTTAAACAACTCATTTTCAGAGTTCATCAAGGCGTTCGACATGAACAAATTGTTGAGAACAGAATCAGGGAATTCTTGCATATTAAGCAAGAACACAATGAATCTATTGCTCATTTCATCCAAAGATGGTGTACAGTCCTCTATTCTTCAGCAAGCACTCCAAACATGGATCAGATGGAACTATGTGATTTATTCCTTCATTCTCTCAGCAGAGAGATAAAGGAAGAAGTCCAAAAGTTCCCACTAAGAACTTATGATGAAGTGCTCGAGAGCACTCTCCGAATAGATCAAGCTACAATAGATAGCGGTCATGCAAGACATATGGAACAAATGGGAGGTTAATCATCCCCAACCAAAACACTACGACTTATCCTACTACCACAAATGCCAATCAAGGACCTAAAATCCTTAACAAAAACCATGGGGTGACAACAGATGGAGTGACTGACCAAGAAAAAAAAAAAAATGTTGTAAATGTTCCACCACCAGTTAACAATCAACAAAACAACAATTTTACCCCAACAATCAATGCGGTGGATTTTAATCATCCCCAACAACAACAACAACAAATGAAACAACAACAATGGTAGATCCAAACACAAGGTCCAAGTCAAAACTCAACTGGATATCAAAACCAAAGACAACAAACACAAAACTTTAATCCTAATAGTCAATAGTTTAATCAAAATTTTGGACCACAACACGTGCCAAACCAACAACCTAGGAGTTATAATCCTAACTCGTATTGTGGTTTCCACAAAATTCAAGGCCATGACACTAGGACTTTCCATGATTACAATAAGTTCATGCAACGTTTTCCAGAAGAACAAAGACAACTCTTCATAGATATGTTCTTAACAGATTCTGTGACACCTATGCCAAATACTTTCACAGGGGCAGTCTCCCCTCAAAACGCACCTCTTAAGATCTTCAATGATCCACTTCCAAATCACAATAACAATAATAAATTAAATCCAAATGGGACGAAAAAAGGTGTAATGACAGGAAATAATGATCACGAAGCCTCAACTTCACTAAATCCACCTGTCACACCACAATTAGGAAATCAGCCATGAACCAAGATAGTTGGTCTAGTGGAGTTAGATACTGAGCTGCACATAGAAGCCATAACAAGAACACGAGAATATTCTTCTCAACCAAATCCAATCTATCCACTAGAACCAGATAACATTCAACAAACATTGGTAAAACCCGTGGGTGCTTATGATTTAATTAATGACTTAACAAAGACCTTCTCTCACATCTCCTTTTTGGACTTGTTGAAAAAATCTCTCCTACCCATAGGGCTGCTCTTTTAGAAGCACTAGGTCTAGGTCATTTAATTAACATCACTCCACCTCCAAAACACAAGTAAACCATATAGACTTCGATATCCACCCTCTAGGGCAGCCAGATAGGGATACCAAGTTTATATTCGACATAAACAAAATGCCAACAGATGCTGAAATTACACGTAGAGGTGATCCGGCCTTGCATTTACAGGTGTGGGTTTACAATAATTATGTTAAATGTGCAATGGTGGATGATGGGGCAGCAGTTAACATTGTCCCCTTCTCTTTCCTTCAAAAGCTAGGATATGGAGAAACAAACTGTTCCACAACAAGAAATACGCTAAGAGGTTATGATAGCCTTAAAGCTACTTCAATTGGGACTATAATATTACCAGTCACCTTAGGACCCAAGACAATCCTCACCAAGTTTTATATCATAGATCGGAAACCAACTATAATATGATCCTCGGTCGACCATGGATACATCGCATGAAAGCAATTCCCTCTACGTTATTCCAGAAATAAGATTCTTACACTTAGGAAAGATATTCATAGAAAAAGGTGACCCAAAACCATTCGACATACACCTAGCAGACCTGAAGAAAAGACCAGGCATTCACTCTGAGTTTGAACTCCCAACAAACCAACTTAACAAACCAATTGACTCAAAACCAGAAGAAAAATTAATACCTACAACAGAACTAGAAATTATGAACCTAGTCAAGAGCATCCCAACCCTCAAGGATGAAGCTAACATTGTAGAAACAGTGTCATTAGGAACTACTACAAAAATTGTCAAATTACTAGAACAAGATCTACCAATTTTCCTACCATTTGACTCCAGGTATGGGATGCACCCTAGGAGTTGGTTCTCTTCCAGCAGAGGAACTTTGCATGGTAGAAGTAACCAAAACAGAAGAAATAGATGTGAAGAATGTCCCAACATCCATCTTTCCTAGTAAATATTGGACTCTCCATTTTGATGGAGCTAGATGTCACTATGGAGCCGGGGCAGGTGTAATCTTTACTTCTCCTGAGGGAAAGATCCTACCTTTTGCTTTTAAGTTGAACTTTGAATGTACAAACAATGGCACTTGAGTATGAAGCCCTCCTCCTTGGCCTCATCATAGCCAAAAGGATTGGTGTTAATGACATCAGAGTGTTAGGAGACTCGCAATTAGTTGCAAACCAAGTCTCTGAAGTATATGAGACTAGAGCTGAGCACTTACAACTCTATAAAATAGCGGTATTAGATCTAAGCAAAAGATTCAACTTCATATCCATTGAGGCAATCCCACGAGAACAAAACCTTCTCATAGATTCAATAACAACCTCAGCTTCACGTTTTACCCCAAGTAATGAGTTGGAAGATACAAGTTTCAAAGTATCACTTCATACTGAACCATTGGTGAAGAAAATGTCAACAAACCCTCTTCTAACACATACAACTGAGAATGAATCTCCTATCTTACATCATGTTGATAGTGATAAAGTCACTCTTGAATATCTAAACACCTATGCGAGCTACACCTTGCTCACCCTATAGTTGATCTTTCCTTAATACCACATTCCTCTTCCTACTTTGGAAATCCCATGGTAGAGTCTCCTCCACAAAAGATCTCGATATCTATGAGATAGAAAATGGAGAAATCTGGAACTACCTCCAGCCCCACCTAAGTTTGAAGAAGGTAACACTTCTTTGATAGAAGAAACCATTGATATAAACATTGGAACGGAGGAAGAACCAAGAATTTTGAAGTTGGGATCCTCGTTAACTCTAGAAGAAATAGAAATACACACCCAAATCCTCAAAGAACATCAAAAGGATTTTGCATTTAATTATAAAGAAATGACAGGTATCACACCACAAGTTGTGGTACATAATCTTGTCACTAAACCAGATGCGAAGCCAATTAAACAGAAGTCAAGACCAATGAAGCCAAAAGTGGCTCTCATGGTAAAAGAGGAAGTAATAAAACTTCTCCAAGTAGGATTCATCAAACCAGTCGATTATTCACAATGGGTGTCTAATATCATCCCCATTCTCAAAAAGAATGGGAAGATACACATTTGTATAGATTTTCGGGATATTAACAAAGCTTGTCCCAAGGATGATTTCCCATTACCATCCATTGACATCATCATTGATGCAACAACTGGATTTGAGCTTTTGTCTCTCATGGATGGGTTCTCGGGATATAATCAAATCAAAATATCTAACAAGATCAAGCCAAAACCACATTTATAACTCCCTGGGGAACTTATTGTTATGTTTTCATGCCATTTGGTCTTAAGAATGCCGGTGCTACATATCAGTGGGCAATGACTTATATATTCCATGATCTTATCCATAAAATTGTGGAATCATATGTGGATGACTTGTTGGCCAAGGCCAAGAAATGTTGTGATCATCCGGAGGTGCTCCGTATCATCCTCTCATGACTAATTGAGTATGGTGTCACATTAAACCCAGAGAAGTGTGTTTTCGGTGTAACAGGAGGCAAACTTCTAGGATACATTATATCTTCACGAGGGATTGATGTTGATCCAGCCAAAATATGGGTTGTTCTCAAATGATCCCACCTTCGAATGAATCTGGAATCAGGACATTTCTTGGGAAACTCGGTGCAATCCGAAGGTTCATCCCAGATTTAAGCTTTTCCATTCATCCAATCAACAATCTACTCAAGAAAGATTATAGTATCGATTGGACTGAAGACTGCAATGAGGCCTTTGAAGTAGTTAAGCACTTCTTGTTGTCACCACCCACTAATGCCTCCCAAGCCAGACCACCCTTTAATCCTATACTCACGAGCCACTCATGTCTCACTGGCCTACATGCTGGCTCAAGAAGATGATGACAAACGAGAACACACGATCTATTTCATTAGCCAAACATTACTCGATTATGAAACACATTACACACAAGTAGAGAGAATGCCTTGCCATAATTTTTGCAACAAAATGTTTAAGACATTACATGTTAAATCAAGAAACAAGGGTCATTGTGAAGATAGACCATTTACGAACATTTCTCACACAAGGGTCCTTTATCTAAAAAAGTTGGCCATTTCATAACCCTAATGGGAGAATTTGAGTTAACATTCGTAAACCAAAAATTGTTAAAGGACAAATCATTGCAGACTGGTTAGCTAACAATCCACTAGATGGAGGAAACTGGTAGATCTAGACTTTCTGATGAATGTGTATTCTTTGTCAAACCAGACCCCCCATCTCTACATGTCCCTGGTATACTGATATCATCAATTTTATCATGGACCATACATACCCGAAAAGTGCCACGCCACAACAAAGAAGGTGGTTACGCATTATTGCCACTAAATATGTTGTTTTAGACCAAGTGCTCTATCGTAGAGCCTTTGATGGCATGCTTCTAAGATGCGTCGACATAGAAGAATCCAAGAAGATTCTTCATGAATCCCACAGTGGGATATGTGGGGGCCACTTCGGTGGTCACGCCACCACTCAAAATACATCGGATGGGCTATTTTTGGCCCACTCTCAACATGATGTAGTGGAATTTGTACGTAAGTGCCACAAATGCCAAGAATTCTCTCACGAGATTCACATGCCAGCACAATCCCTACAACCAATAGCAACTCCATGGCCCTTCTCCACGTGGGGTCTAGACTTGATAGGGAAATTCTCTCCCTCATCAACCGATGGCCATAATTTTATAATCACAGCCATGGAATATTTCACCAAATGGGTAGAGGCCATGCCTCTCACCACCGTACCAGGTTCGGTGATCGCCAAATTCATTTTGAACCAAATTATCTATAGGTATGGTGTCCCACAAGTCATTATCTCAGATAATGGCACATCCTTTAAGAATGATGAGGTTCGTGAGCTATGTAGCAAGTTCAAAATAAACCATCACACGGCCTCTCTTTACTACCCTCAAGCCAACGGGCAGGCTGAAGCAACAAACAAAACGTTGAAAGCTATTCTCCTCAAAATGGTAAAAGAAAACAAATGAGATTGGCATTTAAAATTATATCCGCCTTGTGGGCCCACCAAACCTCAATAAGAACACCAACAGGAGCAACTCCTTTCTCACTGGTATTCGGGGTAGAAGTAGTTCTCCCACTTGAGGTTGAAATACCCAGTCTCTGCATCTCACTACAAGGGATTCTAGATGAAGAAGCTTATAGGGAGGCACGCCTCTCCCAACTAGAAAGCCTAGACGAGGCCAGGTTAAATGCCGAATAATGGCATAGAGCCTATGCTTGACCGGATGTGCCAAGTATAACAAAAAGGTCTATGAGTGAGAAATATATGAAGGAGATCTAGTTTTAAGACTAGACAACCGGATCGGATCGATAAGAAAACCGGTGAAGGAAGAAAGTTCGGCCCAATGGTTGGGCCCATATCGAGTCATGAAAGACTACGGAAATGGTGTGTATCTCTTGTGCACACTAGAGGGTGAGGAATTCAATGAATCAGTCAATTCCTTGCATCTTAAATGGTTTTACGCATGAAGCATCGGCACTATTTGTATAATTATATCTACATTACATATTCATTTAGATAGGTTCATTTTGTTCACTCATTTCGTAAAACTTGGTGATCAAGGGACTTGCTCTTAAGCAATTCATTACAAACTTCTGATGGTATTGATAGGAGCATTCAAATCATACTTCTTCATTTTCATAACATCATCAACTATTTCAGAATCATTTCATCAATTAAAGCTAGATATGACAAAGTCTTAATGGTAGCCATACCAAGGCCTGCATGCTTGTTCTCACTTTTGGTTTCTTCCTAGGATAGGTGTCTTGCCTATGGTCTATTCTAGAAGCTTCATGGTGTCACATCTATCCCATATATATATCTCTTTGGAAATAAGAACATACTTGACATTTTTCTCAAGTAAGTAAGTCAAATATAGATCAAACAAAAATTTTACTTTTACACATTTCCTTGCCCTACCAACCTTCGGTGATGAGCTTGCATCTCTTACTAGTGACGTAGGGTTGGGAAAGGATGGGAATGCCTTTACTCACCTGTGCCTTGTCCATGGTGATAAGCCCATGCTTCCTACTAGTAGCATGGGGCAAGGTGTAGGGGGTCCTCTTGACAGTAAACGTTGAAAGTCA
Source organism: Taxus wallichiana var. yunnanensis (assembly GCA_018340775.1). Lineage (NCBI taxonomy): Eukaryota > Viridiplantae > Streptophyta > Pinopsida > Cupressales > Taxaceae > Taxus > Taxus wallichiana. Next base: position 986,345,952 of record CM031234.1, on the reverse strand, counting down.
TAAGCAAATAGTTCAAACAAACCTTTGAAATCTTGAGTCAAAAACAAATGAATCAGATGTCCAAAATTCCAAGAGAGTTCAAAACCCTGAAAACCAGATTTTGTCAACCAAGTGGCCATCTACGGATCTAAGTCTGGATAAACTGCAAAGCAAGTCACATTCTAAACTATGGAGTCACTTGAGTAAGATAGGTTTGTAGCATCCTAGTTTGGTTCCACCAACTCTTTGTCTATCTCCCATCATTACCATTTCAACACACCTCATAGCTTGTGCCCTTTCTAGCTCTCGGTGGTGAGCCCTCACATCTTACTAGTTGCGTGGAGTTAGGAGTGGGGCAAGTACATCTACTCATCATACCAATTCATCATCACATTTTGTCAAAACAATATGAAGTACTGAGAAAATTGCTTATGAAAACTAAAGTTCAAGATCACAAAGCTCATCTGTGCATCATCATACATCAACATCATGAAATACAAAAAAAAAACATTTGTGATATTTGTTCTCCATTGCATACATTCTGAAAAGCATATAAAAACAAAATTTTTATAAACATCTAGTATACATGTGAAAATGAATCACAAAACTCTAGGTACAAAGAGATCTAGATCCAAAAAGAGATGTATATATATATAATATATATATATAATCAGGTTTTATGTACAATGCCATCATGCGCTAGGCATGGTCAAAATGCTCAATGAGCCCGGAAAATACAAAATGATCATATAAACAATCTAGCAAGAGTCACTACAAAAAGAGCCAAGTGGCCTCTCAATCCCTATGGGATCCCTCAGAAGGCACAACCACATCTAGGACTCTGCTACGCCGGCGCTCTAAGTGCACTGAGGGCTCATGGTCCCGAATGGTAGTTGTAGCCTCGCTATGAGAGTGGCTCCTCATCAGGCACTCTGCAGTCCTATACCCAGCTAACTCGGTATGGAGGGAAGTCACCATCTTGGCCACATGCCAAATGGGGAAAAAACATCGTATGCCTACCGGCTACCGAAGGCTCCCCTGCATCCATGGATAGCTCGGCACGAGTCTTCTCCATAGGGAGCATCAGGGTATCAGTACATACCCGGTGAATCAAGTCTCACCACTCATCAGCAGTCTCTGCAAGCAAAGGAGGAAAAACAAGTTAGAAAATAATCAAAAGATGAAACCAAGGATGAACAAAAGGAGAGATAGCAACTAAGGCAATCCTAGCTAAAAACAAATATTAAAAGAAGAGTGACAACTCACTCGGATCTCCAGGCCTCCAAGAGGGATCTCTAGGATCAGCGCCTACCACGGATGCCACCACTGACTGATGTCCTCCTCCTATGTCTAGGGAAACATAGCATCCTACCACGACTCATCCTCTCCACCTAAGTCCTGAGAAAGTAACTCCTCTGAGACTAGAGTCACCCTCTCGCTCTCTCTCCCTCTCTCGGCTGTAAATCTCTAGTGTCATGCCACTCGGGATCGCTATCCTCTCCCTCACCCGACTCGCTCACTGACCTCCATGTCCTCGGTCTCCTCCTCCATCTCTCCCCCTGTGAACTCCTCAGACTCGAGTCTATATCAATAGGGTCATCATTGCTATGGGTGGGGACCGGTGGCAATCCAAGTAAAGGTGCCTGAGGAGCACCGACTCTCGCTCGGGCATACCACCCTCCTGGCTGCAATAGGGATGCCAGGAGTAACAACTATCCAACCCCGGCCCCTAGGACCGCCCCTAGGACCTCCCCTAGCCTCCCGAACTGATCTGAACACTGGCACCACTAGGGGAAGCATATCAACATAAGCAAGGCCGAACTGTTGAGGCACTCGATCAAAGGGGTGTGTCTCTACCTTCCCCATCCTATCCACAAGCTGCCCTGTAGTAGAGCAGGAAATCAAAGTGAAGGTCTCCTCACCCCACAACCCTGCCATGGCCTGATAAGGTGTGGCCTCCATATCCTCAGTAGTCAGGGAAGCAACTGGCTGGTGGGGTGCTCTAAGCACCATCATCTCTATCCATCTAGCTGCCCTCACGGCTCTGGGATCCGCCACCTCTATACCTCTCCCATAAGGGATGATACGCTCATAGACCCAGCTCATAACCAAGGTCGATGGCTCAACATGATTGTCCTATAAATGAACCACCACCTGTATAAGTCATGATAGGTGGTCCCAAGTATATCAGCTCCCCAGGCATAAATCCGACCATGTGCCTCAATCTGTGATGATGGGGGCCCAACAATAGAGTAAAGTATCCCCTCCCTTGTCCCCGATCAATCTCAAGCAAGGATGCCCATAATGGCCTGACGGATCAGAGGGATGGGCAAGCCAGGAATAGAATGGACCTTCACCCCCTTCTTCAAACCAGTGGAGACAACTGCGTCTCCCATATAGGTGGCCCACTGTGTCACCTGAGCTCTGGATACTGCTGTATCAAATGAAAGTCTCCTCCCAATAATCGACTCCCAAAATGTGGTAGACATCCTCTAAGGTGATAGTCCACTCACCCCTGACACCTGGAAATCGAAAAGTGTTCCGATCTGCATCCCAGTAAGAAAATAAGTCACATAGTATGTGACTGGCAGGTGTAACATGGGGGACCCGTGCGATCCTCAATATACCTACCCTCTGAAGAGTATCCTGCTCATCCTGAGAGAGTGCATCTAGCACTGCTGGAAGCCAATCACTCTCTCTCTCTCTCGGCTCCATCTGATGTACTCTTCCTTCTTCTACAAAACACACAAAAACACGCAAAAAGGAGCAAGTTAGTATCAAGATTGCATTGAAAAAAATCATTAAAGCAGGTAAGAATGCTAGAAATGCAAAAATGAATTCAAACAAGTATTGTTTTGGCATTCTGGAGAGAACCGCCACCCTGAGCAGGGTGGCGGTTCCATAACCACCACCTTGGAAGGTGGCGGTCCTATAACCACCCCTGCTCAGGGCGGTGGTCCTGTCCCGTTTCAAAATGGGTCGCATACCCTAAAAATGCTCAAAAATGCTAAAAAATGACCATTTTTGCTAAAACAAAAGCCTACCCATTAGGCGTCCCCCTAAGAGATACATTTAAAACTGACATTTCTAAAAATACCCCCATGACAAATTTTTCATCATTTTTACATTTAGGGTGCAAAAATGAATAATCAAGAAGAACTAACCTGAGATTTCGTGGGTCGAGGTTCTACTCATGGAGGCATGATCGCTATCTCGATGCGAAACGTTTCGACTATATTCTCATTGAAAACCATCACCGTGGGTCCCAGAGCTCAAAAACTATCAAATCAACACGTGTAAATGAATAGGAAAATGGTCCCATTATATATATATATATATATATATATATATATATATATATATATAGTGTTTTGATGCATTTTTGAGTGCCCCTTTCATAGGTTTAGAGCGCCAACGGAGGTAAGTTCTCATCCCCACACAAATGGTAAGTCCTCATCTCATACTAATTTAGTATTTATTTTTTGATTTGTTTTGTCTATCTACACTTGAGTCTTCTTTCCATTTTACAGGTAGCGGGAACTTGGATGATGACATTTCGACACACGGGCATGTCAGGTATAATTTCTAACTTCCCATTTTGGGACCGCCATACTCGGACCCACCATTTTACGCCTCTTCATGGCTAAAACACTTCTCCGAGGGCAATATGTATGTACCCAAAATTTTAGTAGGGTATTGTACCACCAAACGATGTTACACATGCCCCAATGATGATACAGGTCACCTCGCAAGGTGTTCGGATCTAGAAAAGCTCATGAAGTATATGTTAGCATCCCAAATGCTTTATTCATGTTCCTTGTGCTTTGTTTTATTCCTCTACCCTTCATTTCTTAGCTTTTTGACCTTTAGTGATGAAACCACCACCGGCCTAGGGTGGGGTGGTCCTGTAACCACCCCCCTTCGGGGCGGCGGTCCTTCACGTTTTTCAAAGCACATTCTTTTGATCACGACTTGCGTAAATTTTCAACTTTTACCAGCTTTTCTCCACCACCTTGCTTGTATTAATGTTTTATGTCCCCTAGAATAGTGTTTCTCCATTGTTTAATGGTAAAAGAGTTCTAATGGGAATCACCTTTGGGTGAATGTGAAATCTATAAATAGCCAGCTTGTTTTCAAGCAAATGGCCCCTCAAAACTACCTCTCAATTTCTCATTTTCCATTGTTTAGTCTCTCAATTCTTGCTTAGAGTTCATTTTGTTTTCATGTTTGCATCCATGCTAGTTTTCCTTTTCTTTTAAAAGCCATTCAATCTTCTTGCTTCAGTCTTGTTCATAGTTGTTCATACAAATTAGTTTAGAGCAGAGTAGTGTCAGTTATAGATTGCATCCATTAGAGTTGCAGGTTGTGTTCTTCACAGAAGGTGGATTCTAGAATCTCTCGGTACTCTTGCATTGTATTCCCACAATAAATCCCACTAGGAATTGCATATGCCAAGCTCTGTCTCTTGCGTTGTCCCTCTCCTACTCGCATTATATTTGGTCTATATCCAAACTGCCATTGTTCGAATACCTTTTTCTATTGATGCTAGCATATACACACTCTTCTAGATTCACGTGAACATGAAGGAATGAGGAGATCATTATGAGGGGAAAAATTCATACACTACTAGATTCGCCACTATTTCTACAAAATTCCAGGTTTTATCTGTCAAAGTTCTAGTTAAAATATATCAAATAGAGTAGTGAAACATTTCATTTCAGTTAAATTTCATTCTCGATATTACCAGGGAAGCTGTGGGGATTGATAGTTTCTGAGAAACTATGATTCATTCCTCACTTCTGAGGTAGGATCGAGAATCTTTCAATTAAGTTAATCAGCTATCTAGTTATTTAGGATAAACTCACAACTGCATAGGAAAGTAGCTACACCGGGCTACCTTGTTTGTTTTAATTTTGTTATTAGATTAGTTGTCATTTTTTGAATATATTAGATTAGTTGTTCTTTCAATTCCATTTAAAATTCTATTAAAAAAATACAAAAATAGGAATATATATATGTTGTAGATATATCTTGCATAGTTAATTTATTTCATTTCAGTTAGGTTTATATTAACCTTGTATGACAATCACGGGACCTAGAGAGCCCAGGGAATACATTTTTGAGCCAATCGTGCCTCAACCAAATATTGTTGCAGCAATAACTGACATAGACCAAAATCTCAGAATTCAGGTCTTCTGAACAACATAGACCTACAAGAAATCAGCACACAGTTAAGAGGATTAAACATAGAAGACGACAAAGCACACACGTTCTAGTCAAATCAGCCAAATTATAGATTGCCTTGATAGATATCCGTATGACTGTAGAAGGACCTAAAAGAGAAAAACATTTGGTTGTGATCCACTAGTCCCACACCAGATGCAGGAGAGACCTCCTCATTGATATAGACACTAGCTTACGTATCCAAGTTGCCAGAACACCTGTTAGGTACTCTCGAGAAAATCATGTGCAACTTCTAGTTCTAAACGTAGAGGCCGAAAAGGCATACGATTATTGGATACTTGGGATCAGAAGAAGGGATTGATTCTTCACATGACCATAGGAGGTCCACAACAACCACGAACTTACGGTTGTGATCCAAAGGTCCCACAACCCAACGGGCCTACAAATCAATCCAACGTTGATGCTAGTTTGCGAACATTAGTGTTTAGATCCTCTCCACTCCCACTAGACATTATCACACAACTATCATTATTAAACATAGCAGCTAATCAAGCTAAAGATTTTTGGACTAGACCAGAATCATCCATAAAACACCAAAAGATCCACTACATATTTAGCCATTCCATTTTCATGACCTTGTCGGAGACATATACGAAGCACCCACAGGTTATCTTCCACGTATTCCATAACCCATAGATCGGATAACAACAGCTTGATATTGATTGGAGCCTTTGAGTAGCTATCCTCACCGAATGATCTATCACACCGGTTCAGGTTAGGAGGGCCTTCTTTGCTTTAGATTCACAGATCCCGCCATCATTATTGTGTTGAAACATAAGATTACCTAACTAGCTTATCTCATCCCGCATGTATTCCATCCCCACCGATTGTCTCGGCATAACCTCGGGAGGTCGGGTGTGAGGAAGAGTCACTTGTAGATTCCTCATTCACCAATTCATAATTCACCTAATTATCTTATTTTGCATATTTTACTCACCAAAATTCTATTGCTCATTCTTCTAAAACTGTCTCTATGTCTTCATACTATCTCGCACACTTTTCTCCATCTTTGTTTTAGCTTGTCTCACTTTTCTCGATTCTTTCTTATCAAATCATATTATTTCCATACCTTCTATTCAATCATATTCAATTCCATTTCACTCTTCTTCTTATTAAATTTATGATCTTTGATGATTATCTACTTAGCAAGCCTCCTTTTTCAACTTTTATATTCCTTTTTTGTAGCATTTCTTCATCATTTTCATCTTATGTATCTGATCTTATTGTCTTATTTTTCTATATCTATATCACCTTCAATAATACTCCTCTTTGTGATGTTTTTGCGCTCATTCACTTTCACAACTCCTATCAACACTCTCTCTCTTTTATGGTTCTTAATTTGAAATATTTTAGACTCTCTACCTACTCCACCTACTGAATCTCCAACTCATTCATACAAATTTGACTTAAGCTTTTCAAAAGAAGACACACTAGACTCTTCACTTCAAACATTTTCACTACATAATTTGTCTATATACAACAAAATTTCACATACACTTAAAGACTTCAAGTTTCAAAGGTTCTCTAACCTTTGATATTTCCTATGAAGTTAAAAGGTTCATAGATTTTCCATCTTGGGTGAATAGGACAAGTCAATGTCTCTTACTATTCTTCTTCGAGCTTGAGAGAAGATATTTTTCATGCTTAAAGTTTGGGTTGAATCATAACCTTCTCCAATTTTTTTATCACAAAGAACCGAGATTTTGAAGCACTTTTGACTTTCAACCCACATAATTCCACTTAGTTGTTTGAATGGTTCACTAATTTTCACCTGAGGAGGATTGAGAACTCCATTCAAGATATGATATTCACAAGTGATGAACCCTCCTTGATCAATACATAGTTTAGATACTCGTTGTAATGTGAGATATTGCACTTTTATTTAGGGATTCCACTTAGAAGCTTTAATATCACCCTTTACAACTTATTAAAAGTGGGAAAATTTCAAAAACTTTAACGTTTCTAAATGTTCTCCATAATTCAAAAAGTTCTTCACATTAACTCAAGAAAGAAGAAGATTCATACATTTTTGATAGAGATTTGTATGAAACCCATAAAAAAAACTAACCTTGTGTCATTTCCACATCTCTCCATATTTTGTTCATCGAACTATCTTGACCCGAATGAAATTTGATAATTATTTTTCCAATGGTGGTGTACTAACCCCACAAAACGTTTTGTAAATTTTCTTTAAAAATTATTGGCTAAAAGATTTTATTTGATGAAATCATGATTTCTAAAACCCTAGATCAAAGTAAATTGCAGTTAACAGGCCTAAAAGCACAAAAGAAATGATTTTTTTATTTATTTATGATGAAATTAAAAATTCTTTCTTTTGTAGGTTAAGGAAGATTCCTTCATAATTACAAATGCTTTCCAAGCTTGAGACACTCTTAAACACTTCTATGCTTGCAAATTAATTATGTAAAAACTGGTAAAGCATAAAAACATTTCAACTAGTTTCTTCACCTTTTGAGGGTTGTGGATTACTTTGAAGTATATAAAAACTTACGTGGGTGTTCTAGACCTTGTGAGATCATTCATAAAACATTGAAACAACACATTTCAATGATTTTACATGTATGTGCAATGAACTTACCTCTAAGAACCCTTTCAACAAGAGAGAAGATCATTAACTTCATCATTATTCACAAAATATCTATATTAGTGATGTAAAAATTTTCTATGGCCTCTCTATACGAGTTCAATCATGATCAAGAGAAATATATTGAAGAAAAAATCCTCATAATAGTGGATTCATGAAGGATTGAGACAATGTTTCTTGACTCACTCTCCGAACAACATGGAGAAATTGAGTTCACACCTTGACCTTCACCTAGAAACCATTTTAACGATCAATAATCTTACAAATGACTTATGAATATGGTATAAATCAAAATATTTATTAATGAACAAAACAACTCAACTTGATCTTGATATCTCAAGACACATGTCAGAAAGAGAAGAAGCTTATCTGAAAATTGCTCATAACTGTTTCAAAAATTAACCAAATTACCTTGAACCTTTTATAGAATCTCGGATTGGAGTTCTCTTTAAAAAATTATTCTATAATTTATCTAAATAATCCCTCATATTTTTTTCTTGAGTGCTAAGAATCTAGGCAGCTCAAAATGAACTTCTCAAGGAACCAGTCTTGCAAAAACTTGAATAACTTGCTCAAATGACCTCTTGAGGACCTAAAATTTTCATGAAACTCAAGGACACGTGCCTTCATCATTTCCAATGGTTGATTTGTCAAAAATAGACCTAAATTTTTCTATACTATCCCATTTTCATGAAATTATAGTTTGGGTTCTTGAGGGCGGTTTTGGGTAGAAGTGACATTTTGCTTCAAAACATATTTCTTGACCTTCTGAGCCCTAAAATGAGTTCATCCATATGAGATACACATGCTCCAAGTGTGTAATTCTTCATTTTTCACCACAAAAAATCAACCTACATGACCCACATACACCTTGAGAGCATCAATTTGACTCAATAAGGACTGACATGGACTCAACATTACGTGACTCTATGGACACACCCATTTCCATTACAAGGATGACATGATGTGCTTTAGGAAATAAATGAAAACATAACACAAGGTGGGAAAAAAATCCCCCTTTTTCATTGACGTCAAAACTCACACAAACCAAGGAAAATTGATGACAATGTGACAATCCACATGACTAACCAACAACATATTTTCCTAGGATCGTATTCTCCCCTTTGACATAATTGAAAAAGGGTTCCATAATCAACACACTGAGAAACATGCAATCATGATCTAACATTTATCATCTCCCCCTTGGATGATGTATGGTATTCTTCACACCTATTTTCTTGAGCTGTCAACTAGATTTTATTGTCCACAAGTCTCATCTTGTCTATGTCGAGGTCTTTTCTTTCCAAGATATTTCAATAATTTATTTTAACATGTCTTGAAGTTCTATAATATTTTTAAGAAATTTCACTTAGATAATGAGGATGCTAATACATGATCATTATAATGAGCTGGAATCTCCCCCTAGGATTGACATGCCAATCTTTATCATAGAGACTTAACTAAAATCCTAACTATCTTACAAGAGATATTCCAAAGATGATATACATCTATGATGGTCTTTAACCTTATCACACATCTAATGTCAATACCATATACACATAATCATAATTGATTTCATGGCTAGCATATAAATCATCACATCTACTTACTTTCTTCACTTCCTTACTGATTTTAGTTATCAAGGTACCTCTTGAACCATCAATCTCATTTGATACAAAAGATCATTTCAGACCATGATATAAGGCTACACTTTAAAATTTGCACAGTTCCCCATCAACTTAGTCAACTACCTTATCCTTCTTCAAGATCATTATTACTTTGTTTGATGACCAATTCTTTATCAATGCATAACTCTTGGCTTGACTTCATACCTGTAACATTATTTTCTCAAGAAATATTAGCATTCTTTGATTACCCTTTTATTATACTATAACATATTAGCAATCTCACTCATGGTCTTGACGCTTCATTTGAATTACTTAATAGGCTAAGTAACACACTTTTCATACCTTCTTACACATTTAGGAGTCACTCTGAGCATTTCAACTTGAATAAAATTGCCTAAAGTGGATTCCAAGACTCAAAATTTCCTATGTCCTTGATATTTAGACTTTCATAAGATAGCCCTCAATTGCTTCTTTATATCTTCCACAACCTTCTGGTGATCTTCAAGGAACCTCATCATGCTCTTACATTAATAGTATCTCGACATACTTCCAATTTCATCAACTTGCCTTGATTCAATCCATTCTAATTTTATCTGTAGTACTATCTCATCCTATATGTATGTATCTTTTTCATAATTTTAATGCCTATTCGTCACAAACACACTAAGTAATGAGCTTATTATGGAAGATTGTCTTCATCATGATAGGATATGGTCTACCAAAGATGGTATGCACAGTCTCAATTTTGGTCCATTATCATATTAGATTTAGTTGTGCTTTTTTATTGAAGGGTGTCAAAAGACACAAAACATATTCATCTCCAAAGATACCTTTACCTGGTCTAATATAGATGAATAATTCCACATATCTCACCATTTTGCTTCAATACAAACTCTTTTATCCATCTCAATCATTATAGTAGTCCTTAATGCTTGACATCATAGTCTCATAATATTCTTATTGGTTCTTAATTCTCCTTTTAGATAGATCAAATGATGAAACAAATCCACTGATTTAGCTTGAAAGAAACCATAATCATGCTAGTTCTAAGATCAACAGGTCCAACATAGGTTTAGGAGCACCATTTTGATGAGTCTTGGATCCAAATAACCTTCTTACACACATAAAAATGTTTAAGAGTCCTTCTCTACTATTCAAACTTATTAACTTCCTTGAAGCAACTATACAAACTCCTCAACAACATCTTCCTCTTATACAAAGTAAATACAACTTACCTTTGTCCTTGATATGCCTCACACAAGAAATTAAATGTTTGAGACATGCTTACACTTTCTTGCTTGTAGGTAGTACCCTCCTTGATGATTTGAGCCACTTATAAATATGATCAAACCTTCTAATAAAAATCTTGGACACTTCACCTATCTTCATGATATTTCCTTCCTCTTTCTTGGAAGTAGATGTCTTATCTTCTTTATACATTGTTCTTACTCTTACAAGATTACCATTATAGTGCATACCTTTCTCTTATGTGAAAATTCTTCACTAAGCCAACAACATTAACTCCACTTACTTCATGATTTAATGGAATACACATTATCTCTGATCACTTAAAGATCTAGTACACATAAACAACTTAGACATACATTGGGGTGCTTTAACATACCTTCTAATATTCTCGGACACTCATGACTTGGTCTAATATATATTAAACGAGACATAGACCAAGATAAATAAGATGAACCATCCAAGTAATTACATAGGTTGTATATATCAAGAGGTCATAATGAACAAGAACCATATATTATTTCATCAATACATAGATTCCTCAAGAGATGTATATTCTAGCACAAGATATGTTCTAAAATTGTTACACCTTAGCATACCACCTTTGACTGTTATGAACTCTTTGTAAACTAGAAAAACACCATATAGAAATTATAGTCATTATTTTACCTCAATACTTATTTCTAACCCCAAGCGCTCCACCTATCATCCAACATACACTAGGCACTCACCCGAGGCGCACATGGGCATCGAGCCCCTCCTTTATGTGAGATTTGCAAGAGAGTTATCCCATTAATGAAGAATTATTTATAGAAAAATAATTACACTCATCTACTTTGAAAGGAATAAGGTATAACTAACAGATCTAAACATTAATACATCACAAAATCTAAATAACATTATAAGAAGTAAAATAAATGAGAGATCTGAGTCATGATAAGCCATATAACATGAGGGTTTACACCCATAAGTAGTTTACATAGAATAGAGCCATGTATATTGATTTAACAAAGTTCTAGTAGCCATATTACATTCAAAAGGATCATCTCAGACCATATACACTAAATGATAGAGACTTAACTCCTGTAAGCCTATCTGATCAAAGATCCTAACTATACTTTTCCCCATTATTTCCCTTGTTACATATCTCCCAATACCCATACATATGTTTAATGGTATCCCTTACAACCCTCTAGCACTAATTACTTTAAACCCTAGCACCATGAACTCTAAGCCCTTAGCATTTCTACAACACTTTGTTACTCTCCTTCTCTTTCTCTACATTCTCTATGCATTCTCTCTATTTGTCTCTATATCTTCCCGACCCAAACACCTCTTTAAATCGGATCATCGACCATCGCCATGAAGATCACGTGCCAAGTTTTGATGTTGTCCTCCATTAGTGAGTGTTTATCCTCTTCACAAACCTTTCACTAACTATAATGATGTCTTTGGGAATATTTCCTGCATGGAATATCCTTTTCTTAACCTCTAAGGTTCCAAGATGGAACCTTATCCACTCATCATGCCTAGTCGGGTCCTCACATTTTTCCTCAAGTGACTTCATGATGCCGAGATATGGATAAGTCCTTTAAACCCTTGTTCTACCTCCTGCGTGTGCCTTGGTTTCACTTAAACCCTTCTTAAAACCATTTTTCATGCACTATTTTCCCTAAGCACCCTTCTATCTACTGATCTTGCGTGTGTGCACCTCTTGGTACTCAGCCAATATTTTAGGGTCCAACATCACCCCACACTATACGTGTTCTCTGTCCTCAAAACATTCTTCTTCCTCAAATAATAAAGAATAGAGGTATCAAAACAATCAAATAATGAAAGGATGAAATAAATGGAATAATAGAAGAATGTTCTATTACTGCATGAGGAGTGGGAATTCCTTCTTCATGATGCCTCAATTTTCTCCCATGTGTCTTCTTCTCCTTGTGCCTATTAAAGTAGGTCACCCACTAATGTGTTCACTTCACCAAAACTAAGTTCCTCTCTCTTAGATTTTAGCATATCAACAATGATTTATAGCTACTTGTTAATATATCCTAGTGCATCCATCCAAAGTGAGAGAATTGGGGGTATAGTTCCTTTAGTTTATTATTAATCAAACCCCGTAAGGTCTCAATTACTTCTAATTTCCTCTCAACTTTAGCCAGGATATTTTCACGCTCTTCCCTATTACCTTTATGCTTTTCCTAAAATTCTTATAGATACATCTCATGTTTAGAAACCAATATGCATACTACCCTATCCTTATTGCACAAATGTCATTGTCACACGGCTTCACCCATCTTTGTGGTGGTCTTTACTTTGGAAAGGAGCTTAGAGTAATGAGTCGTTGTCTTCCCAATATTCATCTTTTCCTCCTCCTTCTGTCATGCCATCACCTCCTTTGTTGACTCTAATGCAAGTGGTCACCTTTCCATGGTGAGGATATGATTCAAGTATTCCAAGAATTGCATGGTTGACTCGTATTTCTACTCTAAAGCAGGCTGTGTCCGGTGCTTCAAGATTATGGCATCTGAAATGGCCTCTATCTTCTTATGGATTTTGTGAACATTTTTCTTTTCATCCCTTAGATTGTGCCTTAATTGTGCACTAATCAATTCCTTATGTTTTATATCTTTGTCCCGCTCAATGATCTTCTCATCCTTTTTCTCAAGCTCTTCCTCCAAGACCCTTATTCTATCATTTTTCCCAAAGAATATTACCTCTACCTCCACTAATACTTTGTTGAGCACATTATAATATTACTCATCAAATATTTTCTAGGAATTTACCAAAGAGTTTACTCCCTTGTCATCCGTATCTTTATCAATGTATCTCGCTTTACCTCAAATTGGGGTTCATCGACATGGGACTCAAAAGCCCAAGATAACATTTTCCTCATGTGTGGGTACACACCCTCTTCATCAAAAGAATACCAAGTAAGGAGTTGGTTTATGGGCACATTAATTTGGAAGAAAATGTGCAATACCTTATTTGGATCTTTAATGTAAGTCATTTCTTATTCTTATGTTGTTACTTTACCATTTCCACCTATGCATGCTACCTTTAGGAAGCTTATTGCTAAGTTGGGGTCTCCACCCATGATTCTATATTCGTTTCCCACATTCACACTTTCCTATGTTTCCTTCAAGAATTCATCGCTGCTTTTCTTAACTTTGTGCTCTACCAACCGTTGTATAATTCCTGTCAATTCCTCTTTATGGTATTATCCATCTACTCCTTGGTTGAGGTCTTCTGATCCTTCATTTTTACTTCCTTATTCTCCCCTTTGTTGTGAGTGTCTCCTTTATTATCTTCCTTTTCTTCATTTCCTTCTTCCTCTAACTCATGTACATTGTACACAGGATGATTCTTAGCCTTGTCATGCTCTTCATCATATTCATCGCCCTTTCAACCTCCATGCTTTTGTTTCACTTGAGTCCAACCCTTTTTCACCCTCCACTTCTTCCTTACTTGGTGATTCCGGTTCGGGAATTCTCTTTTCTTCTTTCTCGGTGAATCTTCCTTACCGATGACTCTTCCTTTTGCATTAACTCTTTCCTCACAAGAGACTTCTTTTAGCAGACATAAGTAATGGTGCCCACACCCGAATCTTGCACCCCTACTATTTTCATTTTCTATGCGCTTGTCAAGCATTTTCTCAGAGTTTCTCCTCTATCTCTTTTTCTTAGCATAGTATTCCTCCATGCGGTGGGGTCTTCAAGAATGGAGACATTGTCTTCAACATAAGCACCCTTTTCATACTTTGGACTTATGCACCAAATAAACCCTCACCGATGTCCTCCCTATAGTAGGTAATGTTACTGGGTTTTAACATGTGCATGTCATGGGAGACATACTTCTCCACATATGTGTGCTTCTTGGGGTATATTAGTTTCCTACACCACTCTAAGTAGTCTTGATCCACTAAACTCAAATAAAATTTGAGTTTCTTCACCTCTTTGAAATGATTGACCCCATCTTGGAAGTATTGCGTTATGAAGGAGAAAGGTAATTTACACCAAGGACTCTTGGTGCCATCTACCAAAGTAAATTTGTCGATGCAAAAATACTAGTAAATGACGAACTCAACTTCTCCTTACACTAGTGAAGGTAACTGTTTAGGTATTCTCCATTCATCCCCAAATGCATTGCACATCTAACTATACAAATTTTCTAGGAGTTCCTTATGAGCATCCATCATGGTGTCTATTGTCGTTCAAATGTGCAACAAACAAATTGACAATTTCCAAGCATGACAATGATACCCCTGTAGTAAAATTTTCATGTTTTATCATTCTGAGGCACCCCAGGTTTGCTGAATCATTCCATTAACCTCCCAATTAGTGTTAATTCATTCCCCTAGGTGATTTAGGAAATTAAAATAAACCCCCTAGGTTATTTTAGGAGTTCTTAAAAAATGCTATCTCTGGGTAGTGTTGTTAACGACTGTCACTGGCCTTCTCAGGACTAGAGAAACCCCCTAGAGTGGAATATATGATCTAAAACCAACATAGAGGTTAATTTAAGGCATATAAACATCATGGAAGTGATTTTGGAATATTCAGGGAAGATTTGAGGAGTTTGGAGCAGTTTGAAATCAGGGTTCACAGGCCTGGGCAATGCACACGCCAAAACAACTATTGATATTTTGAAGGTGATTCTATGAGCTCTAGATGGAATTAGGAGAAAAAAAAATCATAAAAATGGAATTAAAATCCATAAAATATGGCAAAATTATTTATTTCATAACACTTTAGTGTAATCATTTTACAAGTAATTTTTCTCATGTATATGTGCAAGTACCAGATAAAAATATGATTTTTAAGGGATAAAGTGGATGAATAAAGATATTAAACCCCCACCATTGAATTAAAAATAAACTTTCCAGTCAATATCATATAAAATTTCATCAAAAAAGTTCATCGGGAGCTCACGATATTGCCATCGCAAGTTGTCCCCAAGGTTCGAGAGTTAGTCAAATTTTCAGCTCCAAGCCTGGTGGGATTTTATGTCCCTCACATCCCTCAAGGTTGGTAAAATTTACCCATATTCCATGAATCCATCTAGACCCACATATGACCTCCAAGATTTCCATTTCATTCCCCAGGTGCTTGCGGGAGATCAAAGCCTCCACCGTTGGATCGCTGCCACATGTCATCACCTGAACGCCGTGGAATTTGATGTCCCTCATGTCCCTTTGAGGTGAGGGACATAAAACATGTAAAATTATCCCATCCCCTAAGGAGACTCCTATTCACTCATGTGACCTCTTCAAGAGAGAATTTCCAGCCCCCAGGTGCTTGTCAGGCCTTCATTCCCTACCATTGATCTCCGCCACATGTCGTCACCTTGCTCACCATGGAATTTGATGTCCCTCACGTCCCTTTGAGGTGAGGGACATCAAGGAAATGAAAATTTTCCTCATCCCTTCTCATCTTTAATTTTCAAATTTTAAAAATCCCTCTTGCTTCTAACTTCTAACATCTAACTCCTTCGTGCACAACTTTCTCTGTAACTTTCTCTGCAACTTCTCACCACCACTCCACCATTGCCAAAGCTCAAACCATCTTAGCCATAGAAAATAAATCCTTCACTCCATGAAAATATTTAGGTTCTAGAATAAATATTGATCAAATGAAGAATGAAGAAGCTAGAAGTTTGAAAATCTTCATTGCCATGAAACCGAAAATTGAAGAGATCTTACAAATCGATGCACGATTAAAAAACGTATGTTGCTGAATTTTTCTCTCTTAAAGGCCATTAAAAAATCATAATCAAACCTCCGATTTTTATAAATTAATTCTCATATAAAATAAATTTCACTTCAGGCTCCATGAAGAACAAAGCTTAATTTCCCGTCAAACCGGCAACCGGATCAAAGAGAAATTTCACCAGTGAAACAAGAAGCAAAAACCTATCACAATGGAGTTGATTTCAGAAAAAAGGAGACAAGAACCAGACCTGAAAATTTAAATCTCCATTAATTTCCACCATGACATATTAGTGGAAAAAATCAGCGAGCTACCTCTCCATTTCTCAGGGTTCTAGTGGGTGAAATCACGCAGAATTTGGAGGGAATGATAGTTGAAAAACCTAGTTTCATTTGAACTAGTTTTTGCACCATGAAGTCCCTTTTTTTGGGATATGGAGGAATTATTTTTCATTATATTTATTCCTTGTCACATGAATAACATCTACAAAAAAGGAAGTGAGCTACCTCTTCACTTCTCAGGGTTCCAGTGGGTGAAATCACGTGAAAATGGAGGGAATGATTGTTGAAAAATCTAGTTTCACGTAAATAAGTTTTCGTGCCATGAAGTCCCTAATTTTTAGGGATATGGAGGGATTTTTTTTTTTTTAGTATTCTTATCCCACCGATGAAAATCTCATTTTCCCACTTTTTCAAACAAAGGAATTACTCAAAATTCATACGATAAAACCAAGAATTTCAAGACCTATTTTGTTGCAATCTGACATCCACGGTGCACTTACTAAAAATAGCATGCCTTCCTACATAGGGGTCTATTACTTTAGGTAATCCACCATTTTAAGAGGTTACAAAGAAGGTGGTGAACAAAAAGGGAGTATCACAGGCAAAGTCATCAAAAATGTCATCTCGGCTCGTAATTCACACTTACTAAAAATGTTAAGTGGTTCCACAAGCCCCTCCTATAAATATCCATTTTTTCTAAAAGTAAAGAGGAGAATAGTAAGAAGAAATAATTAAAGCTACCATAGCTATTTGAGGTTGGGAAAAGATAACTATGACACTTACTAAAAATAGTAAGTTACACTCAAAGAGCAATTTGACATAATGGGACATATAACGCTAATCATTCAGGGGGACATCATTGTTCGGGATCATCATAGGAATTTTTCACAGTAATTCAAGATCCATATTAGTTCATTTATCTTCTCAAACATTCATGAGCTAATTTGAAGGATTTTCTTATTGTGTAAGTAGTTCAAAGATTCGAGTTTCACTACATTTGGAGCTTTCCATCAACAAGGATCAACAAACTTCATCGAGAATGATGTCTCCTCTTCTTCTATCTCTCTCGTTCTCTTTCTCTCTCTTCTCAATGTTCTAATTTTTCATTGGGGTTGCACTTTTTCATATGTCTTAATGCTCCCAATGTAATAACTCACCTTTATGTTATAAAAAGGGACTTAAAAGCTTCCTAAGAAGTTGAAAATTTTTAAATTATGTGAGGACATATGAAAAGGCATTGGGGGGTAGATGATGAGTCACCTCTCATTCTATAAATTGTAAATCCATTCCCATTTCAAATGGTTGGTGATTTATTTTGTAAACTCAAGAGTGCATTGAGAGAACAAAGGAGATAGCCAAATTATTCCATTCCCCTCATTCTCAAATTTCCTCCATTTCCCCACTATGTACAACTTTGGTTTGAGCAATCAATACAAGAAGAAGGAGTTTCTAGCTTTCTTTGACTAAGGGATTTCTTGATATTTTGTGGTCATAGAATTCTATTTGGTCTTGTAGTTATTTACATATTTATTTCTTCTCATAAATACATATGTTGAAATTTTTAACTAGTGTGTGTGTGTGTGTAGGAATCTGATTTTCTACCTGCAACATTAGTTCTCCTATCTCATTTCTCACTCCCCTTTCCCACTTTATAGGAAAATTCCTCTCTAGCAATAAATTGCTAGCATTTTTGTAGGGTAAGTGGAGCACCCTATTTAATCCCCAACTACAAGGCCACTAGGAGAATCCACCTTTTTACTTACGCATGCATATATGGAAAATACAACGGTTAAGTAGAGGGACTTAGACTCGTAAAGTGTTGGCTAGAAATCCACCAATTTTTCCCCAAATTGTTTTCTCGCCAATAATTTTTGGCACCCACCATGGGGAAGATTTAGTAGCATTGCACCCAAAATATGACCATAAGGTCCAAAAATACAAAAAAATCAAATATTGAAAAAAAGTTCATGGAAATCCATTGTTGAAAGATACATTGTCAATTCTTACACATGACCCTTCATATTCCACAATTTCTTTTCATGTTTCCACCACAAAAGTTTCCAAAAGTTGGTTGAAGGAAGATACACTAGGTTAAACAGGTTGAGAGGTGTTGTTGATACCAATTTCGAGGCTTTGAAAAATCAACAAGAATGAATTAGAGATAATCCATACTTCTTCTATCAAGCCTCCTCTCCATCTAGGTCTTCAAGTAGTTCACCTGAAAATCCTATCAAAACTCTTGTTGATACTCCCCCTTTAAATTTTCCCATTTTTCAACTATCATTGAGCATTGAGTTCCTAGAAGAAGAATAATTTGAAGAAGAATTTGTAGAAGAAAGAGCTGAAGAAGAAGCATAATTGACAATGGAAGATGAAATAGAAATACCTCAACCCATTGTCCCATGGGGAATACATATAGGCTCGCTCTCTGTTGAACCACATCTTCATGACCTACCAACAAGTTCATGCAAAAACTTTCCAAAGTTCAAAGGCAATGGCACACAACATCCTGGAGAACACATTGCTGCTTTAACGACATCATGTGGTATTCTTGGTGTCTAAGATGAAGATGTCATGGTTAGATTGTTCATGGAATATCTCCAAGAAAAAGAAGAAAAATGGTTCTACCTCCTTCCTACCAGATCCATCATTGGTTGGAATGACATCAAGACTACCTTTAAGGAAGGATTTAAATCAACTGAATACTTTCAAGACCTCTTGCTGTAGTTGGCTCAAATGAAGAAAGGAGAAAGTGAAACTATGAGTGAATTGGTGGCCCTGTTTCAACTGGTTGCTTCACAGGATACTGGAAGAAGATTCACCATCTAAAATTAATGTCAGGATATTCTTTATTAGTGCTCAATAAATAGAGGTGTGATTTTTCTTACAAATATTTCAACCGAGGTATATTGTAGAAGAAAAAATATTGGACATTGAACTTGATGATGATCTCATCCTATCTAGAAAGATCAAAAATCCCTCAAAGGGAAAATCTCAACATCCTGGAGATGAAAGAAATGATCCTTTTTTATAGAAAATGCAAAATGAAATGGTGTCATTGAGGAGGGAAATATTTGAAAAAAAATCTTCTCAAAGAATAAATGGAAATCAGATTGCAAGAGAACCCTGAAGGCTTGCCTTGGAGGCCCCACCCTTTAATGCAAATTTTAGGAGTAAGGAAAATGAAGAGGATTTTGAACAAGAAGTGAAGGTGGTGATTTCCTAGAAAGTGATGATTTTTATAATGATACACAAATAAAATTCTACAAATATTCTAGAGGTGATGAAGATGATGAAGAAGATGCACCTAGGGTCTCATGTGTAGTATTCACTCATTATCATTATAAGAAAGGAATGCATCCCTCCACTGTTGCAAAGAAAAAGAAGGTTGGTGATTATCCTATGGTGACTCTAAAAAAAATACTGAGTCAAGGATCTCTTCTCCCACCCTCCATGGATTCTGCATTGTTGAAGCCTGATCTTGTAGCAAGTAAGAAAGCTCCCACAATTCCAAGTAATTCTTCCTATGCCTCTTCCAATTCTAAATCTAAATATGCTCCTGTAAAATCTAGTACTTTGAAAGCTCCTAGTGTACCTTTCAAAATACCCTCCATTCCCCAAAAATCTACTCTTTCTTCCAAACCTATCCTAAATCCAAAAGTATTCCCTTCATCACCCTCACCTGCATCTACTCCTTTTGACTTCATAGAATACATGAACAAAGCCAAAGTGAATATTACTAAAACCAAATATTTTCGACTCACCTTGAACAATTTGAGAGATTTGTTTGATATATTAGGAATGTAAGTTTTACACCCATGTTATAGAACACGATTCTAAAGGAGTAATATTAAACCCACTTGTGTCTCCCTCACGTAACATGCTTTCCTTAAGTGCATCCAATATTGACAAGGTCGATCCTTTCTATGTGTCCCTTCTTGCTGGAAAATGTGTACTAAATAATTTCATAATAGATTATGGTGCCTCAGACAATGTGATGCCTTTAAAGGTTACCAAGGCTCTCAAACTCACCATGAATCCACTCGGTGGCTCTTGTTACTCTTTGGATTCAAATGAGGTCCCACTTGTAGGGAAGGTCAAAGGTGCATAGGTGGATCTTGCCATATTTATAGACAAGAAAGTTTTAGTGATGATTTTGGTAGTAGATATTCCGATTCATTTGGAATGTTGCTAAGTAGGGGTTTCACACAGTTTGGGGGTAAAATTCAGATGAATTAGTCTTTCACAACCATACTAGTGAAGGGGGACATGGAGAAATTTCTTCCAGAGAAGAAGATGAGGTACATGGTATGAAATTACAGAAGCCCAAAAACAACATCTTGTATCAAGATAGCAAGCGGGTGAATTACTTTGTGACAATTGAGGAGGAAGAGGATATTCCCATCTTGATAGGGCCAGACATTCCTTCCCAGAGAGGTATGGACCTTGAATAAGCATTGAGGATATTTGAGTTACAAGAGGGTAGCTCTGAATTTCTAAATGATGCAAACCATGAAGAAGAGGAAATGGTTCTTGGTGATTTTCAAACAAAAAAATCAGCTTATGTGCTTATCCATGATGAAGAGATATTCTCATTCCCATTTGAAGATGAGAACTCCCTTAATCATGTCACCTAGGAAGATACCAAGTCACTCTCAGTAATGAGCCCTCAAATAGTGAGAAACAACCATCTCGTATAAGAACTATTACGAGATGTAGAAGAAATAGATGACCCTGAGCTCAATCTCGAACTCCTGATACAAGCCATGAATCTACAAGACAAGTGTGAATCTTATTTGAAATCTTTAACCAATGTAAATATAGGCCATGTTGAAATAAATAAATAGGAAAAATATGATGCCCCTCCTGATCCAATGGTCGATGGATGCAATGATGAAATCAAGGTGTTTTCTTTCCCATTCGAAGAGAAAGAATCTTTCCTTGATGAAGAAATTGAAGCAAAGAGTTTTTAGGACTTTAAAGTTGAATTTGCTCTAGAAAAAGGAGTGATAGAATGCAGAAATTCCCAAGATGATGAAGTAATCCCTCTGGATAGTTGCCTTGAGCTGTAAAATAAAGATCCTTCGAAGGCATACAAAGTTGAGCTACAGAAAGTGACAAAGGAGATCTATGTGCAAGAACTAATGGATGTAGTCGAAGTTGCAGAAGACCCCGAGATGATTCTTGATCTCTTAACTCATGTCATGGCCATACAAGATAAGTATGAGGTTACTTCCAGCCTTAGCGTCGATTATAACACCTCACAGTGGAGTAGAGATAAAGGATGAATCTAAGGTTTCTCATGGAGAAGATATCAATGAGTATAGACCTAGGAAAGAAATTAACTCAGAGTATTCAAGAAATTCGAATGAAAATCAGCTTTGGGGTAGTGATGAGATGCTCAATGAAGAATCAACTATGTTGATAAATACATAAGGCAATCGACACTATGAAACAAATTTCAAATAACTTGAAGGCACTGGAATTTCCAAGAAAATATCTAAGCATCAAGAAGCTCATGTGGAATCACTCCTACAAAAAACATAAACGGTCATGAAAGCATCCATATTTCATAAATAGTTAAGGAGAGGAGGCTACTTTCTAGAACTGGTCAATGGCTTTGTAGAACAACATCGCTTAGTTTTTCCCACTCAGGGGTAGCTTTTGAGGAATGAAAAGTGCTTTAGTGAAAGTGGGTTGTCCCCACTTTGTACCATAGGTGAATGCTAGGTGTGTTTCCATTTTTTTGTGTGTGTCATTTCCTTTCCATGTGTGTTGTGTGTTTCCTTTCATTGTTCTTGGCATTTTTGTGTTTCCTTCTTTGCTCTCTGCCTCTCTTGATGTAAGTTTTACATGACTCGTAAGTCCCAATGGATAAGGCACCATTCAATGGATCATATGGTCTAAAATTGAGATTCTAGATTCTCCATATCATGTCTTCATAGCGTTCATTCCATGTCATGTCCCCAAGCTAGAGTCAGTTGTTTTCATATAAATGTGCAACATGAAAATTGTCAATTTACTCATTGCAAATTTACATGAAAATAATGTCATAGGTATATTGTTCAAACCTATTGGCAAGGGATGGGTTCTCATTTAGGTATTCCCAAAAAAAATTATCCGGCCCATCAGGCACTCCAATCTATGAAAAGACAATGGTGATAAGGACATTACTAAACATGATCTTCTCTCCATTATGTGAAGCATCTATGATCTCCTCTGTAATGAAATCTAAGAGGTTATAGATGGTTCCCTCCAAAATCTTGTGGCACACATTCAACAAGGCCTTGTTGATCTCTATCCACCTCTCTTACCCATTCAACTTTGTAACAAGTGCACGTCCATCCTCATCACCCATTCAAGAATTATAGAAATTTCAAAGTAGCTTGAACCCTTCTTGTAGTCATAAGCCTCAATGGTCTTCGTAATGGCTTCCTTATCATCTAAGTCACTATCCAATTAATCTCCTTCATAGATAAGGTTGGTGAACTTAGAAATTATATGGGGGTTATGCATATCCTCCATCTTGAAAAATAGAAGTGGCATTCATGCATGCACAACATCAATCATTGGTATAGTTGCTCGAGCTTTCTGAAATAGGGAAACTTGTAGAGTTGTAATAACCTAACCTTCTTTATTTATACCTTTACCTCATCTTCATAGATGGGCATTCCATCTGGTGTCCTTTTCTCTATAGGATGGACTAGTTCTAGTGTAATTTCATTCTTTGTGGTGCTCATTTGATGGTTGTAATCACTGACACCATCTTCTTGATGTGAGACACCCATTCTTTACTAAGAAATATGCCATCTGGGTACTACATTTCCATGTACCATTCTTCATTGAAACTGGTAGAGATAACTTGTTTTCCCTTACCCTTTCCCTTCTTCGATGAAACATTTGTTACTTTCCTTATTACCATTCCTTCATTGGGTCCTTAAACTTCTTCCAATCTGCTGATCCCGGCTCTTACTTCTCAACTTTGTGGCTCTACTCCTTTGTAAATATTCCTTCAAACCCCATGCCCTAGCTATGTAATCCTAACCTAGAAAACCCTTTTTCCATAAGATGGCATAACAACCATGGAATTATTCCACACAAACTTCTCTTCTTACACCCATGTACTTATTTCCACTCTAGTTCATTGATCAAACTAGCTACATACACAAATATTCACAACTCTTCTCAAAATTTATTTGCAAGGATTCCCTAGTTCACGAGATCTCTTTGATAACTTAAAACACAAGGTAGAAAATAATGCACCCCCGATCTTCTATTTATAACTTTTTCTTTTCTCTGCAATAAATTCCATGCCACCTACCAACGTAATTTTGCAATAAAGGAATTTTTTTTTCCAATGCTAACCTTCAACACTTTTCCTCCATGCTCAATCCTACGTGAACAATTCCTCAACATTTTGGCATGAAACTTTCTCGACCATAGAGTTCTTCATGCTTTCTCCTATGCCGAAGTCAATTATTCTTCTATGTCTTGGACCAAGTTCTTTCCACTGCCTATCTCATGTTGCTCCTACACTTTTACCCTTGTACGTGGTTTCTCAAATCCTTTTGACACCAATCTTCCCTTATGTTCACCTTTTCCATGTGTGATCTTCCAATCCACATGTTTTTGATTTTTCAACCCAGGACATCCAAAACCATAGCTTCCAGTACTTGCCACATCACTCCACCCCATACAAAAATGGATGCAAGATCCTTTACGCATAGATTTTTTTTTAAAATAATAATTGGATACCAATGCATAAATGCGCTAAAAGAAAAAAAAAAAACAATGAGAAAGGGAAACAAAAAGAAAGGAAAATGTAATAAAGAAAACCTATGCTAATTGGAAATACTACCTTATTTAAAAACACAAAGAATAATTATTTATAAGTAGGGCTTTAGCCTACTCCCATTGAAATGGCCTAGTAATCGTGTTCCATCTAGCGCTTGTAATTAGAAAGTGCCTAAATCAAGTATATAGGATACAATTTATGGGCCCATCCAATGGAATTTGAATTTCCTAGGATGGCGCAAAACTTGGAATCATACAATAGAACCATCTTCCCAACCTCAAACTATTTGTTCTTGATGTGTCTATCATGTCATGCCTTCTACTTAGATTTTTCTATTTTCTGACTCTAGTGAGCAATAGCTCACCTCTCATCTAACTACATTAACTTATCAATCCTCTCCTCAAGAACTTGTTCATCATCTAATCCTCCTACGCACACTATATGCAATGATGGTAACATGAATTCAATAGGTAACACTCATTCCTCTTCAAAACCAATTGAAAAGGTGTGTCCTTATTCAATCTCTTATAAGTAGTCCGATATGACCATAACGTAGCATAAACTTTATGATCCTAATCATTTCTTCCTACATCACAAATCTTTCTTAACGTGTGATTCATAATTTTTTAAACGCCTCAAAAATCCCATTATTTTGTGGGTGATAAGGGGTAGTATTGTGGTGGGCTAACATGAAATCTTCCAACAAGATCCTAACTATCTCATTCAAGAAATGAGTACGCCCATCACTTGTTAAGCTCAAGGGACATCCATATCTCATGATTATATTTTCCCACAGAATCTTACTATTGTGGCTGTAGTACAATCCTTGTAGGTTCCGCTTCTTCCTACCTTGTAAGGTAGTATCTGCATGTAATGATATAGCGTGAACCTTTCCTTCACATGGCTGGGAAAATAGGGCCTATAAAGTCAATTGGACACTTCTTGAATGGTTATGCACTGACAATCAATATTAATGGAATTTCATTTCTTTTCCCTAGTTTACCAAGGCACTGGAAGTGGTCATAGGCCTTGCAATACTTGATACAATATTTGTAAACCATTTCCCACCAAAATCCTGCTAGAATGATCTTATGCATGGTTGCATTCCCTGTATAGTGTCCTCCTACAATTCCACCATGTGTTCCCTCCATGATTGCAACACTCTCATGTTCTAACATGCATGAGTGTAAAACCTCATCATTTCCTACTTTGTATAAGTCTCCACTAATTAACATGTAGGGCGCAACGTATATGGCTAACTTCTTCCTTTCCAAAGTCTTCATCCCCTCTGACACTATACCCATTTTGATAAACACATCAATATCTTCCAATCAAAGGGTGCACACCACAATCTAAACAAGCATGCATCTAGCATTATATCCTCAATTTTATACATTTCCTCCCCTAAGTCAATCCTTGATAAATGATTAGGTCCAAAATTACTCTTACTCGGTTTCACAACAACTGTAAAATCAAACTCTTGAAACAACAACACCCACCTATATATGTGCCCTTATAAAATGGGCTTATTTACCAAGTACTTCAATGCCATGTGGTCTGTGTATAATATAAAGGGTGTTTCCAATAGGTGTTGTCTAAATTTTTGTAGCATGTAGATCATTGAAAATGCCTCGTTCTCAGTAGTAGTATAGTTATGTTCTTATGGGGTTAGATTCCTACTAGAAAAGTACAAGGGGTGGTTGAAAATTCCCTCTTTAGGTTGTGCTAAGATTTCTCCAATTGCCATCCCTGAAGCATCAACATGTACATGGAATGGCTTATCCCAAGAAAGAAAGCATAATATGGGTGTAGTGATAAATCTATTATTTAGTGTATCAAAACCATTTATTACACCTCTCCCAAAGGAAATGTACTTTTGTTTTTTAGCAAATTTTCCAACAAAGATGATGATCTTGGCATACCCCTTAATAAATATTCGATAATACCCCATATTTCTAGGGAATCCACGCACTTAACTCTAGCTGGTAGGTTCCCCCGATCTCACAATAATAGAAACTTTGGCAGGATCCACTAGCTAGCCTTCCTTACATATGATATGCTCCAACAGGGTTCCAAATGGAGTAGTGAAAACACATTTCTTAATGTTGAGATATATCCTCAACTCGCCAACATCTTTCAAACATCAACCTTATATTGTCACACTAGTCCCTCACTAATCCATATACCATCCAATCATAAATGTAGAATTGAAGAAACTTATGGAGGAAGTATTGAAATGCTTGCACCATAATGTATGAAAATATAGCAGACATGTTCTTCTATCCAAAAGGTGTGACTATGTAGGAAAAAAATCCCCATTCAATGGTGAAATTTGTATTTTCTTGTTCCTCTTTTAAAATTATAACTTGATGATATCCTGAGAATCTATTTGTGAAAGAATAGATCTCGCGCCCGCTACTCCTTCCAAGATCTCCTTAGTGAAGGGGGTTGGAAAAGGGTCAATAACACATAACAAATTTAGATCCCTATAATCAACACAAATACTTATCCTCCCATCCTTCTTAATGTTAATGACCATTGGACTTATCCATTCTGATTCTTCAACAACCTCAATGATGCCTGATGCAATCATCTTGTCAATATCCTCCTTGACTCGACACATAGATTTAGATTCATTCGATAAGGTCTCTTCCGAATTAGGTGTGCACCTTCCTTTAACTTTATCTTCATTTCTCCCAAAGAGTGGTGAAATTATTTAAGCTCATGGTACCCATGTGGAAATAAATCCTAAAATTTGTGCAATAGATCGATGATCTTCCAAACCTCCTTTTCTATCCAATAATCTCCAATAGTAGCCTCCTTAGGTTCCACCTTTGAACCAATGTTAACCTTATTAGTTTTCAAGGGTTCATGGTAGGTGTGCACTTTCTCATCAGCACTATCCATAACCTCACACATACCCATAGTATGGTTAACATCCAAGTTTTCCACCTCTTCACCATCGATCACATAGACCAAATTTCCTTTCTCTTTTTCCATGCATGTGCACTCAAGTTGTATCTCATCTAATTATTCCTCATCAAAGCACACTTCTAATCTAGGTTCACCCAATAATTCTAGTATTCTATCCTCCACCATGGCACTATCTCCTATAGTTAGGCATTTAACAACCTATAATGCCTCATCCACTAATGGCTTAGTACTCCGATATTTGAAAGCTTGAAGGAGATCAAACACAACTCCTTCTAGTTTCCTATATAATGGCTAATCTATAAGTGAATGTAACATGCATGTCCACAACATTATAAAGTGGTGTAAAGCTTATGCACCCATAAATAAGGTGGTAAGGTTTTCATGCCTTCAATCTAGGCCTTCTCATATACTTGGATGTGAAACAAGGTAGGTTCATTCCCATGATAATTTTGTATGATAGTTGGTGCATTTCTATAAAAACCTAATAGAGAATGCAATTATCACCTCACGCCATTCTATAAGGTTATTACGATGGGTCGCCCACCAACGTGTTGGGGTTTTGAGAAAGGTATAACTAAGCATCCTTCTCCTTTCGATCTCACATCTCCACTGGATCTCCATTTCTCGCAGAAAACATCGGGGTTAGCTCCCCGGAAAAACTTAGAAACTTCTTTCCTCCTAGGTGCTTGACTAAGTGTGCCTTTGTTACTCTCATCACAGATCCTCTTAACTTCCTTCTGACTAACCCATATTTCCCATGCACCCAATTTTCACATGCCACACTAGTTGTATCACTTATAGATTGAGCATCTTCTCACTAAATAACACCTTCTCTTTTTGGATTCAAAACCTCAGGGTCCTTGATAGTGTGCACATAAATTATATCTAGGTAATATTATCTTAAAGGATCAATATAGGGTGCTAACTTCCCATCCATTAAAGGAATGATAACGCACTCCTCTTTGTTCTTAAAACTTACATACCCCTTATTGAAACATAAGTCAGTATTGTTCTTATAACACCAGAGTGCCCAAGTAAATCTAAAAATTTTTCCTCCTTAGCAAGTGCTAAGACTTTGAAGTCTATAGTGAATTTCACCCCTTGGATAATGATAATAACATCCTTTAGAACACCAATGGGTATTGTCTCTATCTATTTAGCCATATAGAACACATTTGAAGATGGTTATAATGAGGGCCTTCCCATTGTATTCTAGGCATCAAAGGTGAGAACATTAACTTCCACACCCATATGTCGATCGATTATTACTTAGGAGCCATCCATTGAAAACAACAATCAAGGTAATCCCCTTATCATAGTCAAGGATGTAGGGAGGAAGGTTAGCATGCAAAATATTCCTTTCACGCTCTACTCAAAAACTTGATATCTTATCCCTCAACCATTCTCCTAACAGAGGAATGATATTCTCTTAGCGCAACATCTTACACACCTCTCTAACATCATATATATTTGATTGAGGGTCTTCAACACTTTTCTTATGTGGAAACTTCCTAGATTGCTCTTTTAGACATTGAATTTCCCTTGAAGACTTCTAATTATGTCCATGGTCTCTTAATAGAATCCCTTCGATGGGTAGGGTCCCAATACTTCCCATATACCACCTCTTCTCTTGGAATCAGTGATCTCTACTTTGGTATTTCTCCGGCATGCATATCCTTAGCTCAATTCATCACCAAGACATGTTCTAACTCTAACTCATGTGTCACCCTTGGCTTCCTTTGCAAGTCTACTTTCTCCACGCTTACCATCCTAGCACTCTTGTCTTTCCATTACCGATGACTCATGTGTTAAAATATCTCCAAGATCTCCTCATAGTTATGCTTCTTCCCACACCAAGATCACCGTAGAAGGTCAGAAATTCATGCTTGTATTCCTCTCAGACCCATATTTATAACAATTTGCACAAGAGAATTCACCTCTTCCACCTTCATGATTACCACGACCTCTAAATCCTCTCGTGAAAGCCTCTTCCATGAGTTCCTCCATCTCGCATGTCCTATATAGTGACGAACATCATCCTTGAAATTGTTTACAATGTTGGTCCAGCGTACACCAATATTAATGACATCATGTATGTAGTCAATCAATCTACAATCATTGGTATCATGATTAGTAGAGGTGCAAATATTGCAATAGTAAGACACATTCTTAGGGGTCATGCATTATAGTAGTATACACATACTTGCATCATGATCTCCATGGAAAATCTCATAGTCTATAATCATGGTGCATACTGATCTTTGAGGAAAATTGTCCTTCATATGCCCCTCTACCTAACAATTTTTGTACCATAGGCCATCATGCGAGTTTCATGATCCAAGTTCATGGATAGCTTTTACATCTCGCTTTCCCAAGGTAACAATCTAAGCTTTAAGAAAAGGAATAACACTGGTATCTATGCTTCCTAAAGCCTCGGCATAGGGAATCCTCCAAGGCCTTGTGCAAGTCTCGTGAAAGTCTTATGCGACAATGCTCTCCTAAATGGCATTATTAATCCTCTAATAAACCATTGAGCATGCTGAAAAGGATGAATGTCATAAGACAATTTTTATAAGAGAGTATTCAAGTGCACATCATGCTCCTATACATTCTCTTTCATACCTTATTGAATCTTCTTCATTGTGGTAATGATCTTCTATTCAAACTAATGAATATGAAATTTAGATAAGAAGGTATTACGTAGTGCGGTATAATCTACTACTGTTTGGTGAGGGTCATACTTCTAGTACCAAATATTCCCATGCCCTTGCAACATCATCAAGCAAACTTACTTTCCTTCTATTCCAGGGTGGTGATCCCCTTCATGTGTCATAGCAACTCACATTTGTGTACATTCTTTGTAACATCCTCAAAACCTTTGTAATTTGGAAGATGCAAAGAAATTTTAAAGAAAACTTGTTGAGGTGGTTGAGGCCCTTGTCCACCTAACCCAGAACCTGGATTCCCCCTAGTGTTTCCTCCACCCATAGATCCACCAACGCCTATTCCTCTTGACCCATCAGATCCTATAGATCTTCCATGTCTACCAAGTATGCTAGTTCATACTCTACCTATCCCACCAGATCCACCTCCTATAACTGGTAAAGGTCCTGAAGTGGTCGCACCTTGTGTCCCCACTATCATGCTGAAATTTGTACCAATAGTCTGTGATATTGGACCACTACCGATGTGTGTCTTACGCTACTTTCGATGTGATACCCAAGCTTTGTGTACCCATAATTTTTCCAAACATTGTACCAGATAACATACCTCTGAACATAGGAAATGATTATGTAACCATGGATGTACCAAATGAAAAATTATACTTCTTAGGTGTTGATAGGTTACTTCCACCAATACCAACTAGGTTAGTATTCGTTGGATATTTTTTCAACCCAAAATATGAGGTTCAACCACAGACATAGGATTAAATCCTCCTCAAAGACAAGAGGGCTTCCTGCTTATTACTAATCTAAAACATAGCGGAAATAATATATACGATATTCACACTATTCTAGCCATTGGGGTTGGGATAGAATCCCAAAATCCATATCCACAATAGATGGAGATATTGTTGTTTTCAAAGTAAAATGGATCGGAAAGGGAATTACTATTATGGAAAAACACAATGGAAAGGAAATGAGAGGAACGTATTTTCTTTCGAGTAAACACAGAGCATGAAATAATCATACGAGCTTTAGATAACAAATGTAATGTTTGAAATGATTAGAATGATCAAGATGCTAAACAAAGAATAGCTTAAGATTATGAACATAAGAACAATATCTTAAGAAAGATACATCTCACAACACAAAGTTTACAAAATAGCATCAGCTTTTATTCCTCAAATGATTAAAATAAAACACAAAGTCTTTCTTCTTCACAACAGATCTCAATATTCCAAAAATCTCCACCCTTTGAATGCATAAGCATCCCTTATTTATAAAAAAAAGGAGTTGAGAGAAAATAGGATAAATCCTAGAAAATAGTCTTTTTAATGAGAGTCCTCCTTTACTTGACTCTCACGTAGGAGACCAAGTCAAAATTTGCTTCCTATGTGATGAAACAAAAATGAAAAAAACATGTCGATTTCAGGATTGAAATGACATGTCACATTGTGCTTATTTTGTATCATCATCTTTGTCTTCCTCCAAAAAATCCTTCTTGTCTTGAAATTCTTGGAATTTTCAGATTATGCCCTGCATCTCATTTTCATCAGGCATAGTGGAATGATCACTCAGAACTTCACATGTTTCCTCGAGTATCGCTAGCGTGCTGTGAATGTTTTTCACTCTCTTGTTGAGTTTCCTCAAGGTCTCCAAAGAATGTTTAGTTTTCACAAACCTGTCAATGATTTCTAGGCCAAATCCATAAGTTGGTTCATGCTGAATTGAATCTTAGATCTGTTTGTAAATATCATCTATAGGCAGGATACCCAAGCTTTAACTCAACGCCTTAGCACGATCTTGATTAGCTCTTCTTCTAAGTCATTCTTTCCATCGACCAATTGATCTCTTAATTCCCTCAATTTTTTAAAAGCTTCATTAAGAATATTTATTCTGAATCTAATGGCTTTGGTTAGCCAAAAATGTTTATCCCCATGTGGAACGATGCCTTCTTCAACCAAGATGTGGGATGGAACCTATTTCAGCATTTGGAGAGCTTCAAAAGTCAACTCTAGGCTCCCAATTTTTGCTAAAAACTCATAATCCATTTTCTCTCCATCCTTCTTTATATCCTCTAAGGATTTGTAGACTTCCCTCAGCTTTTGGCACAACACATTCATGGTGTCTTGTGCATCTTGCTATGCTCCCTCTGTTGTTACTTTCCCTAGAGCCACCCTTGTGATCTGATAATCTATGACCATTATATCATCCTTAGTTTTATCATCCATGGGAGTAGCAATCTCTACAAATTTATGCCTTGAGGCATCCACTAAAATCCTTGAGACTGTTTTGGGTTTCTTGGCCGACTTGGTAGGAGTGACCTTGAGGGAACTGAAATCAAAGGCTAGTAATGGAACAACCACCTTCCTCTTCCTCGAAGTCTAATATACTAACCATTGAGGCATATTGGAAGAATTTTCTCCCATTGTAGGTGTTATGGTCACATCTTCAGGTGGAGGAAGGTTAGCTTGTGGAGTAGTAACTTCACTGCAAGTGTAGCGTCTCGTGGTAATGGATTCAGGGAATGAAGGTGCAGTAGGAGGAGGCATGTCCATGGTTAACTAGGGTCCAGTGGGGAGAGGTGAGAGGCTAGAGAAGATACTAGCCATGGCTGAAGAACTTGGTGAAGAAATCTAAAGGAAGGAAGGTTGAATGGGAGGAGGCAAAGATTTTGAAATTAGAGCTTGAGATGTAAGAGGTAGACTTACCTCGATAAATTGTCAACCAAAAGAGGAATGGAAGGTTGAACAATCTCTTATCCTCAAGGATGATTTCCTTATTCTCGTTGTGGAGGTAAATCAGAACCTTGATTGTTTGTGGGAGAGTGGTCATTGGTGTAGTTACTTGATCTTCTCCCTTTCTTACAAACTTAACATTCATTGGCCTTTTGGAAGGGTTCTTATCCTTTTCCTTTTTCCCCTTTGAGGGTCCCACTTCCAAAGTATCTAGCTTTGTAAAAATCCTTATTTATAACTCATTCCCCAAGAAATGAGCCATGCCTTAGCATGGGAAATAATTTGAATAGCTCTTCCCATAATAGAATCTTTCTCAGCAATGGACCAATCAATGGCTGGGAATACATATTGATCTTCGTTCAACCCATCATACAAGGTGTCAAGGACACTCTCATTGTCCTTAGTGCCTTTTAGGATGTCAGATAAATCTAGCATCTGGATTTCTTCAATTTTCAACCTGCTATTGTCCTTTCTTTAGATTATAACCTCATCCCGAAGATCAACCCAAATATCTTCTAAGCTGGGAACATGTAGATATAAAGTCTCGTATGATTTATGGACTCCTCGGAAATAAAATCCATCTATGTGCTTCATGTGCTTCTTTAACTTGTCTTGAAGCTTGTGTACCATGTTCTTAGCTTTAACCACCATCAAGCACGTGTAATTTCTGATGGAAAAAGGGAAGGATATGGCAGCCTTGTGTTTGCTTTTTTGGAATTTGTGGAAATCCAACAATTGTCTTACCAACTCCATTAGGATCAACTTATCACCTGGGAATCTAGGCAATCGGAAAGGATCACCTGGGTACATGACCACCTGAAGGTATGTGAACTTCTTGAACTGCAAGAAGATACAACCCCATTTTGATACTTCGGCCCATGTTTTTTCAAAGACTCTTCTTTTCATTAGATTAGGGTTCATCCTACAGATATTTTCATAAAAGAAAGCATCGTTCACTCTTTTGACCGATCTTCGGAACCCTTCATTTTCAGCTGAGGGAAGTACCAATATATGTGTTCTATTATCCTATCTCCTTTTGCATCCAACCCTAGATAATTTCTCATGCCAGCTGCTGCATAGATGACATATGACGACATATAGAATTTTCTCATAGTTAAAATTGTCTTCATCTCGGGAATCAATCTCATCACTTATAAGATCGCTCCAATTGATCCCTTGTTCATTCTTCTTCATAATGACCATGAATTGATACATCCATCATTGGAAGTATCTTTACTCAAGGAGTCCAAATACTCAACTTAGAAAGGTGATGATGTCACCGATTTCAAGGATGAAATCACTCCTGGGACAAACTTGGGAAACCTTGAGACAACTGGCTTGGCCTTGATCAAGAAATTTTTATTCACATTCCTGATGCATTATTTTTTATCTTTGTCCTAGGATTTCTATGCTGACTTAAGATCTACGTCAACATATTCTTGAAAGTTGGGTAATCTTAAGAGGTCATCAAAGTAACCTCCGTCCAACTTCACTATGACTTCTCTTACTTGATTTTTCACTGAGCGAGAGTCCGAGTCATAATTGGAAGCACAGCCAAAATGAACTTAGGGCATTGAGTAGACATTGGGAATAATGTTGCAAGAGGGAGGCCACTGTTGGTTATTGACTTCATCCAAGGACTCTGAGAAGAATCCTTGGTTTTATTCCAAAGGTCTTCCATGTCAATGTTACCAAGCTCCGTATCTTGAATGTCGGAATTGCAGTCTATGTAGGAGGGGGATTCCATTTTCTAGTACTTGTATTTCATCTTCCCTGACCTATCTGACTTATCCTTAGATGATCCAGGATCCGACATGAGAAATCCTAAAGAAAGAGTGCTTAGAAAACTCCTATTTGAACAATTGGACTTGGAATCTTACTAATAAATCCCATAGACTGACACACTATCCAGATTTTAGAACTTGCAAAGCACCTGATGAAACCCAAACACTAGAATGTATGTTAGAAATAAAGTCTTGTTGGACACTTCACAAAACCCGACAGACTGCAGAGAGTGTCGAACTTAGTAGGTGTCAGACACTTGGTAAAACCCGATGCATTGGTGGAAGTCGAAGATGTTGATCACTTCGCCAGACCCGACACAAAGCAGAGATCAGAGGATGTCGAACACTCGAAGAAACCCGATACACTGCAAAGTGTATGTCGGAGGTTGATAGATGTCCGACACTTGGTAAAACCCGATACATTGGTGGAACTTGGAGATTGTTGAGCACTCGATGAAGCCTGAAAAATGGCGGAAACAAGGAGATGTTGGACACCCTGTAAAACCTAAAAATAAAGGAATTAGGTTTTTGAGGTGTCAGGACATGCAAACTTCCTACCATTTCACCAATTAGGAATTTTAAAATTTTCAATAATCAACAGTGGTATATTCCATGGGATAAATTAAAGAAACACCCTAGGGGTGAATTCCAAACAAAAATTTATATGAAATACAATCATAAAATGAAGAAAACAATCTACAACCCTAAACCTAGAGGAAAAAAAGGAAAGAACATAGAACATCAAAAGAATATCTCAAATATATATCCAAAAGACCTCAAATCGAAGGAAAAGTAAAATACCTTCAAGAATCTCAAAAATAATCAAGAAAAGAACATGAAATCGATCAAGAAGATCAATCAAGTTTGGAGGTCACAGCACAAGTACAAAAATCCATGTAGCAAAATTACAACAGGTAAAAATGACGTGTACAATTGGGCTATTTATAAAACCATAGCATTTATGAAACTTCACCTGACACGTGTGCCAACTACCTGACAACTTGGAGTTAATGCCATGTCATCATGCTTGGAGTGCCCGAAAACTTGATACAAAGGATTAGCTATTAATTCGGTTTCGGGTTTTGGGAAATAGGCAACATGAAGCATGAGATGTTTGGATGTTCCAAGGTTCCGAAAACCTAACACAAAGGAACATATCAGGTTTTGGGTTTCAAAAGTCAAGCGACATGTAGCATGATTTTTGCAAATCATGTTCCGATGTTCATGAGTTCCAAAAACTAACAAACTGACTTGTTTGTGTTTCGGGAAACAATTTACATGTAGCATGTAAAAAACATGTTTTCATGTTGTTGAAACCCAAAACCCGAAAATATCTTCAAAAGGGCCTTTTAGGAGTTTTTCAAAAAAAATTCTATGGTTATCTTAATTTTAGCTGGAATCACTAAAATGAGATAACAGTTAGTAATACTTATGTCCGGGTTTGGAAAACTAGGCACCAAGGGTTGGTCACTAGGTGGATTCAAATGCATGCCAACGGATCTTCTTCTTTATTCATATGATGATCTCTCTCCGCCGAGGGGTTTCTCTTTTGTGCTTGCCAAGATGGGGTAGCACATATTGCTCAAGTTCCACATCCTCTACGTGAACCTCAAATCCTTCTTGCAACATCTTCCTCCATAAATATTGTTAGTGTAGGTTATTATTTATCCTTTTATTTATTTATCAGGATAATTCTTACACTTGTGTTAGCCCTACACTTGTTGGGTTAGCTTTCTCGTGTGTACTAGTTGTGTTGAGTTAGCTTCTCGCTTATGTGAAGTTAACTTACTAGTCTTTTGATTTAACTTAACTACCAAGATCGCTTAGTGGGAGTTCTTCACCACCGATTTAGGTAGTAGTTGCAATTCCCTTCTCCTATATGTACATATTTCTTATTGAATAATTCAAGTCATTCTATTGTAAATGTATTGAGCATTATGGATTATGATGGATTTCTATATATGGTATTTTAGCTCCTCTATTTTGTAAATCTAATGTGGTGTGATATTATCATTTGAGATCACGGCTTAGAACAATCTTATTTTCGTTCCTTTCATGGTATCAGAGCGATAGATGATGTAGACATCCAGTAAGTTTTTCTTTGCAAGCAAGGGTTTATTTTTTCATGTATATGGAATTTGTTAGCAATTTTTTGTAGCATGCATTTTTATGTAAAATAGAGTGTGGAATTGGATTTGGAAGGTGCCAAAACCCTAGAATCGACTATAAACTTGACCATGTTTTGAGACAGTCAAATCTAGGTGCATTCTTTTATCCATTGGATATAAGCATGTACCTTCGGATGCATTCTTTTACCCTCTGGGTATTTCGGTTTTGGATACAGTCTTTTATCCACTGGATGAAGATCTATACCCTCTGGATGTATTCTTTTATCCATTGGATATAAACATGTACCTTCTGGATGCATTCTTTTACCCTCTAGGTATTTTGGTTTTCGATGCAGTCTTTTATCCACTGGATGCAGATCTGTACCCTATGGGTGCATTCTTTTATCCATTGGATATAAGCGTGTACCTTTCGGATGCATTCTTTTACCCTTTGGGTATTTCAGTTTTGGATGCAGTCTTTTATCCACTAGACGCAGATTTGTACCCTATGGGTGCATTCTTTTATCCATTAGATATAAGCGTGTACCTTCCAGATGCATTCTTTTACCCTCTAGGTATTTTGGTTTTTGGATGCAATCTTTTATCCATTGGATGCAGATCTGTACCCTCTGGGTGCATTCTTTTATCCATTGGATATAAGCGTGTACCCTCTGGATGCAATGATTTACCCTCTAGACATTTTAGGTTTTGGGCGCAGGCTTTTATCCTTTGGTCACAAGCATGTATCGTGTGGATGCACTCTTTTACCCTTTGGACATTTGGGTGTCACATGTACCTTTTAAAAGATCAGCATTAAAATATTATTTTAATAGCAAAACCTTGTAGAGCTCATAACTTTTGATCTATAGCTCGGATTAAGGTGATCTTTATTTTGAAATTGTGTATTTTTTCGATATCTACGCATCGTTACTATTACTCATTGTAATATTTACATGCACTCAATTATAAAGTGCCAAATTTGGGAGGGTGTTGTGAT
The DNA here is from genome assembly GCA_018340775.1 of Taxus wallichiana var. yunnanensis. Classification (NCBI taxonomy): domain Eukaryota; kingdom Viridiplantae; phylum Streptophyta; class Pinopsida; order Cupressales; family Taxaceae; genus Taxus; species Taxus wallichiana. The sequence continues at coordinate 986,308,240 of CM031234.1, read as the reverse complement.
CACTTGTGGATGTAATTTTGGTTGAGCCCGATGTCCTAAACTTTTGGGTATTACATTCTTGTATCTATGGGTGTATACATTTATATCTCTCTTGTTTGTTGAGATATTTTGGATCTATATTTTCGACACTTTTTTTGGGCATGTTGACAGTCTCTCTTATGGGGGAGCTATTCTAGTGGAGCCCAGTGTTAGTTTGTCAGTGTTCGAGTAGTTGATTTTGACAACTCATATAGATCTGTGGTGTCACTCTACCCATTCTGTAGTATGGGAGGGTGTGGTGTTGATACTACTTCTTTGGGTTTCATGCCCTTACCTTGTTACCTTGGCTTTTTCTTGGATCATGACACTCCTATTTATTTGGATCTCATGTCCTTGCCTTGTTGCCTTGGTTTTTCTTGGATCGTGGCACACCTATTTGTAGCAGTTGATCAAATTATGTTTGGTGTTTGTTTTTCAACTTTTCAACATCACTCCATTGACAATCTCCTTGCATGGAGCTATTCTGGTGAAGCCCAATGTTAGTTATTTTTGAGTTATATGATCAAGTAGTGGATTCAGACCATAGTGTGCACCACACTTCTTTAGCATTGTAAAAGTTTTTGGAGTCAAACTTCTGAGGATATCTTGCAGTAGGATTTTGCTCTCTACTTTGTTATTACTCATTTTGAGTATTATTAGTGCAAATCAGCAGCACCCTTGGATGTTGATCAGATTTCTAGTTTGACATTTTGGACATCCAGTGTGATTGCACAACATTGAATCTTTTCCCCAAGTGTGGGACTTGTAAAATGGAAAAGAATCTCCAGATTAGAGGTCTGGTTCCTCAACTCCTCTTATCAGGTATATGCATGAAATTTGTAGAGGCTTAAATTCCTAATTCCTACTCTAAATTCCAAGGGGACAGAGATAGGGAATGCAAGAAAAATGAGACTAATGTTGATAAGGTGATGCACCAAGGGAGTAGTAGACACCTGCTACTGCAAAACATACACAGTCCAGAGGGGATATAGCACAAAAACATGCACAATTTTCCAAAATGTAATGAGAGGTTAAGAAAACAATGATAAACATATGAAAGGATTGAGAAAACTTTTAATCACAGAGCATATATTATCATTCCAGGTCCAACACAGTGCATTACAATGACCAAGAGGCAAAATAGGTGTTGTATTTGCATGGAAAGGTAAAATTTCCACAAATTTTTCCAAAAGGGAAGAAAAAGGGAAGTTGCAGAGCTAAAAGAGTGTCTCCTTTTTCAAAAATGAGCCCATTCTAGCTTTTACAATGCAAAAATGAGCCCAAGAGAGAGAAACGTGGGAAAACATGAGAGGAGCTCCAACCACCAACCAAAATGCAATAAAATAGCATGGGCATCCTTACAGGTCCATTCCTTGACATTTTTCACCATGCTGGGAGAGAATGTGAGCCATTCTTCATTAAAAATGGTGGTTGAAACGTCATTTCTGTTGATTTCCACGTGCCAGAGGTGTTTTCCAATTTTATCTCTCCAAAATCCATCAAAATAAAAAATTTATCCTAGAATCATGTATATAATTTCACCATCTTTCCGTTGATATAAAGAACGTGAAAAATCGAGCTCTGGATCAAAAGTTATGGTCATTTGAAGATTTAGGGCAAAACAGGGCCAAAACGGATGGCGGGCTGAAAATTTGAAATTTTCCCACTTTTTGCATTTGGGAAAATTTTCCCAAAAATCTATGCATTCCACCACTCCTGGTGCCATGTGGCATGATTCCATTAGTTGTGGGCTCTTCCTGCTTCATTTTCCATCGTTTTGGCCTTTGGAAAATTTTCCAAAAAAATCTCCATCGGCTAGATGACCCGAGGACACATGGCACGATGTGATTTTCCATGGGATTTTTTCTCTATCTGTTCCATCACTTTTGACCATCTTTTTAACTTGGACACGTGGAAAAACCCCATTGGACGCGGGCTTTCCCTACCATTTTTCCCTGGGCTCGTCTTGCATTTTTACCGCCACCTGGACACGTGGCACGATCCCATTGGCTCACATTTTGGGGGTGAGCTTTTCCTTTGAAATTTTTCTTTGATTTTGCTTTGGGAAAATCTTCCAATTTTTTCCCCGCTTCACGGTTGAAGACACGTGGTGGGTTTCCATTCGTTGCGGGCCATGGGGGTGAAAACTTCTCTTTGCGCTATCCTTTGGGAAAAATTCCCAATTTCTCCCCGACACCAAGCTCGACGCCCCACACAACATGTGGCATGATCCCATTGGCTCGCGGGCTTGCGGAAAACATTTCTCCTTTCCTCTCACCAAAACACTTCACCAAATTTTTAAGTCTCCCTTCATGGTCCGTTGGTCTTGGGACACGTGGCCTGATTTGATTCACCTAGGCCTTTTCTAGAGATTTTTCCATGGTGCCGATACTTAGGAAATTTTCCTAATTTCTTCCCCTTGGACATGTGGCATGATCCTATTCGCCGGTGGGCCATCGGGAAAAAAATTCCTTCTAAAACCTTGCCAAACACTTGGTAAAAATTCCAAGTTTACCTCCGCCTCCGCCCTTCCGAGGACACGTGGCCTCATATTATTGGCTCGGGCTTTTCATGGGAAAATTTCCCACAAAATCTCTCGCTGAGCCATAACTTCAAAAATACATGGAGTTAGGAGGAAAACTTTACCTTTCTAGAAAGCTGAGAAAAACTCTATCCAATGGTGCCATTTTTAGAAGGTTTTGAGTGCCTGAAAAGCAAAAAATTATGACTGAGGCACAAGAGAGGGAAGAATGAAGGGATTTAGCCAAAAGTTGAGCAAGGGGTTCATTTTGGATAACAGTACCTTGCAGTGTCCATTTTTCCTAGTTATTGTACATGGGTACCTCATCAGGCCTTGTTGCTGGGACCCACCTTCTTTTCCACCCACCTAAGCTATGCTTACGGGAGGGTGTTAGTGTAGGTTATTATTTATCCTTTTATTTATTTATTAGGATAATTCTTACACTTGTGTTATCCCTACACTTGTTGGGTTAGCTTGCTTAGGTGTACTAGTTGTGTGGAGTTAGCTTACTAGTTGTGTTGAGTTAGCTTCTCAGTTATGTGAAGTTAGCTTACTAGTTTTTTGGATTTAACTTAACTACTAAAGATCGCTTAGTGGGAGTTCTTCACCACTAATTTAGGTAGTAGTTGCACTTCCCTTCTCCTATATGTACATATTTCTTATTGAATAATTCAAGTCATTCTATTGTAATGTATCGAGCATTATGGATTATGATGGATTTCCATATATGGTATTTTAGCTCCTCTATTTTGTAAATCTAATGTGGTGTGCTATTATCATATGAGATCGTGGCTTGGAACAATCTTATTTTCATTCCTTTCAAATCCATCACTCCTGTAGCTTCACGTTGTCTCATCAACTCCCTCTCTTAAGCTTCATTATACTTGATTTGCCTCTCCTCTCTCTCTATTTCTGTTACAAGGTCTATCATCCTTCTACCATGTCAACTTCCACACCTCATGCCTAATGGGTTTATCCAGCCATGGGAAAGGCTTCCAAACTCAAAGTAATGACTAGGATATTGATAGCCAGTGAAATGACATGTAAGAACGATCCTCTAGGTTCCCTCAAGAACTCAAACTCAGCAATCTCCAGGAAAGAATACATATAAATAGTGTATTTCAAGGTATAACTAGTCAGTAATCTACTCCACCAATGATAAAAAACATGTGTCCATGTACAATCGACATCATGTAACTATTAATATTCCTCCTAGGTCCAAACACAAGGTCTATAGTACTAACTCATCCTTGATGCATATGCTTGATAGCCATTCATACAAATCTATTGGGAAACAACAGAAGAATGTCTCATAGAGTTTATGATATAGGTTCTCCTCAGTCCATTTTTTGTGCATCAAACTCAAATCTAGTATTTAACCTCTGATAAAACTCATCCTCCATGTTTTTGAGACACACTTTCATACTATCCAAGTTCAATCACTTTGTCATCACACATTTCTCTCAAAATATCTTCAAAATAGGTCTTGGTAATGGAACCAATATGTAGTCATTATTTTACCCTCAATACTTATGTCTAATCCCAAGTACATAACTTATCATCCAACATACATTGGGTACTCACCCGAGGTACGTGTGGGCGCGATCCTCCTCCTTTATGTGATCTTTGCAAGAGATTTATGCCATTAATGGAGGATTATTTGTAGAAATAGAAGTACACTCATCTACTTTGAAAGGCGAAGGTATAACTAATATATCTACACATTAATGCATCAAAAAAGCTAAATAACATTGTAAGAAGTACAAGAAACTATATTTGAGTCATGATAAGCCATATAACATGAGGTTTTACACCCGTAAGTAGTTTGTATAGAATAGATCTATGTATATTTATTTAAGAAATTTTTGGTAGCCATATTACATTCAAAAGGGTCATCTCAGACCATATACACTAAATGACAAAGACTCAACTCCTATAAGCCTATCTAATCAGATATCCTAACTATACTTTTCCCCATTATTTCCCTTGTTACAAATCCCAGTACCCATACATATGTTTAATGGTATCCCTTACAACCCTCTAGCACTAAGTACTCTAAACCCTAGCACCATGAAATTTAAACCCTTAACATTTTTGCGGCACTTCGTTACTCTCCTTATCTTTCTGTTCATTCTCTATGCATTCTCTTTGTATTCTCTCTATATTATCTTTATTTGTCTCTATGTATTCTTGAACCAAGCACCTCTTTAAATAGTATCATCAACCACCACCATGAATTCTCTTCTGAGAAGATCACATGCCAAGTTTCGATGTGGTCATCCGTTGGTGAGTGCTTATCCTCTTCACAAACCTTCTACTAAATATAATGATGTCTCTAGGAATATTCTCTATGTGGAATATACTTTTATTGACCTCCAAGGTTCCGTGTTGGAACCTTATCCACTCATCATGCCTATTCAGGTCCTCACATTTTTCCTCAACTCACTCCATGATGTCGATATGGCTAAGTCCTTTAAACCCTTGTTTTCCCTCCCCGCGCCCTAGTTTCACTTAAAACCTTATTAAAATGCTTTTTTCATGCATGTTTTTCCCTAAGCACCCTTATATCTTTTGATCCTGTGTGTGAGCACCTCTTAGTACTTAGCCAATATTTTAGGGTCTAACAAAACATCAACTAATCAAGGATCACTAACCGAACCGAGATAACTCCTTAGACATTATTCAAAACATAACCTTCTTACACCTCTCGTAGGTCACCGTTTACGACACATATTATCCCTTTAAAATTCTTCCAAAACCCTTAAAATCTTTACACAACTTTTCATACTCTAGTTTCCACAAAATCTATCAATGAGATCCTGTAGGTGCACATTTAGGTCTTATTTCTCATGAAATTTGTCTTAGACCTTGAGAATTTTTTTTTAAATTGACTCATGACCAAAATCAACATTTGAGAGCCATTAACTGAGATGTATTAGAGAAATATTTAGCAAAACATCTATCTTAGACCCTTCTCTATCACCTTTTGACCTTATAACATCTTCTTACACTTCAAAAAAAATTCCATGAGCTATATAAGATGACCCTCACCTAAGATACATTCTTAAACCTATACCTTTCACCTGGTTCTTAAGAAATTTGATGACCTTTAAGCTCATTCAAAAAAACTTCTTCCCTTTGTACAAATACTTCATGTCACTTGGTGCAACCTTCATGACCTGACATGACTGAGAGAATTTCTTATTTTGTCAAGAAACTGACACAAGGACCATTTACCTCAACCATTGAATTAGAGAAATACATTATTGTATTAAGACTACACAAACTCCTTTCATGATGTAATACCAAGGGACACTCACTTGACTTCTTTCAGGCTAGACATATCATATTGTGACTCAATATTCAATAGAATTGAATATCAAGGAATAGTAGATACAATTGATACATCCCTTTACACCACATGACTAATCTTATGACACCATCAAGACTTAGATTTTGATACCAATCTTCTCACTGACCACATATACTTTAAATACTATTAATGAAAGACTCATAGATTGTAAACCATACTTCATGAGTTCAAAAACACTTACATACTTCTCATTACATGACCATGAGACTCATGAACAACCACAACTGACTTAGATAAGAAAATTCATCATGATTAGACTAACACAGACCATAGAAACACCTACATGAGCTATTTAGAACCACACAACTAAGATAATGAATTTTCACACAAGAATACCCAAATAGAACCTTGAAAACACACTTAGAAACATAATATGAAAAACCTTATGCATGATTGAGAGGACTCATACTGACTTAAAAAACTTCCCATTACTCCAATGATTCATTTAAGTGAATATGATGCAAGAGCATCATCCTCATAGTTTGGAGCATAATAAAGGTTGAATAAGCCTATTAAAGGAGTAATCTAACAATGAGTTGTTAAATACTCCTCTCTCACCGTATTTATTATTCAAGTTCAAATTTGAATGTACATTGTCATAGTGAAAGTGAAAATCATTGTAACTAGGGGTAAATTGTTAAGTTTGACTTGGTAAAAGAGTTGTTATAGGTTAAATAAGGCCATGAAGGCCATATCATCATGTGGAGATTACTATGTACATTCTCAAGAGGAGTTTTAGGGTGATTCTTATCCCCTTTACATGTTTAGTAAGTTGTTGAGTCAAGATAGGATTGTTGAGTCCATGTAGGAGTAGTTGAGGGTTTGTAGGAATAAGACTAGGAGTATTCTAAGATAGAAAAATTCAGTCTAAATAGAGATATTCGAGCTCAAGGAGAGAAGAAGAGTGTGAATTCAATGTAATGAGAGAGATATGAAGTTTCAATAACATAGAGATATCTCTATTTTGTAAAAATTGGCATGTTTACAATGGACTATGTAGAAGAAATGTAACAGACAATGGGAAGAAAACCCTTAATGGTTTTTATGTGATGAATTTATCTTGACTGTTAACATGGAATGAATCTACATGCATTAAGGAGTGTCATCATAATTTTGTAAGCTTTGAAAATTCTTAATAAGAATTTTATAGAAAATTATGGGATCTTGGGCTCAAATTAGGGCCTCTTGTGGTTTTTGTTTGCACTAATGGAATGAGATAAAATTATCAGGATATATCTTTTTGAGCATGAATAAGAGTCTCTTAAAATCTTGTGGTGGTTGGAGAAGTACAGTGGTAGATCTCAATAACAGTAGTTTCGAGCTATTATGGAGAAAACACAATGCACGCTTAAAGGAAGGAAATGGAAAAACTCTACATTATTTGTGAAAATCATGATTATTGATTTGGTATAAAGGTGAAATTAGATCTAATTGATGTGTCTTGATGATCCTATAGATATTTCTATAAATAAATTCCATCATTTTATATAAAATATGATTGTATCATTGGTAAACTTGTATTAAATCACGCGAAGGGTTACTAGAAAGGTGAACTAAGCCAAATAACCCCGGAAAATAGTGTGTGAAGCTAAAACATGATGAAGGAGGTTGGAAGAACATGGATCCATATCATGGAAGGCATATACTTGCAACCTAGGCCTTGATTTGAGTTAAGAAGGCTATAAGACACCTTGAGGGTAGAGTATTAGGAATGGTTACAAGGAAGCTTGAGTTAGAAGAATATACTAATTTATAGTGCATATGAGGTTGGGATCACTAAAACATGAAAAATTAGACCTATGAACCATGAAACCAGACCATAATATCCTTCTAATTACATTTTGGGCCTTGAATTGGGCAATTAGAACATTAAGAAGCCTGGGAAGACTTCAAGAGAGAAATACAATGATCAAAGGGAGAGATACAATGGTGAACTAATGTTATGTGGAATTATCCATCCTAGATGAGGTGTTTACTATGATAATCCCGGTATGAGGTAGATAATAAACCTATATCTCTTGGATTTATTTTTTGATTAATGAATGAGAAATGGCTAGTTTGGTATGTTGTATGCATGTGGAGTGTGTATGCATGTAGAGTGTAGAGCTCATAGGTGACAAGCTCATTCAAATGATAGAGAGTGTGAATTATACAAGGCCATACTACATGAAGCGGGGTATAGAACCTTGTTGGATTCCTAGAGATAATTCATATCATTATTAAACCATTATATTAACATTATTGGGTAAAGCATTGACCATGCATATTAGATGAAGACTTGAACTTGGGATAAGGGCTCATAGAAGGAACAAGATAAGGAAAGGATAGTGGTCAGATCATCTACATTGTTTGAGAAGAATATGGATTTTTAACATAAACATGGACTCAAAGATTAGAGAGCAAGGTTTCTATAGATGATTAGGTGTCTTGGAGATAGGAAGAAGCTTAGGGAGTTGTGAGGAAGATTCAAAGGACTATACCATGTACATGACTTCCTTAAACAACTCAAGAAGGAATAAAGGGACTATGAGTACTTGAATACAAGTCCATTTGTATGTAGTGATCTAGACCATCTTAGCAGAGAGCCAGGTATAATAGAAGGAGAACTAAGAAGCAAAGAAGTTGTATAGAAGGATGAAAATAGAGTGAAGAGAAGGTGAGGTGAGGTTGATTGTAAAGGAGAAGGTTGGAGACTGAAATTAGGGATTTTGTTGAGCATTGAAGTCTTGAATATGCATGGAGAGTTGAGATAGGACATGGTATGAAGGTGTGTGTAGTGGGTAAACTTGGAGTTTGGTAGACATCCTATTGTCAAAATTTCACCCCCACAGGTAATTTTGATAACATGCATCGAATATTCAAGTCCCGTGAAAATTGATTGATTCGGGCCAAAAATCATGTTCTTTAGAGTCCCCTCAAATATTTTCAAGTTCCCTGTCTGAGAGGAAAAGAGCAAGCTCGAGAAAATGTGAAAAAGGTTGCGGAAGGCAAGTAGGTTGATCCAGAAAAAATCATAAAAATGACTAAGTCCTAGTCCTAGGGGCAATCGGGACATTTGGGACAAAAGGCCCGAACCGGCAGGCTTTCGGCCAAGTAAGCACAAACAGCTTCGCAAAGCAATAGGGACATCCTGGGGACAAAAGTACGCGGTGGACACAAATGCCGGTTCGAACGAGAAAAAATTGGCTAACTGCTGAGGGATCAAATGGGACAATCGGGCCAAAAAGGCGCGAATCGGCCGAACCGGCCGAAATGAGTCCAGAGGGTCCAAAATCAAATGGGACATCTGGGACAAATGGACGCGAAATGCCCGAACCGGCCGAAATGAGCACAAAGGGCCCAAAATCAAATGGGACATCTGGGACAAATGGAGGTGAAGTACGTGAAGGAGCCGAAGGGGCCGAGGACCAATGAGAAATCGCCACGTGCCACAAAGAGAAAAGTCAAAAAGTCAAGGGGTGAGTTTTCGAGCACCGATCCGAACCAATGGGATAGTGCCACGTGTCCCAGCTAGGGCCCACAAGGAAAATTCAAAAGACAGCCCGCCGAAAGGTAGAGGAGAGAGAATTATGCGACCAATCAGAGCCTGCCACGTGTCGTCTAGGTGGCGAAGCGCGGGAAAATATTTCGAAATCTGTCTTGGTCTGTTCCGTGCCCTAAATCTTCAGATCGCCATATCTTTTGATCCAGAGCTCGGATTTCCACGTTCTTTATATCAACGGAAAGCTGTTGAGATGCTCTACATGATTCTAGGATCAACCTCGAGTTTTGGTGTAGTCTGAAGAGAGAAAATCAAGAAACAGCTCTGACGCGTGTGCACGGCCAGAAGTGACATTTCAAAGGCCAAATTAATGCAGAATGGGTCGCATTCTCCTCCAAATCGGTCAAAGATGGCAGGGTATGGGTTGGTAAGGTATCCTATGCCGTTTTAATATGTTGGCATTTAATGAGGAATGGGCTTACACGTTTTCCCACGTTTCTTTCCCCTGGGCTCGACCCATGCAATGTAAAAGCCAGATTTGGCTCATAAAAAAAAAAGGTTGTTCATTCTTTCTACTCGCCTCCCTTCTTTTTCTTCTCTAGGGTTGAAAATGGAGCTCAAACCTCCTCCCTTGCTCAGTAATGGTGTTTTTGCCTTTTACTAATGGAATGATGTTCTCAGTGCAAACTTACGAGCAACAAAACGTGTTTTGTGATGCATCTGTCCATCCTCTCTCGTTTTTGCTTGTCTTCTTCTTGCCTCTCTTCATTGCAGGTGTCTGTGCATGTTTGAATGTTCATTGCAGGTTCGGAGCTGTGTTCATGGAGTTTTGGGACATTTTCTATGTGAAATCTATCCTTGGGCCTGTGATGCATCTGTCCATCCTTCCCATTGCTCACCTCTCTTTGTCCCATGGCAGTTTTGATAGATGTCCAACATTCTCCTTCTCTGGTGTATCACCGTTTTAGTGTAGGCTTTTGTTGTTTTTCCCTTCTCTCTCTCTCTGTCTCCTTGGCATGGTTAGATTAGGATTAGATTAGCTTTCCTGCACTGGAATAGCTTGTGGCAGGTAGTTTAGGAGCAGGAACCAGCCTTCTCTGGAGATTCCTCTCTCGGTTTCACAAGTCCCACACTTGGAGAGAGGTTTCCATGTTGTGCAATCACACTAGATGCCTGAACATCAACCTAGAAGCCTGATGTGCATCCAGGGGTGCTGTGATTTTGCACTAACAGTTTTGGCATGCTGTGGGACCTTAGAGGTCTTTCACTTCATCTTTGCAGTTGATGTGTTCCTATGAAGATTTCAGCCTTTGGAGGCACTTGTAAACACATCCGGTGACTCCATCTGGTCAATAACCATCTCTGAAGTTGCAGACCTTCCTTTCCATTCATTTTCATTCATTTTCCATTCATCCTTCTTTCCATCTCTTTCATTCTTCCTCATTCTTTGAAGTTGTGCAATCATGACTTCATTTCCATCATGGATTTCATATCAACAACAGCAGTATATTCCACCTCCAATAGGTTTTACAAATCCTCCAGATCAGCATGCATATTCATATGAACAGCAGTGCCAAAGTCAGTTTGGCTATGGAGCTTTCCAAGAGCAAGAGTATGCATATAATGAAGACAATCAGATGCAAGATGCTGGTCTGTTGGAGAAAATCCAAAAGATGGAGGTAAACATAGTGCAGTCCAGGGCTCAGGCACAGATGAAAGCTTTTGGAATCGGTTATGGAGCACCCTGTCCATGGGTGGGACCTTTTCCAAGGCATTACAGCCCTCAGGAGAAGCTTGACTTCATGATTGCAATGCTGCCTTTGCTTGCAAAGTGGATTGAAGAAATAGAGGTGTATGAGAGAAGTATTCAACAACCTTGTCAACGGGTAAGCACACCATCTCATGCCTTTTCTTTTCCTCTTTCCCAATCTGTTTCATTTCAGCAGTGTCAAGTTTCAAACTCTCCATCTGCTGTCCCAAGTGTTGAATCCATTCCCCCATCCCCTAGTCTTCCACCCCATCTCAATTCTTCTTTCCTTTTCCCTTCCAAACAGTCATTCCCTCCACAAGAGCTAACAGAAATACCCCCTCCTCCAAAGAAACAAGAGGTTTCACTGCCTCCACCACCACAAAAAATTGTAAAATCGGTTGAGTTTCAACCCATTCCTCCTCTTGCATTCCCAATTTCATATGGGGAAGAAGGAATTGAAAAAATCAGTCATCAAGGACAGCAAGAAGAGGAGCCCAACAGAAAAGAAATGACAGATGACTTGAAGGTTTGGGCTACCAAATTTGGGATGACAAAGATCCCCTTGATGGTTAAGCCTTTGCTACGGAAGAGGCTAAGGTTGAACAAATGGTGGTTAGGACTGATTTGGTTGCAGCAGAAGAAGAAGATCTTGCAGTCCCAACTTGTCCTCTAGAGCAACAAATTGAAGAGTTTGACTTGACAAACTTCATGCTGGAGAAGGAGTTCAATCAAGAGCAAGATTGCCTTCAAACATTAGAGGAAGGAGAAGCTGCTCCAAATCTAAAAGAAGAGGAGCACATCCTAGCTATGGAGGAGAAAAGTGCAGATCCAAGGGCTTTGAGCACAAAGCAGGCTATAGGAGAACCTTCAGTTCTTCTTTCCACTTCATCTCTCTCAAGTTCTATTACTGAAAAGGAGTTTGATCTCTCAAACTCAATATTGGAAAGTGAAGGAAACCATGGTGGTCAAGTTGCAGATCAAGAGGACACCATGGAGGAAGTTGAACACGAGCAGCAGGACAGCAATGAGGCAGTTTACCTGTCAGATTTGAAGGATTGTTTTGATGGAGAAGAGCCGTTGAGCTTTCACCTTTCTCTCTTTCATCATCCACATTCCAAACACAAGAGCCTGCTACCATGAAGGAGAGCTTTCATTTGCAGCAGCCTGCATCTTACAGCAGCTCTTTGGGATCAAGATTGGAAGATTTTTATCTTCCATGTTATTCATTGGAGGAAGAGAAAGGACAGAAGAATTTCACCATTTCTTCCACACCATCCATTCAAGAGGGTCTACAAGAAGACTCCATTCTTGGAGTTGAAAATCAGAGCTATGGGCATATCAAACGGATCAAACCTTGCCCAATCAGGTATTTGGCTTCATTGGAGCCAAAGGAGAAACCACAACTGACCATCATGCTTGCTTCTGAGCATGAGGATGAGCTACAAAGTACCAAGGATCAGCTGTCATACCTCTCCAATCCAAATGCAGAGCAACTAAAAGAGGTATTGGATTTTTCAGTTGATACCTTGATGATTTGGATAGAAGACCAGCTTCTTGTTGATTTTCCATCCATCCAAACAGCCATGATCAGTGCCAAATCAATTACATGGCTGCCAATTTTGAAGAAAGGAAGCTATTTTTCACAACCAGTTGTAGGGTTTGTTTAGCTTGCCTTTGCTTCCAGTTAGAGTAGAGTAGCTAGGTTTGCTTTCAGTAGAAGAAGTGCTTGTGCACACTCTGCATGTTCCATTTGGGGCATGTATGATTTTCAGTTTTGTACATAGTTTTGGTGTTGCTGGTTCTGCTCTTGCACAGTTCATTTCAGTGGCATCTTGGTGAAGACACTCCAGGTTCAATGGGTTTCCAAGTGGCTCAGAGGGAGGTTTTCAAAGTTCAGATCAGTTACAGGTTGCAACTCATGACTCCATGCCCAATGGATGCTTCAGGCTACTGATCATTCATCTAGCAGGCAGATGACCCCGCTGAGTCGCCAAACTGTTGTCAAAATTTCACCCCCCCTGGGTAATTTTGATAACATGCATCAGAATATTCAAGTCCCAGGAAAATTGATTGATTCGGGGCCAAAATCATGTTGCTAGAGTCCCCTCAAATATTTTCTAAGTTCCCTGTCTGAGAGGAAAAGAGCAAGCTCTGAGAAAATGTGAAAAAAGGTTGCAGAAGGCAAGTAGGTTGATCCAGGAAAAAATCATAAAAATGACTAAGTCCTAGTCCTAGGGGCAGTCGGGACATTTGGGACAAAAAGGCCCGAACCAAATGCTCGGCCGAAGTAAGCACAAACAGCCCGCAAAGCAACAGGGGACATACGGGACAAAAGTACGTGGTGAGCGCGAAATTCCGGTTGGACCGAGAAAAAATTGGCTAATCATAAAAGGGATCAAATGGGACAATCGGGCCAAAAGCGCGAACCGGCCGAACCGCCAAAAAGAGTCAAGTCGGTCTAAAATCAAATGGGACATCTGGGACAAATGGATGCGAAATGCCCGAACCGGCTGAAATGAGCACAAAGGGCCCAAAATCAAATGGGACATCCAGGACAAATGGAGGCGAAGTACGCGAAGGAGCCGAAGGGGCCGAGGACCAATGAGAAATCGCCACGTGCCATAAAGAGAAAAGTCAAAAAGTCAAGGGGCGAGTTTTCGAGCACCGATCCAAACCAATGGGATAGTGCCACGTGTCCTAGCTAGGGCCCACAAGGAAAATTCAAAATACAGCCCGCCGAAAGGTAGAGGAGAGAGAATTGCGCGACCAATCAGAGCCTACCACGTGTCGTCTAGGTGGTGAAGCGCGGGAAAATATTTCGAAATCTGTCTTGGTCTGTTCCGTGCCCTAAATCTTCAGATCGCCATATCTTTTGATCCAGAGCTCGATTTCCACGTTCTTTATATCAACGGAAAGCTGTTGAGATGCTCTACATGATTCTAGGATCAACCTCGAGTTTTGGTGTATTCTGAAGAGAGAAAATCGAGAAACGGCTCACGCCGTGTGCACGCCGTAGTGACATTTCGGCCAAATTAATGCAGAATGGGTCGCATTCTCCTCCAAATCGGTCAAAGATGGCAGGGTATGGGTTGGTAAGGTATCATATGCCATTTTAATGCGTTGGAATTCAATGAGGAATGGGCTTACACGTTTTCCCATGTTTTCTGTCCCCTGGGCTCGACCCATGCAATGTAAAAGCCAGATTTGGCTCATAAAAAAAAAAGTTGTTCATTCTTTCTGCTCTGCTCTCCCTTCTTTTCTTCTCTAGGGTTGAAAATGGAGTTCGAACCTCCTCCCTTGCTCTGTAATGGTGTTTTTGCCTCTTATTAATGGAATGATGTTCTGTGCAAACTTCTGAAGCAACAAAACATGTTTTGTGATGCATCTGTCCATCCTTTCTCGTTTTTGCTTGTTTTCTTCTTGCCTCTCTTCATTACAGGTATTTGTGCATGTTTGAATGTTCATTGCAGGTCTGGAGCTGTGTTCATGGAGTTTTGGGACATTTTCTGTGTGAAATCTATCCTTGGGCCTGTGATGCATCTGTCCATCCTTCCCATTGCTCACCTCTCCTTGTCCCATGGCAGTTTTGATAGATGTCCAACATTCTCCTTCTCTGGTGTATCACCGTTTTAGTGTAGGCTTTTTTTGTTTTCCCTTCTCTCTCTCTCTCTCTCTCTCTCTCTGTCTCCTTGGCATGGTTAGATTAGGATTAGATTAGCTTGCCTGCACTGGAATAGCTTGTGGCAGGTAGTTTAGGAGCAGGAACTAGCCTTCTCTGGAGATTCCTCTCTTGGTTTCACAAGTCCCACGCTTGGAGAGAGGTTTCCATGTTGTGCAATCACACTGGATTCCTGAACATCAACCTAGAAGCCTGATGTGCATCCAGGGGTGCTGTGATTTTGCACCAACACATCCCAAGGAAGATAATGTCATGTAAGGCTGAATTTGAGATAAGGATGAACCAAAATATGCCTCCTAGAAGCCTAGATAAGGCATACTATTAATCTTGAACCATCTCAAAACAATACGAAGTCATAAAAAAATTATGATGAC
The DNA here is from genome assembly GCA_018340775.1 of Taxus wallichiana var. yunnanensis. NCBI lineage: Eukaryota > Viridiplantae > Streptophyta > Pinopsida > Cupressales > Taxaceae > Taxus > Taxus wallichiana. The sequence goes on along the minus strand of CM031234.1, from coordinate 986,293,044 downwards.
TCCATCTTCCCTTTTCTTTTCCTCAACACCTTGTTAACTTTCTTAGCTACATTTATAGGTGTGATAAAATCATTACCTAATCTCTCCTCTTCTATTTGAGTGCCTAATAATAATTCATGTTGCATATCATACACCTTCTCTAGCACTGCTTGAGGAGGAATCTCCTCATCCTTTTCACTGGAAATATTTTCATTTCTCTTACCTTTGTCATCACCTATTGATATCTCATTTAAGTTAGTTTCTAATTTCAAAGCATTAGCTTGTTGTTCCTCTTCAATATCTACCCATGCTACCTTATTATCATTATTTTCTATTTCAAATTCTAACTTTTCTTCCTTGATATTATATATCCATTTTCCTTTCTTCTTCCCAATGTATCTCTTTCAACCATGGCTGACTTGGTCTCACTCAAGGAGTTTGTCTTTTCTCTGAATATTCTTTTGTTTTTCCTCTGAAAATCATTTAGCTTATAACTGAATCTAGGTGGTTCATGAAACTATTTGGAAAAGTTCCCTTGTCTATGAAAATTGAGGAAAACAACTTGGTTCTTGTCCAAAAATTGACTTACTTGATCTTTTAGACAATACTTGTCTATGTGACCTCTTTCTTTGCAATTAAACACACTATGCTTTTTTACAATTTCTAGATTTATGCCCAAAACCATAACATGAAAAAACAATATCCATTAAATTTTCTCTCATACCTGAATGCATTTGGTTGTCTAATTGACTTGGATCTTCTTGTGTTGGTCTCCTTGATCTGCTTCTTGTTTGTTTTCTTACTGGGATTAGCCTTTTCATCTTCCTTGTTCTCTGAACACCTTTGACAACATTCATGGCTTGATTCAGCCTTCAAATATCTTTTCCTTTCTTGTTCCATTTATTCTCTAAGAGTATTTAGATATGCACTTAATTTTTCACACTCTTCACTATTTTCTTGGATGGATGCTTGACATGAATTATGTTTTATTATACCGAATGTCTTTGTAAGTCATTAAATTGATTTGTAACTTGTTTTAGTTCAATCTTGGATCTTTACTTCATTTTCAAGTTCCAGGAAGTCATTCTCTTTTTCTTTTAGAGCTCTTGAAACATTTTCTACAAATGAATCCATTTCATTTAGTTCTTGACCATGGTGAGCTTCCATGTGCTTAATCTCATTCTTCATACCTTCTATCAAAGATTGAGCAATCTCATATTTTCTCTTCAAGATTGATTCAACTATAGAACCCATGCTTGTGTCTTCAAGATCACCTCCAAGTTGTTAGGCTTAACATCGGAGGACCATGCTTTGATACCAATTGTTGGATATCACAAGAACTGAGAGGGGGTGAATCAATGTTGATTAATTTGAAAATCTCTAACAATTATTGACTAGAATCAACAATGAGACCATGAACAAAAATTAAAGTACATATAAGAAGACAAATGCTCAGCATAACAAAATTATAGTGGGAAACCCATAGAGGGAGAAAACCCACTTGAAATTAAGAATTTTATCAGGAACACAAATTCCTAGTATCTACATATATACATTTTGGTTGATCACCCACATAACCTATAAATCACCTACTTCAAAATCCTTCAATTATCTACTTTGGAAGGTAGGAAAGCACCCACTTAGCTAGTTTAGCAAGTTGCAACTTACAAGGAGCACCTACTCCTATGACCTAAGCACCCACTTAGGAAGATACAATAACAATATACAACTTGATCATTTAGATACTTGTTTCTTCATCACAAAATCATGATCTACTTCCTAGATTATAATTCATTCAACAATTCACAATTCACCAAATTATCTAGTTTTACATATTTTACTTAGTTATAATTATCTTGCTCATGCTTCTAAAATTGTCTTTGTGTCTTCATACTTATCTCGCACACTTTTCTCCATCTTTGTTTTATCTTGTCTCACTATTCTATGAGTCTTGCTTATTAAACCATACTATTTCCATAACTTCCATTAAATCATATTCACTTCCATTTCAATCTTCATCTTGTCTAATTTATGTTCTTTTATGGTTATCTACTCAACAAGTCTCATTTTTCAACTTTTATATTCTTGTTTTGTAGAATTTCTTCATCACTATCATCTTATGTATATGCTATTATTGTCTTCTTTTTATATCTTTCTATCAACTTCAATAGCACTCCTCTTTATTATGTTTTTGCACTCATTAACTTTCACAAATCCTATCAACACTCTCTCTTTTATATGGTTCTTAATCTGAAATATTTTAGACTCTCTACCTACTCCACTTGCTGACTCTCTAACTCCTTCATACAACTTTGACTCAATATTTTCAAAATAAGACACACTAGACTCTTCACTTCAAAAAAATTTCACTACATAACATTTTTTCTATATGAAAAACATTTCACATACCCTTAAATACTTCAAGTTCCAAAGGTTTTCTGACCATTCATATTTCCATTAAAGTTCAAATATTCATATCTTTTCCATCTTGGGTGAATAGGACAAGTCGGTGGATTTTTCTATTCTTCTTCGAAATTGAGAGAATATATTGTGCATTATTGAAGTTTGGGTTGACTCATAGCATTTTCTAGTTTTTTTATCACAAAGAACTAAGATTTTGAAGCACTTTTAAATTTCAACTAACATGATCCCACTTAGTTGTTTGAACAACTCACTAATTTTCACCTAAGGAGAACTGAGGTACATTCAAGACAATATCTTCACGGTGATGAACCTCCTTGATCAATACTTTGCACTTGTTGTATTGTGATATATTACACTTTTATTTGAGGATTTCCACTTGGAAGCTTTAATATCACTCTATGCAACTTCTTCATAGTTAAAAAATTTGAAAAGTTCAACTTCTAAATGCTCTCCATAATTCAAAATTTTCTTCACATTAATTCAAGCAAGAATAGGATTCAAAAATCTATTTAATTGATATCATACATTTTGGAGAGATATTTGTATGAAACCCATCAAAAAAACTAACCTTGTGCCATTTCCATGACTTTCCAAATTTCTATCATCGAAATCACTCGACCCAATGGATGAAATTTGATAATTCTTTTTTCCATTGGTGGCGTATTGACACCACATAAATTTTTATAAATTTTCTCAATTTTTTTTTGGCTAAAATATTGTATTTGATCAAATCATGATTTAAAAAACCCTGGATCAGGCTAACCAGACTGTGTAGGCCCGAGAGAATAAAAGGAATGATTTTTTTAATTTATGATGAAATTAAAAAATTATTTCTTCTAGAAGTTAAGGAAGATTCCTTCATGTTTATCAAATTCCTTTCAATCTTGAGACACTCTTAAACAATTTTATGCCAAAGCAAAATAACTTTGCATAGACTGGTAAAGTATAAGAAAACTTGCTTTCAAGAACATTTCAACTAGGATCTTTACTTTTTGAGGATTTTGGATGACTCTGAAGTATATTAACACCTTCCATGGGTGTTCTAGACCACATGTTATTATTCATACAACATTAAAACAACACCATTCAATGATTTGACATGTATGTGCAATAAACTTACCTCCAAGAACCCTGTCAACAAGCAAGAAGATCAACAACTTCATCATTTTTCCCAAAAGTTCCATACGCGTGATGTAAAATTTTTCTCTATCCTCTATTTATGAGGTCAATAATGATCAATATCATGAGATTTAATAAAAACTTCTTCAAACAATTACTTCATGAAGGATTGAGCTAAGGTTTCCTTACTCACTCTCCTAGACAACATGGAGAAATTGGGTTCACACCTTGACCTTCACCTAGAAACCATTTTAAATGATCATGCATCTTACAAATTAATTGTGAATATGGTCTTGGAACTCCAATATTGATTAATAAACAAAACAACTCAACTTGATTTTGATATCTCAAGACACATGTCGGAAAGAAAAGAAGCATGTCGTAAAAATGATCATAACTTTATCAAAACTTAACCAAATCACCTCAAACCTTTTGCACCATATCAGGCTTGAGTTATCTTTAAAAAATTGTTCTATTATTTATCTAAATAATCTCTCATATTTTTTTCTTGAGTGCTAAAATGTCAGGAAACTCAAAAATAACTTCTCAAGGAATAAGTCTTGAAAAACATTGAATAACTTACTCAAAAGACCACCCGAGGACATAAAATTTTTCATGGAGCTCAAGGTAACATAACTCCATCATTTCATGTCATTGTTTTTCAATGGTATCCCTAAATTTTTCTATACCAACCCATTTTCTTGTAAGTATAGTTTGGGTTCCTAAGGGTAGTTTTCGGTAAAAGGGAAATTTTTCTTCAAAACATATTTCTTGACCTTCTGAGCCCTGAAATGAGTTCATCCACCTAAGATACACATGATCCAAGTGTTTACTACTTAAATTTTTTCACCACAGAGAATCAACTTACATGACTCACATGCACCTTGAGAACATCAATTTGAATTAGCAAAGACTGACATGGAGTCAATATTTTGTGACTCTATGGACACACCCATTTCCATGACAAGGATGACGACATGCTTGAGGAAATAAATGACAACATGGAATAAGGTGGGAAACAAAAACTTCCTCTTCACTAAATTCCAATTGAAAGGGTGTGGCCTTATTCAACCTCTTGAAAGTAGTCATGTATGCCCACAATAAATTTGACACTTTATTATCCCAATCTTTACTTCCTACATCACATATTATTATCAATGTGTGTCCTAGGATGTTATTGAATGATTTTATAATCTTGTTGTCTTATGGGTGATAAGGGGTAGTATTGTGAAGAGTGACCATAAACTTAGCTAAAAATATGTTAATTATTTAATTTAGAAAATGAGTTTCCTATCACTTAGCAAGGATTAGTGGACAAGCATATCTGTTAATAATTTTCTCCCATAAAAATCATTATGATGTATCTACAAGGTGCAATCCTTTATGGGAGTTTCTCCAGCCCACATTTTCAAATAATATGTGTATATGATGATGTATCACACACATATCCTCTGTGTAGCTGGTGTAATTAGGCCAAAAATTTCAATTTCACACTTCTCAAAAGGTTATGCACTTATTATGGGTCACAACGACATCTCATCACATTTTCTTGGTTTTCCCATTCTTTGAAAATGATCACAAGCTTTGACAAAGGCCTTGGTATCCTTGTATATTATCTCCCACTATAATTCTACAAGTAGTATCTTGAGCACTATACATTCTCCTACATAATTTACTCTAGTAATCCCACCATGCACTTCTTCTTTGATGGCCTCATGCTCATGCTCCAAGACACACCTACACAAAATTTAATCTCTACCCATCTTGTATAGGTATCATCATACCAATTGATAAGTTGTAGCATGAATGACGGGCTACTTCTTCTCCACTGCTTTTATTCCTTCAAGAATAGCACTGTGAGCAAAAATAATGCAATGTCTCCCAAGTTAGTTAGTGCATGTTGTAATCTGAATAAATAGGAATCTAGCATAGTGTATTTTATGCTCTACGTGTCTTTTCCACGGTTAATCCCCAACAAGTTCTTTGGTCCTAAATTCCTTTTTCTAGGATTGGCTATGCATGAAAATTTTAATTCCTTGAATAAAAGAATCCAATGACAAATGCTTCCTTGTTATATTGGCTTATTTACTAGATATTTTAGTGTCATATGATCGGTGTAGAAGATAAATGGTGTTTCTAGTAGATATCATTTATATTTATGAAGCATAAAAACCATGGAAAATTCCTCGTGCTCTGTGGTTATATAATTTAATTTTTCTAGTGTCATCTTATTACTTGTAAAACATATAAGATGATCCATATTACCTTCCCTGGTTAAGCCAATATTGCTCCAATTATTGTTTGAAAATCATCCACATGGACATGATATGGTAAATTCTAAGAAGGGAAGTGTAAAATGGGCACAGTGGTTAGTATTTCCTTCAAGGTTTCAAATTCTTGTTGTTAGGCTTATCTTGAATAGAAATTTCCTCTTTCTTTCAACATCTCCTCTAGTGGCATGGTGATTTTAGCATATCCTTTAATAAATTTCAAATAGTATTTTATATGCCCAATAAATACATGCACTTCACTTTGATTAGTTGGCTCTTCTAACCCCAAGATGACTGTAATATTTTTTGGATCTACCAACAATCATTCCTTACATATTATGTGTCCCAAAAGAGTTCCGAAGGATGTCATAAAAATTCATTTCTTAATGTTTAGGGATATACTAAGTTTCTTAGACCTTTCAAACATCATCCTTAGACAATTAAATTTATCCTTAATTAGCCCATATACAATCCATTCATCTAAGTATACTTGAAGAAACTTAGGAATTAAATCATGGATTGACTGCACTATAATGCGTGAGAACACTTCTCACACATTCTTCAACCCAAAAGACATGATTTTGTATGAAAAATATCCCCATTTTATCACTAATTTTGTCTTCTCTTGATCTTCACGTGTGATCCTAACCTTGTGATATCCTAAAAATCATTAGTATAGGAATATATCTCACTCCCTACAACACCCTCTAGTATCTCTTTAGTGAATGGCATGGGAAAAGGATCAATGATGCATGGGGAATTTACAAATCTATAGTAAACATACATTCTTATCCTCCCATTCTTCTTGATGTTTATAACCATTGGACTGATCCATTTTGATTATTCAATAGGTTCAATAATACCTTCTTTCAACATCTTATCAATTTCATCCTTCACCTTGACGTGTAAGTTAGGATTCATCTAGTAAGGCCTCTTGTGAACTGGTCATGCACCATTTTTTAGATTTATCTTCATCTCCCCTAACGATGGATGGAAACCCTTTAAATTTTGGTATCCCCTTGAAATATATATTTTAATTCAAGCAATATTTCAATTATTTTCCTAACATCTACCTCGGGATAGTAGTCACCAATCACTGCTTCCTTTAGTGTTTCATCACTCCCAATTTTCAACATTTTTTCTTCATTGGAACAAGGTACGTCTTCCCTTGTTCATATGCGATGTCTAAAAACTCATGATCACACTATGTATGTACTATGTTCATATCCTCAACCTCTTCAAAATCAATGAGATAGATGATATTCCCTTTTTCCCTTTCCTTCTAGGTGTGCCCCATGCATTTTCATCATAATTCGTCCACTCAAAACAATCGTCATGAAAAATTAGAGAAGTATCACCTTATAACAAAGTTAGAAGATCTTCTAAATTTGTGTTATCACTTAGAGTGATGCGTTTCATTATCTCGTAGGAGTCATTTATAGGGGGTTTAGTACAAAAATAATTGAATGCATACACAATACCTGTAGTTAAATTATGCCAATTTTTGTCTTTTTCTTCATCTCCACATGTATATACCATACACACGTGCATCTCACATGCGTGTGTATAATATATTTTATGAACCCATAATGACAAAGTGGTAGCACATCAGGACCTTATAGAAAAATGTTTTCATAGATATATATGTGACTCTAAGGGGACGCCTTCCCATCATAAGCTAGTATCGAGGAGGGATATTATTCCTAACAAACCTTGTTAAGAAATAAACTCTTATTTTGTGTCATCCAAGTAAATTTTTACTATGCACATCCCACTAGTGCACCATTGTTCCCTTAAAGGATTAAACCAACATGTTTGTATTATCTCCTTTGTTCTTCAAAAATCCTCCATTACACATAAGAATAACTCGACATCTCTTTCCTAGTATGCCTTGGCAATCCAGGTCTTTCCCAACCACCGACCGATCATGGTCTAATTAGTCTTATTTCTCTACTATGAGACTCTTGACCAACCATCTCGTATGTACCATGAGACCAATTATCACAAGAAACATTGGTAGTTTCACTAATGGAATGCACATCTCCCCACTTAAGCACTCCCTCCTTGGTTGGCTCAACATTATCCGGATCACACATTGTTTGTGTGTATATCCGATTGAGGTCCTCTTCAATTACTAGTTATAAATATGGTGCAATATTTATTCCATCCATTAGAGTCTCAACTCATTCCTCATTATTCTCAAATCTTACAAAATGCTTGTTAATAAAAAATATGTATTGTTAGAATAACACCAAGGACAACTCAACAATGCAGGGAAATTATCTACTTCAAACAACTCCAGAATCTCAAAGTCACATTTTATTTTTTCTCCTTGAATGGTGATAGTGGAATTCTTAAAAATCCATTATAGGCATGGCCCTTGTTTTATTTTTCATATATAAAACTCTTGATGATGGCTGTAATGGTGGCCTTCCCATTTGGTTCCAAGAATCAAGTGTAAGGACATTGAATTTTGCATCTCAGTATCAATAAAAATTTCATTTACTAACCATCCATCTATAACTACATCTAAGGTAATATCCTTTTCGTATTCATGGTCCTGGGGTGGTAAATTAACATGTAAGATTTTTTATCCCTCTCTAATCCTGTGCATTGCACTTTCTCCCACAACTATTCTCTTAATATAGGTATGGTATTTTATTATCTAAGCATTCTACACACTTCCTTGAGGTCATCCACATCCTTATCAAGTAGCTCAATCTACTTAGCACACTCCCTATCTTGTGCTTGTTCCTTCAAACAAAGTATCTCTCCATGCATTTCTATGATCAATCCCATGGTTTCTTAGAAGACTTATTTTTTCTTCCCTACATCTGGATATGTACTTGGATGTACATTCTCATCTCTTCGAATGAGTAGATTAATTTTCTCTTGCTCACATGCATGTGAGGATTCTACATACATTGAAATGAATAACGGTTTCTTCCTCGATACAGCCAAAGCCTTGGGTCACCACTTTCCCTTCCTAAAGTGTTCAACCTATATCATCATTGCACCCTTATCCTTCTTATGTTTACACATGTGTGCATATAAATCTAGAAACTATTCTATCGTATTTACTTTTCCATAGTACATGAAAGATGAATTATTTTAACACTCACACTAATAGTGGTCTAGTGACCCACATTTATAGAATGTCCCTTAGCTAAACCTACCTCCACAACCTCCGCATACTCTTCCAAAATATCCCCCATTACCTTTGTTTCTTATGTCATTATTCTGTCCAACTCCATTATTTTCACTTTCTCATTCATGTCTATATGAGATCCTTTATGTGCTAGCCTATCATAACCCTACCTCACAATCTTTGTGAATGTGTTCAATCTATCAAAAATTAGTTATATCATGTTGGAAGCACAATGGACTGAAGGGGGTGAATAAGTCCGTAACACTTAAACCAATTATATTTAACTTATAAACCATTAAACCATGCATTAATGTAAGCTTAATAACATGAAATAATAATTCACATTAACATAATCGAGATAGTACACATGAATACAATATGTAAGTGGGAAACCCTCAAGGGGAAGAAAACCCAATAATTTGTTTGATTATATTACTAAAACCAAAAGAATTGCATGAATATGACACATCACACAAAATTTGTTTAGCGAGGCACCAACCCTGCAAGGAGAAACAAATCATATAAAGCTTTTCTAATATTACTCATAAAAAAGGAATTACATGAATATTACTTAGAAAAGAATATTTCAATGGATGATTACTAAGGATATATTTCTCACACAACCGATTGTGATTTCAAATTCAACTCCTCTCTCAAAACCTCATCAAATCAATCTTTCTCCAAAGTCACTCAATCCTTATTCTCCATAGGATGATTATATCAATTCCATTTTTATATGCTTCTCAATTCTCCTTATATATTCACACTCTCTCATCTATTTCTTTATTCCCTTAAACCTTCTTCACTCTCTCTCTCTTAGGCTTGTATTTCCCCACTTTCACAACTAGTTCAAAATGAACAAATACATGCATTTAATATACATGACTCAAATCATAAACATAACAAGGTCAAAAATGAAAATAAATTTCAGTCATAAAAACACTAAAAATAAACCTAAAAGTTCATATAAATCATCATGAAAGACCCATATGGGTCGGCAATGCACCAAGACATCCAACAAGCACAACTAGGCCTAAAAGGCTAGTTTCTCCTTCATTGAGAACTCCATGACCTCCAAGGGATTCATCCAAATTTTTCATGCCTTCAAATCCTCGAAACATGTCAAAAAAATCCTCACAATATCCTTCACAAGTTTAGTGACTTTTGCACCATTTTATTTCTTCAAGTCAAGACCAAGTAGGATTGTTTCCTACTCAAACTAGGTACCTCCAAGAACTAGTATACAAAAAACAAGACCAAATCCATGTCAAAACAACACAACTATCACATGTTACCACTAAATGGAATCCAATGACCTTAATATAATCACCAAGCATGTTATAGCTTATGAATCAACCAACAAAGCCAATAGAACAACTTCTCCCTTCAAGTAACTTGATCTACCCAGAAACAAGTTTTGGAGATGGGGCCTTCTTGAACCATTTATGACACTTTAAATATTTATAAATGCATAGAATAAGATCAAATTTCATCCGTATTCATTCTGAAATGGATGGGAATCATCAATCAATTCCAAATATTTGTCTTCCGGACCAAAGTAGTGTTATCCTAAACTAGTCAAACTAGGTCAACTTGTGACCTTCTTCATGCCACCTCAACTGACTTGTAAAGATCAATAAAAACCTGAAACACATAAAAATTTATGTAAATAACACCTTAAGTACCATCAATCATTATCACCAAGTCCACAAGCTCCCAAGATTACTTATTCTCCATGACTGCTAAAACTACCCTTTAGCCCCAAAAACTAGTCTTCATGTTTTGACTTGTGTAGAACATCAAAACAATTTAGAAATCTCTAAAATCACTCCAAACATGTATAATATCTTCTCAAAAACTCATAACACCAATTTAGTCATATATTCAAATGGTAAATATGAGAGAAAAATGAATTTTCCTAGAAAATAACATATTTGAGTGTGCTCCACTAACTCTCATGATCTCAAACAACCACCATATGAAATATGGGAGAGTATTCTCCATAATAAAATCATTAAATTTGATGATCCAATATATTATAGAATCAAACAAATAATATCTCCTCCATCACTAGTAAACTAGGGTTTAAGAAGGGTTTTGACCAACATTGTTCATAAATGTTAGGACCTCATTTTATCTCATTCCAACTCTGAGATCTTCTTAAATCTATGTCTCAACATCCTTGAAAGTCTTGGGTTCCCATGAAAACCTTACACATTCTAAACAAGAATATTTCTCTCACTTTGAGCTGGAAAATGCAATCTCTTTATCTCAATAGGAATAAAAACATCATAACTTACAAAAAGTCTGCATACCAACCTAATTTTTTTCCCACAACACCAATAAAACCTCTACTATCCTCTCTAATTCTATTTTGATCATAAATAGGCATGCATATTCTCAACAACTAGGACTTACACAATTGGGTCTTAGGATTTAGGTCTAGTTTATACCTAGACAATAAAGAAACCACCATACCTCTATTTATAAGATCTCCAAAAGGACCTAACACACTTGAGAAAACATGTATCACACCTCTTCCTACCCTCATGGTCTCACATAGCTTTTCAACTCACTCTCATGGTCTATTTGGCCTCTATGAACCTATACTAGGTCTACATGATCACATGTAAACCATATTCAAACTTGTACATGCACTCTGAGACATATATGAGTATCTTAACACAATATCCTCATTCTCTCCATGCCTTGATCATTCTCATCTATTTACCTCATGCCTTCATTCCATTATACCAAACCAACATGTAGACTAGGCCTCCTAATTAGGTCATCTTGACCAAGTAAATTTTACTATTTACACTCATACACACTTGTGCACACCAAATTTTTTGAACCACATCATTAAATACCTACTCAAGAATATAGGACATCATCATGAAACCATATCATATCACCATCATGCTTATACAAGTCACTAGTTACTCAAGAAACTACGCCTTGTCAAGTTATCTCAATCACGACATCATAAACTCATGCCACACCTTGAATTTCCATGTCATCATTACTAAAAGAAACCTCTTACACTTATCCTCCTTCTCCTTTTTCAATAATAAGATTTTTACATAAATGAAAACACAACAAACACTCACATGAAAACAATCTCCCCCTTTGTCATTGATGGAAAACAACCTAGTTCTTATCCTCCTTTTTACATTAATTATAAAGTATATACTTGCATCACACATTCTTCATCTTCATCAACTTATTTGGACCTGTTTTTGGTTGGAAACATAAACAAATATCATTATCTAAGCTCAGACACTTTTCTTCTTCTTTTTGATTATGTTTTTGACCTCAACGTGACTTGAAAAAAGTGTAGCATCCCTTGGGAAGAAGAACATCATACCATACACACCTACCAACAATCATTATGAGCATGAAATATTATGCCTAGCTCTTTTCCATCCCATTCCTAGATAAAGATACCAACCTTTTAACTTAATTTTTCCATACAAAGACTGTTACCAATTTTAGCATCAAAAGTCTTGAAAATTCCTAGATAAAGATACCAACCTTTTAACTTAATTTTTCCATACAAAGATCATTACTAATTTTAGCATCAAAAGTCTTGAAACACCTTTTCAGACCATTTTTTCCCAAATTTTGCTAGCCATGGAAGCCCACATTCAACATTAAATGACACTTTGTTTCTCCCCTAAGGATATAACATCTCAATCTAACTATCTATGAAAAAATAAACTTTCATACCTTGCATATATGTCATGGGGATGGGTCGGAATTATCAATACAGTCCTAAAGCAACTCTTGAATGTTTGAGGTCTTATTTTCTTGCTATCATAGTTGATTGAACTCATGAATTTATCTCCCTTGGATTATACATACACTCATTCATCATTTTTACTTATGATTCATTATTAACACCTAAAAACACTTGCGTGAAGATCATAGAAATCTCCCACTTCTTCAAGAAGTTTCCATATACTTATAGCTCACCATTATCATACAAACTAACTTTGTAATACCTTTATATAGTGAAATATCACTCATAATGCAAGTAAAAACCACATAAACCTAAAACAATGTTAATTTCATATTCTTGGGACAATGAGAACTTCAGATCCCCCTCAACTCATGCATCCATTTTAAAATATCATCAATCATTATGGACAAACTGTAACAATACCTTCAAGACCTTACAAATCTGTTAAAGCTCCATGAGCAAGATTAAAAATATACCTCATATTTTTAAAGTCTTTACACATTTTCAACAGATTACATCAAGGTTTAAATCATTTTTCTCACCATTATATACTTACATCCATTTGACATACCTAATTATTGTTTGAGACAACAATACATACCCCAATCAACCATACATGGATATACAATCATGATTAACATAGAGAGACAACAAAAATTTGATCTCCACACACCTTCATCAAACTTCAACTCTCCATTCTATGCATAAATAGCGTATCAAACTGAATTGGCACTCTAAACTCCTTCTTGATATGATACTACGGACCCCCAATCAAACATGCACAGCTTGACACAATTCATATCAACCGAGAAACTCAATTTTAATATTAACAATCCTGAAAATGCTTCACTCTTCTCCATACGATATTTATGATACATAAACAAATCTTGAGACATCTTAGATCTTGATTGAAGAACTAAGATATGCCACATAGAACCATTTAAATCACACACATATCTATAATGCTTCATTTTACCTTTTCTTTAATGGTCTGACCAAGTCATCATAAAGACTGAATCTTTCCTCCAAGAATCTAGCACTCTTGCAATATGAAAATTCCTAAATCATCTCCAAAATAGAATGAATACCTGCAAAAACATAGTAAACATACCTTGACATTTTGAAAGCACAAATACATTTTCATATCTTAAACCATTTATGCTCCCCCTTCACAACATACTTCATATGGGTGGTTATGCCTATAAAAATCCTAGTAGAAACATACATCTTCATGAGGAGTATAAAACAACAACTTTCAAAGAGGTTTAATAACCTCTTAGATAACTCATTATAACCTTATACTCCTTCATTCTGATTAGGGACCTACAATTATTCTTTCTTTGCATCAGCATATATACTAGGTGTTATGACGTTGCTCTTTTTGGCTCCCATAGTCTTACTTACCACTTCTCTTAAATTATAGAACTTTGAAACCTCGTGTTTTTCCTTTAATGACCATAAAATTCCCTATAAAATGTCCAATCTTGTTATGTTTATAACACATAATTGCATTCTTACCTTTAGAACCATCATTCCTCTAATTCGATGTAATTCCTTCGTAAGTAATTGATATCTTAACATGTTTCTTCAACTGAAATTTGCAAACATAGATATATGATTATTGTTCTAGAGATGATTTACTCTCTTGACTATTGGTCATGTTTTTCTATTGATTAAATGAATTATTTTCTAAATCTATTGAATTCGTACTATAATAGAATGGTACTAATGTTAGATTTTATTCATGTGCTCACTATGCTCAGTTTTGGGGTGTAATCTATATAACTAGATAAAATAAGGTAAATTAAGTCCTAAGGACTATTCGTTAAGATACTTAAGTTCATTATTTTATGTGAACCATAATTTATTCACTACTAATAAAGAGATAGTCATACCTTGGATCAATTTCAGTGATCCAAGGCATGCCTTTGATCGATAAATGGTATGATCATTTTTATTAAGTCTAACTGACTTGACTTATTTTGAGCATGACAACTCTGTCAGGAATGAATGAAGAGATGCCACTAGAGCACCTGGAAGCATCCAATAATGCACTCTTCAGTGAGATCATATCACTTTGTGATGTTTCCAGTAAGTTGACATAATTCACATTAAATGTTTTAAGTTGAAATATGATGGGGAAACCTAATTGAAACTACATTTAGGTGACATTTATTATTTTGTGAACCTAAATTTGCTAAGGAATTTGATCCTAATCTAAGATGGGAAGTATTTTGGGAAAGGGGATTCTAATTCCTAACTACCTAGAGGAATTCATTTTATCCTAAGCTAAGGTTTATATTGCTTAAAAAGGGCTTAAGACCTAAACCTATGGGACTTAAACCTAACCTAGATTGAGACTCTGGTTACCTTAAACCCTAAGGGTTTGAACATGGATGATGGGCACCAACCCAAACTATATTGTGGGAATTGAATTGCATTCAATGAAAAACTTGTGTTATTCTTGGAGGAAGCCAAGATAGACTTGGCGGGCACTAACTCCAGTTGGTTAAGTGGAAAGAATTGCATGTTTATCTATTTTTAGTTGTTAATTTTAACTAGTGGTTGGTGGATCTATGGAAGGACCATAAATCCATCTTAACATTAATTAACTTTTAACAACAAGTGAAAAATACCTTGGAATCGATAAAATGGTTTGGTGGAAAAAGGAGAGAATTGGTTTAGTCTTGCATTTTGATTTTTTGAGCTCAATGGATCTGCATGTAGTGTTTCCATTTTTGAACTATTAGTTCGATACAAATTTAAGTTTTCCATTGCATGGCAGAAATAATGGAAAAATTATTGTGAAAACTATAAAGGAAGATGAGAGGAAAATGGGGATTTTTCGAGATTTTGGTTGGAGTTCTTGGTGGAAATCTTGCTCTAGAACTTCACAGGAGGATTAGAAGCTTGGGAGAAAGAGTTAGAGAGCACTACCAGGCATGATAGGCTCTAACCCATTAATATATTTTTCCATGTTTATCAATCTCATGAAAATAACTATTCTCACTTTCTGATATTGATTTCTGAGTTAAATCTTTTGATTGAAATTTGGTTGTTTGTATCTTACTGGTTTTCTATTATATATTTTTGAAAATATGTATTGGGGTTGTGAGAAATCATCTTGTTTATTATTCTTACAAATGTTAAATCCTTTAGAATATAAATATGATTTCATTTATAGAAATCAACTGTAAGTTTGATCTAGGAATGGGTTTTTATAGAATCTTTCATAAACCTCTCTCCTATCTGCATTTTATAAATTCTTGTTATCTCCTTTGTGTTTTAGATTAAAGTCATTTTCAATGACTTCGTAGAAAAATATATTAAGATTGGTTGTTTTTTTTTTTGGGACTATTGAAATAAATTCGGGTTTAGAAGGGAGAATATTTTGGGTCAATCCATTTCAGGTATGACTAGTTGACAAAAAAACTGGGTTGAAACCCTCCTTTCTTTTTTTTTGTCTCAGGTTATTTTTTGGTCTTCATGACCAAATTTTCTATGTGACTCTTTTTCTAAACTTAAGAGGAAAAAAAGGTCTTGGATACCCTTCATGGTTGTGCTTAGTCAGATTTATTGATAGGAGAAACTTAGATTTCCTAGTATTAATTCTTTGTTCTGGTTTGAGGTAACTCTACTTGAAAGTTGTCGTTAATATGGACTATAGGTTTTAGAGAATGAAATCCTTGTATTATTCTTGTTTCTTCCTTTTGGGAATTTTGGTTGAGTCGTTTGACCATGGGTTGGAAAACTGGGTTGAGTTATTGTATTTTTGGTTATTACTGAGCTTTATCGACCATTGGGTGGACACTATATGAGATAATGTTCTTAAATATTGAACTTATATTGAAGCCTGTTTATTTTGTATATGGATGACTATGAAAATTGGTATTTACCTCTTATAGAGGTCAACCGTATAATTTAAATTGACTGTAATAGCCTAAATACTCCTTATTTGATTCCTTGTACTTCTAAAGATTCATTGGGAAAAGATGTATTTCAGTTGAATGACTTTCACTTGTTATTAGTTTGATTCTTGTTGAAGAATGCTTGTTGTATATGGTTATATTGATTCATTTTATTGACTGTATATGATCTTGAATCTATGTAATGAAATTTTTTGATAGATGGAAAAAGGGAAAATAATATGACTATTGTAAGTTGAATTGAATCACTAAATCGATTCCATGACTGTTATGAAAACTCGATGAAAGGTTAAGTTGGTAATATGTATAATCTAGTTATGATTACAGTTTTCATTCCAGATAGAGTATACTCCTTAGTATTTTATAAGACTTAGTTGTTTAGCAAAGTATTATTTGACTGCTTGATTTACCTTTAATATCATTACTTGGTAGTAGTAAGTTAATTGTTAAAAGATGGAAATTAAGATGAATGGATATAGTTTTGGATTCCAATCATGTAATCTTTATGATTACCTGATTGTAATTCCAAAACCATTTGACCATTCAGTTTGACTATTAGATCAATGTTTTTACTTGAAGGATCTCTAACTTTTTTAGTTAAGGAAAATGGTACATAAAAGGGTACATGTGGCTTCTTTCTCTTAACTTGGCATTGTGGCATTTTGGCATGCTTTTTGGGTAAGGGAACTTAGAACAATTTCATGAAATGAAAGGGTTATTTTCATGAAATTGATAGATATTAGCATGTTGTTCTAATGTGTTAGTTCTTATCATGCTCAGTTCTCGTGACTAACACATGCTAACAAATGTGTAGATGGATTTTGTGAAAAGTGAAAGGTGAAAGACTTATAAAAAGTTGCACTTGTTTTATTGATTAAGTTCATTTTATTCAGATGTTTCATTATGATGAAAGGCTATTGAAAGGAAAAATGTTTGAAAAGAAAAATGACATAAAACTTTAGTGATTGTAATTGTTTTGAAAATTTGTCATTATTGACTATAAAACTTATGAAATGATTATTAAGTTTGAATAAAGAGAATTCTTCCCTTGTTTGAATAATTTGAGGTATGATTGGAATTTTATGATTGATTAATCTACTCTGTATGATTATTGTAATCTGATTTCTAAACTTAGATCTTAAAAACATTTGACTTATTAGTTGATTAAGATTATGGGTATTGCATAGATAAATTATTTTAAGTATAAGTCAACTATGTTTGGGACAGTAATGAACTATATTAAGTTATAAACCTAATATGTTGATCCTTAATCATAGTTGAGTGATAGTATGAAATTAATTTGAAGTGAATGATGTTAAAATTCTTATGAAATTTAATACCTATTATTTTAGTAATAAGTTTTGATTAAGATAGATAATCTTAATATGGGAAAAGGGGGAATACACAACTTGTACAAGTTGATAAGGTAATAATGAATGTACCTTACTTATGTTGATCATTTATATATGTTAGTGGAATGATTGAATGATCTATTATATAAGAACCCTAAAACACAATAGTGGAAAAGCTAATCATTATAGGTTGAACGATAAATATGCTTCATCCTAAGTTATTCAAATATCAAATTGTTGATATGATTGTTGATTTCAACTAATAAAACCTAAGGATGATCCTTATCTACTCTGATTAAATATTAAGTATAAATTATTAATTGGTAATGAAGGGTAAGTTCATTGAAATAGATTGTAGACACAATCTACATATATTAAATTAATAAGTGATTATTAATCCTTTCTTAAAGGATTATTCCTATAACTAGGTAGCTCCTAGGTGCAGTGCTTATAATTTATTAAGTTATTTAACAAATTTGA
The DNA here is from genome assembly GCA_018340775.1 of Taxus wallichiana var. yunnanensis. Classification (NCBI taxonomy): domain Eukaryota; kingdom Viridiplantae; phylum Streptophyta; class Pinopsida; order Cupressales; family Taxaceae; genus Taxus; species Taxus wallichiana. Next base: position 986,274,604 of record CM031234.1, on the reverse strand, counting down.
AAGTTAAATTAAGATAATGAATTCATTAAGTATGTCAGTTCCATTAAGGGAACTTGGTGGGCTGATGTAGATTAATTGTTGTTTCTAGTACCCACCTAATGATGTCAGTCATTAGGTGGATACTATGAAGCAGCCATTAAGCCCCATCATTCCACTCAACTCCTCTAACTTAACTGTCATAAGGGGAATTTTAGTTCATAGTTTCACTCTAAGTTGGGATAGATATCTAGTCTAGTGTTGTAGTCAACTTATGTTGACCTAGGGTGAGTATACACACCTGAATCGATGCAATTCGATTTGAGTATGTATAATCATCCTTGGTCACCATAGGTGGACTACCACACTAGACTATGTAGGTTGTCCCTATTTAGCATGGAACTTTGACTTGGAATTTTTTTGACAGAAGTTAAGGAAGACTAATCTAGATAACACTTAAAGTGGGGTGAGAGACATATTCCTTTCATGAGTATGTCATCTAGGAATGTAAGCATGGTAAACATGTTTAAAACTTTTTCCAAAGTATCGTAAGCTACTGGTTATGTTGTCTTATGTCACCTGGTCTAAATGGGTATTGGTAATAGATACTCGATAGGCATCTTAGACAGTAACACTTGAATGACCCGTAAAGGGTAAAGGAGAACCAAAGTATACTTCATATACACAAGAACAAGTAAACATGAGAGATAGGCTTAATCAATCATGAAATGAGAGATTAGTATAACACCGAGTCACTACAACTACATATGGTTTTTTGTTATGTGATTGATTAGAAAATGAATGTTTGTTCTAAGTTATGTGATTTTTTTAGATACTATAAAAAAGGTTTGGATTTGAACCAGTGACCAAAAAGACCCCATACAAATAGGAGAAATTTTTTCAAAGACAAAAACTAAAACAAATCCATGGAGGTAGCGTCAAAAACACTTAACATGCCCCCACAAAAATGGTAAAAAAAGAGTTTGTAAATTAATACAGAGTTTTTTGAAGTCCTAAAGGGACAAAGACAAATGAAAGAAAATAAAAAGAAAAGGGAAGCAACAGTAGTGCAATTATTTCATCGTAGCCCTGCTATGTGATATGGTACTTAGAGAACCATCTCTCATGCTTGCCACCTTGATAATGACCCTTTTTAGATGATTTAATGCCTCTTTCTTAGTTTGGGTCTTGAACTGATCTTCCTTCGATCCTTTCTATGATTGGACTCAGTAACCATACCTAAGATGTCACCGATCTCGAATCCTCATTGTCGGAAGAACTCAAGATATAAACTTCATCTTTTTTTCTTCCTCGGTATAAACATGATCCTACAAAATAGAAATCCTCTACTCTTGCATAACATAATCGACTTGGATACCCCTGATGGTTTTTTTCTGGGAATCAATTCTTTGATGGCAATATTTCAGCTCTTGTATGAGGTTTTTGTTGATAGTTAGAATAGTGTCAGTAGTGGTATCATCCCTCATTAGTCTAGCCTCCCATTCAACAAGTTCCTGGGACCTTTTTGTGGAATTTTCATCCAAATTATTGATTCCTTTTTTAAGATTACACAAGGAATCATGATACCCTTATATGTGAATTTAGAATAGAGAACATAATGTTAAAAAAATTCCCCTATTTTCTAATTCATAAATGAGGATGTTACCTAGCAATATGACCCTTTTCTTGACAATTGTAGCACATTACATTCCTTGATTAATCATTTTTGTTATCTCTCAATGGGTGGCCATCTTTGATAAACTTCCTAAACTCCTTTTATCTATGACCAAATTCATTACAAGTGTAACAATAGCCATTAAAATATCTTTCATATGTTAATACATTAGGTTGCCTAGCTGACTTTGTCTTCACATTATCTTTGAATTTTCTCTCATTTTTCTCTTCTTTGGTGTTTATACCTTTAATCTCCTTACCTGGAACACTATTTTCTTGCATTAATTCTTTTCCTTTGTGATCATCCTTGAATCCTAAACCTATTTCGTCTCTTTTATATCTCTCACTATCTAAAATTTCAACAAGATTCTTAGTGCTCTTTTTTAAATTTTTGGATTGATTTAGCCTTATTAGCTACTTTAGACAACTCTTCCCTTAGGAACATCATATATTATTCAAGTTTAGTGCATTCATTCTCTTTGTCTTGCAATATTGTAACCAAGAAATTTATCTTTTCTTCTAGCCTCTTGATTGTCTCATCTAGCTTACTTGTTTCTGACCAATGTTTCTCTTCAAGTTCATGGATCTTACCTTCATTCTCTTTTACTAATGCTTTCCACTTCTTGTTTGTTTTTTCAAAATGCTTCACCTATACTTGAACACACATAAGCTCATTTTCTATGTCATCTTATTCTTCTATCTCATAATACATGCATGAGTTATTAAACACTAAGGAGTCTTCTTTTTAGAGCTCATAACATATTTTTCCATCAACAAGATCTCATCACCAACATCATCATTCTCAGATTTAGAATCAGAAATGCCATGATAACTACTTGCTTTAGATGATTTTTTTTTCCTTTGAGTAGATACTCTTCTTATTTTCATACCTCTTGAAATTTTTATTGCTTTTATCAAACTTGTGAGTCTTCTTATCATGGTATTCATCATGCTCATCATCACTTTCATTCTTGAGCTTATGGGGGCACTTGATAGTAAAATGACCTACTTCACCACAATTGAAACATTTAAAAGGAATTTTACCTTTATACTTACCAAATCCAACCTTCAAAGATATTCTAGATATCATCTTAAATAGTTCATCATCATCAATCTTATGAGCATAATCATCATTATTTAGCTTTTTATCTTTTATATTCATCTACAACTATAAAGTAATCTCCTTCTTGATAGGTTTAGAGTCAACAATCCTCATCTCATATGCAGTCAAGATGCCATGTAACTCATCCATTAACATGACCTTCAAATCCTTGGCTTCCTCAATAGAATACACCTTAGGATCAAACTTAGGAATTAGATACCTTAACTTTTTTGTACCACAATTTCTTCCTTCACTTATTCACCTAATCCTCTCATGGTATTGAAAACCTTATCAACTCTGAGTAAATATGCAGCAATGGATTCCTCTTCACTCATCTTTAAGCCTTCAAAATAATTTCTGAAATTTTGGATTTTATATATTCTTACCTTGGAATCTCCTTAATAATTAAGTTAAATGTTTTCCCACATTCCTTTTTCTAATGTGCAATGTATGAACTTCACAAATTCTAGTTTAGCTAGACCACACTGTAGACACTCAAAATGTGCACCTCTCATTTCCCCTTCATTATTCACACTATATTCACAATTATACTTATCAAAGTCACTATTTAATTCATATATCCCTTATCCTAAGTCTAAACCCCCACCATATTTACTCCATGTAAATATCCTTCACAGCTGTAAAAATCCATCTTTTTCTCTCTTAAAAACCACCCAAACCACTTAGAAACTAAAAATTGTTATGATCCTTATGTACAAATTTCACTAACACCTCAAGGTTTTTTTGTATTGGTTCATTACATTTGGTATTAGAGAAACCACCTAGGTTGAGTCCCGAAACAGGTGGTTATGTTGGCATTATAGTGTTCACTCGGGGCTCGTATAGAATAGGGTTTAGTCCCACTATATGGGGAAAAATCTAGCCCAAGGTTCGGGCTACAGAAGTGTGGTGGGATGTTATAATCCTCATGTGCATATTTCACTAATGCCTCAAGGTTTTGGTATAATGGCTCATTACAAAAATAAATAAGACAAAACAATTTAAAAACAAACCTATAACCATTTCAACCCCTTCATCTCAACATGCAACATCCCCTTAGTCATTTAATTATCTGTTATCACTTGAATCATAGCACCCTTATGTTTCCATAAGTGCATATACTTGAACTTACGGTGTGATCGGATAACATGGGTACTATCTCCAAGTTGTGGGACTTGCTATTTGAGATAGACCTCCAGAGAAAGCTAGTTCTTGCTCCTAAACTACCTGCCACAATCTACTCTAATGCAGGGAAACTAACTACTCTAATCTAAATTTCCAAGGGACCAGGAGAGAGAATGCATATTATGAAAGCCTACACTAAAGCGGTGATACACCGAAAAGGAGGGGTAAAACTTATTGTTCATGTAAATTGACAAAATTTCATGAAATGCAACATGAAACATCATACACAGGCTGATAAGATGCAATTAGAGGTCTGAAATGAAGTAAGACAATACAAACAAAGGACTGAAAACTGATCACAAAGTCTGCATTGCTTCTTTCACTATCAAAATCCTTGCATTTGCAACATCAAAGAGGCAGAAACCTGTTACAATCATGAAGAAGGTCTGATACTTGCAAAAATCACTTGTTGAAGGTGAAAGAAGAAGCTTGCTATCCAAAAAAATGTTCCACCACAAAAATGAGCCAAATCTGGCTTTTACAATGCATGGGTCGAGCCCAGGAGAGAGAAAATGTGTAAAAATGTGGGATCCATTCCTCATTGAATGAAGATGCATTAAAATAGCATGGGCATCCTTACAGACCCATGCCCTGACATTTTTGGCCATGCTGAAGAAGAATGTGACCCATTTTGCATTAAAACTGGTTGTTGAAACGTCATTTCTGGCCAATACCATGTGCCAGAGGTGTTTTTTGATTTTATCTCTCAAAATGAACCAAAATGCAAAATTGACCTTGGAATCATGTAGAGAATTTCACCAGATTTCCATTGATATAAAGAACATGAAAAACCAAGCTCTGGATTGAAAGATATGGCGATTTGAAGTTTTAGGGAAAAACAGGACCAAATTGGGTCGGCGGGCAAAATGTTTGAATTTTTACCCGTTTCGTCTTTGAAATTTTTTTCAAATTTTCCCTACACTCCACCACTTAGATGACATGTGTCAAGATCTGATTCATCCATGGGCTCATCCTTTGAAAATTTATTTCAGGCCCTTCCTTTAAATTTTTTGCCACTTGGACACGTGGCACTATTTTATTGGCTCGGGCCTGAGGGGCGCACTTTGCCCTTCGAAAATTTGGCATTTTTAACTTTGGGAAAATTTCCCATTTCCCCCTGCGCTCTGCCACTTGGATGACACATGTCAAGATTCCATTCGATGGTGGGGGTAGTGGGCCAAAACTTTTACCTTTGAAAACTTTGTCCGAAACTTGGAAAAATTTCTAAGTCCTTCTCTTTTCCCCGCCACTTCCTGGGACACATTCTCCCACATCGGCCGATTCGGGCTTCCTTTTCCCAAAATGGACTGTCTTTCGGTGAATCGGCCGATTCGCGTCCCACGCGTACTTTTGTCCCGGCTGTCCCAAACCACACGAAACAAAAGACTTAGATGATTTTTCTTGCTTTCGGCCATTTCAGCTTTTAGCGTCTCCCGCGTACTTTTTTCCCAACCGCTTACCTGTGGACCTCCGGGAAAAATGTTCGACTTAGCCAATTTTCTTTGTTTTTTTTTGGCCCCAAGCTTGGTACGACGAACCTCAGTATGACCCGAACCCTTCAGACCCGAAATGCTTTAAAACAGTCCTGCAACCTTATTTTTGCATTTTTTCCATTTTCTTAACTTGTTGGGATTTCTTCTTGGATGGGAGAGTTAGAGAGAAGCTGAGGGGGCCCCAAAAACATGATTTCGGGCCTTGAATCAATCTACTTGCTTAGGACTGAATAATTTGATGCATGTTATCAAAATTACCTTGAGGGTGAATTTTGGATAACAATTTTGGCGACTTCAGGCGGGGTCATCTACTGTGGATGAAGTTAACAGTTTAATGAAGCAATCCATTGGGCATGGAGTCATAAGAAAGCCTGAAAACTGATATGAACTTTGAAAACTTCCCTCTGAGCCACTTGAAATCCGTTGAACTTAGAGTTGTTCTCACCAAAATGCCACTTAAAATGAACTGTGCAAGAGCAAAACCAGCAGCACCAAAACTATGTAAAAACTGAAAATCATACATGCTCCAAATGGAACATGCGAGTGTGCATAAGCACTTCTTTTCTTGAAAGAAAACCTACCTAATCTACTCTAAATGGAAGCAAAGGTGAGATAAACAAACCCTAATCAAGTTGGTTGAGAAAATAGCTTCCCTTTCTCAAAAGTGGCAACCATGCAACTGATTTGGCACTGAACATGGCTGATTGGATGAGTGGAAAATCAACAAGAAGCTGGTCTTCTACCCAAATCATCAAGGTGTCAATTGAAAACAAATCCAATACCTCTTTTAGTTGCTCTACATTTGGATTGAAGAGGTATGACAACTGATCCTTGGTACTTTGTAGCTCACCCTCATGCTTAGAAGCAAACATGACTGGTTGTGACTTCTCCTTTGGCTCCAATAAAGCCAAATACCTGATTGGGCAAGGTATGGTCCTTTGAGTATGCCCATTTCCCTAATTTTCAACTCCAAGAATGGAGTTCTCTTGTAGACCCTCTTGAATGGATGGTGTGGAAGCGATGGTAGAACCTTTCTTCCCTTTCTCTTCCTCCAATGAAGAACATGAAAGATTAAAATCTTCCAATCTTAGTTCCAAAGAGCTGCTATAAGATGCAGGCTACTGCAAATGAATGCTCTCCTTCATGACAGCAGGCTCAAGTATTTGGGACGTGGAAGATGAAAGAGAGAATGGTGGAAACTCAACCGGTTCTTCTTTATCAAAACAGTCCTCCAAATCAGCAGATACACTACCTCATTATTGTCCTGATGCAAATGCTCAACTTCCTCCATAGTGTCCTCTTGATCTGTAACTTGATCATCATGGTTTCTTTCATCCTCCAACATTGAGTTTGAGAGATCAAACTCTTCTTCAGCACTAGAACATGAGAGGGATGAAGTAGAAAGAAGAACTAAAGGTTCTCCTGTAGCCTACCTTGTGTTCAAAGCCCTTGGATCTGCACTTTTCTTCTTCACAGCTAGAATGTGCTCCTCTTCTTTCGCATTTGGAGCAGCTTCTTCCTCCTCTACTACTTGAAGGAAATCTTGCTCTTGATAGAACTCTTCTTCTAGCATGAATTTTGTCAAGTCAAACTCTTCAATCTGCTGCTCTAGAGGACAAGTTGGGACTGCAAGATCTTCTTCTGAGCTTTCTTCCTCTATGGCTGATTATGCAACTTGAATTGAATCAGCATTCCCTTTAAATATGGTGCCAACATGGACACTACTTTCTGAGCAAACTAACTGCTGGTCTGCTTCTTCTTTTTGCTCTTCTTCTGCTGCCACAAAATCAGTCCTAACCACTACTTGTTCTCCAACTCCAACCTCTTCTCTCAAGGCTTAACCATCAATGGGATCTTTTTCATCCCAAATTTAAGAGCCCAACTCTTCAGACTTTGAATTTCTTCATCTTTGTTTGGCTTCTCTTTTTGCTGTTGTTTTCCTTGATTGGCATTCTGATTTTTATCCTCCCAACATGGATTTGGGAATGCAAGAGGAGAATTGGAATGTAACTCAATTGATTTTGCAATTTTTTGTGGTGGTGGAGGAGGTAGGAACTCTTGTTTCTTTAGAGGAGAGGGTATTTCTGTTAGCTTTTTTGAAGGGGATGACTGTTTGGAAGGAAAGGGGAAAGAAGAATTGAGATGTGGTGGAAGACTAGAGAATGGAGAAATGGAATTAACTCTTGGGGCAGCATTGAATGGATTTAGAATTTTAAATTCCAAATGAGATGATGTTGCTTGAGTAATGGGAAGAGAAAAACCAGATGATGGTGTAGAACTTACCCATTGACAAGGTTGTTCAACACCAAATTTTATAGGCCTCTATTTCTACTGTCCATTGTGCAAGTTGGGGCAGCATCTTCATCATAAAGTCTAGCTTCTCCTAAGGGCTGAAGTGTCTTGGAAAATGGCCTCCCATGGACAAGGAGTCTTGCAACCAATTCGAAAGCCCTCGTTTGAGCTGTTTCTCTTGATTGCACCATTTTTTCCTCCATCTTTTGGATTTTTTCCACAAAATCTACATCTTCCATTTGATTGTCTTCATTGCATGTGTACCCTTGCTCTTGATGTGCTTCACAACCAAACTGACTTTGGTACTGCCGCTCATATGGGTAGACATGCTGATTTTGAATTTGACCAAAATGCTGATTTGGAGGATTTGTAAAACATGTTGGAGGTGTGATATGCTACTTGTTGTTGAAAATGTGAATTCCATGATGGAAATGAAGTCATGATTGCACAACTTCATGGAATGGAAAAGAATGAAAATGATGGAAAGAAGAATGGATGGAAATGAATGGAAAATAGGTCTGTAACTTAGAGAATGAGTTGTTTACCAGATGGAGTCACCAGATGTGCTTTTGAAAGTGCCTCCAAAAGGCTGAATCTTTAACAGGAACACACCAACCTATCAAAGATAAAGTGGAAGACCTCTAAGGTCCCACCAGGCATGCCAGAACTGTTATCACCGAATCATAGCACCCTTATGTTTCCATAAGTGCATATACTTGAACTCACGGTGTGATTGGATAACATGGGTACTATCTCCAAGTTGTGGGACTTGCTATTTGAGATAGACCTTCAGAGAAAGTTGTTCTTGCTCCTAAAATACCTGCCACAATCTACAATCTACTCTAATGCGAGAGGGAAACTAACTATACTAATTTAAATTTCCAAGGGACCAGGGAGAGAGAATGCATAAAATGAAAGCCTACACTAAAGCGGTGATACACCAGAAAAGGAGGGGTGAACACTTCTTGTTCATGAAAATTGACACAATTTCATGAAATGCAACATGAAACATCATACACAAGCTGATAAGATGCAATTAGAGGTCTGAAATGAAGCAAGACAATACAAACAAAGGACTGAAAACTGATCACAGAGTCTGCACTGCTTCTTTCACTATCAAAATCCTTGCATTTGCAACATCAAAGAGTAGAAAACCTGTTACAATCATGAAGAAGGTCTGATACTTGCAAAAATCACTTGTTGAAGGTGAAAGAAGAAGCTTGCTATCCAAAAAATGTTCCACCACAAAAATGAGCCGAATCTGGCTTTTACAATGCATGGGTCGAGCCTAGGAGAGAGAAAATGTGTAAAAACATGGGAACCATTCCTCATTGAATGAAGATGCATTAAAATAGCATGGGCATCCTTACATGCACCCATGCCACGACATTTTTTTGGCCATCTTTGAAGAAGAATGCGACCCATTTTGCATTAAAACTGGTTGTTGAAACGTCATTTCTGGCCATTACCACATGCCAGAGGTGTTTTTCGATTTTATCTCTCCAAACTGAACCAAAATGCAAAATTGACCCCGGAATCATGTAGATAATTTCACTAGATTTCCATTGATATAAAGAACATGAAAAACCAAGCTCTGGATCGAAAGATATGGCGATTTGAAGTTTTAGGGCAAAAACAGGCCAAATCGGATCGGCGGGCAAAAAAGTTTGAATTTTTTACCCGTTTGGTCTTTGGAAAAAATTTCAAATTTTCCCCACACTCCACCACTTGGATGACATGTGTTAGGCTCTGATTCATCCACGGGGCTCATCCTTTGAAAATTTCTTTCAGGCCCTTCCTTAAAAAATTTTGCCACTTGGACACGTGGCACTATTTTATTGGCTCGGGCCTGAGGGGTGCACTTTGCCCTTCGAAAATTTGGCATTTTTCACTTTGGGAAAATTTCCCATTTCCCCCACTCTGCCACTTGGATGACATGTGTCAAGATTCCATTCGATGGTGGGGGCAGCGGGCCAAAACTTTTACCTTTGAAAACTTTGACCGAAACTTGGAAAATTTTCTAAGTCCTTCTCTTTTCCCCGCCACTTCCTGGGACACATTCTCCCGCATCGGCCGATTCGGGCTTCCTTGTCCTTGCTTGTGGCTTTTTCACCTTTTCACGTCTCACGTGTCCCTCACATAATTTTGTCCCGTTGCTGTTCCGGATTAATATCTCCAAACTGCCTGAAATGGATTGTCTTTCGACGAACCAGCCGATTCGCGTCCCACGTGTACTTTTGTTCCGATTGTCCCAAACCGCATGAAACAAAAGACTTAGATGATTTTTCTTGCTTTCGGCCATTTTGGCTTTTCATGTCCCCATGTACTTTTGTCCCAACTATCCCGCGGACCACCTGGGACAAAAATGTCTGACTTAGCTGATTTTCTTTGTTTTTTCGGCCCCAAGCTTGGTACGACGAACCTCAGTATGACCCGAACCCTTCAGACCCGAAATGCTTTAAAACAGTCCTGCAACCTTATTTTTGCATTTTTTCCATTTTCTCAACTTGTTGGGATTTCTTCTTGGATGGGAGAGTTAGAGAGAAGCCGAGGGGGCCCCAAAAACATGATTTCGGGCCTTGAATCAATCTACTTGCTCGGGACTGAATAATTTGATGCATGTTATCAAAATTACCTTGAGGGTGAATTTTGGATAACAATTTTGGCGACTCAGCGGGGTCATCTACCTGCTGGATGAAGTTACCAGTTTCCTTGAAGCAATCCATTGGGCATGGAGTCATAAGAAATCCTGAAAACTGATATGAACTTTGAAAACTTCCCTCTGAGCCACTTGAAACCGTTGAACTTAGAGTTGTTCTCACCAAAATGCCACTTAAAATGAACTGTGCAAGAGAAAAACCAATAGCACCAAAACTATGTAAAAACTAAAATTCATACATGCTCCAAATGGAACATGCAAATTGTGCACAAGCACTTATTTTACTTGAAAGCAAACCTACCTACTCTACTCTAAATGGAAGCAAAGGTGAGATAAACAAACCCTGCAACTGGTTGGGAGAAATAGCTTCCCTTTCTCAAAAGTGGCAACCATGCAACTGATTTGGCACTGAACATGGCTGATTGGATGAGTGGAAAATCAACAAGAAGTTGATCTTCTACCCAAATCATCAAGGTGTCAACTGAAAACAAATCCAATACCTCTTTTAGTTTCTCTACATTTGGATTGAAGAGGTATGACAGCTGATCCTTGGTGCTTTGTAGCTCACCCTCATGCTTAGAAGCAAGCATGACTAGTTGTGACTTCTGCTTTGGCTCCAATAAAGCCAAATACCTGATTGGGCAAGGTATGGTCCTTTGAGTATGCCCATTTCCCTGATTTTCAACTCCAAGAATGGAGTTCTCTTGTAGACCCTCTTGAATGGATGGTGTGGAAGTGATGGTAGAACCTTTCTGCCCTTCTCTTCCTCCAATGAAGAACATGAAAGATTAAAATATTCCAATCTTAGTTCCAAAGAGCTGCTATAAGATGCAAGATGATGCAAATGATTGCTCTCTTTCATGATAGCAGGCTCAAGTATTTCGGATGTGGAAGATGAAAGAGAGAATGGTGGAAACTCAACCGGTTCTTCTTTATCAAAACAGTCCTCCAAATCTGACAGATACACTACCTCATTGTTGTCCTGATGCAAATGCTCAACTTCCTCCATAGTGTCCTCTTGATCTGTAACTTGATCATCATGGTTTCTTTCATCCTCCAACATTGAGTTTGAGAGATCAAACTCTTCTTCAGCACTAGAACACGAGAGGGATGAAGTAGAAAGAAGAACTAAAGGTTCTCCTGTAGCCTGCCTTGTGTTCAAAGCCCTTGGATCTGCAATTTTCTTCTTCACAGCTAGAATTTGCTCCTCTTCTTTCACATTTGGAGCAGCTTCTTCCTCCTCTACTACTTGAAGGAAATATTTCTCTTGATAGAACTCTTCTTCTAGCATGAAGTTTGTCAAGTCAAACTCTTCAATCTGCTGCTCTAGAGGACAAGTTGGGACTGCAAGATCTTCTTCTGAGCTTTCTTCCTCTATGGCTGATTGTGCAACTTGAATTGAATCAGCATTCCCTTCAAATAGAGTGCCAACATGGACACTACTTTCTGAGCAAACTAACTGCTGATCTGCTTCTTCTTTTTGCTCTTCTTCTGCTGCCACAAAATCAGTCCTAACCACTACTTGTTCTCCAACTCCAACCTCTTCTGAAGGCTTAACCATCAAGGGGATCTTTTTCATCCCAAATTTAAGAGCCCAACTCTTCAGACTTTGAATTTCTTCATCTTTGTTTGGCTTCTCTTTTTGCTGTTGTTTTCCTTGATTGGCATTCTGATTTTTATCCTCCCAACATGGATTTGGGAATGCAAGAGGAGAAGTGGATTGTAACTCAATTGATTTTGCAATTTTTTGTGGTGGTGGAGGAGGTAGGAACTCTTGTTTCTTTGGAGGAGAGGGTATTTATATTAGCTTTTGTGGAGGGGATGACTGTTTGGAAGGAAAGGGGAAAGAAGAATTGAGATGTGGTGGAAGACTAGGGAATGGAGAAATGGAATTAACTCCTGGGGCAGCATTGACTGGATTTAGAATTTGAAATTCCAAATGAGATGATGTTGCTTGAGTAATGGGAAGAGAAAAACCAGATGATGGTGTAGAACTTACCCATTGACAAGGTTGTTCAACACCAAGTTTATAGGCCTCTATTTCTGCTGTCCATTGTGCAAGTTGGGGCAGCATCTTCATCATAAAGTCTAGCTTCTCCTGAGGGCTGAAGTGTCTTGGAAAAGGGCCTCCCCATGGACAAGGAGTCTTGCAACCAATTCTGAAAGCCCTCATTTGAGCTTTTGCTCTTGATTGCACCATTTTTGCCTCCATCTTTTGGATTTTTTCCACAAAATCTACATCTTCCATTTGATTGTCTTCATTGCATGTGTACCCTTGCTCTTGATGTGCTTCACAACCAAACCGACTTTGGTACTTCCTGCTCATATGGGTAGACATGCTGATTTTGAATTTGACCAAAATGTTGATTCGGAGGATTTGTAAAAATGTTGGAGGTGTGATATACTACTTTGTTGTTGAAAATGTGAATTCCATGATGGAAATGAAGTCATGATTGCACAACTTCATGGAATGGAAAAGAATGAAAATGATGGAAAGAAGAATGGATGGAAATGAATGGAAAACAGGTCTGCAACTTAGAGAATGAGTTGTTTACCAGATGGAGTCACCAGATGTGCTTTTGAAAGTGCCTCCAAAAGGCTGAATCTTTAACAGGAACACACCAACCTGTCAAAGATAAAGTGCAAGACCTCTAAGCTCCCACCGGGCATGCCAGAACTATTATCACCAAATCACAACACCCTTATGTTTCCATAAGTGCATATACTTGAACTTACGGTGTGATTGGATAACATGGGTACTATCTCCAAGTTGTGGGACTTGCTACTTGAGATAGACCTCCAGAGAAAGCTGGTTCTACTCTAATGCAAGGGAAACTAACTATTCTAATTTAAATTTCCAAGGGACCAGGGAGAGAGAATGCATAAAATGAAAGCCTACATTAAAGCGGTGATACACCGAAAAAGAGGGGTGAACACTTCTTGTTCATGAAAATTGACACAATTTCATGAAATGCAACATGAAACATCGTACATAGGCTGATAAGATACAATTAGAGGTCTGAAATGAAGCAAGACAATACAAACAAAGGATGAAAATGATCACAGAGTCTTGCACTTCTTTTTCACCATCAAAATCCTTGCATTTGCAACATCAAAGAGTCAGAAACCTGTTACAATCATGAAAAAGGTCTGATACTTGCAAAAATCACTTGTTGAAGGTGAAATAAGAAGCTTTCTATCCAAAAAAATGTTCCACCACAAAAAATGAGCCGAATCTGGCTTTTACAATGCATGGGTTGAGCCCAGGAGAGAGAAAATGTGTAAAAACGGGGGAGCCATTCCTCATTGAATGAAGATGCATTAAAATAGCATGGACATCCTTAAAAACCCATGCCACGACATTTTTGGCCATGCTTTGAAGAAGAATGCGACCCATTTTGCATTAAAAGCTGGTTGTTGAAACATCATTTACGGCCATTACCACGTGTCAAAGGTGTTTTTTGATTTTCTCTCTCCAAACTAAACCAAAATGAAAAATTGACCTTAGAATCATATACATAATTTCACCATCTTTCCATTTATATAAAGAACGTGAAAAACTGAGCTCTGGATCGAAAGATATGGCGATTTGAAGTTTTAGGGCAAAACAGGGCCAAATCGGGTCGGCGGGCAAAAAGTTTGAATTTTTTACCCGTTTGGTCTTTGGAAAAATTTTCAAATTTTCCCTGCACTCTGCCACTTAGATGACACATGTCAGGCTCTAATTTATCTATGGGCTCATCCTTTGAAAATTTCTTTTGGGCCCTTCCTTAAATTTTTTTGCCACTTGGACACGTGGCACTATTTTATTGGCTCAGGCCTGAGGGGCACACTTTGCCCTTCGAAAATTTGGCATTTTTCACTTTGGGAAAATTTCCCATTTCCCCCTACGCTCCACCACTTGGATGACACATGTCAAGATTCCATTCGATGGCGGGGGCAGTGGGCCAAAACTTTTACCTTTGAAAACTTTGACCGAAACTTGGAAAATTTTCTAAGTCCTTCTCTTTTCCCGCCACTTCCTGGGACACATTCTCCCGCATCGGCCGATTTGGGCTTCCTTGTCCCTACTTGTGGCTTTTTCACCTTTTCACATCTCACACATCCCTCACATACTTTTTTCCAGCTGTCCCGGATGAATATCTCCGAACTGCCCGAAATGGACTGTCTTTCGGCAAATCGGTCGATTCGTGTCCCACGCGTACTTTTGTCCCGGCTGTCCCAAACCGCACGAAACAAAAGACTTAGATGATTTTTCTTGCTTTCAGCCATTTCATATTTTTACGTCCCCCACGTAATTTTGTCCCAACTATCCCATGGACCACCTGGGACAAAAATGTTTGACTTAGCCGATTTTCTTTGTTTTTTTCAGCCCCAAGCTTGGTACGACGAACCTCAGTACGACCCAAACCCTTCAGACTCTGAAATGCTTTAAAACAGTCCTGCAACCTTATTTTTTGCATTTTTTCCATTTTCTCAACTTGTTGGGATTTCTTCTTGGATGGGAGAGTTAGAGAGAAGTCGAGGGGGCCCAAAAACATGATTTCGGGCCTTGAATCAATCTACTTGCTCAGGACTGAATAGTTTGATGCATGTTATCAAAATTACCTTGAGGGTGAATTTTTATAACAATTACATATTGAATCAAACATCCATTATTATAAGTGGTTTTAACCACTTTAACACTTGTTTCCCCATAAAAAAGCTGGATCGTCGACGATTCCGTTGAATTGTCAATGATTATAAATAACACTTATGTGCTCTCCCTTAGGGATCTTCAACTTCAAATATCAGGCATCATTTTTTCTCTTACACTTCATTTTCTGACACTACAACATCCATGACATCATCAAGCATTATCAGGCATCAATATCATACATCTTTCAAAGCATTCTTGGTGATCATTTTCATCACTCAAACTTCAAACAACATCCCAACACAATTCATCTACTCATGTCTCTCCTACTAAAGATTTGAGGCATATTTTAGCTATAGATCAACTCAAAGGTATTCCACAACCTATTTTTATCCTTTTTCTATCATATTAAACTTTTAAATCAGTCAAAACTTCATTTTAGAGCTTCAAGATCTCGTTCTATCTAAATTGTCAAAAATCACAACTATCGCTAGCAATTCACCCTAATCACCAAAGTGATCAACCTAAATTACCATTGATTCCTATCAAAATTATCATTTTATCATTTTTTCATCTTTTTATCATTTTTATCAAATCCTATGCATTTAACTTGTTGTTTCCAAGTATGGATCTCTGTTAGATGGTAGTTCGTGGCCATTCACATCCAACTACCAGTATTTACAACCATCCGATAGTCCAACACCCCTTCTTATGGGAACAATACAACATTTTACACAAGATCATAATTTGTGCAATCCAATTTTTGACACCGATCAAGACATTAATGATCATATAGAGTTATTCCATTATATCCAACAAGAAAATGACAAATTCTTGTTTGATTACTTTGAACGTGTCTAGATTGCATACCCTCACTTGGGATAATTTCAAGTTCTTAGGACTTACATATTCATCTCGAGTTTTATATCTATTATCTTGTATCTATTTGTCATTTTTATTGCATATCCTTATCATTTCTTTTACCAATCTCTTTAATCAACTAAAAATGAGTTGGCATCCTCCAATGAAGCCATTTGGATTCGTGGAATCGGCCTTTGCCAATCATCTCATCTACCCATTTATCTAATCTTTTTATGTTTAGTGTCTTTGAGAACGGGTTGCTTTGTAGGATAGGAGGATTCATACATTCATACAAATGCAACAACTTTAATTGAACATCAACTTCAATACACATCCTTATGGATATCATTAAACCCCTTTGTCTTCGAGGTCAGTTTTTTAATTATTTCACTTCATTAATTTAAATTAGAAAGGTAAAAATATATCTAAACATTATGGTATGCTTGGTGGGACCCTTAGTCCCTTCTTCATTCATGTTTTTATTTCATTTAAATCAATTTTTCATGCTAGAGATCTAGTCAAATCAAATCAGTGATTCAATCAATTTCGATGATTTCCGTGATTGCTTATGATTACTTATTTATTCAACCTCAAACATCATTTTCTTTTCCTATTTCTATCTTCTTTAACACCTTTTGCAATTTCATGCTCTAGTAGCTTTTAGCTTCTTATTCTTTTGCTTTGCTAAAAAAAATCAAAAATTAAAAAAATTAAGAAGGAAGCATTCTCCATGTGAGTCCTTTCCTTTTATTTATGTTTTTAGCATTGCATTTTTATGTTTTACCTCATCAAAATCAATTATTATTTTGGGATTTAAAATGAATCTTTCATCCTGGTTGATCACATAGATTAATCTAAGGGTTAATTTATCATATTGACATTATTTTCTCTCACACATAGCCAAACCACATCAAATATCAAACTTACATTAAAAATTCCTACCCGTGATGATAAATATTGATATTTCATCACCCAATAGGGAAACCGACTCGATGTTCTAGCCAAGTATAAATAATTGGTTGTTGGTATATTGGCTAAGAACCTGATTCCCTTATTGTTGTGGGACAGTTAAGTGAGGGGTAGGACCCAATACTAGGCCTAGTACCGGCACCAACACATATTTGGGCCTCACGTACCTTTGGGTATATCAAGGAATCCAGCCATAAACATTCCTAAAACCATCCATAGACAACCATTTTAAGGCCTTATCAACCATTTTACACATTTCACTTTCTTCTAAATTAATCAAGATAATCAAAATATTTTTGTGTGATTTGTTTGCCGCTTGTTTCAACCAATCTAGGTTTCTTTTCATTTTACTAGGTGATTACTTTATTTTCATTATGGTGCTCACAAGAAAACAATCTTGTATCCAAACACCAGAAAACATGATAGATGAATTGAAAGTTTCATGATAATACCCAAACATACCTTGGGAAACGCTTGACATTCCTTTCATGAATGGTAAAATTTTGTATTGTCCCGACCCAAAGATTAAGAAAAACCACATTCTCCCAATATCCAATCAGCCTCATCCAAGATACTTGATCCTCTCTTTCAAATCTTGATTCTAACCCCACTTCTTGTTATTGGTGGTGTCTACCTTCAATCACCATTACCTCAACCATAGTCGTATGTGCCCAATCCTTCATGTGGTTTTTCCCACCTCATTGATCCAATCACGAACCAGTTATCCAACATATACATCATTATCCTTCCAAAAGTAGACCAAAACATCCAATGTTGCATCTTCAGTCCCTATTTTTGACCTTAACGTAATTTCCTCACAAGACACAACCACTCAATAACCCAACCCTTCAACGTGTTCCACACCACCTCTAAACAACACAAATATCTCTTCTTCCACACAAACCCCTCCAACATCCTCTACCATTCAAACACCTCCCATGATTTCTGCCACTGTTTCTATTAGTGTATCCCAACCATCACCTTCTAAAAAAACTACACCACCTCTACAAAACATTACTATGTCCATCCCTACATCTTTACCCTTAATCAATACTAGCATTTTTATCAGTACATGTCTAGTTTCACAATAATATTCAACCCCACTTGTTTCACATCATACCTCATCTATCCCTATCACTATCTCCTCTCTCAATCAATCCACCACAATCATTTCAACCCCTTATTCATGCCTCTACACCTCTTTAGAACATCCCTCAGTCAAAACTCTTTGTTTTCACCTCCATACCCTTTCAACAAGAACCTCAATACTCACAACCCCTTTTTCACACATCCATTCCTTTTCAACACATTCCACAATAATCACAACCTCTTTTGAATACATCCATCCCTCCTTAGTATCAATATATCCAGCCATCAAAATCGTTAGCCTCAAAACCCACTTATAACATTCCTACAAATATTCCTTACAACAAAACATCCCCTTTTAGCAAAAATCCCATAACCTTTCAACATATCAACAACCTAGTCAATTTTCATTTAATCAACCCAGTCCATCCTCATCCAATACACAACAACAACCACAAACTGACCCCCTTTAGGATTTAATGAACAAGATCTCTAGCCTTGAAGCCACTTCCATGGGCCCTAAGAACACACTTTCATATGAAAAAATCTGTAATGAACCTATCCACCCCTCTGTACCCTACAAAGCTTATCCTCCTCACTGGGAGCTCCCAAAGTTTATCAAATTTTATAGTAAAGAGGATCCCCAACAACACATCCAATATTTTTGTCATGCTTGTTACCTTATATCCCATGATTAGGGCCTTATGTTAAGAATAATCCCTATGTCATTGGCAGGTCGTGCTTTAGAATGGTATAATAACATCCCACAATACTACCTCTTCCCATTCACAAAAATTACACAACTCTTTCTTGAACACTTTTTGATAAAGATTGCCCATGAAATCACCATTACAGATCTATATGCCATTAAATAGTTTTAGGATGAATCTATCATAGACTTTTTCACCCACTTTGAGGGTATAATCAATCACTTCTTATTCTCACTCCTACAAAAATATTAATCGAATTATTTTCTTGTTCATGCTCAAAACACATCTCATCCAATCTCCAAATTTAGTCCTTTTGAATATTTGATGAAGCCTTTACCATGGTCTATAATCTTGAACTACGAGTCCTTTAAGAAGGAATATTCAAATTTAGACCAAAGAAGCCTAAATCAGAATTTTCATCTAAGTCATCCTCCAATCTAGATAAATCTAAATCGGTAGCTAATGTCATAGTCATCAAATCACCCTCTAAGGAACATTCAACCACTAAACTCTCCCGACCACAACATAACTACACCCTAATTGGAGAGACTTATAATGAAGCTTTTGATAAAATCCTTTCCACTAATATGATCTCCCTTCCACCCATTCGTCTAATTGACACATCCATTTCTAAGACCTCTTGGTATAGGGATAATGATTATTACAAATACCATAGATTTAAAGGCCACACATTGAAATATGTTGTTCTTTCCATAATATCCTTCATGATCTGATTGATAAGGGTGAACTTCATTTAGAAAATCCCAATGCACCCCAAAATCATAACCTTGATGTCTTCAAACAACCCTTCTCGAATCACTCTCCATCAAGAAGTCAACCCCAAGCCAACAACATATAAGACCATCATACCATAAACACCATTAATAAGAAATTTATTATCATTAAATCCATACCTACACCTTCTAATAATACCCTTGACTCAACATCCGATAAACAACTAGAAACATCCCCACAATCCACTATCCAAAGTGAATCTCTTCCATCTATATCCATAGCTACCTCCTCTTCACCCAACCATTCTAAGGATTCATCTTGAACACCTCAAAAACAACCAGTCATCTAAATCATGAAAATTTTCGATGATGATTTTTTTCCTAAGTATCGCCCCCATAACCTTCAAAGACTTATTTTGCCCTCGTAAAAAAGGTCACAATTATAAACCATTCAACTACACCTATACAAAGATAAAAACATCATCCCTCTATCCTAGGGCCACATCCCTTTTCTAAACCACCTACCACCACATCAAAATCAAAAATTACTCATCAAAAACAACTAAGAAACCCACACCAAAAACAATGCCTCTTATAATCACCAAAACAAATGAGACAACATCACCATCGACATCCACATCAAAAGGACACTATTCATGACCCTAGAAAAACTCCTTCAAAAATCACTCATAGTGCTACCTCCTCTTAAACCATCCAAATCTTGAGGTTGGAAGCCATCCTGGTACAATTTTGAAGCTTTTATGTGATTACCATCAAACATGAGGACACTCTATATAAGACTATAAAGCTTTCCATGTAGTTATTAAGAAACTTGAAAATAAAGGTCTTCTTCCTCCCGAGTTACGTGAATCGAAAACATCCCATCCAACATCTACATCCATCACTCTTGAGGAATATTTAAGTAAAATCATCCCTCATCAAGTTGATGTTGTCCACATTACTACTCAAGCCCCACCCACGTATACAATCCTTTAGAACAGAAAACCTAATACCTTTTTCATAATTCCACCACCTCCAGAACTCACCTCATCCTCATCCAAAGATAAACCTAAGGTTTCATTCCTCTCACCCTTGAGACCTCCAATCAAACATCACAATCTAAGACTAAAATATCCATTCTTTCTGCTCTACCTTCTTCCACTACGGTACAGAAAGTTGTCATCAAACAATTACACCAAGATCTCTATTAAAATGTCACTTTACGAGCTGGTCCAAACATCACCATCACATAAACAAGATATGATCGAAGCCCTTTAATCCATATCCATACCTACATATGACCTAACTTCTTTTACAAATTTTGTAGGTACTCTTAAAGCATCTTTCACCATCTCTTTTGAGTCTTCTAAAATACCATCACTTCACCCAGAGGATCATGATTTCCTCTCTTCATCACCACTAAAATCAATGATGTCCTTGTCAAAAGGGTCATGATTGATGGGGGTGCTGCTATCAACATTATCTCATCCATCACTTTTAATCAACTTAGACTACCAAACACTATTATTTCCCAAACACCTGTCTTAATTTGATATTTTAACAATACAATCACGCATATGTTAGGTATGGTCATTCTACCACTTAAAGTTGGTGTCAAAACCCTTCCAGAACTCTTCTAAATCATAGAGGGAGAGTTCTAATATAATATGTTATTAGGAATGACCTTGGATATGCACCATGAATTGTGTCCCCTCAACCCTTCACTATTGCGTTAAATATGAACACGAGGGCCAAACATTCATAGTACTGTGGATCCTAATCCCTTCACCAACTACAACATGACATACCATCCAAATGATATCCTTTTACCTAAATCAACATCTCGAGTCATCCAAGAAGCATCTACCATCACATATATATCATCATCTAGAATACCTAAGGAATCCTCCCTCGGTGACATTATGGAATGTCTTTTGTTGGGGAGTATTGTCTCCTTATGCTTAACTCACTACCTACACCTAAAATGTATGGTAGTTTAGAAAAAAAAACCTATGTACGAGCCTAATATTAGAGATATCATTTCTTATGGTCCATTTTATTTAAAAACCAACCTTGTTTATGGAGGAGTTAACCAAACTTCATCACAATCCATTGAAAAACATCATGTTATGCCATTTTCATCATATTTCCAATATTTATATAATCAAATATTTTCTCAAATGTACCTCCATCACTTGCTTCCTGGAAAGGATTTGTTTTGGGAATTATGAACAAGGAATACATGACTTATTTTCCAACACTCTCTTAAACCACATGAAAAATACGGCCTAGGATATGAAAGGCCCACTACTGACTCATTTGCACATACCACATCCATATGTATCACTAAATTAGAACCATCACCATCCACCAAATCTGATGATCCCATGGACACTGATGACACCATATCCATCCCACCTAAAAATTTTTTAGTCAATACTATTTCCTTAGGTCCATAACTTATCAATCCAACCATATCACTAAAATAATTCCTCTCATCTATTTGGAAATGATTAAAGAAGATTCTCCCACCATCAATATCCTTCAATGTCATGATGATCAAGATATCCTCTCCCATATGGGAGCAGATGACCATTTCCTTCAAAAATACTTACCACCTGATACATCAACCCTTCTCAATGAATCCACCATCGACATTAACTTAGGAACCACTCAGAACCTCGTATAGTTAAATTTGGTTAGTCACTAAATCCATAAGAATTAAATGATTTCACCAATTTTTTATCCAAGTATAGTGATATTCATATAGTGATCGATCTAAATATCATTGTACATAATATCATCACTTATCCCAACGTTAAACCTATCAAACAAAAACTCCACAAGATGTATCCTCACATGTCTCTTCTCATCAAAGAAGAGTTACAATGTCTACTTTCTGATAATTTCATCATACCCATTGACTACCCACAATGGGTTTCTAACATCATACCCATAACCAAAGCTTCAAGAAAGTTACACATTTGCACTGACTTTTAAGATCTTAACCTTTCTTTCCCTAAACATGACTTCCCTCTTCCAAACATCGATCATTTTGTTGATCTTACATTAACTGGCCACATAATTCTTTTCCTTATGAATGGATTTTCTAGTTATAATAAAATCCTTATCGCCACTAATGATCAACATAAAACATCCTTCATTACCCCTCGAGGAACCTTACATTACCGCATTATGCAATTCGAACTTAAAAACATGGGATCCACTTATCAACACACCATGACATATATCTTCCATGATCTTATCCACAAAATTGTAGAGGACTACGTTAATGATCTCTTAGGAAAATCTAAACGAAAAGACCATATTCTGCATTTCTTGAATCAATATTCATTCATCTTATTCATTATTTCCTCCACCTTAACCCTGTTAAGTGTCTTTTTTGATATCCTCACCAAGAAATAACTAGGGTTCATCATATCTATCTGAGGTATTAAAGTAGACCCAACCAAAATTAAAGCAACAATTGAAATGCCTCCTCCATCAAATCTCAAATAATTGCATACACTTCAAGGTTAACTATAGTCTATCCGATGTTTCATATCTAAACTCTCATATCATTTTCAACCATTCCATCACCTTCTTCATAAAGACATTGACTTAAAATGGGATCTTAATTCTCAAAACGTCTTCAATGAGATCACACATTATCTCTTATCACCACTTGTACTCACTCCTCATTGCGAGGGGGATCCTTTGTACCTTTAAATATCCACCAAAAATCATGCCTTAGGATCCATTCTCACCCATCATGATGACCAAGGCCATGAACAAGTTGGTTATTACACAATCCATACCTTCCACAAATATGAAACTTGTTATACTAAAACCAATCAAATATGTTGCGCCTTATACTTCGCGACATATAAACTATGCCATTATCTCCTCAATCACAAAACTTACGTTGTCACCAATTTAAACCCACTCTAAACCATGCACTCTAAACCATGTCATAGTGACCTCATAACTGGTTTGTCTCATTCTTATGACTGAGTTTGACCTCAAATTCATATCACAAAAATCCATTAAAGGATAGGATATCACAAACCAACTTGCTTTGAAGTACCTCTCCTGACACCCATCTTCCTCATGAACAATTTCTTCATGAACCTATCAACACTATCAATGAACATGAAGTCACTCCTATAAAATGACCTTTCTTGATGGATCTAAATGACAGAAAAAAGGGGGGGTGATATCTTCATCAAACCTCCTTGGGGGCTCTATTCCTTTGTCATTTAAACTTAACTTTGAATGTACTAATAATATGGTAGAATGTGAAGCTTTAATCATGGGTCTTACAACTACTATCCTACTAGATATTCAAATATTAGAAATATATGGAGACTCATAACTACTTATCAATCAAATCAAAGGAGAATATTAGTGTAAAAATGAAATCTTACAAAAATATAAAGCCAATGTTGATTTTCTCCTTGGATCCTTTGATCATTACACCATCCAAACTATTCCACGATCCTATAATAAGTATTTGGATACCATGTACACATTATGATACCTCATTCCTTTGTCAACTAAATAATCAACCAAAAATCCCAAATTATTTGTGATCATTCAAAGATTGGATCATCCCTTACATAAAATCCAACTTCCTCCTATCAACACCATCGAAACTCATCCAATTGACCTATGGTATTCTCAAATATTTGAATATCTTTCGAATCTAAAAGTCCCTATGATTTATCATGAAATATTAAATGATCCTTCCTCCTACATGTCACTCGTTATGTTATCATAGGTGGTATCTTGTATAAATGTGGCTTTGATAGCATCCTATTAATATGTCTTAAGTATCACGAATATATCAAAGCAATCTAAGAAGTCCATGATGGTATATGTGGTGGACATTTCAATGGTAACGTCATCATTAAACATGTCTTACAACTCATTATTATTGACCTACTATTAATTAGGATTATTGTTTATATGTTAATAAGTGTGTCAAATTTTAACAAAATTTTGATCTCATGTATGTTCCCAGTCAAGCCTTGTAACCTTCTCACGATCTATGCCATTTCTCACCATGGGGGTTAGACCTCATTGGCATTGTTAATCCTAAATCATCTCAACAACATCATTTAATCATTACAACCAATAAATACTTTACGAAATGGGTTGAGGCTGTCCATTTTACTTCAACTAAATAAAATAAAATCATCAATTTCATTTATCAATACATCATATGCCACTTTGGTGTCCCTCATAAACTTGTCATGGATAATGGAAAATATTTCAAAAATAAAGATGTCAAGAAAATTTGTGACACATTCAACATCAAACTTAGTTTTTCATCACCATACTATCCCCAAAAAAATGGATAGGTTGAGGCCTCTAACAAGACACTTACTAATATTCTCATGAAAATAGTATATGAAGTAGGTAGGAATTGGCATCTCTAAATCCTATTTTCTCTCTGGGCCTATCGAACTAGAATTTTTACCCCTACAGGTGCTACACCATTTTCCATAGTCTATGGCTATGAGGCGGTTCTACCTCTTGAAGTTCAAATTCCATCACTTAGTGTATCACTCAAATAATTTATCCCTAATGAATAATATCGACAAGTCTACACTTACACAATTGGAATTATTAGATGAAAAATGTTTAACGGCCCTTAAAAATCATCAAGTTTATTAAGAACGTATCAAACATGTATATAATAAACATGTAAAATAATGTGACTTCAAGATTGGTGATCTCATTCTAAAGGAAAATCAAAATGTCACTACTTTAGAACAGAGAAAACGTGGAAATTTTTACCCTATTTGGATCAGTCCATACATTATAACTCACAAATATGGGTTGGGAGCATATCACCTAGCCTCCCTTGATGGTACACCTAAAAAGGAACCTTTTAATGCCTTGTACTTGTGGCCTTTGTACTATTAACTTTTGACCGTCATAATAGTATTTTCACCTAAGATCTTAATCCTCCACCGTCCTGTCATCTTCACAAAGTAATGATTTGAAATCGTGTGGTCATCCATCACTATCCTAAAAATCATCAAAGATGAGAACCACATATTTGTTCATCACATATTTTGTATGGACAAGTTCTTCCTTAACATGAACCTGCCGCAATCATTACATCCACCTACCTTATACCAAATGAAAAGCATGACATGGAGGAATGTATGTGTAGGTCATGTCTATACATTATCACTCACAAGTATAGGTCGGAAGCATATCACCTAGCCTCCCTAGATGGTACACCTGAAAAGGAACCTTTAAATTCCTTCCACTTGTGACCTTTATACTATTAACTTTTGACCATCATGACAGTAGTTTCACCTAAGATCTTAATCCTCCATCAACCCGCCATCTTCACATAGTAATGATTTGAAATCATGTGGTCTTCCATCACTATCCTAAAAATCCTTAAAGATGAGAACCATGACTCTATTCATCATATATTTTGTATGAACAAGTTCCTCCTTAACATGAACCACGTAATCATTACATCCACCTACCATGTACCAAATGAAAAGCATGACATGGAGGTACATATGTGTAGGTCATGTATGCATCTCTTTTCTCCTATTTGAAATAGTCTATTAGGGATTTTCCCTCATCTCAAAATAAAAATTCAAAAGAATCTATGGATGATTCCTATCAAAATTAAAATACAATAGACTGATCCCTCGAAGGAAAATTATTCAAAATCATATTGTCAAAAACAAAAGTAGACTCGATCCTTGAAGGATAACTACTAGCCAAATATAAACCGACTTCTTGAAGGAAAAATATCTCTAAAATAATTAAAATTCAAAATTTTAGACCACTCCCTCTAAGGATGGCTACTTATGTAAAAAGGCTTCTTGCATCTATCATCCTATAAAAAAATCAGATATCAAAAGCATACTTAGGAAAGCTTCTGCATCGATCAACTTTCCCATTAAGGAAAATTCTGCATTGATCAATTTTCCTCAAGAATCTGCATAGCTGGGGTATACCTATAAAAATTTATTAAAAGGAGAACCCTCCTTCCCATTAACCTATACATGAAAAATAATTTATCCCAAATTCACCCCTCGAGGTAAATTGGATAACTCACATGATTTCTTCAGGCTGAGCAAGTAGAAATGGCTTGAGGGAAAAATTCAAGTTTTGGAGCTCCTTCTCTTTTCTAACACCCCCATCCAAGGAAAAATACAATAAATTGGAAAAAATTGCAAAAAAATGAAAAATTGGCTTCTGCTAGTGTATTGTGGAAAAATCGGGTATTTTTGGCCCAGGCAGCCGCATACAGTGCACGCTACTTTGTATATGCAGGACCCGAAAAGTTAAAATGGCCGCAGGTAGTTCAAATTAGAATAATAAAGGTATTTTTGTCCCATGCAGTCCATGGGATGTTGGGATAGCTGGGACCCGCATGGCTGAAATCACTGCAAGTAGTTCAAATTAGAAAAATCGGGTATTTTTGCTGCGCGTGGTCCGCGAGACATTGGGACAGCCAGGACCCACATGGATGAAATCGCCGCACCAAGAGAAAATTATAGAATTCAAGTCAAAATTTCCCAAGATGTACTCAAGACAGTTGGGACATAGGGACACAAAGGCTCTAAGTTCCAAAATAGGCTGATCACAAAGGGATGTGGGTGAAACAGAGGTCAACGACGGACAAACGAAACACCAAAAGTTGAATTTCCTTATTTGTAAAGTGGGTCAAGCATGATGTGGGTGAAGCAGAGGTTCTCTTCCCAAGTTGTATAAGGGATATATAGGAAAGATAATGTAAATAAGACCCCAAACTTCAAACGACCATAACTTTTGATTCCGAGCTCCGATTTTCATGAAATTTGAATTTACGGAATGGACGCGACATCCTCTACGCTAAAGAAATTGGATTTATTATTTTATATGAGGGTAGATATATGAAAATAAAATAAAAATCTTCAGCTCTAGTAAATTAATTACTCAGTCTCGTTAAATGACAGAAATGCCTAGCAGACCCAAAATAGTTGCCCGCACTTAGAAGGCCATAACTTTTGCATTTCTCAATGAAAATGCACAAAATTGGTATAGTTTGAATCGTGCTTCAGCCCAATGCATATAAATTAATAAATGTGTAATTTGATGAAGAATCAATGGATATTTTTAGAAAATGTGCCTAGTTTAGAATAATGGTTTTATTTGGTAGTTGGGATGCATTTAATGGAGCATGGGATGACATTTCTCACTGTTGCAAGTCATGGGATAGTATGGGGAGCATTTTTCAAGAAAAATAACATCATTTTACTTCATTAAAAAATCTTGCAAGTAGCTGAAGGACATATTTCATGATTTCCATTTTTCCATCTCTCTCTCTTCTCAAAAATCTATAAATTGAAGTGTTGGGATCATTGTAAAGGAGAGATAGTTTTGAGTAACAAAGCTCTGTCAAAATTGTTTTATGAATCCAATGTGCTGCAGGACCTTGTAGTGGATTCCTTTCATGGTGATCCAGGCCCTTATTCTATAATAGATTGGATTGTGCATATCAATGAAGCAATAGATACAAGTTTGTGGATACTTCTTCCCTGTTGTGTTTGTTTGCATTCTTCTTTCCCTTTCAAACTTGTTACAAATATATTGTGTCTATCTTATGCTGTTGTAGGGATTCATTATTATTGTGCATGTATGGAATATTGTTGTGAATGCATTTTCTAGATTGTGGAGAATTGTTATCACCCCTTCTAGTATGCACTTTGCTCTTATTTTTACACATTGGAAGACTATTCTCACACTCTCCTTTTCTAGTGTATCACCGCTTTAGTGTAGGATTTGTTTTCATGCACTCTCTCTCCCTGGTCCCTTGGAAAGTTAGATTAGGATTAGATAGTTTTTCCTATATTAGAGTAGATTGTGGCAGGTAGTTTAGGAGCAAGAACTAACTTTCTTTGGAGGTCTATCTCAAGTAGCAAGTTCCCACACTTGGAGATAGTACCCATGTTATCCAATCACACCGTGAACTCAAGCACACACACTTTTGCAAACCATAGGGTGATGTGATTCAGTGATAACAAACTCCTTTAATTTCTTATGAATGTACACCTCATCATTTCATCTCTATAGCTAAGATCCCATATGTAACTACTCACCGACAATCTTATTATAACATTGTTAAAAGCTAAACGTGAAAGTGCTTTCACATTTTTCACCCATTACATATGTATCAAATCCATATTAAGTAATCATTCCATTTTTACTCTTTTTAAAGTTAAAAACTTTTTGATAAATTTAATGACATCTAAAAGTCATAACCTTTGAACCAACCAATTCACATAAATGTCTAAATTATATCAACATTCACATCAACCCTAGAACCAAATCATATTTTGTATGGACTGATCTTTAAAGTGGGGTTTGAGATCCTCATCTACTAGTACCCCTTCTCTCAACCCTAGACTCAAAAGATGTGTGCAACCTGAAAATGAGTGTTTTAATTTGAATTTTGATGGTGCATACAAAGGAAACCCTGGTAGAGATGGTTGTGGTGGGGTTTTCTAGGATTATGAAGGAAGATTTATTCTTGGGTACCATCACAATTTAGGAAATCAAACAAACCATGTTGTCGAAGTAGCGGGGTTTTTTAGGGGATTTCTATAGCTCTTCAACACAACTTTTCCAATTTGGAGGTGGAAGGAGACTCTCTTAACATAATTAACAACATTACTAGGAAAGGATCCATCTCTATTTCCATCCAAAACTCTATTAAGAGTATTACGGAAATGTCAAATTTATTTGAAATTATTACCTTCAAACATGTTTATAGGGAGGCTAAATTTTTGATGGATTGTTTTGCTAATAATGGGGTTAATTGTGAGGAGTTGACGGTTATCAATGAAGTGGAAGCTCTTGATCCCAAGGTGTAAGAACGCTTACATAATGCCATAAATGGACACGTCAAAAAATAATGTCATTTCATGGTGTGTGAAATTCATCATGGTCATTTTCCATAGGAATAGTGAGCATTTATTTCTTAATAATGTAAAGATTGGGGAGGGGATCCACTCGTGTGTCTGGAAAGATTTTTACATCCCATGCCTAGAGAAATTTCATTTTTGGGCCTACATGTAATCCTCTGGCTACCTGGAATTTGGGATTTTTCATGAATGGGTTTTGTGTGGCCAAATGGGTGGTGACCTAGTTAGAACTGAACCTGACTGATCTCGAAGGGGTGACACTTGAAGCCATGGCTCTATTTAATAGTAAGGGTTTTACACCCTTCTTAAAAAAATTTGAAGGTCATTTTGAAAATCTTAGCAAATATCCAATGCCTAGAAGACTACTAAAAATGTGTGGTGGTTGAAATGAAGGGGATTAGCATTGAGATTAGTGTGGATTTGGTCACCGAAGTGATAGGTATTCCTGCATCGGTAGGGAGGTCTATAAACCAAAAAAATGAAGCCTCTAAATAGTTGAACCTATTTCTCAAAGGTAAAGAAAATCCCACTTCCCATTTTTTTGGTTATCTTTGTCTATCTTTACCTAAACCATTTAACAATGTGGCTCTCACCCTTATCCAATTTCTCACTCTTGAGGGCCATCACAAATGTATTTACGCCTACCACCTGCCTATGCTTAATCATTTCATACATGGCTAGGATTTTAGCTTCCCCTACTTTCTTTATCTCTTCTTGTGTGCCTCTATCTCTCAGTTCAAAACCAAAAGGGTCTTTGTCCCGCTCCATCAAGGATTTATTATTTCCCTTGTTAAAATATCTTCCCTAGATATTGACAAGTCTGGATCCCTAACTAAAACTCTAGAAGCTTATGTGGATGGATTCGACTCGGACTCGGAGGAAGAAGACTCGAGTGAAGATTTTGATTCTTAGGAAGGTGACTCGAAGAGGATAAAGATGAGGTTGAGATTGTAGTGGCCTAGAATATTAGGGAGATGAAATCTATGTAGGCTCCTAGTGTCCCTTTGAACACCAAGGGGGTTCTAGTAAACATGATCTTCCGAATCCTATCAATGTGCAATTGAAACATCAATTTGAGGCTATGGGGCACATTTCACCTGTGAAAGGGGAGAACCATCTGGCTAAAATGGTGGTGGATATTGAGGAACTTAAGGGAGATATTTGGCTCACTAAGAGATCAGTACAATTTTTGTTCAATGAGTGGCATAAGACGAAAGTACATGTTGAGGAAGCGGTCAACAATGGGCATGGCAGAGAGATTGAGGTTTTAAAAGCCAACTATGATTTCATAACCAATGAGTTGGACCATGTTCATGTTATTCTCCATAGGTAAATGGAGTGGAGTGTAGTCACGGTGAAATATACTGTGCAGCATCTCTGACTGCGGTCGACTCACTAATGCCTATAGTGTTGTGGATAGTCAGGGAAGGAAAATTAAGGTGAATCCTGATGGTTTCAACTTGGTGTCTTTGGATGGTAACATACATGCTCTGGATAAGGAATGGGCTAAGGTGCTAGAGGGGCTTGAAAAATCCTATAAATGATCTGAGGAGGGGTGTTTTTTTTATTTATTGTCTTTGTATATTTTTGGCTATTAGTTTCTATGCTCTTGCAATTAGTTCCTCTGTGTTTTTGTTGTTGTTGTTTCACTACTATTGCTCTTGGGAGATTTTTTTATTATGAAATGTTATACTATCAGTTTTTGATGGTGTTGTAATGTAATTATATTCTCTCATGGAGAGGTGACTGTGTTGGGGTAGGGTCCCCTCAACCCTTTTTACCTCTAATAAAAAAACATCACATAAACATTTCATCCCATGAACATCAATTAAAAACATGAAGACATATAAAAACATACATCAACACACATCACAAGCCAACCATATCATCATATCATATAATCAAAGTCTCAAAATACATCATTAAGGATTCCCCACTCTATGTGACAAAAAGTATATCAAAGGATTCATATACAGAGCCGTATACATATCAAAATATAATATATAGCTATCCAATAAAATTAATATCAAAAACAAATCCACTAGCACAAACAACACTCTCATCACCCTCCTGCATTCCTCCATCACCACTGTCTCCTCCAATAGCTCCTCAAGGTGACTAACCCACACTCCCCACACTGGCACTAGGAACTATTCCTCTCTATGCCATATAATTAGCATACATAACTACATTAGGAAAGTTATGTTTCACTATATCATCATAGTAGGAAAACTATGCCCTCGGATACGATAATGGGAACAACTAATCATGCCCAAGGCTCCCATCTGTTTACTAACTGCTTTGCTATACCACCAACTTCACACTTGATATCCAATATCTTGTAATACTTTGAGAGCCCTTTTTCAGTATCTCTCACTACTTTCTACATCATTCTTGATCAGTAGTGGCCTATGCTAACTATGCTCTAAGTCCATCCCGCTAAGTAATAGCACTATCTCTAACCCCAATCAAAGTATTCCTCACTCTAATCAGATCATCTCTCTCCCTCTGCAAGCTATCCCTCTCAGCATCTAATGTGGCCATATCAACTGTCAATTGTACAATTGTGGCCTTTAGATCCTTATCATCCTCACCCTCCTCATCATCACTAACATCAACAACCTCCTGTGCTCCCTCCACCTGAGCACGCACCCTCCTCCCTCTCTGAATCAATAAATTCCTCTCAAACTTTACATATGCACCAACCCACAACTACCTATAACTAACAGTCACTCCAACATCATCAATCAACACTAAGTCACCATGCTCATCAATACCCATGGCTCCCTACTCATCATATATGATAGGAGTCCATCCTACAACTTCCTTGGGAGTATCAACATCTCCATCCTCATGTCTATATGGCACTAGAGCCTCCGACACATCCTAGACCAAACCAAATTTCCATCTAACACAACCAAAGTGGAAAATCTCACACTCTCCCCTTGTCTCCTCTACATTGAATACTCCTATTAGATCCCATCAAGCTCATGCTCACAACTTGGCCACACTAGAAAATCAAGATAAGGTCTCCACACAACATCTCCAACATGTAACGTTGTAAGAAGATATCCATAAAGTGTCACCTTCCTCTTCCCCCTTGATCTACCCACATCACCTTACCATCTCATAAAACCTATAGTCCTATCAATCATATCCACTCCTCCCCATGATAAAACCATGTGGATGAGTTATGGAAATGTGATCAAAATCCCAACACTGTAACAAAATGTAACATCAATACCAAATATCTTTTGAACTTTCCAAGCCCATAACTCCATGTATGTTTGTGCTAGTAATGCAAGGGCCCAAGAAAAAATAGTACAATGTTCCATCATCTCCAAAACCACCCCTATCATTATCCATGGGAATATCCCTCCTCCAAAATCGGAAAAAGAAAACAAGATATACCCATCATCAACATCATCATCCGAGTACATCCCTCCTCTATGCAAAATATAAAGACTGATAATAAAACCCTCTGAAGTATATCATACATCATCCACCTCATATCCATATGATATCTTCATCACATGCTCTCTCTCTCTTTATCTCATTGATGCAATAAATACCCTCTCCATGTACTGACAACCAATCCGAATGTCGATGAGTATCCTCCATAGTGATAGTAATCTCACCTATAGGTAACCAAAATGTACAGGTGGTTGGATCTCTCCATCAAAGCCAACAATAATCCCCAACATCTATGAATGTGTCTATAATCACACATCCCTATAAACCCAACCTCCTCTACAAATCTCCAATCATCATCTGACATATCCTCTTGAACCTCTACTAAAATCAATGGAATCCTATCCCAAATAGTCAACCTTTCATCCACATGGAATCATAAACATACCATAACCACAAATTAGAATCCATGTTTATTTCAAAAACATCAAAAAAATGATCAAAAACACGGGTCACAACCTAATCAACATGGTCACAAAAATTAGACAAATCGCTAGCGATTCACTTGAATTGATAGCGATCGACTGAATCACCAACGATAGACTGAATCACTAACGATTCTAGAAATTTTAAAGTCAAACCATTTATACCATTAAAAACAACACAAAAATCAAAATCAACTAAAAACTACAAAATCAACAAAATTAGGCACTCACCTTTTCCTATGTGGGCCTCTTGTGCCTTATCCACGAGGTCATTGACCCCAATCACCCATTTTTCACCTCAATCTCTCCTAAATGCAATAATCAAGTTGTAAAAATGAATTGTTCACCATTGACCTAGGGATATTATATCCTACCCCAAAATTTTGTAGAAATCACTGATGATTCCTTGAATTGCTAGCGATTCACTCTAATCGCCAGCAATTGTTACAATTCACTAGCGATTTATCCCTTTGAAATGTAAAATCAACATTTTCCAAAAAACACATCACTTCCCTCACATTTTTACATAAATGTCTCCTCTAAAGGACCCCAATCCTCAAAAATTCAATAACAAACAATCAAATCAGTTCATAATAGGTCATACATCTATGGGATGTGTAGTATTATTTTCTCACTCAAAACCCTAGATGCGTTGGCACATCACTCAGATAGATTTGAGTGCTCACCCGAAGCACACAAAGGTACCAGGTCCCTCTTTTTTATTGTCTTACTAGGGTGTTAGCATGCATATTCATAATAACCAAATCTCAAAGTGCATATCCCATTCTAACAATCAGATCCATGAACTCAATTTGGAAACACACATAATAAGTAAACATACATATCACATAAGGATTAATACTAGATTCACCATATAATAACCATAAGTAGAAACATCAACAATCAATATCCAACCATAATGATCCATTGTATTAAATCATGAAAACCAACAGATGAATACATACATAATACCATCGCAAAGTCATGCGCGTAAAATTATGCTAGTATAGCTTTGTTACATACAATCATACACACCTCTCGCATCCTTAATATAAGAAAATAAATAAATACATACATACACACACACACACACACACACACACACACACACACACACACACACACACACACACACACACACACACACACACAGCAATGAAGACTTTCCCTTCACTATGATTGCACTATCAAAATAGGTTGTATGCTCAAAATAACCATGTGCCACTACCAGGTTACCTAAAGAAGCATTAAGATTCACCTAATAATAGAAAATCTATAATTAAATCCAGTTCTAATCCTATTATTATATCATATTTACATGATGCTTGAACTTCTTCTTATTCCCAAAATAGCTTTATGTGTCCTCCAAGTCTTCATGCCTTGTTCAATTCGTGCTCATCACTTCATCCTATTTTTAGCCTTTGTACCTATAAAAATGATTAAGTTCAAAACTCTATTTTCTTGGACATGGATCTTACGAGCGCAACACTATCAAACCTCTATGCCTATCCACGCACCCACTTGTTATGTGATAATATCATCTAGTCAAAATTACCCCACATCAATGTCATTTTTTCCTTGAAATGGGTACTCATACCTTATCTCTCCAAAGAACAAAGAATAAAGAAGTAAAAAAATTCATAATACACATACTTCACTAATCTAGTCGTTATTCTTCTTCAGGTATAGATAGCTTAGGGTAATCATTCTTGATGCATCCTTGTATTTGAGTCCCTTCTTGGCCTTATTAGGAATATCTCTAAGCACAACATCCATTTCATCTAAAGTCATATCTTCTCCTTGTGCTTCAACACTCTTAATAAATTCTCCAACCCTGACACCATGCCATCCATAATATCCATATGTTGTGTTATCAACTTTCCCAATTCTTTAATCCTATCATCATGAGGGTACTTGGCTACCTTAAGTATGCCACACTTCTCTATGAGTAATGATAGCCTCTCCTCACACCCCAAAGTATCATTGTTCTTTACCACAAGGACTGCATTCTCCTCTTCCAATGTCCTTGTCTTAATAATATTTTCAAGCTCTTCACATATTTTCATGTCAAATTCACCATTTTCAATTTATCCTTCAAAGTATCAAGTATGGAATCATGCACAACTATTTGGTGTGTAATTTGTGTCTTTTCTCTTTACTGTCTCTATAGCAACAATCTTCTATTTCTCTACAAATTATTATGTCTCACTTGGTGCATGTTGTATTCTCATACAACACCAATTAAACTAACATACACAAGTAATGCAATGCGGATGGAAATATCTCAGACACATTTTCTTCATATTGTGGCCTTGCCTACAAAATTTTGTCACCAATATTCTCTTCCATATCAAAATGACACATGCCTTCACCTCTACCCTCTCTTTCACATTTGTTAAGAACCGAATTTCCTTCTCTTTATCCTTCCTATCCTCCAAAAATGTCTGAATCGTAGCCAATTTTTCAACATTTTTATGAGCCACCTCTGTAGATATCTTTGTCAAAGCATTTATTACTTTCTCATCAAAGAACTTATTTTGTTTAATTGTCACATGTCTAGATTTTGGAGCCTTCTTCATTATTTTTGAAACACACAAATCTTCGCATACACTAAATATAGGCTCATCCATCTTAGTCTGCATACTCCATGATAATTATTTTCTCATGCATGATTTTTCCATCTCTGGATCCATTAGCTCCCATCCATATAATTGTTCTTTGGCAATAATGCTCTGGAACCTAACACGTCTAATATTTTTTGTGTTGTTGATGTACCCAAGGTATGTTGTCTGCACCATCTCTTCATATCTCGTGCTCACTATCACACTCACTGTATTTCCTTGTGTTTTGGTGCCTTCCTTATTCTCTTCTCTAATTTCTCCCTCTGGTCCACCAGGTTGGCTATCGAACACTATCCTCCATTTCTATATCTCCTCCAAGTGTAACTTTCTTCTTCATGTCCATGTATACTTACATTGAGGACATATAAATTAAATAATGGTTATTCATTTCTAATCTCTTTATCTTGCCACACCTCAAGGCTAGGCATTGAAACTTCATCATGTGAGGTCCCATGTGATGAATACTCATCATCACTATCTTTTACCGGCATATACTTGTGCCTTTTCTTTCTTTCTTCTTCAACCTTATTTATGGGTGTTACGCATGGTGATATCCTCAAAGGTTGTGAAGTACTTGCACCCACATCTACACCCATTCTTCTTCTACACAATTTACCCCTACTATGATCAATTCTAGTACTACCTTCACATTCTCCTTCTTCTCACTCTAGGAAATTCTCTAAGTCGGGCCTTTCATGCCTTGGGGGTGTTTCCTCAAGTGGTCTCTTCATTCCCATAGTCTATTTACTTTTAGGAGGACCCAACAATGACAATTCCTCACCTACAATAATTTTACCTTCCTTAAACCTTGGCCTAAGGTACACATACACATGCACAGCTGAATATTTCCTACATCCATGACCTTTGGAGTGATATCATTATCATTGGACTCCATCGTCTCTATATACACCTCCTTATTGAGGTAGACATATGTTATGCACGAGAATATGGATATTTGCGTCTACTTTATCGACATCAAACCATAGTTTCCATGCATTATGCAACCGATTTCTTGAATCTCTAAAATAATGAGTACTAAACACAAAAGGAAACTTACACCATGGGATCTTTTATTCGGTCTTCATGAAAAAGTGGCCCAAGAAAAAGTTTCAATACACTACGAACTCTGCTTGTCCTTCCAATACACTAGGAAACTCTACAGCGGTATGTGCCACTCTTGTTAGGATAAATTAATTATGATTATATGATTTAATATTTAATTTATTTTATTAATTAAATAATCATATTATATGGTTATATTATAAACCATAATATAATTGTAATTTGTTATATGGTTTTAAACCATATTTGTCTTTTTGTTTCACAAGGATAATTGTTACAATTATTATAACAATTTATATGCTTCCTGGATGTATTATTAGAAGCAATTGTGAGTATGGTTTTACCTGTGCAACATATTTGTTTGTCTACACATTTCTGTCCAATATGTATAAATATTACAACACTCCATTGTAATGGTTAATCAATTTCACATTAATAAAATATATAGGCTTCCGTCCCTGTTTGTGAAATTACATTTGGTACCAGAGTAGGCTGAATGATATTGGAGGATTGCAGCAGAGTTTGAGGAGCATTGGAGAAGCTTGTGTAAGCAAAAGAGAGCTAGAGTTGCCTCTGCAACTTCCCAGCCCCATCCCTTGCAATACTGCCATCAAATTCCTCAAAACCACCTTTATTCATTGCAATTAGGTTGAGGAGGATAAAATTCACCAAAGAAGAGATTACAAGCTCAAAGGAAGGAAGAAAAATGATCTAAGGCCACATACACAGTCAAAACTGCCTTCATTCTCACCAAAACCGACTGTCATTTTTTCTCTTTTCTAGATTTTTTTCTCAAAACCACCTTTCCAAAACTGTGGTTTTATGAAGAGGTATGGTTTTACAGTTTGGAAGTGTTTAATTATAATTTTCTCTTTACATATACTTGTTTAGCTTAGCCGCCCAAGTGGCTAGCATAACTTTTGTAAGGCACTTCCCATCAAGAGAGGTCAAGGGATCAAATCCCCCTCCCTCACCCACTACCAAATTTGGCAGAAAATTTAGTAGAACCACTAACTTTAGCGAGAAAATTCAAATTTAGTTATAACTAACTAAATTTAGCGAGAAAAACCCTATTTTAGGGTAATTTTTTTTTCTCCACTCTGCATATTTTTGCATTCGGAGCACTTTTTGCCAAAAGATGGCTATCTAAAAAATTCATTTTGAGCTATTTTTTACAGTTGTTTGCTCAGCAAGCCGTATTGGGCTCCGAAGGCCACCAGGGCCCCAAAAAACAATTTTTTTGCTGTCATTCAATTTTTCTAGATTTTTGAATGTAATTGCATGCTTCAACATATTGTACTAATTTACAGGTTTCCATAATCAACTGCAAACTTTGTAACTACTTAGAAACTAGCAAATTTGTAATAAAAAAGTATAAAATTGGTTCTGTAACACTCACAAGATCCTAGATCTCATTCGTAGCGTTCGGTATATACGGTGCCTCTGGGAAGTGCTTACGGGTAAAGCCATCATAACTACTACTGCACTTAATGCCTAATATAGCTACAACAACATTGTCTGGGCATCGACCCTTTAAATCGATGGGGAGTAATAAGGTCACAATGCACACACTATGAGCCATCCCATCCATCTGTGAATGATTACACGACATAAATCCAGACTGAGAAATTATCTGAGTATATAGCAAAGTTATGCGTGTGTATGAGGATATTTATTTGAGCCGGTGTCAATAATCACACAGACCCCATCAAGTACTATCTTGGTACCACGTATTGAATTCTTTCACATACATTAACGCCTCTTTCACGTACATCGGGTATATAGAAAGGGCGAGCTTCTTCCACGTACCGATGGGTATATCGAAGGGAACATATATAGAAAGGTTCGGTATATCAGATTGACGGTATATAGATTGGGAGACCTAATACCTAGAGTGATAAGAGCCAAACTCTATCAGTGATCTCTGCAAAATGGGCACCAATGCCCCTAAATTTTTCTTCTGATTCACAATTGCTTAGAGGAAGCAACTATGCTTTGTATGGAAGATAAAAATAAAGATACAACTTGAGTTTAAAGAGATATGGTCTGTTGTTGTGAATGGTACTCGGCCGGATCAAGCAATCGATATAACACAACAATGGCAGTTTGATAAAGTAGATCAGAAGGCCAAACTCATCATCTTGTTTGGAGTGTCTGATGATGTGCAACCCCACATTCGAGATGCCAAAACAACAAAATAAGTGTGGGATAAATTGAGTACAGTATATGAGGCCAAGAACAAGAATGTCATACTGAATTTGCAGAGTCAGTTACATACACTAAAATTCAAGCAGAATGAGAAAATTGAAGCTTTCTTAAGAAGAGTTACAGAATTAAGGGCTTCACTTCTAGCCCTGGGAGAACCAGTCATAGATGATGCTCTTGTTCCCATTGTTCTAAGAGCACTCCCCTCTTCTTACCACATTTTTGTCACAACACTAAACATGACAGATATGACAATTGGTTTTGAAAAACTGGTAAACCTACTGCAACAAGAGGAAGCAATGCACAATAAGGATGATGAAGAGGAGTAGGCACTATCTTCACATCAAAAATGGAAAGGAAAAGGTAAAGGAAAACCTAATTCCTATCAGAAGTCCCAACATCAGAATCAGTATCACGGGGACAATCAATAGAAGAAGCAATGTCCAATTTGCAAAAGAGGACATGACTTAAAAGATTGTTGGTATAACACTTATAAGAAAGGTTCATCAAGAAACTCTAGACCACAACAACAACAATCTTACAAGGGACATTCTAACAACTATCATGGGTAGAAAAAGGGGAACTAGAAAAGAAGACCCCACCAGCAAGGTAATATTGTTGAGTAACAAGAATAGTCAGATAATGAATACTTCTTGTTCACTGCTCAATCAAGTGAACCATCCACATCATCTAGTGATGTCTAGTATGTTGATTCAGGAGCCACTCGACACATGACTGGCCATAGAGATTGGTTTATTTCAATGAGGGACACGCCATCGAAAAATCATGTTTCATTGGGAGATGATTCTTCATATACAGTTCAAGGGATTGGGAACATTTCTCTACCCCTTGGTTCACACAAATGCAAACTATTAGATGTCCTATATGTCCCTAGGTTGACAAAGAATCTTCTTTCAGTTAGTCAACTCCTAGATCACAACATGAAAATTGACTTTGATAGTCAATCCAACAAGAAAACATGTTTGATTCGAGATAAATCAAGAGGCTCAAAAATAATTGCAAAAGCCTCCAATGTGGGACGCATGTTCCAACTTGATTTTGTTCACAAAGATGATCAAGCACTTATAGCTAAAAACACCACCTCAACACAATTTTGGCATCAAATATTTGGTCATGTAATTTTCAAATATCTCAAAACACTTCGCCGGTGTAATAAGGTACATGGGCTACCATCTCTTCAGAAGGATATAGACAAGTTTCTTCACTTCCTAGCAGAAAACAACATAGGGTTTCATTCTAGAGGAGTACATTTCGAGCTCATGGTAAACTTGACCTGGTTCATACCGATATTTATGGTCCAATGTAGCCAAGTCATACTGGGTTCTAGTACTTCATGCTTTGTGTTGATGACTATTCACGGAAAATGTGAATTTTTGTCTTTAAGAAAAAAGTGAAGCATTTGAAACCTTCAAAAAGTTCAAAGTAAGCTGTTGAGAAAGAAACTTGTCACACATCGTCACTCTCTCTGCTCAAATCAAGGGGGGGAATTCACCAGTGATGAGTTCAGAGACTACCTACAAACTCACAAGATTCGTCAACAAATGCCTCCTCCACACACACTGCAGCAAAATGGTGTTGTTGAGAGAAGAAATCGTACTATCATGGAAATGGTGCGATGCATGATTGATAATTCTTAACTTGCAAAGAAATTTTGGACAGAAGTAAAAAGACAATAGTTTATTTGTTGAATGTAGTGCCCACAACTACTCTTGATGGAATTACACCACAAGAAGCATGGTAAAAAAGGAAACCATCCATTGCACACCTTAGAGTATTCAGGTGTAAAGCAAGCATGCACATACCCAAACAGAACAGAAATAAATTGGACATGAAGTCACAAAAACTCATCTTCATTGGGTACAATGAAGAGACTCTTGGGTATAGATTGATGGATCCTAAGACCAGAAAATTCTACACCAGCAGAGATGTTGAGTTTTTCGAGAAGAAGGAAGCAAGAGACTCCTCCTCTAGACTCGCAAGATGTAGATTTTTCACCTATTGTAAAAATTGAATCCGATGTTCCCTCAGAAGATGAAAGTGATGATGGGGATGATGATGATCAGATAGAACCACAACCCATGGGAATAGTTCAGCGTATGCCTAAATGGTGTACAAGTACATTACGAGATGCAAGATTGGATGCTCCACCAGATACATCCACCCCTAGACCACGGACTCGTAGTAAAGAAATAGAAGAAGTTAATTTTGCTTTGATGAGTAGAGTTATTGAATTAGATGATCCCTCTACAGTCTAGGAAGCCCTACAGTCAAAAGCTTGGAAAGATGCCATGGATTCTGAATATCAATCAGTGATGAAGAATAACACTTGGCAGCTTGTCGATCTTCCACTAGGGAAGAAACCCATTGGATGCAGATGGATATTCAAAACTAAGTACAAAGAAGATGGGACAGTGGACAAGTACAAAGTAAGACTTGTAGCAAAGGGGTATGCACAAAAAGAAGGCATTGACTATGAGGAGACATTTTCTCCCACATCTAAGATCAAAATGATCAGGATGATATTTGCTCTAGCTACTCAGTTTGGATGTAAAGTTCACCAAATGGACGTAAAAGTGCCTTCCTAAATGGAGACTTACAAGAAGAAGTCTACATGACTCAACCTTGAGGGATATGTTTTACAGGTCAAGAAGCGAAAGGTATGCGAGACTTAGGAAATCTATGTATGGTCTAAAACAAGCACCACAGGGCATGGTACATCAAGATTGATGAGTATCTCATACAACATGGATTTGTTAGAAATCATGGATTTGTTAGAAATCCATACGATCCCAATCTCTACCTCAAAAAGTAAAAAGGATGACTCATGAGGGATATGTGATTGTTTTTGTCTATGTTGAAGATCTAGTCATCATTGGGGGATATTGATTGTGTCTATGGAAGATCTAGTCATCATCAGTTCGGTTCGGGATGATCGATGCAATGAAGAAAGATCTTAATCGATCATTCGACATGACCGATCTCGGGCTGATGCACTATTGTCTTGGATTGGAAGTGTGGTAGAAAGAGAATCATATTTTTGTTTCTCAGATGAAATATACCAAGACTATGCTCGATAATTTTAGGATGATGGATTGCACACCAATTTCTACACCCATGGAGAACAGATTGTAGTTATCTCATTCAGATCCATCTCCTGAGGTAAGTGCCACTCTCTATCGGCAGTTGATTGAGAGTCTCATTTACTTGACCTACACTAGGCCATATATCAGCTTTGCAGTAAGCTATCTATCTAGGTTCATGCAGGAACCCAAATTTTTCATTGGAAAGAAACAAGGCACATATTGAGATATCTCAAAGGATCAAAGGATCTTGGTCTAGAATATAAGAAGAGAACGACAACTTCTTCTTGTCTATATTTTCGGATTCAGATCATGCAAGAAACATTGATGACATAAAATCCACTTCAGGATTTTTGTTCTTTATGGGATCTGGACCAATATCATGGGGAAGTAAGAAACAACACTTCATTTCTCATTCTTCCATAGAAGCCAAGTATCGTTCTACAGGAGAAGCTGTTTGTGAAGCGATTTGGCTACGTCGCATACTAGAAGGACTTGGAATACCACAGGACAAACTGACCACCATGTATGTTGACAATGAAGGTGTTCTCAAACTTGTTCGCAATCAATTTTTCACGAGAGAACAAAGCACATTGAGGTATAAGTTCATTTCATACGTGAACATATGTTGAAGCACAACATCCAGCTTCAATATTGTCCAACGGACTAAACAACGAGCGAGATATCTTCACAAAATCA
Source organism: Taxus wallichiana var. yunnanensis (assembly GCA_018340775.1). NCBI lineage: Eukaryota > Viridiplantae > Streptophyta > Pinopsida > Cupressales > Taxaceae > Taxus > Taxus wallichiana. The sequence continues at coordinate 986,231,696 of CM031234.1, read as the reverse complement.
TTTGCGTGAAAATTTCGAGTTGTTGAGAGTTCCTCTCCTCATCCCTTGAGACAATGCACAATTAAGGGGGAAATGTTAGGATAACTTAATTATGCATTATATGATTTATTATTTATTTTATTTTATTAATTAAATAATCATATTATATGGTTATATTTTAAACCATAATATAATTGTAATTTTTATATGGTTTTAAACCATATTTGTCTTTTTGTTTCATAGGGATAATTGTTACAATTATTATAACAATTTATATGCTTCTGGATGTATTATTGGAAGCAGTTGTGAGTATGGTTTTACTTGTGCAACATATTTATTTGTCTACACATTTCTGTCCAATATGTATAAATATTGCAGCACTCCATTATAATGGTTAATCAATTTCACATTAATAAAATATACAAGCTTCCGTCCGTGTTTGTGAAATTACAACTCTCCTTTAAACGCGTCACGTATTCTCCCAAACTACTTCTCTTGGTGTTGTTTGTAATTCTTAGAAATTGAGCCTTGGCAAGTAAACTTCACAAAATTCTTTTATGACGAATTGTATTCTAGTGGGTACACCCACATCTTGTCTTTCAACCCATTAGGCACACTGATTTCACTAAACACAATTAATAGTAGAATGTCACCCCAAGTAATCTTCTCACCCTTATCATCCTGGATGCATGCCTCTTCTAATATACCCTCGAAATAAAGCTCGCGATGTTATAATATGTCATGTTTTCCTTTTTTTTGTGTTATGTACAACCAATTATTTTTCACCTCCTTCCATCTCTCAAGGCACCCAACATACAACTAACTGACACGTTACTAACCTTGTAGTTATGTCTTCTATATTTCCAAAATAAAAATCCTGGCCTCTTTTTTATACTTAAAGGTAAATAACATGAAATCTCTATACCAAAGTCTTAAAACCATGTAACTTTTCCAATAAATTTTTTTGTAAGTCTCATTATCCTCCCGATAGAGTAAATAAATATTTTTGCACGCGCAATATGAGCCACTAGTACAAATGATCAATCTTTCCAAAAAATGGCAATTCAAACAACTACATAACCCTAACACTTTCAAGTAGCTTGTAGATCGATTTGTCCATTACTCTCTAGCCATTTGCAGTCCTCCTATTCATCCTTAAGATGGTATCTACTTATAAGTCCTTCATAGTTTTCTCATTTTTATGGTTAAAATCACCGATCTTGTATTTTTCTAACTGGGATGTCCATGGCCTTCCTTCAATAACTTCTACCAGGTATTACATTTATATGAACCTCTCTTATGGTTCATCTTCTACATTCTGAGATCCTTCATCACTACTCTCCTTGGTACCATCATTTTGTTTAACTAATGACATGCTTTAAAAACTATAACTTTCCACTACCTTACCCTTGTACTCCTTGATCTTTATGTCTACTTTAAACATCTCACTCCCTAATGTTCCCTAGTTCTTCAGTAGACACCCATAATTACGCCCAAGCAATTTAAATACTTAAATTGCGCTAATTATCCCCTTTCTGCAAATCAATGACATATCGTCAAAATAACTCATTTTCCCTCATATCATCATTAATTAATTACACTAAGCTAATTAATTAAGTTGCCTATCCAACAAATACCCTAATTAATGACCTTCCGTTAATAAATCACCCCTTCTACCTAGACTAATTAATTATTATTAATTAATTAGCTTTCCCTTCCATTTAACCAATAAATCAATATTTAATTGATTTAATCCCCTTCTAATAGCCTAAATCGTACTAATAATCATATAATTATCTTCTATAAGCTTACATCTACCTATTAGTTGATCACCATTGATTAATTAAAACACCCCCCAACTCCCATGACTTGCTAAGCATAAATTAAACCCTTCAAAAGTAAGGTTACCTTTAATAAAGCAACCTTATCCATTCCTAATCATGTTTTACCTTTATCCCACATGCAAAGGGATGAAGTGTTTCCTTTATCCATTGGGCTATATAAGGAGCCCTCCTTCTACCTTTATACCTACACCTAAAACTTCTTAAGAGAGCAAATGCAAAGCATATATCAAAGATACTAAGAGCTTGCCTTTTGTTTTCTTGAGAGGTCACCATTGTTAAGAGCTAAAGCTTCCTATTCTTGCATTCTTTAAGGATCAAACAAAGCAATTTTTGATTGCCATTGGAGCTAAATAGGTCCATTTATTCATGTTGGTAATATAGGAGAGTAGAGATGTTAAAATAACATGTATAGTTTTGATCTAATGTTTTAAAAGTTATAATGTTAGTTTAGATCTTGCTTAGTTCTCTATCTTGATGGTGTTTATGCTTTGTTTTAGCTAAATTGTAGAACTATTTTAGGTGGTAATTCTTGCTTCATTTGATTTAGCATTAAGAAAAGTATACTTGCAAATGTTTGGCATGCCTGTGGGACTTACTCCATTGTCCTTTGCACTTAATTTCAAGCTTTTGTAGTTAAGTTTCATTTTTGTTACTAACCCTCTTTTACACATGTTGATCTAACTTATTTTTCTTAACTTGTTTTATTGAGTTTACATGTGTTGAGTCTTCCTTATAGGTATAAATAAGGTGAAGTGCTATCAAAATTAGAATTGATGGGAAAATTTCAAGATTTCTCCATGTTTTCATTTTTAGAGCTTACTTTTTTAACATTCTACATGCTAGTTTTGTCAATTTCTTGAAAATTTTAAATTCTTGAGTATGTAGGTTAGTGTTTGATAGTGCCGAGTCTTCTATTTACATATTAATGTGGTGGGTTGCTGTCAAAATTTAATCTTGGTGAGAAAATTTCAATATTTCATCATGTTTTCATTTTTAGAGCTTACTTTTTCATCATTCTACATGCTAGTTTTGTCAATTTCTTGAAAATTTTAAATTATTGAGCATGTATGTTAATGTTTGATAGCGTTGAGTCTTCTATTCATATATTGATGTGAGGGGTTTTTGTCAAAATTAAATCTTGGTTGGAAAAATTTACCCATTTTGTAGATTAAGAGATGTTTTTTTTGACATTTTTTGAGTGTATGTCAAGTGCATACCCGTGAGCATAACAACATATGCGTAACCCATCTTCGGAAGGCCATAAATTTTGCTCCCAAACTCAAAATGACTCAATTTTTTTTTCATTGGAAAGGTATTGAAATTAAATATGCAATGAAAATATAAATTTGAGATTTATACTTACAGAAATTATAGGTTTTTTTATTATTTTAAAACTGGTCATTTTCTAACATGTCTAATGTTTTGATGAATGTTGTATTTCCATGCTTAATTGATTTAGACCAAAGCATGTGTATGTTATTCTCTTACACCTTTTTGTGATTTTGAGAATAAAAACAACTTTGATCTCTATCTTTTTAACATTGGGATTAAACTTGGAAATTTGATTATTCATTTTGCTTAAGGAATGAACCTTTTATAAAGTATTTTTCAATGGTCTTTTCAGATTGTAGTTTTCCATTTCTATATAGTTGAGATAAATTTTGTGTATGCTCTTCTCTTTCACCTTAGGGTGATCTTGAGAATCAAAAGTAACTTTAGTCTTCATTTTATGACATTTGGTAAATTGGAAACTTCATCTTTCACTTTTGGTTTAGGGAATGAACATTTATCAAGAATTTTGTATGGTTCATTGATTGAAAAGATTTTCTTTACTTTTTAGTTGGATTATTTGTTGTGTATGCTCTTCTCTTGCATCCTTGGATAATCTTGAGAATCAAAAGCAACTCTTAAATCCTCTTTTAAATAATGTGATTTTCTTTGAGAACTACTAACTCTTGAGTGTAGGACCTAAAAACGCTTGTCAAAGAAAGAATGAATAAAAAAAAATCAAAAACTACTAATACAAACTTGTTATACGAGGTTGCCAAAAGGTGTTCAAGTAAACCACACCTAATTAAACAAGATAAAAAGAACAACATATTCAAAACACTGTATTGCAGGTTTTGAAAAAGGGTACGTCCCTCTCCAATCAACTGGAACATAACCCCTTTGGCATAACACCTTAAGCTACAACAATGGGGGTGGTTCCAGAACCCCAAAGTAGTCCACGCAAGAGGGAACCTTGTGGACGAAATAGGAAGTGCTTTGCACTACCTACTTGACTAGTGATTCCTTTGTGAGATAGTGTTATAGGTTGTCCATTGTGGTGACCCCAATGATGGTACATGTAGATGCACTAGTTGCCTACTATTCTTGAAGGGGGTAAAGTAAAGCCGAGATACTCCCAAACTAGTCAGTGTGACTTTTTGGGTAAATCACGCTCACTCGTGGAAACTTTGTAACACCTAGGGCGAGAGAACCACCTAGGAGAATATACTTTGGCTAGGAGCCCACTTTGACCATTCTAAAACAGTGTTGAGTTGTGAACCACATTTTCATTGAGAAACATGTGACACGTTACTTTCACCTAGTTTTTACTTGCCTTAGGGCGAGGCGAAACTCTATGAAGTGAAGCTAGAATTTTTCATCCCATTTTTGATTTGCTTCCTTCACATTCTTTTGACACTTTGTTGATCAAAAGAAGGGTGACTACCTCTGCGTTACCACTCGATTGTTTCTGCCACTTTTTTGTCCATTTACACCCATCCATGTTGGTAGATGGGTAAGTTAAATGTCTAAAGTGTGTGGAGACGTATTTATATCATTGGTAGCCTTTGTGATCTTGATACCCACGTCAGGATTTTCATCATAGTTAGGAATGATTCATCATTTGATCTCCCTTTGACGTGTTACCTTGTTTGCATTATCTCGACACAATTAAGATACTTATGTCATGTTTTTGTAAACATGATCTAAGTATCCACATTGTGGCATTACGCTACGCACATTTTAACACATCCTTAGTATACTTTGACTTCATTTGATTTCAAACATTGTCCCAAATCTTGAAAGGTGTCGCTTACTTTGTTTGCATCATTTTGATACCACTTTGACACTAATATCTCACTTCTCTGTGAAGCTTGATAGACGTGTCCAATTGGTGTGGTTGCATGGATTACATTTGTAAACCTCACCCTTTAACATTTAGGCCTTGTTGGTTGTTAAACTTGTCATGGTATCCTTTGATTGGGAGTTGAATTTACCCTTTGTTAATATTTACGCCTTGTTTTTTTTGAGCTTGACGTAAATATTGACATTGTGTTGATCATTTTTACATCAGACTATCACTTTGCACATGCATTTTACATAGGGAGTAGTTCCTTTTTGATTGGCTTTGTGTTTCACACTTTCGTGATTGTTCTTTATGATTATTCATTCAGAAAACTTGTTTTCTAGGAAAATCCCTTTTGATCTCATCAAGATTGTGTCATCATGATGTTTATTTTCCTTAGCCCCCCTTCGGAAAATCACACACACATCTCCATACATAATGAATGTCTAGTTGGCTACCATTGTGCTGCCCAAATTGGCATGGAGCCTTCTTCACTTTGAAGAAGTTTGATCGCACTATCTAGGTCTAGACATTTGTGCTTAAATGACACAAGAGATGACTGATTATCACACGGTTCCTCACGCTTATGAAAATAAGGAATCCAACTTTCGGCGTTCACATCAAAGGATGCCCATCATGACCAAACCTCAATTGGTTCTTCGTGCTAGAGAACCCATTCGGGTAACTCGTTCCCCACCTTCATCTCATAGTCGGTGGTATGATTTGGACACGTCTAATCCAAATTATTATTTGAGTTCCCCCCACTCTTCTTCTAATTCTAATCCAAACATTTCCTCTTCTTCTGAGGATTCCAATCCAAATATTTCCTCTGACTCTTCTGAGGATTCAGATCCAAACTACTATTCAGATTCATCTAATTCAACTCCTAAGTCATCTAATGCAACTCCTAAGTCATGGTCCTCCCTTTCTTTATAGGATCCTCTTCATCAATCATCTAATGCGACTCTTATGTCATGGTCCTCCCTTTCTTTGCAGAGACCCCTTTTATCAGTCACCCCAACAACGTCTTCTTCCTTTGAAGATACATGTAACTCCAAATCCCTCCAATCAGAAGTATAATACAATTATTGAATCATTGTCCTCTCTTTCTTCATAGGACCCTTGTCATCATTCATCTAATGCAATTCTTGAATCACAGTCCTCCCCTTCTTTGCAATACCTTCTTCATCAATCACCCCCACGGAATCTTCCTTTTGTGAAGATTCGTGTGACTCAAAGTCCTTCGAGACAAACATCTGAATCGACTCATTTGTCACAATCTACAAACTTTTTACTTAATCCTACTATTTTATATACGACACACCATTGTATAGGTAGGTCCACACCACCTTCTTCTAATCCCGAGACATCTAGTTACACATATTCTTCATCCCCCACATCATCTTCTTCTATCAATAATCATCAAACATCTTCTAAGTCTTCCACACCAAGTGAACCTATTTCTTCCAATAAACCCCTAGGGATCAATCAACAACTCATACTGATTGATATCTTTTAGAATGAAGAAACAATCAGGGCATTTATAGGGGCATATGAAGATATTCCTTTAGTAGATTATAAAAAGGATTCTATTTAGACTTTGATACATTTGTATATTGTGAGGAAAAGGTTGATTACTTTGATCAAGAAATGGAGGAAGAGCCTCAGATCATGCAACTTGATCCTCCTCTTATTCTTCCATCTTCAAATTCTTCATTATGTGATGAAACTCATTGGTCTTACATAGATCCATGGCCTATCTTCTCATCACCCAGTAACTCTTCATCTATCATAATTACTTAATCATAATCTCTTTGTGGGGTCAGTGCTAAGTAGCCCTTCATCTTCATCTAGGTGTGGGTCACCTTCTAGAAGCCCTCCCTCTTCTATTTGTGGGACATTTTTGAGTAGCCCACTATCTTCAATTATTGGGGCATGTCCAACTAGCCCTTTATCTTCTATGTATGGATCACCCCCGAGTAGTCCATCATCTTCTATTCTTTGGCCACATCCTGGTGGTCCATCTTACATCTATGGGCCACGTCCTAGTAGCCCTTATTCTTCTATTTTTGGGCCACATCCTAGTATCCCTTCATCTTCTATTTATGGGTCATGTCCTAGTAGCCCTTCTTCTTCTATTCCTGGGCCACATCCTAGTAGCCTTTCACCTTCTATCCATGGCTCACCTCCGAGTAGCCCATCCTCTTCATTCTTGGACCGTATCCTTTTCATCTATCACATATTTCTTCTATCAATGGTTGTGACAAGCCTACTACCATTTATATCGTTCTATCATCAATCATAAATGTTCACATTCTTCTCCTTCTCGAGGTCAGAAAACTCAAGCGTCAGCTTATAAGAAACCCAAACAGGTTCATTATCAAGCTCAGGTCAAAACTTTCAAGAGCTAAAAATCCCCTAACAACTGGAACAATCTCAAAGTTGTAAATCAAGTGTGATTCAAGAACGCACATCAACATAACCATCAATTATGGCGTAAAGTGCATAAACCTCTGGATAGGGAACTCAAGCTCCCACATACAAAATCCATGTTTCAAGATAAATCACAGTCCTTTGTTGAGTGTGAACTCACCACGATCATCGAGATTGGGGAAAACATAACTCTTGATAAACAAACACGCTTAGTCTCCCTTATCAAGTAAGTCACAAACATCATTATTGGATCCTATCACACAGAGTGACTTTATTAGTAACACCGGTTAATATATATATATATATATATATAATATATCTCTAAAAATAAAAAACAATGAAAAAATACAAAAATACAAAAAAACATGAGAAATAAAAACAATAACAAAAATCAAAGGTACAAAGATCAAACATTGTAATCGTATTGTGTACACATGGATATTTCTTTCTTCCCTTCCTTATTATTCTTCTACAAGTATTCCTACCATTTTCATCCCTTCGGTGATATTTTGATTAGCTTATTCGCATGCATTTTTGTGACATTTATCTCTATGGTATCTATTTTCCCCACAGTATTTTATCACCTTGGTAAATTAAAGAATGACTAACCTCATGGAGATCCTATCACATTCAAACATCTAATAAACTTGTTGAAAGAAATTTTGGACATATTTTTGACACTAGCCAATGTCGTTATCGCAATCACTTCCACCTCCTTCCATCAAGCCATTAGTGGTTCTTAACCCCTTGTCAAACAAGAGATTTGAAATAAGTTTTCAAAAAGCAAAAGAATCAAAATCAATCAAAACTAAAAAGCTAAAATCTACAAATCAAAAGCAACTTAATATATAACTCTCTCTTGGGGTATTTCCAATAATCTCTATCGGGGCTATGGACACTTGACTGATAGTAGAGAAATGTTGTGATTAGAATCAAATACATCTTCATCGGGGCTATGGATGCTTGGCTGGCAATGGAGCAATGTACGGCTATCCTTTCACCATCCATTCACAAAATCACCTTTCATAATAAATCATTCCTACACATTGGCTAGGGTGTCGTCATCTTGTTGTCTTTTAAATATTCCCTTCAAGAGGTAATAAATTCCATGTGCACACACCAGATCTCTATGAGTAAATAGGATTAGTATGTTACCAAGTGTCTTTTTTGGACCTTGTTCAGACTCTTACTCTAGTCCATATCTTGTCTCATGATTTGTGCCTTTGGCTAATCAAATCTTCCTCGCGAGGCTTCTAAGCTACATTCATATCATTCACATCATTCTTCTACTTCATTCAGAACATCCATGTGTATAAGATTAATTTTTTGCCATGTTTTCGGACACCTTTGTCCCCTTTCACAAAAACAATCTTCTCCTTCCTTTCTATCATGTGCTTGTAGGCCAACTTACGCTGGGGGCATCCTTGCTTCTTCCCAGCACTTCATGGGTTTATGTTCACCATCATGTTGAACCTATCCATAATGGCCTTGGGTCCCATTTCTACCTGTGAAGAGTTTACCTTTGAATACTCCCACCTAATTGTTGGGGAATTTTTGCATCTTCACCTTTCTGGTATGCACGTGGCCTTATGCCCTTGTACATCCCATCTATCACTAGGGGCATCCACGCTTCCTTATATTCCTGTACATAGTTTCATAACACTTTCAAAATCAACCAAAACATTCAAATATGTTAGAAAAATCATCAAAAACATTCAAATATGTTTCAAAAACTTCTAAAAATTGAAAATCATCCTATAAAATGTCACTCTTTAGTTCTCACTTGTTCATGTGTGCAACTTACGGATCATCTTGATCTACCTCCATCAACAAAAGCTAGGTTGCTTACTTCATTTGTACTCTGGGGTACAATGAGTTGTCTGGTACTGTTTCGTAGTGCACATTGCTTTTCCATCAAACCCAAGTGTCCTCTGTTATTCCCCTCACATGTATCCTTTCTTGGGGCACCATCATCAACCCTTGTCGTTAATTTACATAGGTCGTAACTGAAGCTCGATAATAAAAACATTATATTATGTTTCTCTGTTAGTTTAGCTTGTTTACTTTCTCATATTACATTACATTTTGTTTGTTGCATGGAGTTAGGCATCTTTTACTTTCTCGCATTGCATTGCATTTTGTATGTTGCATGGAGTTGGTGTTTTCAGCAATGGACAATCATTCGTAGTATGGCTTTTCATGTCGTTCTACCTTTGTCGTATGCTTATATTTTTCATAAGGACCGATGACGTAGCTCTTATGGAAATATGATGACACTGAAATTGTTCCAATACATAGTGGCTAGAGGCTAAGCTCTTCTCTCCCCCTCCTCCATTTTCATTCTACATCACTTTCCTTCCACCCCTATTCTCCCTCTCATCGAGGCATCCCCCTCGTCCCCCTTCTTCTACCTATACCTCACCTTTTCGATCGTCAATCGCTTCTTCCATCACCCCATTGACACTCGAGGGGCATCTCTCACTTCTACTAATTTTTCTTCTACCTCTTCAAAATTCCACATGTCTACTATCTTTGAAGTGGCGTCACTTATGCCACCCCAAAGAGGGGCAAATGTAGACACCCATAATTACGCCCAAGAAATTTAAATACTTAAATTGCGTTAATCATCCCCTTTCTCGAAAATCAATGACATATCATCAAAATCACTTATTTTCCCCCATATCATCATTAATTAATTACACTAAGCTAATTAATTAAGTTTCCTATCCAACAAATACCTAATTAATGACCTTCCATTAATAAATCACCCCTTCTACCTAGACTAATTAATTATTATTAATTAATTAGCTTTCCCTTCCATTTAACCAATAAATCAATATTTAATTGATTTAATCCCCTTCTAATAACCTAAATCTTACTAATATTCCTCTAATTATCTTCTATAAGCTTACATCTACCTATTAGTTAATCACCATTGATTAATTAAAACACCCCCAACTCCCATGACTTGCTAAGCATAAATTAAACCCTTCAAAAGTAAGGTTACCTTTAATAAATCAACCTTATCCATTCCTAATCATGTTTTACCTTTATCCCACATACAAAGGGATGAAGTTTTCCTTTATCCATTGGGCTATATAAGGAGCCCTCCTTCTACCTTTATACCTACACCTAAAACTTCTTAAGAGATAAAATGCAAAGCATATAGCAAAGAGACTAAGAGGTTGCCTTTTGTTTTATTGAGATGTCACCATTGTTAAGAGCTAAATCTTCCTATTCTTGCATTCTTTAAGGATCAAACAAAGCAATTTTTGATTGCCATTGGAGCTAAATAGGTCCATTCATTCATGTTGGTAATATAGGAGAGTAGAGATGTTAAAATAGCATGCATAGTTTTGATCTCATGTTTTCAAAGTTATAATGTTAGTTTAGATCTTGCTTAGTTCTCTATCTTGATGGTGTTTATGCTTTGTTTTAGCTAAATTGTAGAACTATTTTAGGTGGTACTTCTTGCTTCATTTGATTTAGCATTAAGCAAAGTATACTTACACACAATTACAAATATTTATCTTTGAAACCCTAACCTTTCTTTCATACATATCCAAAAAAATAAACACCCTTCAACATAGAGATATGTTAATGTCATGTCTCAAATTCACCTGGTTTACTATTCAATCAATCACTCTTTGCACTTCACACTTTGTTGCACTTCTCACTTGATAAATCAAAGGATACAAGGTAACAAATAGCTTCACATTCTCTCCTTTATATTATTTTACTTCAAAATGTGTTCATTTTTTCACATTAATTTATCCTCAACTACCAATGTACATGGCATTAATTCCACCCTTTTAATATTGCACGCATCGTGTCGTATTATTCTACACCCCTTTGTAACCTTTTGGCATGCCTACTACTTCTTGGCCATAACCTTCCTTTCATACACTTCCTGTGCTGAAGTTCCTAGCCATTGTGCTTCATACCAAGTAGTATCCCATTATTCTACCTTCCTCGTGTTACACTATCGCATCCATCCATCTACGTGTGGTCTTTAATATGATAAATTTTCCTAAATACATTCAATCCAAGAACTTGTATCTTTTTCACCGCACGCACCAATCTGCAACATACCAACAATAACTTATTCTTTCTAATCCACCCCACACTAAAAGTATGTGTGGTCATCTACACATGAATTCACTTAGATAGTAATCAGCTACAAAGCGCAAGTGCACTTATTAGAAAAAAACACTTGAACTAAATTGAAAAATCATAAAGCAAAATGAAAGGAATCATAGAAAAATAAAATGTAGGAAGGGAAATTTAATCTAAATGGAAATAATACCTTATTAAAAACACAAAGAATACTTATGTATAGTAGGGCTTTAACCTACTCCCATTGAAGTAACTGGGTAATAAAGTGTCGTCCATAACTGCAGAATCGACAAACATCTAATTCCAATATATTTTCTACAAAAAATATTCCCAACCAATAAAAATTAAACTTCCCAACGTGGCACACAAACTTTGAATCATACCAAAGAACCATTTTTCCAACCTTAAATTCCTTATTCTAAATATGTCTCTCATGTCATGCCTTTTGTCTTGCTTTTTCTATCTTCTGGCTCTACCGAGCAATAGTACGCCACTCATCCAGTGCATCGATTTTTCTATGTGCTCTTCAACATCTTGTTCATCATCCAATCCTCATGAGCATACAATACGCATGGATGAAACATTAATTCCATAAACAATACATCCTCCATGACAAAAACCAACTGAAAGGGTGTGGATTTATTCATTCTTTTTTAAGTAGTCATGTATGCCCAAAGTATAATAGAAACCTTATCATCTCGGTCTTTCATTCCAACATCATATATTTTGATCAATATATGTCCCAATATCTTGTTAAAATCCTCAACAGTACCATTGGCTTGTGGGTGATAGGGTGTTTTCTTGTGGTTTTCCACTATAAACTTAGTCAAGAGAATTATGATGGTCTCATTAAGAAAATGATTTCCCTTATCACTTATCAAGATCAACAGATATCCATACCTGCTGATAATGTTTTCCCATAGAAATATTGCTCTTTTGTAGTCATTGTTTAATCCTTTATAGGTACTAATTCTGCCCACCTTGCCGGATAGTCATAAAATTTATAATGTAATGCACACCAGTCCTATGTGTTAGTGGAAAAATAGGACCCAAAAATTCAATCACACATTTCTCAAAAGGTTCACCACTTGCAATAGGCCTCAAAGGAATCTCATCTCTAGATCCAAGCTTCACAAGGCCTAAAAATTATCACATGCATTGACATAATCCTTGACATCCTTATAAATAGTTTTCCACCATAATCCAGCCATCAAAATCTTGCACATGGTGGCATCTCCTACATAATGACCTCCTGCAATTCCACCATGAGATTCTTCCATAATTTCATCGTGCTCATGCTCCATAATGCACTAGAAAAACTTCATCTCAGGCTAAGTTTGTATAAATCTCCACCTATCAACTGGTAGGGTGCCACGCATATTGCAAGTTACTTCTTTTCTAAAGTCTTCATTCCCTCATGCACCTATCTAGTGTGTAAAAATATTGCAATATATTCCTTAGCTCGGTGGGCACGTGATTTAATCTAAAGAGTTGTACATCCAAAATTGTTTCCCCATGCTCTACACATCCTCACCAGAATTGATTCTTTACAAGTGATCAAGCCCCGAGTTATTTTTCCGAGTTTCACAACCACCGTAAATTGAAATTCTTGAAATATTAGTATCAAATTTTCCTTGTAAAATGGGCTTGTTGACAAAATACTTAAGTGCCACATAATCCTGTAAAAAGATAAATTTTGTAGCCATAATTATTGTCTAAATTTTTACAGCGCATAAATAATAGACAACGCTTCATGCTCATAGTTGTATATTTCTGTTTAGTGGTTTCAACTTCCTACTTGTAAAACAAATAGGGTGGTCTACAATTCCTTCACTTGATTATGTTAACATAGTTTCAATCACCATCCCAAAATCATCCAAATAAACATTAAATAGTTTGTACCATGAAGGAAATTAAAAAAATAGGTGCAGTGGTCAGCCTTTCCTTTAGTGTTTAAAATGCATGTTGTTGCACCTCGCCCCATAGAACTTTACCTTAGCCTTAAAAATTTCCTCAAGGGCATGGAAAGATTTACTTAGACCTTAATACATTTTCTATAGTACCTGTATGAATAATAATTTCACACACTTCACTTTGATTGTTTGGTTATTCCAATCCCAAGATCACACCAACCTTGGCTAGATTTACCAACAATCCTCCTTACAAATAATATGCCCAAGAAAAGTGCCAAAAGGTGTTGCAAAAAGTACATTTTTAATATTTAGAGAGATTCTCAAATGCCTGTACCTCTAAAACATAATCCTTAAATTTTCATAATGATCCTTAACCATGTCATACACGGTCCAATCATCTAGATATACATGTAAACATTTATGAATGAAGATCTTGAAATGCTTGCACAATAATGCACAAAAATACTGTAGAGGCACATTCTTTATTCCAAAGGGCATAATGTATACAAAACTTCCCCATTTAGTTTTGAAAGTTTTCTTTTCTGATCTTCCTTTGCTATGTGCATACCTAATGATATCCTAAAAATCCATATGTAAAAGAGTAGATCTCATGCCCTCGTAACTCCTTTAAGACCTTATCGGTACATGGGGTGGGAAAAGGATCAATAACACATGAATAATTTAACTCTCTATATTCCAAACAAATCCTTATCCTCCCATCTCTCTTTATGTTTATTACGATGGAGTTAACCCACACTTTGATTCCTCAATGGGCTCAATGAATCTAGACTTCAACATATTATCTATTTCTTATTTCACCTTAACGGATAGATTAGGATTCATCTTATAAGGCCTCTTCCTAATCAAGTATGCACCTTCTTTAAGTTTTATTCACATATCACCTAAAGAAGGGTGTAATCCTTTTAACTCATGATAGCCTCATGGAAATGATTTTTAAAGCTACAAAGGAGCTCAATAATTTTATCCACCTCCCCGCTCGACTAGTAATCACCAATAATCACTTATTTAAGGTCTCCATTTGTCTCAATGTTAACCTACTTAGTTTTCATAGGATCATGATATGTGTGTGCTTTTTCATATGTTATGTCCATCACCTCACAATTACCTTCAATGTGGTTAACATCTAGGTTTTTTTCTTCATCATAATCATCTATTATGCCTACCAGTTTACCCCTTTCATTTCCTTCCAAGGTGCAGACCATTTCTTCTTCTACATTATCTTCAAGGTTAAAGCATGCTTCTAAATCCAACTCTCCAAACATGTCTAAAAGAATTTCCCCATCCTTCACGTTATCTCCCAGAGTAAGGCGCTTCATAATATGCAGTGCTTCATTGAATATAGGTTTAGTAGAAAAGTAATCAAAAGTATGAATCATACCTGAGGTCATCTCTTTCCAATTAGTTGTTTCCCGTGTTAATTCTACATGGACATACCATGCATGCATGCAGCTACTTAGGGTGGTGTAGAACTTATGTACCCAGAGTGATGGTGGTAAGGCCTCCTTCCCCTCCATCTAGAGTCTCTCACACTTCTAAACGTGGTGTGAAGCATAATCCTTCCCATGTAATTCACATATCTGTGAAGGTACATTACTCCTTAGAAACCTATTAGAAAGGGTGATTCTCACCTCATACCATTCTATCAGGTTTTCGCTATGTGTATCCCACTAGTTTTTTATTGTGCCGCACATGGTATAAACCAACATATTTATTCTATCACCCCCATCCTTCCATTAGGCTTCCATGGTGCAAAAAATACATCAAGGTTCCCTTCACCATTGTACTAAGGTACCTGGTTATAACTTAAGTGCCTAATCATGTACATCCTAATCATGTGAGTAAATTTGTTCTTAACCTCACACCCAACTACTTCATATGTTCCATGCACCCAGTTTTCACAAGAAATACTTGTGGTATCACTAACTAAATGAGCATCATCCCATTGTATTACTCCTTCCTTAGATGGCTCAATCACCTCAAGGTCTCTGATTGTACACGCATATATCCTATTCAAGTCCTCATTTCTCAAAGGATCAACATATGGGGCAACCTTTGCATCCATCAAAGGTATAATGATGAGTTATTCTTTATTTTCAAAGCTAAGGTACCCTTTTAAAGTGTAAATATACATTTTTCATATAGCACCGAGGGGCGCCTAAGTAACGCTAGGAAACTATCTTCCTCTGTGAACTCCAATACTTCAAAGTCCCCAGTAAACTTGGCATCTTGAATCATAATAGTCACATCTTTTAATAGCCCAATAAGGTCACACCTAGTTATTTTTTCCATATAAAAACATTCAAAGTAGGATGCAATGGTAGTATACCCATCGATTCCAAGAGTCCAATGTGAGCACATTAACTTCCACACCTATATCTATCATTGTATTTATCAGAATCCATCCATCTATGACTAAATTCAATGTAATCTCCTCATCATACTCATGATTATGGGGTGATATATTTTCACGAAGGATCTTCCTCTCATGCTCATGTCCTATGTGCGGTACCTTCTCTCTCTAACCATTCTCTTAACAAAGGAATTATGTTCTCCTGACACAACATTCTTAAAACTTCCTTCAAATTATCTACATCATTCTATGGAATTTCAACATTCTTAGCTCATTCCAACACACATTTTTTCTTCTTCAAGATCAGAATCTCTCCCTAGAAATTCTTGATAACATCCATAGTCTCTAAGTAAAATTATTTTTGATGTTCAACATCATGGTACTTTGCATTTATCACTTCTTTCTTTGTTATAGTTGGCCTATATTTCAGAGTTTCTCGGGTGCATGTAGCCTTAGTCCATGTAGTAATTAACATTGTTTGTAATTCATAATTAATCCCAACCTTTGACATCCATTGATCTCCATCCATGTGTTGTATCTTACTCATAACTTCTACCTTATCTTGCTTGTGTTGTTTACTCATATGCTCATACAAGTCGGGTATTCTTTAAATTTATGTTATTTTTCATACCATGAGAAAACCCCATTCGAGGAAATTCATGATGATAATGATCAGGAGATACACAAGTAAAACAAGTTCCTTTAGAAAATCCTCCTCTTCCACCACCACGACCTTGGCCTCTATATCCACCACGAAAGCTTGTATTCCTATTATTCCCATTACTACACCCTTCATTATGTAGTTATCCTTATTCCTTAGATCCACTTGCTACACCAGTATGGAACACACCAGTTTTAATGGATTCATGGATATGCTAAATCAATCTATAGTTAACGAGTATAATGAGTACGATTTTTACAAATTTTACAATACATAGATATATTCTTTTGGATCACGCGTTGCAAAATAGGACATTTACTTGCATCATGGTCTACATCATAAATATAAAAATCTAGTAGCATGGTGTGCACTAACTTTGGAGGATAACTATCCTTAGTATATCCTTCAGCCTCACAATATGTACACCATATTACACTATGTGTCTCAAGAGATGAATTAACAGAGATATTTTCCAACTATTTTGGCATGGTTGCAATCTACGCCTCTAAGAATGGGCTCACACCGGTGTCCACACTCTAAACTCTCTCGGCGTGTAGAGCTGCTTCCAAAGTTTCATGTGGATACATAAAGGTCTTATGAGATAGCACCTATCTGAATGGAGTCAACACCCCTCTAAAAATCAATATGCATCTTTGAATAGGGTGAATTCCATAAGAAAACTTTGAAAACAAAGTTTTAAAACATGCATCATACTCCCGAACACTTTCAGATAATCCTTTCTTAATGTTCTTATATAGACTGATACTTTTCTATTCAAACTTAGGGATATGTAACTCAGCTAAAAATGTAGAGTGTAAAACATCATAATCCACTTGCAGTCTTGTGTGGGTCGTAAGTTTTATACTAGATATGTGTGCACCCTTGAAGAGTACTGGAAAACTAGCTCACTTTTCTATCTAGAGCAGTGATTCCTTTAGCATGCCATAGCGGTTCATACTTATGAACATTCTCTACAACATCTTCAATACCTCTATAGTATGGTAAGTGAAGAGACATATCATAAAACACTGTTGTGGTTGATGTGATTTTCGTTTGGGATGTGGTCCTTAACCTCTAGATTTAGAGCCAAAACGCCACCAATATTTCCTTTACCACTACAACCATTTGATCCACTTGATCCTGAGCCTCTTTATCCTCCTGAACCACCTCCTATAGGGGCATCGACTAGTGTATGTCCTTCCTTGTTTCCCAATAGTAGTACTAAATTTAACTCCCACAGTATGCGAATTTGTAGTACTTCTAGATGTGTTTCCAATTTTATGTGTGCCCACACACTGTCATGTTAACACACTAGAAAATATTCCTCCAATCAGTCCTCTAAAAAATAAAGATGTTGTCGCTTGTGATGTCATAGATGTTGTCTGATGCACTTCTGTATTCAAAGGAAAATGATAACTACCTAAAACCACTGGATTACCTACACTTACCTTTTTATCAATAGTTACTTCTAGAACTCAAACACCAAGCGCAAGGGCTAGGTTGTCAAGTAGGATCATATGCACACATGTGGTCCTTAGTATCTCTTCATCAGAAGTGCTCTCATAAGAATGTTAGAGGGGATTCTCTATTGCACTTTCCTAAGTAGTGGAGAGCGTGATACTCCCACTCCACATCTTCTACGTGAGCTTTAAATCCTTCATGAGACATCATCCTCCATAACTCCATAGACTCCTCAATATCACACTTCTTTTCCAATTCCCTCTCTCGCATCTCATTATAATTAAGTCACTTTTCTTATCTCTTACTTTCTACAACAAGGTCCACCATCTTTCACCACACCTACTCCTTCCCCGTGTGTGGTGGGATGTTTAGCTATCCATGGATAGGTGCTCTAAACTCAGCACCACCATCAAGATCTTAATGCACAAAGGAATAGCGTGAAGGTAAGATCCTTCAGGCTTGAGCAAGAATTCAAAATCAGAAAATTCTAGACAATAATATATAGACACGGTGTACTCCAAAGTATAACTACACATAACACTAGCCCACCAATGATCTACAACACACGTCCAAGGTTCATCTACATCAAAAAGTCCTGATACTCTTCCTACGTTTAAGTCCTTGGTCTATAATACTAGTTTTTCTTTGATGCATATGTAGACAACCAATCGTACAAATATATTGGAAAGTAACAAAGAATGACTCATAAAGATCATGATATAGATGCTCCTCAACCCACTTACACACATTGGAATCAGGTTTAGAACCATATCTTCATGCAAACTAATCTTTTCCACCAATCACCTAAACTTCAATATATGTAAGATTCAATCGATATGCCATTATCATGTAACATCATGATAAACAGTTTGAAAAGAGGTCTCGGAAATGGAACCAAAATGTAGTCTTATTTTCTCACTCAAAACTATAGACGCACTAGCACATCACTTAGACATATCTGAGCACTCACTCGAAGCACACAAAGGTACCAAGTCCCTCTTTGTTACTTTGTATTACTAGGGTGTTAACATGCATATTCATAATAACCAAGTCTCAAAGTGCATATCCCATTCTAACAATCAAATCTATGAACTTAATTTGGAAACACACATAATAAGGAAAAATACATATCACATAAGGATTAATACCAGATTCACCATATAATAACCATAAGTAGAGAAATAAAAAATCAATATCCAACCATAATGATCCATCGTATTAAATCAAGAAAACCAACAATTGAATACATACATAATACCATAAAAATTCATGCATGCAAAATCATACTAGCATAGCTTTGTTACATATATTCATACACACTTTCTCACCTCCTTAATCCGTGTAAATAAATACATATATATAGCGATGGGGACTTTCCATTTACCATTAATGCACTCTTAAAATAGGGTGCATGCTCAAAATATCCATGTGCCACTACCGGGTTACCTAAAGAAGCATGCAAGCTTTGCTTAGTAATAGATAATCTATAATTAACTCTAGTTCTAATCCTATTATCAGCTCATCTTTACATGACACTTGAAATTATTCTTTTTCCTAATATAGCTTTTGTGTCCTCCAAGTCTTCATGCCTCATTCTAAGTCATGTTCATCACTTCATCATATTTTTGCATGTACTAGAAAAAATGGCTAAGTTCAAAAATCTATTTTTTGGACGTAAATCTTCGAGCACAACTCTGTCAAACCTCCATGCCTATCCACGTACCCACTTGTTATGTGCCAATATAATCTGGTCAATAGTATACGAGACCTTTATCCCCCATCACTTGACTTCCCTATCATTACATCCTACCTTTACAAATCATGTCCATAGTAAATGAACCCCCTGGTTCCCTCTATCACTTGATTCTACGGTATCCTTTAATCATTTCAATACCCAGTCTTAGGCAAATTTTTAAAGAAACGCATCTCAAAACTATCCAATAACCAAACTTTCATCGAACTAGTGTTCCTTACATTGAATTGCAATCACCCCATTTTGAGGGGGGAACACCCATACAAATCTATTTATCAACTTTTTTTTCCAGCACTTTGCGTACACCACACCAAATGAAAAAAGGGATAGATGTAGAAATTCAAAACTTGCACTACTCATTTACCCTTTATTATTCACACTATCTTCACAATTATACTTATCAAAGTCACTATTTAATTCATATATCCCTTATCCTAAGTCTAAAAACCCTCCACCATATTTAATCCATGTAAATATCCTTCACAGTTGTAAAAATCCATCTTTATCTCTCTTAAAAACCATCTAAATCACTTAGAAACTAAAAATAGTAAGACAAAACAAATTAAAAGAACCTATAACCCTCTCAAGCCCTTCACCTCAACATTCAACATCTCATTATTAATTTACTTGCATATTGAATAAAACATCCATGATTAGAAGTGGTTTTAACAACTTTAGCACATTTTCCCCTGTAAAAACCACATCATCATCGATTCGGTTGAATCACGAATGAATCACGAATGATTAGGGATCTTCAACTTTTAATCTCAAACATCCTTTTTGATCTTACACTTCATTTTATTATACTACAACATCCATGACATCATCAAGCATTATCATACATCTTTCAAAGCATTTTTGGTGACCATTTTCATCATTCAAACTTCAAGCAACATCCTAGCACAATTCATCTACTCGGTCTCTCCTGCTAAATATTTGAGGCATATTTTAGCTCCAGATCCACTCAAAGGTATTCCTAAACCTCTATTTATCCTTTTTCTATCATATTAAGCTTTTAAATCAATCAAAACATCATTTTATAGCTTCAAGCTCTCGTTCTGTCTAAACTATCAAAAATCATAGCAATCACTAGCGATTCACCCTAATCACCAACGATTGGCCTAAATCACTGGCGATTCTTGTCAAAATTATCATTTTATAATTTTTTAAAATTTTTATCGTTTTATCAAATCCTCTGCATTTAACTTGTTGTTTCCAAGCATGGCTCTCTATTAGATGGAAATTCCTAGCCATTCACATCCAATTACCAATATTTACCTTCGATAGTCTAGCATCCATTCTTCTAGGAATAATAAAAAAATTTACATAAGCTCACACTTTGCGTAATTTGATTTTTTTGAAATCGCCAAGACATCAAGGATTAGATCAAATTCCTCCATTATATCCAACAAGAAACTGGTGAATTATTGTATGAATAATTTGAACGTGTCTAAATTGGATTTACCCTCACTTGGGATACTTTATAAGCTTCTCATGACTTACCTATTCATATAAAGTTCTAGATATATTATCTTATATCTATTTGTCATTATTTATCACATATCTTTTTCATTAATTTTACCAATCTACTTAATTTTCTAAAAATGAGTTGACGTCCTCCAAGGAATCCCTTTGGATTCCTAGAATCACCTTTCTTGATCAATTCATCTACCCATTTATCTAATCTTGTATGTTTAGTGTATTTGAGTGCAAATTTATTTGCAGGATAGGAGGATTCATTCATTCATATGCACGTGATAAATTTGATCGAACATCAACATCAACACACATCCTTGTGGGTATCAGTAAACCCCATCATCTTCTCAAGTCGGTTTTTATCGTTTCACTTCATTAATTTAAATAAAAAGGTAAAAACATACCTGAACACAAACATGATTACATTAATTACCTTGGAGTTGTCACTAACAAGCTTCTTATTTGTATAGCGTGTTGGAGGAATCTAAGGAACTGTATACCCATCTAACACATATTACCAAAATTCAAAATCTAAGTACATGTCGTCACTTGGGTCACACATCAGTTGAATATTTAAGTGATCCAATGCAACATGGGAACATCCCCAAGGTGTGGGACCTTGGATCCTTGGGATGAACCTCCGGAGAAAGTCATCTTCCTACTAAACTATGTGCATTTTATGTAAGATAAAGGTTCAAAACTACAAAACTTTAAATAAAAGATAATATATTTGTTTCTTGGGGTAAAGGGATAGAAAGATAACTGGAATTTATAAAAGTAATGATGCACCAAAAGATTATAGAAAAAAATCTACTTCATATACACATAGTAATATTGCATAACAATATATCACATGCACATCTCCTAATAATATTTCTCAATCACTATACCAAATGAGTACAAAACTTGAGTAACAGAAGGGATTCAATAATTTCCACAACTGAAACAGTAAAAATTACACACCACAAGTTACAGATTAATTGAAAAATATAATTGATATAAAGGAAATATAATCCACACATACAAGGAATTAAATCATTCACAAGTATTAACCGAATTATCAAAGTGCACAATACATCAAATATTCAAAGGAAAAATATTGTTCTGAATATAACAAAGGCTTAAAGCTTGTTTCTTGGATCTCCAAAATGATAGAGCCTCCTCACAAATACGATCTAAAAGTTGTTTAAAATAAAATGCACCCTCCTATTTATATACTAAGAGGATTGAAAAATTATAGCTCTACCCAATAACTAATTCCTACTAAAAATAGAATGTATTTATGTGACAGAACAAACTCCCATGAAAATAAAAAAGTAGTTGTACATATTTTGACTGAATCAACCCTACAACTTCCGAAGTTTTGCAGCTTGGAGGTTGTTCAACAATGGCTACCATGTTTAGCTAGGATTGGCGCCGCCCATTTCTTGGTATGATTCTCCCTTCCTCTCTTTTTCCTTTCCTTCTTCTTCAGCTAACTTGTGCTTGAAATCTAGAAAATGCTTGACAATTCCTTGAACCTCTTCATCCTAATGTCTACATGCATAGCAGTTCATAATTTCTATTGACTTATTTTCTCTGGTTATTTTTGTTGGTAATATTTTAGTCTTGTTGATGAAATTCTTGAGATAACTCATGGATTTTTGGTAAGATATCAACTTGTAAATAGAATCAAGAATAAAATATCCTTACATCATCATATTGATTCACAAAACTCTTAAAATGATCAATAATATGATAAACTAGAATAATATCAACAAATTTGTCTAGAAATTTGTAATTGATATTTTTGAATTCTTCAATAATGTCATTAAAACCATCTACTATAACTAATTTATCTTCCATCTTTGATGTAACCTTATGTAATATCCAAACTCTAAATTCCATTGCATATTTAAATTCAAAAGGTTTTGAAACATAATCAATAACACCCTTCTTAAAAATAAGATCGATTTGACTTTTCAAATTTCATTGCATGTTTTAAGAGTAAGCTCCAAGTTATTAATGTCCTCATTAAGGAGTTCATTCATCTTCAAAATGGTAAATTTTTCATCATATAATTCACTTTATAATTGAATTAAGTTTTCCATACACCCCCTATTGCTTTTCCCTTCTGTCCAATCTTTTCTACCACAGAGAAATATGTGTCATCAAATCTCATAGGAATAACAAGAGTGGTAGTTTGGACAAGTTGCGTGATTTTATTCAAAATTATGGGTAGCTTCTCAACTTTACCCTTAAGCTCATCCTTAGTTGTTTTATCCTTATCATATTTGTCTAAAAAATTACCCCAAGCCACCTAAACATCTTGCTTTGCTCCTTCATGGGTGGATTTTCCAAGACCAAACCTGCAAATCTGATAATCTACAGTTGTGATTGTATCCTTAGTTTTCCTCATAGCTGGATTATCTATCTCAATAAATATTTCCCCTATTTAGTCAACCGATAGGTTAGAAACAGATCTTGGTCATTTATCTTACCTTTGAAGGGTTAGATATATAACACTTAAATCAAAAAAATCAATAATATGGACTTTTTTCTTCTGTTTTGGTGTTTTCTTATGTAACCACACATGAATAGAAGAAGATGATTTGAAATATAATCTAGGAATTTTTATAGTAGTACTTGGTGTAGTTGATATGACTAGGGAACTGGTCATGGTCACTTTGAAAGTGGTAATGATGTGGTAATAATAGAGGGTAGAGTTGAAAGGATGGTCTCAGGTGCGGGTGAAACAGATGTGGAAACGGAAAGAGATTGTTTAGGAAGAGGGGTTTCGAAAGGATATCCTAACCCCAAAATCTCTCCAGTTGAAAGATTTGGAAGGGAAGAGAAAACATGGGCCATAGAGGGAGATGTGGTGAGAGATGTAGGAGAAGTGGGAATAGAGGAAATGGAAAACATGGTCAAAGGAAGAGTGAGAGGTGGAGGGGAAAGAGGAACTAAGTATGGTGAAGATGGAAAATATGAAGAGAGGGGTGATTGCGATACTTGAGGGATTTGAGGGGAAAAACTTAGGCCAATGACCTTGGTTAAATACACTTTGGGAGATATTGTTCCCTTTGTAGAAACTCCATAATAGGATCTTAAACATCCAAAATGAATGACATATTATGAGGCCTTGAGATAAGTTTGGAAGTAAAATTCATCCCTTTAGATGGAGTGACATGGCCCACCATTGACTATTCTTGAATAAGCTTTGTGGTAAGTTTCTTTGATGCTTTGGGCATAATTCCCAAAGTTATCAACCATTGGTAGGTTTGATTTAGAATGGGACCCATCCTTTCCTTTGTGTTTCTACATTCCTTAACTAACTAATCAATCCAGGTTAAAGGCTGATTCATGACATTGTTTTGATCATAAGAAGGATTTAAAATTTGGTTTTCATCTTGTAGGCCCTCGACGATGATTGTAATTCCATATTGGGTGACCTCTTGAAGGGTTAATATTTTAAAGAATCTTTCCCTTGCTACATTATCATCTTGATAGTGGATCCAAATGTCCTCTAATTGAGGTATGTGAATAATATCTTATCCTCGTTGTTTCACCAATAAGTTGTGTACATATGAGAAAAATAGATAAGGTAAAGGTGAGGAGGAATACCTATGAAATGAAGGTGGAAGGTAGAATGCACGCGTTCGATTTCTCGATTCAATGTTATTTATGAGAACTTCGTTATTACTAGAACTACATGTTAATGCAAAACAAGACCACAAGAATAATATTAAACAATATATGTCAGTGGACTACCTAGCATATGCTAGATCCGAGAAGTGTGATACTTCTTAGATGGCTCTCAATCCACTGTTTTATTAAATAAATGAGCAAAAGTGCAAGAAATAGAGGTCCTATTGCTAACAAGTTGATTTCTATATCTTAATTTATTGAGAATATATTAGATTAAGTCGAATATTGCAATACAAAATTAGATCTACCTGAGGTTGGGTTATGTTTCAAGAAAGGCGGTAGCCAATGTTATTAGAACAGGCCAGGATCAAGTTTTGGGTGATTCTGGGTTATTTGGGTGAAGGTTATTAGGCCAATGTTATAGGTAGGATTACCATTTACAGAGAGTGACATCGGTCCAGGTATGACCAATGATGGTTTAGAGGGAAACTAACGATGGTCAAGGTGACTAGCATTGGTAGAGGCGGAATGGTAGAAACTCAATAAAACTTGGTTTTGGAGGTTCTCTGTGATTGCACAAAGAATAGAAGAAGGATGAATAGGTTGGTAAAGATGTTGAGAATGCTCAAAGATATCTGGGGGTTGAATATGGGGAACTAAATGGTTATGGATGGTTATATGGGTGGATTAACAGGAAGGTGAGAATGATATGATGCAAAAGAGAATATGATTTAAAGGAGAAAGCTAAAGAAATGATGATCTAAGTATGTGTGGATTGATGCAGATCAAAACACACTTACTTGTATTTATAGGCCTGATAGTTAGATGAAGGTGATGGTTGATCCATGAAACCGATGGTTAGTACCATATAAGTTCTTCCCGGAATGCTACCGTGAATGCCAATGCCTTCAGATCAGTCTTGGTGTTGGCTAGGGTTTGTCTGGATGCGCGAGAGGGATCTGGTTTGTGCTTGCATGCATATATCTCTCTCTCCAAACTCAAATAATTATTCCAACCTCTAAAACAAGGTTACCAAAGTGAATATATGGTAACTAATGATGGTTTAGGTTAACCAATGTTAGTTTAGGGTTAACCGGTGTTGGTTACAATGGGAAATCCTAGGTTTTCCAAAATAGTATATCTTGGCTATCTTTTTGGCTAGTTATGCCCGTTGGTCCAAGTATAAACTGGTATTTTCCACTTAAATAAGTGGGCATGCTATTAGAGAAAGAATAGGCATCTAATGTTAGGGTTAGAATAAGTCTCAGTTCATTATGGTAAGTAGACATTGAGTCTTAGTTAAAAGAAACATGCTAAGAATAGGTCCATGATGATGTGTCTAGGTGATGTGGATAGGGGAGGTGGTTAAGTGAGTATATTTATTAAATTAATTAAAATAATTAATTCAATTAATCATGTGCACTATGGGATATGAATATGTAAGGTATGGATACTTTAATTAACGAGGCTATAAGGGTGGTACGACCTAATTTTGGTAACTACATTTTGCCACTTTTGTCACCTAGCTTGTATTAGTAAGTGATGCTTTGAAAAAAATAGGAATTTATTTCCCCATGTGTGCGTGAGAGAGGGGTTTCCCAAGTGTGGGTGAAGGTGATCCCCCTCAAACCAGGAATTGATGAGGTGTTATACAGAATCGGTGAGTGGTTTGATAAATGTGTAGTTGGTGTGAGTTAAGGTTGGTGGGGAAGAGTATGGGTGCTTTGGGAAAGGGTAATGGTCAACTCAGGTAATGGGTAATAGGCTAGGGTCAAATTGGGAAATGGGTAATGGGCCAAGGGAAAATTTGGAAATAGGCAATGGCAATCGAATGCACGCACATGTATAGACTTCAACACTAGACTAGGTTGAGGAGCTTACAAACTCTACATCGTCCAAGGTTGATAGGTTTATCCCAACAAGGTTTAGGTTATTCAGAATCCAAGGCATAGGATATGGTCTGGAAACACAACGTAGGTCAGGTGCAGGAACGGTTAGGTATTTTTTGGTACATAAAAGGTTGGGTCGAGATAAACGATATGACAATACGAAAGGTAAGGTCATCAGGCCAAACAACATGGGTAATGACATCGCAAGGTATAGTGAGTACACAAGGTCAATGGTCACACAAAGTAGGTCAGGTCCAGGTAAATAGGTCATGGCATGGGTAAGGCCAAGGTATAGGTAAAATAACAAATCCCTAGATGCAATTAAGGAAATGTAGGGGTAGTTTGGGCTTGTAGGTAGGTTGCAATAAGTGTGGGTAAGGTCAAAGGGTATCGAGAAATAATGAGTTGAGGTCAAAAATGGGCAAAATGGGGTGAAAATGGTAATGGTAGGTGATCGATGCTGGTTATAAAGTAATCAACATTGGTTTGGTATGACTGACATTGGTCATGTCGAGTTAGGGTTAATAAAATGAAAAATCCATATTTTACGGATTCATTTTAATGTGTTGTCATTTGGGAAAATGACAGAGTGGTAGAGTAAGAGTGGAAAGTGACGATATGAGGTGTTTGAGCTGAGTTGGCAAGTGACTAGCGTGTGATTGAAATTTGGTAGGTGGGTCCACAAGATCGATTGGAGCTATTTGATTGGTGGTGAGGTGAGAAGTTGATTTGTGGCATGACGAGAGGGTAGAGGGTTCGGTGGGCTACCGTCATGGAGGCCGATGTACCACCACATCGATGACACTAACATAAGGTAGGATTCAATCCACACCTATCTTTGGGTTGAAAATAATATGTTGAAATTGGTTTGGGTTAAAAGAGTTTTGGGTGGGATTTTATTTTGAATTTATGGGTAAAATGAATTAAATGAGGGAGGGGGATGGTCCAATGTATCTTAAATAGGGTTGGTAATGAAATTAGGTAACAATTCAAGTAGGGAAGAGTAGGTTAGAGGTTGTTTTTAGGGATTTTGGTAGATGGGGGTTCAATTTGAGCATCGTGACAGAGACCGACATTGTTCTAAGGGTGGCCAAATTTGATTTTATTTAACCAACATCGATCCGATCAGCTTTAAGTGGTCGACATCAATTTAAGTGAACTGATTTTGGTTAAGGATAATGGGTAATGGTCGTGGTTGTAACATTCCTATTTTAAGACTTTAGAAATAAGGGAAATTTTTTTAACACATTTTCTCTGTTCTAAATAAAACATCATTTATAACACACATTCCATGCCAATCAATCTCATAACAGATAACCATATACAATCGTAATGATTCGGTAAATTACTGATCTCTCATTTCATGACTCAATTACTAACCGATCTCTCATGTTTTTATTAAATTATAGAATACTTTATGTATACTACGTATACTTGGTTTTCTTACCCTATTCCGGGTACTGAGTGATATGTTTAAAGAACCTATTTGAATATTTATTACCAATATTCATCTGACATCACGTTTCTTTAAACTAGGTGACATAAGACAATGCAACCAATAGCTTGTGATACTTTGGCCAAATATTTTCAACATACTGTTCATGTTACTATTCCTAGATGACATACTCATCAATTCGGAATACGTCCTTCACCTCACTCTACTATTATCTAGAATGGTCTTTACTGACTTTTGTCAATCCACTTGCCCAAGGTTTGACCCTAACCCAGGTTAGCGACATAATTTTTTATAGGGAGATGCTCACAATGACTTAGGGTATATGGGCATACTCGACTGACCTAAGTCAGCTGAATGTGCCTAGGTACCCTGATTCATAGAAATATACTTCCTATTCTAAACATGCTACTAACTTGACCTAGAGAGAAACTAAGTTCAAGTCTAGATGTGTGTAGATCTAGATGAAAAATACGGAAGGGTGTTGCCACATGTCAACTACAACACTATATCCTCGAGAATCCCTTAGTCTTCTCAAAGGTATAGTCCTATAGTTGGCATGTGCCAACATCTGTTAGAACTGCTTCATCATGATGTACATACCCCTTGGTGGTCATTAATTCATAATTAAATTTGGATTAAGATTCGATTGCAGCAACCATGCCTAACCCTAATTCCAACATTCATTAAGTTATTTATCCATAATTAATCTAATTTAATATTAATAACTTCATTAACCTCATGATTTATTTTATGTTCATTAACTCGGCATAATAAGAAGTTATCCAAAAACAGGGCAGAAAACATCAAACGGTTAATTTTAATGCAACTTAGTTGTCCAAAGAAGGTGTATCATCCATCTAGGTTCAGCTAGAGTTTACTTCATATAAAACAAAGTACAAATATTAACGATCATAACCACCATTCCTTTTATTTTTCATTCTTTTGAGAGAGGAAGAGTCTTCCTCTACATGATTAAATGTTAGGGTTAACATAACCTTTTTATCATTCACCACTCATATAGTTTAATTGTATGTCCAATACATATTTCATTATTATACTATAATTGTTTAGATAGAGAATGACATCTTATGCAACTTAGCAAGTTACACCTTAGTAAGGGAGATTGAACTATTCCCTTATTCCAACTTATTAAATGATAACAATAATAGGTATACAAACAGATATAAATAATATCGACAAGATAGCATTACTATTTCCTTCATACAAAGTACAAGAGAATTTACACCACAATTTGGAGTTAGTCTCCAAACCTTTCAATTCATCATGATAAAATATACACTTTACAAGACTATGCATTTCAGGCATACTACATGTTGAACAACATTAAGATCATAAAAGAATATAACTTTTCTTTTTCAATACAACTCAAGAATGAATCGAAATTCTTTACAAAAGAACCAAACTTTAAATCAGCCAATACATCATAATTTTTTTGCCTTCTTTTATCACTTACAAAGTCCATCTACAAAAATTGCTAGCATGGGTTAGTTCATTGAACTGAGCATGATAAGCACTAAGCATTAAAATGAAGTGCATTCCACTAATTGTTCCATTAAAACAACTTTGCTTTAATGAAATAATTAATATATCATACCAATAAGCATAAGTAATAACAACCATAAAATAAGTACAACTAATAAGTCTGAAATCAATTTTAAGAAAAGATCATAATATAATCAGCAACTACTACATTATATCATATAAGAATTGACCCAATCAATTACTTATTTAAAACAAACAACAGATCTTGTTGTCTAATTATTTCATAATTCTTTCTGAATTGAAATATAGAATTTAACTTTACTATGTAACGAAAAGAGTTACTTTCATAACCAAAAACCTTATTGTCATTTTACCAAGTTTCTAGAATCATGTACAGAAAATTTATTTTAGCATAGTACATATTTAGGATGATTCATCCTACAACTTAAGTAAATAAGAAGAAGAATCAATACAGACTATCCACGATTCACCATTCATCTAAGAGATAGAAAATAGGTTCAGAAAGTACATAATTGAGTACCTACATAACTACATTAATCAAGGAAACCAATAAAAGGATTCACCATTTAAGAGACAACATTTGATAACAAGAATCCCAAACCAATCCGAGAAGGGAGAGAATCAAAATAGTCATCATCCTACTTGTAAGCCTTAAGTATATTCTACATTATAGAAGATATCATTCAGAGATTTGAAACCATACGTTCCAAAAATCAAAGAAATACTTACACAAGGATTATCTCTTACTCGTGTCCATCCAGGGAAGATTCATAATATTATTGAGTGCACAGAAAGGATTCCATCCAAAAACAATATCCTAATGATGCATGACTCATTCATTCAAAACAATCAGACTAGAAATGATTACGTTTTCCTTTCTACAGGACAGACTCAACTGCACACTTCCCGAATCGACATGACCATTGATTCTATACAAGTTATCCGAGATCAAGAAATATCTAATGGGGATGAATTGGTTTTCCCAGTACCAAAAATGACAGTCCCAAAGTTGCCTAAACATACAACTATTCCCATGAACTTTCCACACCAACTAGTAACAAGTTAAACTAAACAATCCACAAGGAAGTTTTTGTTTCTGAAGAGTGAGTTCACATTACTTCATACAAGATAGAAAGGGTAGAAAAACCAAACTCAAGAATTTGAACAGGCCTAGGATAGTAATCACTCTACAACATGGAAGAGAGTCGATCTACAAAGAAGTTCGAACAAACAGAACTTAACTTTCTAAAGTTAAAGGAAAATCAATAGAAAGGATCCGATCCAAGAATTCATTCACCATTGTTTCATCAATTGAATTTCAAATCCCAATTAAAACCTAGAAGTTATTTCACAAGTTCCCAAATGCGAAGATTAAAGAAAACATTACTTCTATTTTTCCTTACGAGCTCAAGCCATATCAATAACATCAAATACCATTACTAACTCAATTCATATACAAATAGAAATATAGGATGCAAATAATGCCAAAATCCATATTCATCTATTCAACATTATTTAAACACAAGTTCGGGTTCATACTGTAGAGAAAAGTATACAATACAATCCCAAAGCAGAAGTACAACATCTAGGCAAAACAAGATACAATCAACAAGAGTATTCAACTCCTTCCTCTTTTAAAACCCAAAATCCATTCAAATGGATCTAAAAGAGAATACAAAACCCAACACAAGTTTTAAGTCAAACAAAGTTTCAACATTACCCACGAACTTAAATTGAATAGAAATACCAACTATAATAACTTTCACAGCTCCATCTAGCACATAAAGATCGAGGCAAAGAAGTTCAGTGCAGAGAAGGTAATTGTTAAAGTCAAATTTAACACAAGTTGAAGTACAAACACATCACTTCCATATACTTCAAAAACCCATTATCGATTACTTTCAAATGATCTTGAATTCATACCGAAGGGTAAGTAAACAATATAGTCTCGAACTAGAGGTTCTATATCCTCACAACAAGATACAGTTACATAAAAGGTCATGCACCCTTCTCTCAAAACAATCAAAGACTTACAGATAAAAATAGATGTGGGTTACCCAGAATAGAGGAAAACAAAATATCCTCAAATGTTTTCATGCCATTACATGTTCAAAGTAAATTGTATAGTCTGAGACAGGAGTACTACAACTTCTTCAAACTCAAAGATGCATCAAAGAGAATATTTCATAAGAGACTACCAGTTCAGACTCAACCAAAAACCAATTACTCAAGCTCTTTTTCAAGTAGATAGTCCCAAATGCGAGTTCAAAACAAAACACAAAAGCCTCAAAAGTTCCATATGAATTTCAACATTGAACTTGCTTAGAGAGAGAACAACCCAAAACTAATATTATCATACAATGGATTCATATCCAAAAATCACAGAGATTCCATCAACATGAAGTAAATAACTAAACAAGACAAATAACCATATATCTCAAGAGAGCAGAGTTATTTTAATGAAACATTTAGAGGAAAGCAAGAAATCTTAATGGGTAGAGCCTATCATGCTTGATAGTGCTTCTACCAATTTGAAGGAGACTTCCACCGAGCTTCCAACTCTTCTTCTCCTCCAAGAAAGATCAACAACCAAACATCTCTTTCTCTAATGCCTCATATACTTTCCTTGAATTGAAAATAGACTAGAGAAACCAAAAATAGCCACAAAGTGAAAATCAAACTATTGGTTTGAAGAATCTAGATAGCTCCATGCAGAGAAAAAATCACAAAGCATGCAAGACCAAACAACCTCCAACAAATCTACCCTCATTGTTTCCAAGACAATTTTCTCACAAAAATCAAGATTCATTAATTCCATTACTCCCTAATCTCCCGCCTATCTCTCCTTGCCACCACCTCCCAAAATTGGCGAATGCTATTTCAACCTTTGCATGCATTTCTAATTTTAACTATGATTCCACGTAAGCTTCCACCAAGTTTACATGTCTCTACCAAAATTGGCAGTACTTCCTATTAATTTGAAAATCAAATCAAATAAATGCCTTTGGAACTGTCGCCAACTTGCCATACAACCCTTAGGTCCCTTTCATTAGTTTAGGATAGATTTCCTTAACTTAGGTTATGACCTTAGGTTAGTTTAGAAAGTAATTACCTTAGGTTTATAAACATTTCCTTAGGTAATTTTCCAACTTAAGATAGGTCATAATTCATACCAATTTAGTAGTAGGTAATAGGTTAAGAGTATACCTAGCATCACCTTAGGTTTTTTTCCCATCCCAACGTAGAACATGAAGCTTAGGATAAATTGTCACCCGTATAAGTAGACATAGATAGGAAGTAGAGACATTTACCTTAGTTTAGAATACCATTAGGATAGATCCCATAGGTTTAGGACTTAGATTCCCTTCATAGTCATGAAGTAGGCTTCATTCCACTTAACATCGTTAAATGTCTTGAAGAGGTCAATCTGAAAGATCCGAGCACAAAACATACAACATAATGCAAGCATGATCTTACAAGACCATAAAGAATTTGTAAACATACAAAATTTTAGTTCATTATGTCTCTCAACCTCTGAATGTCATTTTACCATTCAGACTAGGTAAGGAGATTTAAAACATTCCTTGGATCAATGGAATTGATTCAAGGATGATTCAGTTAATAGAGATAAGTTTGCAACCATCATAACTAGATTATAACTCACCTATCTAAAGTGAAAATGGTTTATTGTAAGCATCAACATTTTAGTCTAATGAATCCAAGAGAATAAATGATTTATCCATAGAAAACATGATTTTTAACAAGCAAAGGAGTACACAAAGATCAATAAAATCGCATGTCAATGCTTACAATACAAAAGAGAAATATAACAGTTTGTTAAAGGTGTTACAAGGGTTACTGGTGTTGGTGAGGGTGGATGAAAAATAGGGGTAAGAAAGGTTAGGTGGGAAAGAAAAATAGGTGAGAGGGGGGAAGGGAGGGTACATGTAGAGTGATGGGGGTAGAAGATTGGCATTGGCGTAAATGATAGGTAAGTAAGTGAAATGATTTTTTTAGAATGGTGAGTCATGATTGCAACGGGTAGGAGGCTGGTAGGTGAATTAGGTAAAAATGGGGTGAGTAGGATTGGTGTGGTTGGGTATGGTTTGGGGGTTAATAGATAAGTGAAGGTTGTCAGTTTTGTAATAATGTTGTGGTTTTTTTGGATACAAAGGCTGCTAGGGACCAGCCGTGGATGTTGGACAAAGTACCACCTCTATTACTAGAAATTTGACCGAGTGTGACCGTGGAGGAGTGGAGGCATGTGACAAATGTTCTCCTAAGTGGTATCCGACACTACACATGTAGCTTAAGATCTGATTTTACTAGTCACACTCATCGATAGATGGGACTCAATGACCAACATGTTCCACTTACCGATGGGTGAGATCACTGTCACCCTAAAGGATGTATACAAGATCTTGTGGCTACCGATAGTTAGGACGCATGTGTATTCTATTAGGTTAGAGGTGTCAGAGGAGACGATAATGGATATTTTTGGAGAGGTAATGATGGAGATGAGGTACCATAGTGCAAGTCTGATCTATGGAGATATGTATGCAGACCATTCTAAGGAGATGCAACTAGTGGTTTTACCGATAAAGGTGGTATGTTTTTTTCCTTACCAGATGCGAGATGGTGGGATATTCCCACAAGCACTGATGGGGGTTCTCTAGGACATGATGGAGGAGTGTTCCTATTTTTCCTAGGCATTGTAATTCTTTGTGTAGTTGTATAGAGATTTATGGGCCTATGGAAGGTTGTGAAGGTTTAGTTTATGTTGTAGCTTCCTTCTGCACCGTTGGGTGTATGATCACATCATATGCATATGTCTAGTTGGATTTCCATGATAGGATTGGTTTAGGGTTAGTTTAGTCGGGGTAGATTATAGGAGATGGATGCCACTTGGTAGAGAGCATAGGGAAACAAGGTCCACACATGATGTTGCATATGATAGACAAGTGTTGGAGGGTTTATCTGGGTTTGATATTGTTTGGAGGCCATATGTTGTCTTTCCTTTATACATGCACATGGCCAAGGAGCTAGAGGAGCTACAACTACTCGGGTGGATAGAGGGGTGCCTTACCAAGAAGAAAGAGTTGATACCAAGTAGACAGGTTTAGGTGGAATTTTGGGCTACCACAGGGACGTGCCTCCATTATTCCCATAGTATAGGAGAGATGACGTGGAGAGGCTTATGCCTCTACCACAACTGACTATGCCAATAGGGTAGGAGGAGTAGGCGGTGGACAAGTAGATTAATGACATTGGGGTAATAGAAATATATAAGAAATGGTGGGTGGTGTAGCTATGGGTGGCAAAGACCGAGGCTAGGGTAGCTTAACTTACCTACTATCAAAGTACGTAAGGATACCTTGTAGGGTTAGGTGGCCACCCTTCAGACATAGCTTGGAGTATTATAGGGGAAGCTCATAGGATCAAAGGCACAGTTGCCACTTTTCGTGCAATGTGGGTAGCCCCGTAGGCCTATGTTGCATAGGAACATGTGACCACACAAAGTGGTGATGGAGATGTGGGATATGTAGCCACCTTACAAGCATAAATAAAAGGTTTATAAGGCTATTTGGCCACTACACATACTCAAATTATGGCCCTATAGGCCTAGGTCATATCACATGCACCATCGTAGGCTTAGGGATAGGTCCCATGGTACATAGAGGAGAGGGTAAATAGGTATTAGGGTCTAAGGCTAGCCCTAGCAGGATAGAGCTCATAGGTTGTTGTGAGACCTATGACACCACCTCAGATGGTGCTGATGATGAGGTTCAAGGATGCCCTAATGAGGCGCAGTATTAATAGGATCACCCGATAACCACAAGGATAGATGTCCCTTCCTATGCAGAGTACATGGAACAACAGCATCGAGTGAGAGGATGAGATCCCGTACTCATAGTGTAGAGAGTATAGGGGGTCGATGAGCCCAAAGATAGGGTCGGGGGAGGTGATGAGTTCACGGAGGCTGCACCCGCTATAGGCTAGATGGAGACTAGATCGAGACCTATGGAGGGTGGAGAGATGCCGGGATGACGAGATAGGGCGGGAGGAGGAGAAAGATGAGACTCACCCCGAGGGTCTCAGGTGGGGTGACAATTAGTCACTTGGTATGATTATTGTTTTGGATGTATATATTGGCTGCGAGTTGAAGATAATGAGGATGTAAATGAGAGTTTTGAGATTTTGATCTTATAACACCTGCATACCAAAGATAGTGAGGTTGTATTGGAGATACTGTATTGATTTTGTACATGTTTGCATATGTATGGATACAAAAAAATTCTAGTTTTATAGATGCTTTATTGGATGGATGATATATCTATGTTTTTAATTTCCATTGTTATTGTGTATGTGATGGAAACTAGGTAATTTAGGCATGATGGAGTCAAGGTTATGTAGGCATGATTAAGTTAGGTCAGTTTAGGCATGATTGAGTCGTGCATGGGCATGGTGGAGTCTATATGAGTTATGCATGGTTGATTCAGGTATAGGCATTGTGGAGTTTAGGTGAGTTAGGTAGTCGAGGTCATGTAGGCATGAAAATGTTAGATATAGGCATGGTTTGGTCATGTTTTTGGGTTTGATTTAATTTCTAATTTTAGTAGTATGGAACATAAATGATGATGTATATGTATGTGCTAGTGTAAATTTCCAAATATTCGTGTCATGGAAATATGAAATGATTGATTGGATGTTTTGATGATGTGATAAAATGGTAGGTATGTATGTTTGTTGATTGTTTAAATTCCAAGAGTTGTTTAAATTTTAAGTAAGGTAGTATGTGAATAGAAAAATGGGGAAAATGGGTTAGGGTAAAGAGTGGTGAGCTAACCTCTGGGGCCCCATGCCCTCAGAGTGCTACCTACATAGCCCTGGTGAAAAGGGGCCTCATGCCAATGTAGTTCTCGCACAAGCTAGGGAAGAGTAAGATGATGATAGATGAATGGGTTGGTAGGTTTTAGGGATGATTGAGTCTAGGTAATTTAGGCATGGTTGTGTTTAGGTGAGTTAGGTATGGTGACGTCTATGAAAGAGGAATTCTTAAATTGTAGGTGTTGATGGCCTCGTCCTGTATAGGAAAATCAACAAGTAGTGAAGAAGGTGAAGGGTAAGAGGTGACCAAAAGAGTCGCCTAATTAGAAGAACCATAAAAATTCTACCATACTAAAGGTGGGCTAATGAACATAAGACCCTAAAGGTATTGTATGACTGATTATGTTAAGGGTGAAGAAAGTCACATGATCATGAAATGTCATTTTTATAGAAAGTCCCTTGAGAAGGTAGGATATTAGGATGAAAAGGAATTGCAATGAAAATGGTTGGTTTTTGTGTAACTCAAGATAATACAACATGCCTACTTGGCAAGAGACCCAAGATCAAAATAGGAAATTCCATGACAAAAAGTTTATATTTTTCTCTTTTTTCTCTTATGTTTGATAGACTAATTAATGTGGGAATTCTATATGGGATGAGTATATTATATCCTTGAGGTTTTCATGAAGTTGTTTGATGCAGGAAGCTTGTGAATGTTTTATTTTGTTTTTGCAATAGCTTTGTATAGCTTTCCTTTGAGGGAGCAGTGTATTTATAGCAGTGAGATAGAGAGAAGATATGCCCTTTTTGAGAAAGTCATCTCTTTGCTTGAATTTTGACTCAAGAAGTTGAATCCCATTGTGCTTTTGAAATTACTTTGTTTTTGGACTTTTAAGTCATGGACAAGACTATAGAGGAAGATTAGGCTCTTGTTTAGAAGACAAAACCCTAGCACACATAGATTAACTATGAAAGAGATGGTTTTGAGTGATGAACGACCATGGGATTCCATCTTGAAAATGATGAAAAGTATACATGAAAATCATGCCATGAGTAGATTCATGATACTCATATTGAAGATAAGGCAAAAGTTGATGGGTAATCACATGATTCTTGTTTATTCATTAACCCCAAGAATAGGTAATATGAAAGGTGAAGGGTGCTCAAGGGATGATCTAGAAATAGATAGAAGGTGATATAAGACTTTATTCAACAATAGAATGGTTAAAGATGCAAGGAATTTAGGGGTTCACATTTAGGTTTACCTTTGAGTGAAGACATATGATAAGCACCTAATCCATAGGTATGAGTAATGATATAGGGTCCCAACTAATTAGGAGCAAATTTATCCCTTTTACTTTTCTCTTATTTGGTTACATGTTGATTTTCCTTCAAGATGAGGTTGCCAAGCTGGAAGGTCCGCTCATGGACACATTTTTCATAGGCACATTTGATACGTTTTTAGTAGATTTGGATATTATCAAGAGCATTAAGATGATGTTCATCTAATAACTCTAGTTGTGCCAAATAGTCCTAGTGAAAGTCATCATCATTGAGCATGTCTTGGAGTGATATGCAGAGAGATGGAATCTAGACTTCAAGAGGCAATATAACCTCGGTATCGTAGACTAGAGAGAAAGGTGTGGCAGAAGTCAAAGTTCAAATAATAGTGCAAAGTAATCCCACAAGGTGAAAGGAATGTGCGTATGCCAATCCTTCCCAATATTGTCAACTACTTTCTTAATAATTTTGTTCAATGTTTTATTATTTGATTCTGATTGGCCATTTTTTTGTGGGTAGTAAGGTGAAGAGAAACTGAGTTGAATGCCAAAAGCATCATAAATCTTTCATAGGGTTTTATTTTTGAATTTCTTTCCATTCTCGGTGATGAGACGATGAGGAACACCAAAGTGAAAAATAATGTGATGGTTGATGAATTCACAAATATTCTTAGATTTTGTAAAAATTAGGGGAATGGCTTCTACCTTTTTAGTGTAGTATTCAGTAGTGGTTATAATCCATTGATGGCATTGTGAAGAATTAGGATTCATCTCTCTAACAAGATCCAAACCCTATTGAGAGACAGGCCAAAGGTCTCGTGCAACCTAAAAGGCATGACTAAGTGTGTGATGAAGATAAGCATGTTACTACAATTTCACACAACGTTTGACATAGTCACAATAATCATAGTTTAGGGTTGACCAATAATAGCCTAGGCTAAGAATGCATTTAGCGACAACTAAGCCACCGGCGACCTCCAAAAAATTCCATCGTAAACTTCCTTGATGGTGTAGGGAATTTCAAAACTTGTAAGGCATCATAAGAGAATATCATCGAAGCCAAGTTTATAAATAAGACCACCCATGATGACATAGAGAGAAACATTTTAAAGAAAGGCGTCTTGTTCATTACAAGTAAAATCGGGAGGCGAATGGAAAGGGAAAGGTAGTCTACAAACTACTTATACCAAAGGTTAATTGGGTCAGTGTAACGGTTCGGCTGAGTTGACATTTTGAGATAAATAAGAAGGTGATTATGACCTTTGTATTGTGACAAAGATTTTGGAGTTGGTAGGTGAAGCGGGTATCTGAAAAGCCAGACAGGCCATGGTATTTGTAAATGTAATAGTAGAATGTTGGGTGGTTTGAAGTTTGTAATGGTCAAAGGTAGTCAAAATTATGTCAAAATGGTATTTATACTTTTTAAGTATTTCATTATGACACTTGTTTATACCATTAACTTGGTTTACGACCGAGTTGAGATTCACCAAAGATATTAATTTATTTGACATCTAAGGTGATGGCAGGTTTGAAGGCCTAATTTACAAGTGCTTCATATTTGGTGATGTTGTTAGTGCAATCAAAATCTAGTTTGAATGATAATGGAATAGGTTCACAGTCAATAGAAATGAGAATAACTCCGGCACCACCCCCACGCCGACATTTGTAAATCATTGAAAAATAAGGTCATTTGGTAAAAGGTATCATCCAAAGAGAGGGTAGCAATGAATTACTAAGTTATTGGGAAAGAAGGGTATAAGTTGGTTGGTAAGTAGATGGGCCAGCTATAGAGGCTGCAATGTGATGGTAGTATGAATAGAAGAATTAAGTGTGGGAGAGGTGGCAGCAACATTGTTGGATGGGGCTATGGGTGAAGGAGAAGTGGGGGTAGTGGTAGATGCCTTAAGTGGTATAAGAACATTATTAGGTTGGTATAACATGTTACAAGTTTTGAATGATGACAGTTAGATGGGATGGTATAGTTATGTCCTTCATGTTCAAATTTTACACAGTGGTGTAAAGTTGAAGGAACACAACCCATGATGCAAATCTAAGGTTGGCCAAGTAATATGTTATATTGTAACTCCCCTTCTAAGACGTAGAACAATTTCGGGATAGTGTGAGGTCCCACACGAACATGAAGAATAATGGCACCAAGGGTGGAAGTGATGGCATCATTGAAGGAGCGCAACATAACTAGGTTATTATGCATGCAATTTGAAGGGATACACATTTGATTGTAAGCGTGAGAGGAGATGATTTTGATGTTAGCACCAACATCTATCATAACACATCACATGTGTATATTATCAATATAAATGGAGATAAAAATGGTGGGATCAAGGTCATCTGATTGGAGAGGTACGATATCATCATCAAAAAAAATGAGGGTGGCTACTTGATGAGTGGGCATGGGGGTAGAAGTAGGAGATGATTTGGTAAGAGAGGACATATGGTAATGGATGATAATGGAGGCCACTAGTGTGGGGTCATTAGGTAAAACCTTGATGGATTGTAAAACCTCCATAAGGGCTTGTTAATGAGATTTAGAGGTTTGGATGAGATCATACAAAGACATTTTTAGAGGGGATTAGTGTAATTATTTTATCATTGTACAATGGGTGAACCCATCAAAAATAGGGTATGTGGGTCCTTGAATGGTGATTTTGGGTGTGAGTGTAGATGGTATATTGGGAATGGGATTGGTTGATGGGCTAGTTGATTTTTATTTTCCTTTTTCCTTTTGGGTGTGAGTGGAAACTTAGACCATGTTAATCTAAGGGAAGGAGGTAGATGGAGAAGGTATGTCATGAGTAGTATAATGACATGATGGAAAAAAACCTAATGCGGGGTAAGAACCTTGTGAAATGAGTAGGGCACACTAGCATTTAGGTGGTGGTTTGGCCAACTCTCGATATGGACCATGTTGATCTCAAACATTGGAGGTGAATAAAAGGGTTATGGGGGTGGAGATGAAGGTTATTGAATAAGTAAGGGATGATGGTGTGTGATGACATGTGAAGGTGGAATAGGGTCCTCATCAAGAAGATCATTATTGTCAAAATTTTCTTCAGGAGGACATAATTGAAGGAGAACATTTTTGAGAGCCTTACAAACCTCTACATCATGTCTTGGAACACAATGGTAGGAACAAAATTTATTTTCATAAAACCCTTTTGGTTTTGATTTGAGGGGGTTGTAAGGTCTAACTAGTGGTAATACAATGATCGGGGTATCTCAGATACCCAAAATTGTATGTACTCTTGTCTAAATTGGTTACAACAGCCCCAATGATGATACAGTATCTTCGCAAGGTGTTGGCCGAAAATTTTGGCATTAACATCCCGTAGGACCCTTTCTTTCCTCTTTCTTTGGCTTCTTGCCTTGATGGCGAAACCGCCGCCTGCAGGCGGCGGGGAAGTGAGGCGGTGTGGGCGGCGGTCCTTGCACATTTTCCAAGGTGTGATGAAATATCAACTTTTACCAACTTTTCTTTTTGGAAAAGCATTTATGTTTTTACCGAGGTGGTTTAATAGTAGGAGAGTTCAATTTGAACTTGCCTTAAGGTGTTTGCAAATGCTATAAATACATAGGTGGCTTTGTGGCCACCATTTCCTTGTGAGAGTCTTCTCATTTTTCGAGTGGTTTGTCTGTTAGCTTGCTTAGGATTGATAGTATAGTTCATTACATGTTTAGATAGTATTGTTCAAATTTGGTAAGCCACATACCCATCTTGTGCGGTGCAAGTCTTGTTGTTTCACCCATGGTCTGGTTTGTTTTGGTCTTGGTTCTTTGTGCAGTCTTAAGCTTCGGTCTTCATACTCGAGGATTTATTTTATGGCATGGTTTAGAATTCTGAGTATTTAGTTATGCCTCATGTCAATGGAAGGATCCTGCTAGGAATTGCATGGGCCAAGCTCTGCTCTTGTGCCATCCTCTCCTACTTGTACTTCGTTGTATTTCTCTGCTGCTATTATTCATTGTTTGAGTACATTGTTTATCATTTTGTTTTATCATTCTGGCTGGAATCGCATGGCCAAGCCGGTTCACTTGCGCCATCCCTCTCCTACTTGTGCTTTGTGCCATTTTCACTTTAAAGTAATTGTTCGTCCCGGTGGCCTTCCCTTGCCGATGTTGCTATGCTCCTACTCTTTAAGGATTCACGTGAACATGCAAGAACGAAGAGATCACTCGAGGGCTACAACACAACTAGATTTGCCTCTGCTTTCATAAATGCCGGTTTAAATTGAACGGAGTAGTGAATCATTTTATTTCAGTTAAGCTCGCTTTCATATTGCCGGAAGTCAAATGATAGTTTCGAGAAACTATGATTTGTTCCTCACTTCGGGTAGGATTGAAGGTTTTCAATTGGTCTTTTATTTAGATTCACACATCTCATGGTGAATAACCACACCAATTATTTCGCTTGTTTAGTTTTAGTATAAAGTAGTTTAATTGTTACTTGTAATTATAATGTTTCAATCGTATATTTTGTTTAGATTAGTTTCCTTTCAATAGTAGTATAAATTGTTATTTTCAGGTTTACGTTAATTTGGAGACTTCA
This sequence comes from Taxus wallichiana var. yunnanensis, assembly GCA_018340775.1. NCBI lineage: Eukaryota > Viridiplantae > Streptophyta > Pinopsida > Cupressales > Taxaceae > Taxus > Taxus wallichiana. The sequence goes on along the minus strand of CM031234.1, from coordinate 986,189,409 downwards.
TAACTAGATTAAACGCTTAAATTCTAGTTAGGAGGGTAAATCGCTAGGGAATTTATGCTTTGGCTCATAGCCTCTAAATCTCCCCTTTTTTTTAGTTTAGCTACCAGAGATCAAACTACCGATCTTAGTCACCGATCCTCCCATGGTTAGCCATAAGAAAGTTGATGCCGATTCTCATCCTCGAATTTTCTGTCATGAAAATCGACCATAATCTCGGCTGTGACTTCATCTAAGTCACCCGCATTTCAAACCACCGGCTGTCTCGGCACGACCTCGGGAGGTCGGGTACGGGGAAGGTCACTTGTCGATTATCATCCTCGCATGTCACTTTCCCACCGTACAAAATTGGTGAACCCGACGTGAATCAAGCAATTCTTTCACCTTCTCTTTGAGAAGTTTTATCTTCTCCAAATCACCTTCGCTCCTTCCCATTATTCTGCGGGTATTCATATACCCCCCGAATATGTCGGGATTCGATGCATACGGCAGACCCCTCTTGGGTCTTGAGGCATACTACGCCCAACAGAATAGGCAATCATCACCCTCACTCTCAATGTGGGGCGACAACTATTCAACTAACCAATTGTCAACACAAACACCAAGGACTAGATATAACTCGTCCTTTCAAGAGGAGAGGTTGGAGCAAATTGCTCAAACACAAACAGAGCCTTCAGGCTCAAACAATATGACATTGACTGGAGAATCTGCTTCATCTCCTCAGGTATTACTCAGACCACATATTAGTAGACAATCGGATCCATACTTGGTCTTGGATGATGGACAATCAATACCTTATCCTAGGAGTGAACAACGCTCCTTGATAGGAGGTTTACAAGATGACAACTTTGAGACCCATTTTCAAGAAAATACCTCTACAGGAAATATTCTTGGAGAAACTTGGCAAGATAGCAATCAGTTCATGACAGGCTATCACATGCCTATACAACACCGGGACATACAACAAACGCCACCAAGGCACGATATCATGGCTTCACCAAACGAAGTCATTTCAAATCTAATGGAAAAGGTTAGAGGATTAGAACTTGCCCAAGCAAGTCAAAATTCAAAAATCATACAAACAGGGAATTCCAATCCTCCGCACCATCCTAGCCAAGTGGATCTCCTCACAGGAGTAGGCACACTGGGTATGACTCCTCAATATTCACAACAAGTGCCAACTAGACCCACAATCGCTAACACTGTTCCTCTTGGTCCAGTACAGAGCAATCCATTCCTAGATAGTACCCCTTCGTACTTAAACATGTACTCCAAATCACCACAAGGATTTGTACTCATCCCCTGTGTGTTTACTCAAATGCGTGGATTGCCTTATGCCCCTGCCAACGCGTACGTTACGCCATATCAACAACCCCTTCCGCCACCATAGGCACCATCAATGGTTGAGACATATGCGATAGGGACTTATTCAGAATATTTAAAGGAGCCCTTAGATTTCGCCATACGAAGCGTTATGCTTCCAAGGCCTCTTCCCGATTTGCCCAAATACAAAGGAGAAGGAGATCCGAATGCGCATATCAAAGCTTACGCTACCGCCATTCGTGAATTACTCCCATGGGATGGGGTTGTTGCTAAAATATTCCCCAAAACGCTGGAAGGCATTGCCCTCGATTGGTATTACAGAATACCTGAGGCTTCCATACATTCGTTCAAACAACTCGTGTCTGAATTCATCAAAGCCTTCGACATGAACAAACTATTAAAGACAGGAATCAGGGAGTTCTTGCACATCAAACAAGAACATAACGAGTCTGTCGCCCATTTCATCCAAAGGTGGCGTACAGTCCTTTATTCCTCGGCAAGCGCTCCAAACATGGATCAGATGGAGCTATGCGATTTATTCCTTCATTCTCTTAGCAGAGAAGTGAAGGAAGAAGTCCAAAAATTCCCACTGAGGACTTATGACGAGGTGCTTGAGAGTGCTCTGCGAATTGATCAAGCAGCAATAGATAGTGGCCGTAAGACGTATGGAGCAAACGGGAGGTTAATCACCCCTACTCAAAATACTACAACCACTACAAGCGTCAATCAAGGACCCAAAATCCTTAATGAAAACCATGGGGTTACAACAGATGGATTCACTGATCAAGTCAAAGGACTAAATGTTGTGAACACCCCGGCACCTGCTAACAATCAACGCAATAATAACTTCACTCCAGCGATCAATATGGTGGATTCTAATCATCCTCCACAACAACAAATCCAGCCACAAGGGCTTGCTCGGGGCCCAGATGGATATCAAAACCAAAGCCAAAGGCCACAACCTCGAAATTTCAACTATAACAACCAACAGCCCAATCAGAACTTTGGGCCACAACAGGATTCAAACCAACGACCACGGAACTATAATCCCAATCTATATTGTGGTTTCCACAAAATTAGGGGTCATGATACTAAGACTTGCCATGACTACAATAAATTCATGCAACGCTTGCCAGAAGAACAAAAACAACTTTTCATAGATATGTTCTTGGCAGATCCTGTGTCACCAGCACCAAATACTTCCGCAGGGACAGTTTTCCCTCAAAATGCACCTCTCAAGATCTTCAATAATCCTCTCCCAAATCATTCTAACAATAACAGGTTAGATCCAAATGGGAAAAACAAAGGTATCATAATAAGAAATAACAATCAAGACGCCTCAACTCCTGACAACTCTCAGATTGCTCCTAACCTAAGTTCAAATGGTAATACAAAAATCTTGGGATTAGTTGAGCTAGAGGTTGAGCATGAAATTAATACAACAACTCAGACAAAGGAGTGTGTTTCACAACCCCTACCCGATATTTTCTCCACACGAGATGAAGTTCCTACAAATGCTAAACCGGTAGGATCCTATGATTTAATATACGAGGTGGCAAAGACAAATAAAGATAAGTCAATTTCTGTGGAAACAGTCTCCACGAAAGCCACAGAAGGGATTATGAAACTCTTGGAGAATGACAAACCGATCTTTCTCCCATTCGAACCTCAAGGAATGGGTAGTCTTCTCGGTATAGCATCTCTTCCTCCGATGACCTAAATCTAGATATAAACATGATAGAATTAACAAACGAAGAAGGGCAATTTAAAATTGAAACGATGCCTATCAAAACCCTCTCTAGGCACTACCCTATTCTAAAGTCTAGCTTCGACCCATGTGTGTCTAAAGCTAAGTTTCCCCTACCCATGGGGCAAGACCTCATCATCAACACAATGCTCACTATGAGAGAGAAGGTCGAACAGCATAGTCATGCTCACCCACATGTCATCTCTCAAAAACATGACAAAGAGGTACGCGAATGCCTCTTTCAGAAAAATGTTTTTAATAATGGGACATATACACCTCTGGGCAAGGGTTGTAAGTTCAAACCCAGAACGGTAAGCCCTCATCAAGAAAATGAAAAATTTGAGGATAATGGTTCTCCGCTGTGTACTTCTAGGGGTGAAGAATTCGATATTCGTCAACTTTCTTCACCTTAGATATCATGAAATATAGTTCCACCTGCATTTTCATATGTACATGGTTGCAGTTACATTACATTAGTAATTTAGTTGGTTCATTTTGTTCACTCGTTTCATAAATATTGTAGTCCAGGAACTTGCTCTTAAGTAATCTGTTACAAATTTCTGAAGATATTGGCAAAAATATTCAAATCACATCTCTTCAAGCATCATCAAGTATTTTCAAATCTTCTCATCAAGTTTGACAGACAAACATTGATGGAAACCATACCAAGACCTGCATACTTTGCTTCGCTCTTTCTTTCTACTAGGTGAAGTTGTCCTTGCCTACGGTCTGTTCTAGAAGCTTCTTGGTGTCACATCTATCCCTCTTAAAATCTCTTGGAACAAAAGGATATCCCAAAGTCATAGATCAAAAATGTCAAAATCAAATGCAGTCAAAAGCACCAAGCAAACAAAATATTTTATTTTACACACTTCTTTGCCCCATCAACCTTCGGTGATAAGCCCACATCTCTTACTGGTGATGTGAGGTTGGGAAAGGAAAGAAGTGCCCTTACTCGCCTATATCTTGCCTTTGGTGACAAACCCATGCTTCTTACTAGTGGCATGAGGCAAGGTGTGGGGGGTCCAGTCACACAAACTAACAAATCTTGGTATGCTAAAAACACAAGTCAAATTCTGTCAAAAGAAGGGAAATATCCAAACATCTAAAATCCAAAGAGATCAAATCCTCAAAACCAGATTTTGTCAACCAGGTTGCCATTTATGAATCTAAGTCTAGATAAACTGAAAAGTAAGTGGCCTTCTAAGCTTGGTAGTAGTTCTGAGTAGGGTGGGTGTGTAGGTCAAAATTTGGTTCTTGTCCTTGTTTTGTCTGTCTCTCATCATTCCACTCGAATCAAACTCATACAACTTGTGCCCTTCCCAATTCTTGGTGTTGAGCCCTCGCATCTTACTAGTTGCGTGGATTTGGGATTGGGGCAAGTTCATCTCTTTATCGCTACACATTCATCACATTTTGCCAACATAAGAAGAAATCACAGACATTGCCCAAAGGGGCCAAAAGTTCAATATTACAACGTGTTTGTCATCACATATCAGCATTGCAAAAAAATAAAAATAAAAATAAAGTAAAACATTTTGTTTAACATTTGTTATCACTTGTCATCCATTGCATACATTATGAAGAGCATGTGAAAGTTGGCGGCATTTCGACACACAGGCATGTCAGGTATAGTCTCTAACTCCCCATTTTGGGACCGCCATACTCGGACCCAACGTTTTATGCCCCTTCATGGCTAAAACGCTTCTCCGAGGGGGCAATATGTACGTACCCAAAATTGTATGTACTGTACAGTCAGAAATTGGTTACAACAGCCCCAATGATGATACAGGTCTCTTCGCAAGGTGTTCGGGATCCAGAAAAGCTTTACAGATATGCGTTAACATCCCGCATGCCTCGCTTTGCCCCCGCGCCCTTTGTTTTTCCCTTTCTTTCCTCTTTCTTTGGCTTGCGCCTTGGTGGCGAAACCGCCTGCCCGCAGGCGCGGTCTGTGACCGCCTCCCTGCGATCGGAGGCGGTCCCGTGCGCCGCCATACTGGCAGGCGGATCGTCCTTGTGATTTTTCCAACGTTCTTTTGACGCGACCCGCGTGAAATATCAACTTTTACCAACTTTTCTTTTTAAGACTTAAGCTTGTATTTATGTTTTGCCGAGCAATGTGATTTATCTTTGTTTAATAGTAGGAGAGTTCAATTTGAACTTGCCTTCTGGTGTTTGCAAATGCTATAAATACATAGCTTGTCCGAGAAATGGCCACCATTTCCTTGTGAGAGTCTTCTCATTTTTCGGTGGTTTGGTCTCATTAGCTTGCTTAGGATTGATAGTATAGTTCATTACATGTTTAGATAGTATTGTTCAAAGGTAAGCCACATACCCATCTTGTGCGCAAAGGCTGATTTTGTTTTTCACCCATGGTCTGGTTTGTTTTGGTCTTGGTTCTTTGAGGAGTCTTCATTCTTGAGCTTGAGTCTTCATATACTCGATCCTAGATTTATTTTATGAATCATTTTATTTTAGCATGGTTTAGAATTGAGTATTTAGTTATGCCTCACAACACCGAAACGATCCTGCTAGGAATTGCATGGGCCAAGTCATTCTCTTGTGCCATCCCTCTCCTACTTGTACTTCGTTGTATTTCTCTCGGAAGCTGCTATTATTCATTGTTTGAGTACTGCTTTTATCATTTTGTTTTATCATTGCTGCCGCAACAACCTGCTAGGAATCGCATAGGCCAAGCCAGGTTCACTTGCGCCATCCCTCTCCTACTTGTGCTTTGTGCCATTTTCACTTTAAAGTAATTGTCGTCCCAGTGCCTTCCCTTGCCGATGTTGCTATGCTCCTACTCTTTCTGGATTCACGTGAACATGCAAGAACGAAGAGATCACTCTGAGGGGACAAGCTACAACACAACTAGATTTGCCTCTGCTCAGTAAATGCCAGGTTTAAATTGTCAACGTTATTATCAAATAGAGTAGTGAATCATTTTATTTCAGTTAAGCTCGCTTTCAATATTGCCAGGGAAGCTATGGGGAATGATAGTTTCTGAGAAACTATGATTTGTTCCTCACTTCTGAGGTAGGATTGAAGGTTTTCAATTAAGTTAATTAGCTGTCTTTTATTTAGATTCACACATCTGCACAGGTGAATAACCACACCAGGTTATTTCGCTTGTTTAGTTTTAGTATAAAGTAGTTTAATTGTTACTTGTAATTATAATGTTTCAATCGTATATTTTGTTTAGATTAGTTTCCCTTTCAATAGTAGTATAAATTGTTATTTTCAGTTTAAGTTAATTTGGAGACTTCATAACTAGATTAAACGCTTAAATTCTAGTTAGGAGGGTAAATCGCTAGGGAATTTATGCTACCCGCTCATAGCCTCTAAATCTCCCCTTTTTTTAGTTTAGCTACCAGGAGATCAAACTACCAGATCTTAGTCACTGATCCTCCCATGGTTAGCCATAAGAAAGTTGCTTGCCGATTCTCATCCTCGCTTGTAGATTTTCTGTCATAGAAAACTGACCATAATCTCGGCTGTGACTTCATCTAAGTCACCCGCATTTCAAACCACCGGCTGTCTCTTCTGCACGACCTGGGAGGTCGGAGTGCGGGAAGGTCACTTGTCGATTATCATCCTCGCATGTCACTTTCCCACCGTGCACAGATCTAAGAGGTTGGCTAAAATTTTGGCGTAGGACCTTGCCAATGGATCGAGTGGGAAGTGAGTGTGGGTTTGGGTAAAGGTGTGGATGATTGTGGTGGAAAAGCATTATAGGAGGTGGAATAGGTTTGACCACTTGTTTGATAGGTGGTAGGTGGTTTTGTAGGTGGCTTGGGTAAAGGTGTGGTAGAAAAAATAACAATGGAAGGTGTTGTTAGTTTAACTACCCTGTTGGAGGGTAGTGGGTTCTTGTCTTTGGATTGCACCTTCTTGGGTAAAGGTGAGGTGGGAGTACGTGATACATAAGGGAAAACATCTGGTGGAAGAGGGCAGGTTACCCATGGGGACAATAGAGTTTTTGTGGAATTTGTTGGTAGAGGTTGGGTGGAAAGTATGGGTTCAATCCGTATAGGTAAATTTGGGGTTATGGTAGCTGGTGGAGGTATAGGTGGTAAGAAATGTATGGGTGAGGGCAAGGATGTTTGTTGTGTAGGTAAATGAGGTGTAACAAAGGATCGTGATGAAGTTGTATGTTTCTTAGCTTTTGATGTGCCTTGGTTAGAGGTTGTTTGGCCAAGGTTGATGGGTGACATACTAGGATGGATGGAAGGGACGAAGGGGAAAAAGATGTGGTAGGTGAGATTGGTGTATGTGGCCTAGAAGGTTGGTTCTTAATTTTAGGCCGAGGAATAATTTTGGTATGAGTTTGGGAAGATGTAGCTAAATCCAATTTGATGGGTAGATGGGTAAGACTTGACATCGGTATGACACCCAAGATAGTGATGCGTCTAGATATGGACAAAGATGTAGGTGTAAGTAGGCTCTTAGACATAGGAATGGGTTTACTTGCGAATAAAGGTTTGGATGTAGGCAAATGTGATGAAGAAGAAGAAGTTTTGATAGGCATGGTCAAGGTAGATTTGGTTGTTGGAAATAACTTTGGATGTATTGTGGAGGTATATGTAGGAAAAATTTGCATTTGAGTCAAAAAGGGTATTCAAGATGTCCCCAAAGTGTGGAATTATCAACGTAATCCAAGGGATCATCCAATCATGAAAATGGGACTTCATAAGAGGAGATGCGATTGGTTTTGTGGAAATCCTGTAAAATATGTTAGTGAGATAAGGAATTGGTTAGACTCGGACTCACAGGGTAAAAGAAGTGAGACCAAATCAAGGGGATCTTGGAACATTAATGGGGAATTATTCCCAACGGTAGTGGCATGTCTAAAGGATCTCCTATGGGTAGGAGAGATGCTAGGTGGGGTGAGATAGATTCCTCTTTCGGTGGAGAATAAAGAAATGATGATTCTCCTACAAGTAGGAGAGTTAATACCATTGATTTTTGATAGGTTGCGAGGTAGATGGTGAAACGGAATCAGCAGAAATTGCTTCCTCCTCTAGGGGTGAAAGGGGAGATGAAGAAAACTTATCTATGGGTGAAGAAGCAGATGAGGTATAATCCTCCATGGGTAGAGGATCTCGTGCCAAAATTTCCTTGATATATGGAATAGGTGGAAATTGAGGAATGGCTAGTATGATATCAAAAACAACATGGAAATCATAGACATTGTTGTCATTTGTTTAAGGTTCACCACTTTTATTAGATGATGGTGTATGGTTAGGGAATGATTTCTTAAATATATGTAAGTTTTTATTTACTGGTGCATTCAGGTTGTCTAGAATGAGATCTCCATTTTATAAAATTTCCTAGACAATGTTCTTACAAGTTATGTAATTACCATCATTATGGCCTTTGACGCGATGATAATTACAATAATCATGTTCTTTATACCAGGAAGGCATAGGATGAGTGAGATAAAAACTGGTGTGAGGTTTTATGGGGGGTAGTGCAATGGCTCCAACTTTAAGAATATTTTCCAAGAATGAAGAATAGGGTTCTCCAATGGAATGCTTTTGTTGGTCCCACTGAACCGAAAAGTGTGAACAGGATAAATATTGGAGGAAGGTTTGGCTTGATTAGATGGATGAGATGGGCGGTGTTGAGAACTACCACGTTGGCGATCCTTTGGATTTTGAATAATTATTTTGGGGATTCAAATACGAAGAGGTGTCATTTGATTTGAACACGACATTTTTTTGCGTAGCTGAATTTTCTTCTCTTGGATGGAAAAAATTTGTAGTTTTTACGTCATGATAAATGCTTCACAAATTTATGGAAAGTTTTTACTTGCAGAGTTGGTGAGATATGTCTAGCACAAGCTCTAGTGAACAACTCTATAAGGTCAACTTGATGTAACCGGAAAGTTAATTAGTTGATAAGACTTTTCTAGTGAGAAATGAAATCAGTAATAGATTTGTTGTCATCTTGTCATTATCCCGTAAAATCGACAAGGGCAATTTTACCGATAACCATACTTTGAATTTTGTCCCAATCCCTCGTTAGGGATCCCTTGTGTTCGATACATTGTAAAATCCCTTCCCGAAACCTGGTTTTTCGAACTTAGTCTTTTGAGCCTTTTTTGGCTGGGCGCATGAAATTGCTATGTAACACCAAATTTTGGTGCGCCCCCTTTAAAACCTTTGGCGTGTGATTTTCAATGTTAACACAATTTTCGATGCGCCAAAGTGTGTTGAGCCTTCCCTGCGTGCACCAAGGTCCATGCGCCATTGTGTTGGCATAACGTTAATTGCGCCACTTTTGTGCGCCAAAGGGCGCACATAATATTATCATGCAACACAATGCTTTGCGCGCCAAAAGGCGCACATAATTTCTTGTTGAGATAGCATTTAGTGCGCCAAAGGCGCGCTTTATTTAATGTTGGCAGCATTTTGGTGCGCGCAAAGGGCGCATGCTTTTTCCTGTCCACAGCAGTTTTCATGCGCTTTTCAAAAGTGGGTGGCGCATTAATGTCCAGCTAACCTATATATATGGTTTGCGCACCCAAATGTCATTTTCACTATTCACTGTGCACGTGATTTTTCCGAGCTGTCATGTCACCGCCTCATTGCGTTTTCAACACGTTGTGGACCCATGCTCAAGATTTTCACTATTTATCCGGTAAGAGGTTCTTTTCGCCCATGTGCTTTATTTTTTGGTTTTTGGCTTGCTGGTTGGTTTGTTGAAATATCAAATGTTGAGCTAGCCCTCCCCTGTGCCATCTTTCCTTATTTGTTCCTCCCATCCCTCTTTCCAGATCTGCTGGTAGAGGGTGTTAGTTTGAAAGCTTGGTCTGAAACCCCTTTGGCTTGAACCATTGATATCCCAAGGCAGCCTTAGAACTGAAAAGAAAGAAGGGTTGAGCCATATGAAAAAACCCTGTTTTTTCCTTGGGTGCACTAAATGGCTAGCGTCATCATGCAACATCATAAATAGCCATTTGCGCCCCATGGCACATCTCGTCTCTGTGCAAAGATAACTAGAACCCGCGCCAATGGCGCACCCATCATGCTTGTTGCATCAAGTTTTCATACGCCCTCAAGGCGCGCCTCTTCCACATGCTGCACAAGCTAAACTTGCGCTCCTTTGGCGCACCATCATTCAGTGCTGCATCGCCTTTCCATGCGCCCTTAGCGCGCCCTGCGCCCATGCAACACAAGTTATATCTGCGCCAAGTATAGTCGTAAAGCGCAGGCGCATCACTCCTTTCAATAACATTCGTGTTGTGTAAACCCTCCGTGCGCCGCGCCATATTTCCTTTGGCGCACGAAAAGTCCCTGTTACATGCTTTTCCCATGCGCCAAAGGGTGCACCAAATCCCAATGTAACATGCAAGGTCCATGCGCCTTTGGCGCATCCTGTCTCCATGCAACACGATTTTCTTATGCGCCCTTTACTAAAATGCACTCTGCAGTATGCATGCGCCATGCGCCTTTGGCGCTAGTTTAACCTTTGCAACAACTCTTTCCCGTGCGCCCTGCCTATTTAGCCCTGTAAGTTGCATTTTTCCTACACCCTGAGCCTAAAAATCTCTAACTCTTTCTTCTGCTAAAATTCCAATGGAAGATCAAATGGCTAATTCAACTTTTTCGGATTGGGTCTCGCTTCTTCTTCATGCAGATCAACAGATAATCTTAGAAGAACATATGTCTACATCAAGCAAGAGACCCACCAAATCAAAAGGGAAGGCTAAGCTTACTGAAGAAGAGATGAAGTATAAATATCAAAGGGTCAGAATGCCCGAGTCACAGGCCGAATGCAACATGGATGTCAGAGACTCAGAATTGGGGCATGTCGACATGGAGGAATTCTGGGCTAGAACTCAGAAGGTTACAAGGAGTCCATGGATGGACAAATTGATAGGCAGTGCCCTGCACTTCACCGGAGGAATCCCCGTCAGCACAGTCAACAATGAATTTATAATGGTGGTTGCTCAGTCTTACAACAAAGACACCAGATGTGTCGAAAACAGTAAGGGCGAGGTAGTCATTAACCTCACTGCCCGTCATTTTGAGATGATACTTGGCATCCCTCACCACCGGCACTTCGTGGCCGTCAGCCAAGCAGAGTGCATCAAGGCCTGGGAGGACAATGAAGACCAATGCATGCAACTAATGAACGAAGTCTACTTGAAGAACAAGAAGGTGGTAACCCGGTGGCCCCAAATCATCCACCGCAGTGACTTCTCAGAAGAGCTCAGCGATACCATTACCTTCCTGAGCAGGGTCTTCGGGCTTTCTGACGCCCATTACTTCCATAAATGGATGCTGCGCTACTTGGAAACAATGAATAAGAATGTGCCTGAGCAACGCTTTTGCTGGGGGGAAATTATAAGCAGCACCACTTCGAGTAGCTACATCAGGTTCAAAGACAATGGGAGTATTCCATATGAACTCCTACATGGTCTATGCTGCAGCATCAGAGAGGGATTATCCAGGCTTAGCACGAAGTGGAGTTTGGCCTCAGGTCAAAATATATGAGTATTATCCAGAGTTGAAGCTGGAGAATAGCATCGCCCAATTTGCCAAAATCAACGATGCATTCTTTTATCACATCACCTGCCTATTGAGGCCAAATTTGACTCATGGTCGTACGACCAAAAACATAGTGGCAGCCACGGAGAAATGGGGAGCCCTGTTCACCCAATTTCCTACATTCACCTATCTGAGGGCTGCCAACTTTTTGGGAGAGCCAACCAGGCTACCAAGGTATGCCGGGCATAAGCTGATTCTGCTGGAGCTGTCAAGGAAGCTAATCACATATCACGAAAAGTGCCTGAAAAGAAAGAAGTGTGGAACTCCTTTCCCCTCACAAAGGCCGATACACATGCTCTACCCACCACAAGGCAAAGGAAATGTTTGCAGAGCCGGAGTTACTCAATTTGAAGCATGACTTCCCGGCCAAATGCCCACCTTCGACCCAAGGGGCTGCCTGCCAAGAGCAAAGCTTGATCCGATCCATGTTCCTCAGATCGAGGATATTTATATTGACATCCTCCATGAGGTAGAGCTCAGAAGAAAGGATCATTCTCACCTAGCATTGGCAGAAATTATCCAGTATGGGGTAGCCATTGTCCCCAAAGGCTACCAAACAACAGAAGATGAAGTGGACAAGGTATATAATGATACAGATGGGGACGATTGGCCCTTTCCGGCCATTGACAGAACTAAGGCTCCTCAGACAATTGAGGAGAGGGTCAAGGAAACTCTGCGTAGGACAGAGCACTGGTGCCGGATGAACGGCCTAATCTACCTCGGGGTAGATTTCACAACCTCCCCATTGGGCAACGCACCTTCACGGTCCAAAAAGTAGCTTAAAGGCAAAGGTGTAGAAGGTGAATCCAGCACCATTCAGGAAGAAGCCCCCGAGAGTCCTCTTTCCACAGCGCCAGAACAGGTAATAACTCTGGATTCGCCAGAGAAAGAAGCAGCAGGGGATAGTCCAATTGGCCCATCCACTCAGGATGTCGGCATTGCTACCACAACAGAGGTCCCTTCTATTTCTTCTTCTTCTCTTCCTTCCCCTCCTCGAGTGACTCAAGCGACCATCCCTTTGGTCGTGTCCTCCGCCCCTTCTTCTACTCTTTCCCCTGCTTCTTCGTCTATCTTCTCTTCCCTCACTGATCTTTCCTCCTCCATTTCTTCCCTCATCTCCGAGCTCCCTTCCCTTCCTATGTCTTCCGCAGCTGCAGTTTCCCTTCCTCCCGTGGACACTTCTTCGGCTATTCTCTCAATGCCGCCTCCGCGTGTCTCCACGTTTTTCCCCTCTTCTACTGCAGCTGTCCCCTCCTCTGTTTCTGGTCCTTCTTCCATAGGACCAGCCTGGATCTCTCAGCAGCTGAGCCAGCAAAAGAGGAAAGTTCCCATCGCTCCGATGGACTTTTCAGTGATCCCAACCAAAGGGGCAAAGAAGCTGAAGCCTGTTGCACGCTTCTCTAAAAGTGCTGCAGGTGAGAGAATCATGGAAATTGCATACCCCGATCCCCTCAAAGAGAAAAAGGATCTGTCTCCGACAGATTTTACCGTGACCCAAGTCACAATGGGGACATCTTCTGAAAGTCTCCAGGGGGAAGCTCTTTCCGCGGTTGACGCCCTCTGTCAAAAGCTTCAAGAAACAAAAGAAGAGAAAAGGCTACTAAAAGAGCAAAACAAATATCTGCTCCAAGCCTTACAGAAGATGGGTAGTGCGCCTCCCACAACTGCCGCCGAAACTTCTGAGCTTCTCAGCCAGGAGAAAATCAATGAATATACCAAGATTGGTGAGCAAGGTATGGCCGTTTCTGCTTGGAGGAGCCAGATCCTCAAGGACAGTGAAAGAGTGATCGCCGAGTTTGTCAATTTGTATCTGAGCATCGGAAAGGTGAACAAAGAGCTCCAAGCATTAGCGGGGCCCATATCAGAAGAGCTAGATCATGCTAGACTCCAACACGAGACCTTTCAATAGATGTTCGACTGTTCAGTCGAAGATCTGGTCAAGTTCGGTGTCTTCGGCCATCCAAGGGCCCTCAACAAAACCATGTCCACTCTGGACTACCGGGTGGATCAGCTTGAATTTATTCTGGAAAAAATCGACAAGGTAAAGGAAGCAGCCCTGGATGCAATGCACCAAATGGAGTGAATTGTTCTCAACATGTCTCCAGGGTTGCTCACTCCTTCCTTTATCTTAAGGTCAGCTGATGAAACCATCCGGATCTTCAAGGAGATCACTTCTCAAGGAACAGGGCCAGAGGTCACATTTGACACTGAATCTATCAACAACCTGCTGGCCTGTAGGGACTTCATCGGGTTCCTCATTGAGGCGGAAAAAGATTATTCCAAACTCCCAGAGAAGCTCATAGATGAGCGGGAGACTTGTGAGGCAATCAGCTGAACTGCACAAGGATCCTTCTCAGGATCAATTTGGGCCGATGATTAACAAGTTTTTGGAATACCGCGCTCAGTTCCATATCTCATCACCTGAGCAGCATCAAAAGCAGGCTACTCCCTTTCGGCCGCAGGATGATGACGACGAGTAGCTGCTCCTCCTCCTCCTTCTTCTTCTTCTTCTCTCTCTTCTCCGACTTTCTTGTTGGAATGTCTGAAGTATGTTGATGCAAATGATGACATCATCCATGTTGCATCATGGGATGATGTCATCCATCAAGTTGTAAAAAGTCAACATGACTTTTAGATATTTTGTAAATATCTTTGTAAATAGTTGTTGGCTCCTTTTTGCCTTCTTTTCTCCTCTTCTTCTATAAATACCCCAACACTTGTTGTATTAAAGCGAGGATGAATATCTTTCAGATGAGAAATAGGAGTAAGGAGAAAAGACTTTGAGCTTTTTGTAACAGAACAAATTAGTAATACAATATTTGGACTTTGTGCTGAATACCTGTGTTATATACATTAGATCTTTCTTATGTTAGATCTGTGTATTTATTCTGTTGGATCTGCTTCTATTTTATTGTCATTTATTTATCATCAGTATTGCTTTGTTTACTACCAACCCAAAAACATAAATCTTCTGACCTTTCTGCTTTGGAATTCATTTCTTTTCTCCCTTCGGACCTGTTCCTTCTTCCTCCTCTCTTTCATTCCTTTCTCTTCGCAGCCGGAAATAAACCTACTGGGATGAGATCCCAAACCCCCGAAGGTAGAATCTGTGAGACTTGCATAGATTCCTGCTGGTAGAATAGCAATAAACCGGGCCACTTTGTCACGACTCAAAGAGGGGCTATGCCCTGCACACTGTTGGCTCGTTTATCCATAGATCTGCCCAAGCGACAGATTTTCGGACCAACAGTTTTTGGCGACTCACTGGGGATCGAATAGATCTGTCAGATCTACGATGGTAGTAAGATAAAAAATCAGAAAAATCAGAAGATTGCTGCCTGTTTGCAAATCTGAACTTTTTGTTAAAAATCCAAAAATTTGCAAAAGTGCTCAAATTAAAAAAATTTCTTCTGAGAGTCATAGATCTGGTCCAGTTAAAGATCTTTAGTTCGCTGAGTTTTTACAAAAAATCAGTATTTTGCCGTAGATCTGAGTTTTGACTGTTTGCAAAAAGTTTGAAACCCTCTGAAAAAAGTCAAAATCAGATCCGAAAATCAGCTTACTAATCTTCCCTGCCATCTTATCCTCGTTGTTATTTGTCATTTAACCGCAATCGGTTTTCTGAAGAGGATAGTTTTAAATATTTAGAAAAGTATTTGCTGCTGGTTTTTGTCAGAAAAACCAGAAAATCAGCAAGTACAACCAAAAAGAAAGTTTGAATCTGCGCCATAACATTGCAGATCTGGAAGGAACACTGGCGAGTGAACCTTTTACGCGCAGCAGGAGAGCCCGTGGAGAAGCTGATCCTACTTTCGATCTGCTTCAAAGGCACAATTTCAGCGTAACACCGGCGCATTTTTCAGCACTAAGCTCGGCTAGCCGGTCATCCAGGAGTGTCTCACCTTCACAAAGAAAAAGTCTTTTGCAGGGGGCATCCACATCCCTTTGTAGTGCCTTGTTACTCAGCTGGAACCACACTTCCAGCTCATGTTCTCTTTTTGGCTTTTCAGATGGCGGTACCATGGGGAAACGCGATGGGTCCTTTAGCTTTACCACATCCAGTTCATGCTCTCCCTCACGGAAATTGAAATAATTTTCCCAAATTCGATGGGAGTGGAAATCAAAGCATGGATTCCCACATATCTACATTCATCATGTCGTGTAATATTTTGGATGTGACCCACCAAGATGTGTCGGTTCACCTTTTTCTAGAAACCCTACAAGGGCCTGCAGCTGAATGGTTTCAGCATTTGCCGGCCGGATCTATCACCAGCTGGGCCACCTTACGGGATGCTTTCGAAGACAGATACAAGCCTTCAGAGGATGCATTTGCATTATTATCATGGATCACTCACCTGAAGAAGGAGGCGAATGAGACCATGCGTGATTTTGTCGCCTGGTTCAATGCGCTAATCAACCGTGTCCCTGTTGCCATGCTTCCAACGCCGGAAAATCAAAAGTGTTTCTTCGTAAACGCTATGAGCTCGAAAGTTAGTTTCTTGCTCCTTCAGGAACGAGTTGCCACCTTGGTTCTCGCCCAAGCCACTGCCATTCGCATAGAGGATAATCTGATAATATCCGGTGAATTAAAAAAGGAATCAGCCAAGCCTAAATCTTTGGGCCCTTTGCCCACCACTTCGTCTGATCCAGCATTCCAAAAGATGGCGAATGATTTGCTTGCATTGAAGAAGCATTGGCTGGCCTGTGCCTCTCCCGAGGCCTCATACCGGATATTCCGTGGAGGAATTTCGTTCCTAACAATGTTTCACAAAGACCGCGCTTACCTACAGCTGCTCCGCGGTTGGCACTTGAGGCCCCTCTAGTCAACGCTCTGGCTGAAATTGAAGAAGAAGAGCAGTATTATGAAGAACCTTCATCTCAAGGCAAAGATGATCAAGATGTCGGTGAACCGACTGGTGACTCTACTATCGGGTATATGGAATTTGATGAAGAAGAATCTGATGAAGAAGAGGTTACCCAGGGATATGCAAGCGGACAATCATATGCTGTTTTTACTCGCTCGCAAGGAAAAGAAGCGGAAGTTGCTGCCCATGTCCAGCAGGAGAAGGCCGTGTCAAACGTGCCTCCGATCATTGCTAAAAGAGGTAATCCTCTTCCTGCTCAACTCCCTGGCAAATCTTTTACAAGGAAATCTTTTCCCCCTATCTCTCCTCCAAATCAATCCTCTCACATTCCTACTAAGACCACCAATCCTATTCCATCATCGCGAGGTGAGGGACTCATTCCTTTACCAACGCAACCCTTGGCCGCGTTTGATATTATAGATCATGCAAAAAAGACCAAGATCCAAATGTCCAAGCCGAGTACCTTCACCAAACCCCAACACTTGTAAGATTGACTAAGTATATCCAAAGTCAAGCTGTTATATCTAATCAGGTTTCCCTAAAAGGAATCCTTTCCACTCCCCCTGAATCCCATATAAATGTAGCTTCAACATCGGCGTCAGGAAAGATAGAGCCTTTCTATCTCTCTCTACTGATCAATGGACACAAGCTGAGTAACTGCATAATTGATTCCGGGGCTTCTGATAACGTCATGCCGGCAAAATTCACCCATGCTTTGGGCCTCACTCTTACCAAGCCTTTCGGCAGGTGTTATTCATTGGAAACCAAGCAAGTTCAGTTGGTTGGCCAAATCAAAGACGCGTAATTTGCATTCGCGGCCTTCCCGGATAAAAGAGTAAAAATGACAGTCCTCGTTGCTGACATTCCGGCAGCCTATGGGATTTTGCTGGGAAGAAGTTTTTGCAGCGAAGTTGGTGGAGAAATTCATATGGACTGGTCTAAAGCTAGAATTCCAGTCAAAGGCATAATGCAAACTTTGGAGCCGGAATCCCAAAAGAAGTACTTGGTCACTAGCTCTGAAGACCCCAAAGCTCAAATCCTTTTTGAATCATCAGGGATGGGGAATTACTTCTTATCTACCGAGACGGATAAAACGGGTGTCCTCGTTCAAGAAGGAGATCTTAATAAAATCTGGACATTGCAATTCGATGGCAGCTGTGCAACTAGTGGATGTGGCGCCGGGGCCGTGCTGATATCTCCTGAGGAAGAAGTCATTCCTCTCTCTTTCAAATTGTAGTTTTTCAACACTAACAATACTGCTGAGTATGAATCTCTCTTACTCGGTATGCAAGCCGCAAAAGAAAGAGGAATTAAAAATTTAAAAGTACAAGGTGATGCTGAGCTAGTTGTAAATCAGGTCAAAAGGATTTACCAAGTAAAGAATGAAAGGCTCAGACATTACCGTAATGCGGTATGGGACAGCATCGAAGAATTTGATGCTTTTTCAATAGAGGCGATTCCAAGAGCCCAAAATGACATGGCTGATTCATTGGCTGTTTCAGCATCTCTCATGCTCCCACACCCAGGTTTGAAAACGAACAAGTACACCATTGAGGTGGTTTTCCACCCGAGCGTACCAGACAATTCTCAGCATTGGCAGGTGTTCAACGACGATAATCAACTCATTGCTTTTCTGGAGAAGGCAGAAAATTTTAAAGAATTACACTTTGAAGGGTCTACTTCCACTTGCCGTGAGTCAGTCACCGACCAAGGCAATGAATCTGAAGGTAACGATGGCATATGTCAGCTCAAGGGAAATAAAATTCCAAAGGGCCTGGTTTCTCTGGAACGCCTGTTCGACAGGCATGACCGTTTTGTAAAAAAGAAGAAGCGGGACGACCCTAGCTCATCCCCTGAAACCGAACCGGTCAATATAGGTTCGATAGAACACCCGCAATTCGTGAACATTGGCAAATGTTGCACGCCTGAGAGAAGCGAAAATTTGTCAAGTTGCTGAAAAAATATATGGATGTATTGGCATGGTCCTATGCCGATTTAAAGTCCTTCAAGCCAAAGGACGTTCAGCACGATATTCCGTTGAAAGACGATGTCAAAGCCTTCCGCCAGAAGCAGAGGCACTATAATCCCAAGATTTCGGTACCATCCAGGCCGAAATTCAGAAGATGCTGGACGCAAGAATCATCTTCCCTATCCATCACAGCACTTGGGTAGCAAATATTGTGCCAGTACGCAAGAAAAACGGCGAGATACGCATATGCGTAGACTTTCAAAATTTGAATCAAGCTTCGCTGAAAGACAACTACCCTCTTCCGATAATGGATCAAGTTCTGCAAGCAGTAACTGGATCAGAGATGCTGTCCATGCTTGACGGTTTTTCAGGTTACAATCAGATTGAAGTTTCACCTGAAGATCAGTTTAAAACAACATTCACTACTCCCTGGGGTACATTTGCCTACAGCAGGATGCCTTTCGGCCTAACTAATGCTGGTGCCACTTTTCAGCGGGCCATGGACTTTGCATTCAAAGGTATGATGGGGAAAGTCATTGTGGTTTATTTAGATGACTTAACCGTGTTCTCTAAACAAAATGAAATGATCATTGTGATCATTTGGAGCAAGTGTTGGCCAGGTGCCGAGAACATGGGATTTCCCTAAACCCAAAAAAGTCTGTTTTTGGAGTCACGGAAGGGAAGTTGCTAGGCCATGTGGTTAGCAAAGAAGGAACAAAGATAGATGCCGAAAGAGTTAAGGCTATTCAAAGCCTTACTCTGCCTACAAGCAAGACTGGTGTTCATTCTTTCTTCGGAAAGGTGAACTTTCTCAGGCGTTTTGTTCCTGACTTTGCCGAGAAGACCCGTCACATATTGAACATGATGAAGGGGTCACCAACTTTCAGATGGAGTGAAGAGGGGAAAAGGTCATTTGAAGAAATAAAAGCTTCCGTTGCTCATGCACCAGTCCTGGTATGTCCAGATTTCTCCAAGGACTTCATCATGTATAGTTACGCATCTGAGCATACTGTGTCCGCAATCTTAATGCAAAAGAACTCGGAGGATGTTGAATCTCCAATCGCGTTCATGAGTTCTCCTCTCAAGCCTCACGAACTGAAAATGACTCAACTGGAAAAGCATGCCTTCGCCGTTGTCAAAGCAGTGAAGAATTTCAGGTATTACATTCTAAACTCGCATACGGTAGTGCTGGTCCCAGACACGGCGGTGAAATCAATTCTAACTCAGCAGGAGTTAGGAAGCTTGCGAGGAAATTGGATCGCAAAGGTCCAGGAGTATGACCTGGATATTAAACCAACCAAGCTGGTAAGGGGCAAGGGCCTGTGTCAGCTAATGGCTGAAAACAAAGATTCAGAAAACCCTGGTGAAAGGGGTGACTACACCGATGAAACACAGGACCAGCAGGAAGAGCCTGATTCTCTGCCTCTGGTTCTATTTGTTGCAACTAGTGATGAGTGGTACTCCGACATCGCTTTCTTCCTTACCTACGGCGAATGCCCGATGCACCTAACTGCAAAGGAGAAGTGCACTATAAAGCTCAGAGCGGCTAAATATGTCATCTGGGATGACGGCTTATATAAACGTGGGATAGATGGCATCTTTTTGCGATGTGTTGACAAACCCCAGCAAGTAAAACTACTAGAAAGTTTTCACAATTCAGCTTGTGGAGGGCATTTCTCTTCCTCCGTAACTGCACACAAGATCATTCGAGCTAGGTACTATTGGCCGACGCTCTTTCAAGATACAGCCACCTGGGTGGCAAAATGTGAACCCTGCCAACAATTCGTCGGCAAGCCCAAGTTGGCTGCCTTTCCCCTAAGGCCGGTCATTATTAATGAACCATTCAGTAATGGGGAATTGATTTTATTGGCGCACTCAATCCTCAATCGAGTGCCGGACATAGCTATGTCCTTACAGCAATGGATTACTTTACCAAGTGGGTGGAAGCCATACCTGTCAAGCATGCCACTTCTGAGGTGGTTTGTAATTTCATTAAAGAAAATATCATTGTCAGGTTCGGCGTTCCAAACAAAATCATTGCTGATAATGCTTCTAACTTCTCCTCACGAGAGGTTATTAGTTTTTGCTATGAATATGGTATAACTTTGGCTCACGCCTCAGACTATTATCCTCAGGGAAATGGTCAGGCGGAATCCAGTAACAAGAACTTGGTGACCATCATACGGAAGTTAGTAGATGAGAATCAGCGAATGTGGCACAAGTCTTTGTACGACGCTCTGTGGGCCGATCGTATTACTCCCAAGAGATCTCTCGGCATGTCACCTTTTCAAGTGTTATATGGCACTGATGTCGAGCTTCCCATTTCTACGGAACTTCCTGCTCTCACAGCTTGGCACGAGCCATCAAGATGAAACTTTCCAAAGTTCTCTTGAAAAGAGAATCATGTATCTGCGTAACTTGAAGAAAAGAGAGTGAAGGTGGTCGATAGGATCACTAAACATCAGAATCAAGTTAAGAGGCTTTTTGATAAGAAGGCCAAGCAAAGGGATTTTCAAGTGGGAGATCTCGTCCTTTTATGGGACAAGCGAAGAGAACCAAAGGGCATGCATGGAAAGTTTGATTCCCGTGGAGAAGGCCCTTCAAGATCAAGCACTCAACGGAGAGAATAGTTTTATCTCTCATATCTGAATGGAACCAAACTCCCACTTCCTTATAGCGGCAAAGATTCAAGATCTTCAAGAAGTAGAGCTTACTCTCTTCTTTGTACAGTTTGCTTTTTTGTTGTGTGTTTGCTTCCGTCGTGTGTTTTTGGTTTGTTGTGTGTTTTCTTTTCGCTCCCCTCCTGGTCGCCTTGTTTTTGACTCTGTACCCAATGGATAGGCACATGAGAATCGGGATTCTCTACCCCCGAGTTTGCTCAGGGATAGTCCCCAGAAAGAGCCAGTTGTTATCCCGTAAAATTGACAAGGGCAATTTTACCGATAACCATACCGAAATTTTGTCCCAATCCCTCGTTAGGGATCCCTTGCGTTCGAAACATTGTAAAATCCCTTCCCGGGAAACCTGGTTTTTCGAACTTAGTCTTTTGAGCCTTTTTTGGCTGGGCGCATGAAATTGCTATGTAACACCAACTTTTGGTGCGCCCCCTTTAAAACCTTTGGCGCGTGATTTTCAATGTTAACACGACTTTCGGTGCACCAAAGTGTGTTGAGCCTTCCCTGCGTGCGCCAAGGCGCATGCGCCATTGTGTTGGCACAACGTTTGTTGCGCCACTTTTTGGTGCGCCAAAGGGCGCACATAATCTTATTGCAACACAATGCTTTGGTGCGCCAAAAGGCGCACATAATTTCCTGTCGAGATAGCGTTTGGTGCGCCAAAGGCGCGCTTTATTTCATGTTGGCAGGCGTTTTGGTGCGCCAAAGGGCGCACGCTTTTTCCTGTCGACAGCAGTTTTCATGCGCTTTTCAAAAAGTGGGTGGCGCATTAATGTCCAGCTAACCTATATATATATGGTTTGCGCGCCCAAATGTCATTTTCACTATTCACTGTGCACGTGATTTTTCTGAGCCTGTCAGCCTCTGCCTCGTCGTTTTCAACACGTTGTGGACCCGTGCTCAAGATTTTCACTATTTATCCGGGTAAGAGGTTCTTTTCTCGTCCATGTGCTTTATTTTCTGGTTTTTGGCTTGCTGGTTGGTTTGTTGAAATATCAAATGTTGAGCTAGCCCTCCCCTGTGCCGTCTTTCCTTATTTGTTTCCTCCCATCCCTCTTTCCAGATCTGCTGGTAGAGGGTGTTAGTTTGAAAGCTTGGTCTGAAACCCCTTTGGCTTGAACCATTGAATATCCCAAGGCAGCCTTAGAACTGAAAAGAAAGAAGGGTTGAGCCATATGAAAAAACCCTGTTTTTCCCTTAGGCGCACCAGCGCGTCGTGCAACATCATAAACAGTTGCGCCCCCATGGCGCATCTGTCCCCTCTGCAGCATAACTAGAACCCGCGCCAATGGCGCACCCATCATGCTTGTTGCATCAAGTTTTCATACGCCCTCAAGGCGCGCCTCTTCCACATGCTGCACAAGCTAAACTTGCGCTCCTTTGGCGCACCATCATTCAGTGCTGCATCACCTTTCCATGCGCCCTTGGCGCCCCGTGCCCATGCAACACAAGTTATATCTGCGCCAAGTATAGTCGTAAAAGCGCAGGCGCATCGCTCCTTTCAATAACATTCGTGTTGTGCAAACCCTCCGTGCGCCGCGCCATATTTCCTTTGGCGCATGAAAAGTCCCTGTTACACGCTTTTCCCATGCGCCAAAGGGCACACCAAATCCCAATGTAACATGCAAGGTCCATGTGCCTTTGGCACATCCTGTCTCCATGCAACACAATTTTCTTATGCGCCCTTTACTAAAATGCACTCTGCAAAGATGCATGTGCCATGCACCTTCAAGCGCCAGTTTAACCTTTGCAACAGCCCTTTCCCGTGTGCCCTGCCTATTTAGCCCTGTAAGCTACATTTTTCCTGCGCCCTGAGCCTAAAAATCTCTAACTCTTTCTTCTGCTAACATTCCAATGGAAGATCAAATGGCTAATTCAACTTTTTCGGATTGGGTCTCGCTTCTTCTTCATGCAGATCAATAGATAATCTTAGAAGAACATATGTCTACATCCAGCAAGAGACCCACCAAATCAAAAGGGAAGGCTAAGCTTACTGAGGAAGAGATGAAGTATAAATATCAAAGGGTCAGAATGCCCGAGTCACAGGCCGAATGCAGCATGGATGTCAGAGACTCAGAATTGGGGCATGTCGACATGGAGGAATTCTGGGCCAGAACTCAGAAAGTTACAAGGAGTCCATGGATGGACAAATTGATAGGCAGTGCCCTGCACTTCGCCGGAGGAATCCCCGTCAGCACAGTCAACAATGAATTTATAATGGTGGTTGCTCAGTCTTACAACAAAGACACCAGATGTGTCGAAAACAGTAAGGGCGAGGTAGTCATTAACCTCACTGCCCGTCATTTTGAGATGATACTTGGCATCCCTCACCACCGGCACTTCGTGGCCGTCAGCCAAGCAGAGTGCATCAAGGCCTGGGAGGACAATGAAGACCAATGCATGCAACTAATGAACAAAGTCTACTTGAAGAACAAGAAGGTGGTAACCCGGTGGCCCCAAATCATCCACCGCAGTGACTTCTCAGAAGAGCTCAGCGATACCATTACCTTCCTGAGCAGGGTCTTCGGGCTTTCTGACGCCCATTACTTCCATAAATGGATGTTGCGCTACTTGGAAACAATGAATAAGAATGTGCCTGAGCAACGCTTTTGCTGGGGGAAATTATAAGCAGCACCATTTCTGAGCAGCTACAACAGTTCAGCACAATGGGAGTATTCCATATGAACTCCTACGTGGTCTACGCTGCAGCATCAGAGAGGGATTATCCAGGCCTAGCACGAAGTGGAGTTTGGCCTCAGGTCAAAATATATGAGTATTATCCAGAGTTGAAGCTGGAGAATAGCATCGCCCAATTTGCCAAAATCAACGATGCATTCTTTTATCACATCATCTGCCTATTGAGGCCAAATCTGACTCATGGTCATATGACCAAAAACATAGTGGCAGCCACGGAGAAATGGGGAGCCCTGTTCACCCAATTTCCTACATTCACCTATCTGAGGGCTGCCAACTTTTTGGGAGAGCCAACCAGGCTACCAAGGTATGCCGGGCCTAAGCTGATTCTGCTGGAGCTGTCAAGGCAGCTAATCACATATCACGAAAAGTGCCTGAAAAGAAAGAAGGGTGGAACTCCTTTCCCCCTCACAGTGGGCCGATACACATGCTCTACCCACCACAAGGCGAAGGAAATGTTTGCAGAGCTGGAGTTACTCAATTTGAAGCATGACTTCCCAGCCAGGCCCACCTTCGACCCAAGGGGCTGCCTGCCAAGAGCAAAGCTTGATCCGATCCATGTTCCTCAGATCGAGGATATTTATATTGACGTCCTCCATGAGGTAGAGCTCAGAAGAAAGGATCATTCTCACCTAGCATTGGCAGAAATTATCCAGTATGGGGTAGCCATTGTCCCCAAAGGCTACCAAACAATAGAAGATGAAGTGGACAAGGTATATAATGATACAGATGGGGACGATTGGCCCTTTCCGGCCATTGATAGAACTAAGGCTCCTCAGACAATTGAGGAGAGGGTCAAGGAAACTCTGCGTAGGACAGAGCACTGGTGCCGGATGAACGGCCTAATCTACCTCGGGGTAGATTTCACAACCTCCCCATTGGGCAACGCACCTTCACGGTCCAAAAAGTAGCTTAAAGGCAAAGGTGTAGAAGGTGAATCCAGCACCATTCAGAAGAAGCCCCCGAGAGTCCTCTTTCCACAGCGACCAAAACAAGTAATAACTCTGGATTCGCCAGAGAAAGAAGTAGCAGGGGATAGTCCAATTGGCCCATCCACTCAGGATGTCGGCATTGCTTACCACAACAGAGGTCCCTTCTATTTCTTCTTCTTCTCTTCCTTCCTCCTCGAGTGACTCGCGACCATCCCTTTGGTCGTGTCCTCCGCCCCTTCTTCTACTCTTTCCCCGCTTCTTCGTCTATCTTCTCTTCCCTCACCGATCTTTCCTCCTCCATTTCTTCCCTCATCTCTCGAGCTCCCTTCCCTTCCTATGTCTTCCATAGCTGCAGCTTCCTTCCTCCCGTGGACACTTCTTCGGCTATTCTCTCAATGCCACGTCCGCGTGTTTCCACGTTTTCCCCTCTTCTACCGCAGCAATGTCCCTCCTCTCGTTTCTGGTCCTTCTTCCATGACCAGCCTGGATCTCTCAAAGAATCGAGCTAAGCAAAAGAGGAAAGTTCCCATCGCTCCGATGGACTTTTCAAAGATGATCCCAACCAAAGGGGCAAAGAAGTCAAGCCTATTGCACGCTTCTCTAAAAGTGCAGGTGAGAGAATCATGGAAATTGCATACCCCGATCC
This sequence comes from Taxus wallichiana var. yunnanensis, assembly GCA_018340775.1. Taxonomy (NCBI): domain Eukaryota; kingdom Viridiplantae; phylum Streptophyta; class Pinopsida; order Cupressales; family Taxaceae; genus Taxus; species Taxus wallichiana. Next base: position 986,164,006 of record CM031234.1, on the reverse strand, counting down.
CCTCAAAGAGAAAAGGATCTGTCTCCGACAGATTTTACCGTGACCCAAGTCACAATGGGGACATCTTCTGAAAGTCTCCAGGGGGAAGCTCTTTCCGCGGTCGACGCCCTCTGTCAAAAGCTTCAAGAAACAAAAGAAGAGAAAAGGCTACTAAAAGAGCAAAACAAATATCTGCTCCAAGCCTTACAGAAGATGGGTAGTGCACCTCCCACAACTGCCGCCGAAACTTCTGAGCTTCTCAGCCAGGAGAAAATCAATGAATATACCAAGATTGGCGAGCAAGGTATGGCCGTTTCTGCTTGGAGGAGCCAGATCCTCAAGGACAGTGAAAGAGTGATCACCGAGTTTGTCAATTTGTATCTGAGCATCGGAAAGGTGAACAAAGAGCTCCAAGCATTAGCGGGGCCCATATCAGAAGAGCTAGATCATGCTAGACTCCAACACGAGACCTTTCAACAGATGTTCGACTGTTCAGTCGAAGATCTGGTCAAGTTCGGTGTCTTCGGCCATCCAAGGGCCCTCAACAAAACCATGTCCACTCTGGACTACCGGGTGGATCAGCTTGAATTTATTCTGGAAAAAATCGACAAGGTAAAGGAAGCAGCCCTGGATGCAATGCACCAAATGGAGCGAATTGTTCTCAACATGTCTCCAGGGTTGCTCACTCCTTCCTTTATCTTAAGGTCAGCTGATGAAACCATCCGGATCTTCAAGGAGATCGCTTCTCAAGGAACAGGGCCAGAGGTCACATTTGACACTGAATCTATCAACAACCTGCTGGCCTGTAGGGACTTCATCGGGTTCCTCATTGAGGCGGAAAAGATTATTCCAAACTCCCAGAGAAGCTCATAGATGAGCGGGAGACTTGTGAGGCAATCAGTGAACTGCATAAGGATCCTTCTCAGGATCAATTTGGGCCGATGATTAACAAGTTTTTGGAATACCGCGCTCAGTTCCATATCTCATCACCTGAGCAGCATCAAAAGCAGGCTACTCCCTTTCGGCCGCAGGATGATGATGACGAGTAGCTGCTCCTCCTCCTCCTTCTTCTTCTTCTTCTCTCTCTTCTCCGACTTTCTTGTTGGAATGTCTGAAGTATGTTGATGCAAATGATGACATCATCCATGTTGCATCATGGGATGATGTCATCCATCAAGTTGTAAAAAGTCAACATGACTTTTAGATATTTTGTAAATATCTTTGTAAATAGTTGTTGGCTCCTTTTTGCCTTCTTTTCTCCTCTTCTTCTATAAATACCCCAACACTTGTTGTGTTAAAGGAGGATGAATATCTTTCAGATGAGAAATAGGAGTAAGGAGAAAAGACTTTGAGCTTTTTGTAACAGAACAAATTAGTAATACAATATTTGGACTTTGTGCTGAATACCTGTGTTATATACATTAGATCTTTCTTATGTTAGATCTGTGTATTTATTCTGTTGGATCTGCTTCTATTTTATTGTCATTTATTTATCATCAGTATTGCTTTGTTTATTTATGCAAGTAGGTTTGGCTCTGTTTACTACCAACCCAAAAACATAAATCTTCTGACCTTTCTGCTTTGGAATTCATTTCTTTTCTCCCTTCGGACCTGTTCCTTCTTCCTCCTCTCTTTCATTCCTTTCTCTTCACAGCTGAAATAAACCTACTGGGATGAGATCCCAAACCCCCGAAGGTAGAATCTGTGAGACTTGCATAGATTCCTGCTGGTAGAATAGCAATAAACCAGTTTCACTTTGCTGACTCAAAGAGGGGCTATGCCCTGCACACTGTTGGCTCGTTTATCCATAGTTACGCGCCTGCGACATATTTTCGGATGTTGAATTTATTGACTACATTGATTGAGAATTGGTCTAGGAATGCTTTAATCACTTGGTTAAAGGAGTAGATGGAATGTCTTGATAAACTACTATACCAATCTAAGGCGGGTCTTGTCGGGGACATGGGGAATGTCCATAGGAGTAAAGAATCATCATGGGCAATTAGATAGCACCCATTTTTGAATGACCACAAGTGTTGTTGCAGATATTATTTACTATTGAAATGATTGAAATTGGGTGTTTCCCAATGCACGAGGTATGGGTGAATAGGAATAGATGGATGAATAGGCTCATTAAATTTTTGTCATAAGTTAAGGAGTTATAAGAGCCGGAAACTTATGCTTTTAATGTCTACATATTTTCCATCATCATCCTAATAATTTCATTGGTGGGTTGTGAGGAATGGGTGCCTTCATAGTAAAGGTAGGTTGATGATGGGTGTATGATGTGGATAGCATCTCGGTATATGGGTGTTCTTTATATGAAAACTGTAAAAGGGGATAGATGCACACGAAAGATACCCCAAATAAGTGATAGATGAGATTGGGGGTTACTGGTGATGCATGTAAATAGGTGGGGTAGTTGTAATTACTCTCATGGTAATTGGGGGTAGAGACTAAGGGATGGAAAGGAAGAGGTTTTGAAATAGGGTGTGGGTCACTAACATCACGTGTGGTTGTGATGCAACCGGTATATACGAGGAAAATGGGATAGATGGGGCCATGCTTAAGGTGGTTGGTTAAGGAATGGTTGACACCACTGGTGCGATAGATGTCATTGGTATAATAGTTATAGCGGATGTGGGGCCTAGGCCGAGAGACCACAGTGGGTAAAGCAGATAAGGGTAATGCCGAGCTAGTGGTAGGCCGACACGAAAGTGGGGATGAGGGTAGGAGGGATAGATACAGGGCATACCATATACTAGCTATCTTGAGGAGTCTCGCATAGATAGTGGGCAAGATAGTATTGTAAGGTCGTGGGATTTTGGTCAAGGGGTTTTCTAAAATCCTCATCACCGTAGTAATGGTGATGCATTGAGTTATATCCATAGGAAAAAGGATGGAAGGCGGTGATGGGCTAGGTGGGAGTGGCTAAAGACTAGTGTGAAATAAAAGGGCATTGGTTTGGCTACAAGTCAACACCATGTGAATTAAAGTTGACCTGGTAAAATTGTACTCTATAAATGACATAGAAAATAAGCAGGAATGGAGAAGGATGAATTTTGGGAGGTAAATCTGATCGATGTTTTAATTAAAAATCAAACACATAAATTGAAAATGATCGATTGACTGATTACGGTTCAAGGAACCGATGATGGTTATGATAACCAATACCAGTTACTGTGGGGAATCAACAGTTTCGTAAATGAGGCAAAAACTAATGAAAATAAAATAATGGAAACTGTCTGGGATGTGATATGAAAGTTCTAGGGATATGATGATGTTTTGAGAACTTCAAATAGAACAATAGATTTTATGAATGCTATCTTTGGGTAAAATGACCAAAAAGAGTTGGGACCGACAACCTTTGGTTAGGTAAATGATGATGGTCATATTTAAATCGATGACGGTCTCTGGACGGTCGTCGATTATTGTGAAATTAGAAGAAATGAAGAAAAATAGATTTTTGTGAATTAAGTCAAATGAAACACCAACCCATAAATCTGAGGATGATGGTATTAGACCTTGACACACTCAAAAACAGTTAGAATACTCCAACTATGATGGCGGAGTGTGCCAGAAAAGGAAAGTGGAGAACGTAACCTCACAACTCAAAACGTAACTCAAAAAAAAGCTAAGAAAAACACACAAATCCTAATAAGTGAATTTTATGTGTTCAACTTATGCCATTTAAGATTGACTTGTGAATTTAGAATAGAATTTTTTGATTGGGAAGGCATCCTATGAAGAGGAAAATTCTAAAGGGTGGTTTCAAGTTATGTTTTGATGGTGGTGGTCCTTTCTCTTAGATAATAACTAGATAGAGAAACCACCTGGAACCCACTCTTAATCCTCGATCGTTGATGACTTCTTCCGTAAGGGGTTTTTAAGAAGATGTGTGTATTTTGTATTTGTGTATTTTGGCAAAGAGAGAGAGGAGAAATCTCTTTCTATGATTCAATTGTGTTAACCATTAGTTGGGCATGAATTCCAGCGTATAGTTTACCATCAGTTTTAAATGTGAGCTAATAATGCAACATACAAGGATGAAATGCAACAAATTTTATAACCCAAATCGACAATTATATTCGATGTAGCAAGTGATGAATAGGTCAAGGACGTGCTCTTTCACTACTATGCAAATGTAGGAAGAAAGAAATGATTTGTTTTAAACACTAAATCACAAATGTCATTTAGATAATTAGAAGAAAAGAATGTTACCAGGAGAAGATTAAATATGTATTTTTCAAAAAAAAAACACACAAGATTTCTATGAAAAAAATGCAAAGAACCCAAGAGAGGGTCCCACCGGGCATGCCAAATTTTTTTACCAATAAGTTGTGTACGTATGAGAAAAATAGATAAGGTAAAGGTGAGGAGGAATACCTGTGAAATGAAGGTGGAAGGTAGAATGTGTGCATTCTGATTTCCCGATCCAATGCTTTGATTGCGAGAACTTCCTTTTTGCTAGGAGGAACTACCTGTGAATGCAAAACAAGACCACAAGAAGAATATTAAACAATATATGTCAGTGGACTACCTAGCATATGCTAGATCCGAGAAGTGTGATACTTCCTAGATGGCTTTCAATCCACTATTTATCAAATAAATGAACAAAAATGCAAGAAATAGAGGTCCTATTGCTAACAAGTTGATTTCGGTATCTCAATTTATTAAAAATATATTATATTAAGTCAAATATTACAATAAAAATTAGATCTAGCTGAGGTTGGGTTATGTTTCAGGTAAGGTTAGGTAGCCAAGGTGATTAGAACATGTCAAGATCAGGTTTTGGGTGATTCTGGGTTATTTGGGTGAAGGTTATTAGGTCACTGTTATAGGAAGGATTACTAGTTATAAAGACCGACGTCAGTTTGGTATGACTGATGACGGTTTAGAGGGAAACTAATGACAGTCAAGGTGATTGGCGTCGGTAGAAGTGAAATGGTAGAAACTCAATAAAACTTGGTTTTGGAGGTTCTCTGTGATTACACAGAGAATAGAAGAAGGATGACTAGGTTGGTAAAGATGCTGAGAATGCTCATAGATGTCTAGGGAGTCAAATGTGGGGATCCAAAATGTTATGGGTGGTTAGATGGGTGTATTGAAAATAAGGTGAGAATGATATGATGCAAAAGAGAATAGGATTTAAAGGAGAAAGCTAAATAAATGATGATCTAAGTATGTGTGGAACGATGCAGATCAAAACACACTTGTATTTGTAGGCCTGGTGGTTGGATGAAGGTGATGGTTGATTTGTGAAACTGATGGTTAATTTCATGGAAGTGCTTCCCATAATGCTAACATGAACTCCAATTCCTTCGATCCTTCTTGGTGATGGTTAGGGTGTGTCTCAATGTGTGATAGGGATCTGTTTGTGCTTGCATACAAATCTCTCTCCAAACTTGAATAATTATTCCAACCTCTAAAACAAGGTTACCAAAGTGAATATATGGTAGCCTACAACATTTTAGGTTAATCAGAATTGGTTTAGGGTTAACTGGTGTTGGTTACAGCGGGAAATCCTAGGTTTTCCAAAATAGTATATCTTGGCTATCTTTTTAGCTAGTTATGCTCGTTGGTCCAGTCTAAATGGTATTTTCCACTTAAGTAAGTGGGCATGTTGTTAGAGAAAGAATAGGCATCTAATGTTAGGGTTAGACTAAGTCTTAGTTAGTTATGGTAAGTAGAGATTGAGTCTTAGTTAAAAGAAACATGCTAAGAATAGGTCCATGATGAGGTGTCTAGGTGATGTGGCTAGGTGAGGTGGTCAAGTGAGGATATTTATTAAATTAATTAAAATAATTAATTTAATTAATCATGTGCACTATGGGATATGAATATGTAAGGTATGGCTAATTTAATTAACGGGGCTATAAGGGTGGTATGACCTAATTTTGGTGTCTACACCTATCTTCTAAAACTTGTCCCAATAGTGGAAATTAGTGCATGGGTGGAATGTTTTTAGAGTAAGTCATGACATCTCCCCCTCAATATTTTTATATTTTTATGTAGAAGAACATGTGTATCTACCTATAGTGATGGGAAATAGGGCTCTTGCTTTATGTCAATAATGTTGGATCTTCTAATAACTCAACAATTGAAGAACTAATTCCATTAGAACCCACTTGTCCATTAGGAATCTTAGCAGTTTGATAGGGGCACCTATAAATCTAGGCATCCTGATGTATGTGAACATGGGGAACTGTAAATAGATAGATCCCCATTCCCTCATTTCCTTCCAAGCTTCATCAAAGATCCTTCAGTTATATAATTTTTTATCAAATAAATACAAGAGAACTATGAATAAGGCATCATTTACTCTCTAAAAGTGCTTAGGACCCTCTACCATTGTGAGTTGGGGATAATACTCATATATTTGAATTGTGTTCCTAGATCCCTTTAGATTTAATCCCAGATAATGTCTCATTCCTTATACTACCTACACAAGGTAGGATTTCATGAAGAAATTTCCCGGTTTAACATCGACAATTGAAAATAGATGTTATTGCTTATGTGTTCACCCCATCAAATAAGGTCCTTGTTTCTCTTGATTGTGGCAATGTAAAGGTACATCCACTCTTGGAACTCCCTAGAATAAGAGATACACATAACCATGCTCAGTAGTTTAATAATATCATTTACTTCTTAGATGAAGTCCAACCAAGGAATCGTCTTTGGAAATATAGATAATGAACTTTTAGTTTTAGCCAAATAGCTTTTGTTGACGACCCTTGTGCAAGTATCATTCTCTACAACCCAATGCTCTAGAGAAGACTCTGGGGAGATAGTGGCATATTATTTGACATCAGGGAGTTTCAATAGATCTTCAAAGAAATCATTATCCATCCTAATCACCATTGTGTCATCTTCATCTTTTATGGTACATGAGTTTTTGTCAAAGTGAGATGTTGTGGAAAACATGAATTCAAGACATTGCATGGATTGGGTAAATGTGGAAGTAAGGGAAAGCCCAATGTCAAAAATGGATTGCATCCATGGTTTCTTATTCAGAGCATTGACTCTTCCCTAAAATTTGGGCATATCAATATGCCCCAAGTCCGTATCCCCAATAGTATCAACATCAGATTAAATGTTTGTAGGGGGTGCTACTCCTTGATAGTCGTACTTCATTTTTTCTTTCTGTTGGATGATTAACCAAAAATTTCCCTACTAAAAATATCGAATCATAATTATGAAGTGAATGTTTGCAGAACAACTCCGTAAACTCAACCTAGACTTTCAAAATTCTAAAGCCCTCAAGTTCAAATTGGAATTTTTAACCTTGATGAACATCTCGAAACCCCAAAGTAGTAAACCTCTTATGCAAACTACCTTGGAACTCCCAAAACCTGAACTTCAAAAGTGGAAAACCCTAAAGCTCCAAAAAGAATAACCCTTGAAACTATAACCTCCCGAAGTTCCAAAGCTTTGATCCTCCAAAGCTTTGATCCTCCAAAGTTTTGAAAGGCTGAGGTTCTGAAATCTAAAGACCTTGGGCTCCAAAATACTATTCCAAAATAATAACTTATGAAAAGAAAACACAAATCTTTGTGCCTGCAATGAAACCTCAAAACTCTTAAATGTGGAAACTGGATTCTCTAAAGCTCCTCTTTTTCCGAAATACACCCTTCTTTCCTATTGTAAATTATCTTGAATTTCATACTTAAAAAGCAATGAAAACAACAAAGAAATAAAATCGATGACACAAATTTTAGGGAAAAAACTATGAGGAAGGAAACAAGATGAAGGATAGAAGATAAGAAAGGAGGAAATATAATGGAACAAGATCCCTAAAACTGGAATTTAAAACAAAACTTGTAAAAATTACCCAAAATGGTGAGAAAGTCATGAAAATATTGCTCCAAAAATCACCTTAGGGGTATGATTGGGTGGAAAGATTTGTCGGTGTGTCGATGTACTAATTCATCTAGTAAAAATGATAAGTAAAAACTTGCATATTTATAGGAGGGTGAAAAATAATTACATGCATCGACACATGTGAGGTGGTTGGGAATTTATTGACTTTAGAAATTATAATTTGGAGGTCGGGTACAAGCTGCATATAACATGCACTCTGGACTCCAAAGTCTGAAATTATGAAGTTATGAAATGATGAATGGGTAGAGTTTCAAAATTTGAGTTCGAAGTGCATGCACCATCCAACCTATACTTGAACCCGAAGTCTAAAATTATGGTGTAGAATCAAACTTCATATTTTGAAAGGGAAACTACGTGCAAAATGCACTATTAGTTTTGACTTCGGTTTTGAATTCCAATGGGATCATACTTTAGGTTTTGAAATTCAACACTAATTTTGCATGTAAAATATAGGTCACTTTCAAATCAAAATCTAGTGAAAAATGATGCCAAGGCAATTTTTGAAACAAATTTTCCAAAAAATGTCTAAGGAATGGGAAAGGAAAAAAATTGCAAGAAAATTTTCAAAATCCCTCCCAGCAAGGGTAACTTGTAAAGTTAATAGTACATGATGTGAGTCCTCATCCTAAGACTCCAAAATGCATAGTTTATTCCATCAAACAAGGGATATTTTCTTGTAGAAGTTTCACTTTGTTGACTCACCATTTAGTGCTTCAAAGGATCTCCTTTAGAGTGTTTAAAATTATTCAAAAGGACTCTACTCCTATACCATTTTTTGGAAGAAAAATGGACTAAAGGGGGGTGAATCATTCCTTTAAAACTTTAACCAGTTGTATTTAACTTGTATAAACCATTAATCATTTAACCATGCATTAGTGTGAGCTTAAAAACATAAAAAAATCATTCACATGAGCATAATCAAGAGAGAGTACACAAGAACACAATATGTAAGTGGGAAACCATCAAGAATGGAATAAAACCAGTGAAACTTGTTATTATTTTACTCAAACCAATAGACTTGCATGAATATGACACATCACACAAGATTTTTTTAGTGAGGCACCAATCCCACAAGGAGCACCATACCCTAGAAACCTTTGTTAATATTACTCATAAAAAAGGACTTACATGAATATTACTCGTCACATAATATTTTAATGGATGGTTAGTGAGGATATGTTGCTCAAACAAGTGATTGTGGTCTCAAATTAGCTATTCTCTCTCAAAACCTTCTCAAAAAAATATTTCTCCTAACTCACTCAATCCTTATTCTTCATGGGCTGATTAGATCAATTTCCCTTTTGCTCTAATTTTTAACCCTCCTCGGACATTCACACTCTCTCTTAACTATGTCTTGATTCCCTTAAACCTTCTTCAACTCTCTCTTAGGCTCATATTTTTCCACTCTCATAACTAGTTCAAAATGAACAAATACATGCACTTAATATACATGACAAGAACAACTCATAAACATAACAAGGATGTCCATGACCATAAAGGTCAGTCATAAAAAAACTAAAACAAACCTACACACTCATATAATATGTCACGAACTACCCATATGGTTTGGCAATGCATCAATACATCCCACAAGCACAACTAGGCCTAAAAGGCTAGTTTCTCCTTCATCGAGCACCCCATGATCTCTAAGGGCTTCATCGAGATTTATCATGCCTCCAAAGGATCCACACATATTAGAAGATACATCACAATGTCCTTCACAATCTTAGGGATTTCTATCCCATTTAATTTCTTCAAGTCAACTACCAAGTAAGATTGATTCCTACTCAAACTAGGCACCTTCAGGAACCATTCTACAACAATGAAGACCAAATCCACATAAAAGAAACTCAAATATGGCATGTTACCACTCAATGTAGGGTTCACTTTAAGAAGCCTATGGAAAAAAGGAGGTGGAAAATCCTGGTGAATATTCCTTTGGCTGCATTTGCCACAAAGGTGAATTTTTGTAGGTTTCTACACGAAATATTCACTTGGCCATTTTAAGAGAGAAAGTGTGAAAGTCACACAGTAGAGGTGGTGTTGACACCCACAAAATCACCTTGTTATCACACGACAACAAAAATGTTTTTGATAGGCATCGACAACACCTTGTTGTCGTGCAACAAAGAAAATTTTTGTTGGCGGGCATAAACAACGCCTTGTTGTCACGCGATAATAAAATGTTGTTGATGCACGTCAATAATCATGAAACCCTAATTTTCCCTATAAATACCAACACGGCCCCTCATTTTCACATTCTCCTTTCTCGGATACCAATTTTTTTCCTTCTTTAAGAACTTCTTGCTACAGGTATCATACGTTGACATCAATCAAGTCTCCACATCACCACAATTGAAGTCATGGCTTCTTGTGCCCAAGGTGAACCTCAGGATCCAACACCCAGAGCCTCCAAGGGAAAGATTCAATACAGAAGTGCTATGTGCCCCCACATAAATGCAGTTATGGAAATGAATGTAGAATACAGGATTCAATAGTAGCATCTGAATTCCAAGGGCTTGTTAGCATGCCCTAGTTTGAGGTTGACCATTAGATTCTTAACTACCTACTTTCGTCCTACAATACAAAACAATAATTTTACTATTACATTGGAAGATCGGCATACATTCTCCTTCGGTGTCAAACATATTGATATCCATCAATTTACATGCCTCCCTTTTTAAAATGTGCCGATATTAACAACCAAAGTAGTCCTCATTTAAAATGATAAGATTTTCCTTGAATCTATTTATCGTTTCAATGTTGATTGTAAGTGTAATTTTCTCTCATTTGAATTTTTTTATATTAATTTAAATTGATATTAATTTTGATGAATTTTGTAGCTCATGTTAGCAAATCAAGATGAGGATTGGATATGCAAGATGTTTCACACCACTTTCTTGTTGACTTGTTTTATTTGTTTCAAGCCAGAATTATTATGTAGGGTCAAAAACTAACATTCCAAATTGGGTTGTTGCATACATTCTTGCAACAATTGGAAATAAAAAATTTTACTAGTGCACATTTCTATCTAACAAGATAAAGGCTGACATTACCAATGCATCAATTTCATAAAAACTAGTTATTCATTCCACAAACTATCTCCTAGATCTTTATTATGAGGCTTATTATAATTTAAAAGATGAACCAACTCCAACTTGCACAAATGAGACGATGAAGAATTTGTCAATTCCACTTGAAGAGCAATAGGTAAATAGTTCATATTCCATCTTTACCAAGGGTAGTATTTTTTATGTTTTTCTCATTCTGATCGAATCTTTGTGTACTAATATAATGTAATTCTGATTGAATCTTTTCTGTATGCAGAAAATATTTCTGGAGTCACTTCCATGAAAAAAATTACATCGAGAGGAAGAGGCCAACAACATGTTGAGGCCTCGGAGAATCACAATCTGAAATCAAATTTCACTCATCAGCTGATGCCCAAGTATTTGCATTAACAAAATGATAGAGACATAATACCCTTAACATTCAAAGTAGGGTTGTTTACATTTTTATTTTACCATTTAATGATTTACCATATTGAATTGACATGTAGTTCCTGCACTTGTAGGGACTTTGGACTACACGCGTGCTTCAAAGCAAGCATCACCAACTCACTTGGTACAATCTCGTGTAATTTTTGAATCTCAACAACAATTACCACCATCAGCTCTAACTGAAACAATTAAAACTCGGAATATCCCCTAAAGTTACACAATCAATTTGTACCACAAAAAAATCCCACTCAACAAGGTATGAATTCATTTATTTTGTGATTTTTTTAATACTTTTACATATTATTTAGTAATTACTAATGATTTTTTTCTTTGTTCAAATTTGATAGAAATCCTTTGTCTTCTACTCAAAATATGCAAACCCCACCTACTCAATCAACCCCGCAATTACGATTCAAAATGGCAACCAGAGGTTCAAGACAAAATACCAGTGGTAAACTCATGTTGTTGATTCTAAACCGTAGCAGGACACTAAACATTCCCTTGTCATTCGCTATTCCGACCCTCTCTCTCGTTGGTTGTCCCACTGCAACAGGGAAATCAGTTTTGAATCAAATAACTTTAGATGAAGATTATTTGGGCATTGATAGCAGTGACCCAACTAGTTTTTTCAACACACGTGATATGATTCAGGGCCAACGGTATATTTCCATCTCAATGTACTTTTAAATTTATTTAAATTTTCAACATTTCAATTTCAATTTTAATATTAATTTCTATTATTGCTATTAGGATCAGTGCTCCCAAAAGTAAAAATATGCAACAGACATTGCTCAACCTGAAAGATGCCATACTTCTCCTTCAAAATCATCCTCTTCTAATATAGATAGTGATGACTTGCCAACATTTCCTTTGGAGAACTTGATTGGCTATGATTTTCAATCCCACATGAATGAATTTATCACACCTCAAATTAGTGAGCTCATTCAATGGGAGCGAAGGGAAAAATTATTAATATCTGAGATAGTAAGTCGTTATGATAACCATTGGCAAAGAGAGAGCTTATTTGCTATAGTAAAAAATCAACCTGCGAAGATGGATGCATTATTCATCAGAGATAAAAGTGGGATTGTCACATATAACAACACCTATAATGACAATATTTTAGATAAAGTATTAAACATATTGGAAAATATCAGTGTTGAGGCCCAGCCTATTTCAATAAATGGTATAAGGAAAAGGATATGGTGGCGATTGCAAATGCCAAAAGAGATAGAGCTATCATAAGTATAATCAGTTTGAAAAAATATTTTTTATTAATTTCAATAAAAATTAGTTTTTTAATATGTTTAATTGAATTCACTCTTTTTGTTGTAGCTGAAATATGAAAATTTAAATATTCAAGCTAAGGTGTTCCAAGTTCACTTGGAAATGGCAAAGAACAATTTATCCGTAGTAATTAAGATGAAAGAAAATATTGTTTTGGTTAACAAACAAAACAATACACTTAAGTGGATAATTAAAGAGAAAGGCTACAACCTTTAGATTTTATTCAAAGAAAAGGAAGCAGCAGATCCTTCTTTGACATATCATGGATATGATACAAAGGAAGAAGAAGCAATCATAAAAAACCTAGACATGACTATTGAGGATATGATTAGTTTGGGGATAATTGAGGTAATGAATACAGTAGGGTCTGGTGAAAATGTTAATGATTGAGGCTTGAGGATTAGGGAACCTCAAAATTGAAACTTTAAATATTTTATATATAGAAGAATGAAATTTGATACTTGAATATTTGTTTAATTTGAATTTTGGATTTAAAATTTATGCAATATTATCTCTTCTTGCAATGATGGTCATAGTTACATTTATCATTAGATGTGGATGTTTGGATAATGAAATTAGAGTAGATGTGGTTATAGTTATTATCCATTTATTCATTTAGAATGTGGTTTTATGTGGACATTAGGTGTGGATGTCTGGATAATGAAATTAGAGTAGATATGGATGATGATGAATTGTACATGACTAGATGAATTATATGTTGTTATATTTTTATATAGAACTTCTATATTGTATATGGTGTTTATGTTTGATGGATAATCATGATTCATGGATTTAAACTTTATGCAATATTATCTCTTCTTGCAATGATGGTCATGATTACATTTTTCATTACATGTGGGTGATGACATCTAATATGTTTGATGACATTAGAATGGATCATCCATTTATTCATTTAGAATGTGGTGTTATGTGGACATTAGATGTGGATGTCTTGATAATGAAATTAGAGTAGATATGGATGATGATGAATTGTATGTGACTAGATGATGATAATGGATAATTGTTTTAAGAAAATTAAGAATGTGGTGTGACAGATACATCTTAATACAGTAAAATCTTCTTCTCTCTATTTTAAATTTCGAACTCTTTAATATGTATATTGTTTCTTCACATTTATTTTCAAACCTTTATATTGAATTGAAATGAAAAATCTCAAAGAAAAAAAAAAAGAATATGGTATGACACAGATATCTTAATATGGTAAAATATTCTTCACATTTAAAACTATGGATAAGATAGGGTTTAAGGTACCTCTTGTCTTCTTGAGAAAGATAGATGACCTTTGATTCTTGAGAATTCAACACAAAAATGGATAAGGATTAGAATAAAAATGGGTGAGTTGCCTAATAATCTCAATCCCAAGAAGCGAGAGCTTCCTTGGATGGATGTCAACCCATGTTTTTCATAAACATCAATGAAATGAAGAGAAATTAAAATGTAGAATCCAGATCTAACCTAAGAAAATTAAAGCAAACCAAAACCTATTCATATCGAAGGTGACACAAATATCAAGAATGCACTACGAGTGGATGGAAACTATACCAGGACACTAAGCATGGCAGAATATGTAGAATCTAGATTTGAGCTTTGAAGACCTTACAAAATACAACATCAAAGTGGTTTGAAAATTAAAAATACCAATGAAATAAATCTGATTTTAATAAATAATAGTATTTGAATAAATGTAAATATACATACCTGTAACATCTTTGATGATAACTACAGATCAAAAATAGCCTCCTCACTATCAATATTTGCATCTACAGAATTACAATGGTATTTATGTAAAACTATAAATAATTAAATTAGAATCTATTAATATGAAATTGAATAAATAAGAACAGTTAAAGTGTAATGTCAAGGTGATACCTATTTAAAGCTAAAACAATCCATTTTCAATAGCTTCTTTGTATTCAATATTTACATCCGTAGAGTTTGACGATGCACCCCTTCCAGTCTCATTATTGAGATTACTTGGACTTGTAGTAGTATTATTTACACCTCTTATTTCGAAAAGGGAATTCCAATGCGTAATATCTCTGTCAAAAGGAAAGGTTTCCAAAGAGTAGTGAGAAACATAACACCTTATGCAAATTTCAATATTTTTATCCAACCTATTTCTCAGTTTTGATTTAATAAAAGATAAAGCACTGAAAAACTCTTTCATCCTCCACGATCCCAAAATCATTGTTTGGCACAACTCATACAACTGAAAATATTCACTGATGTCTTCCTGTAACACACTACTTTGGTAGATTTTTCGCCAGAGCCTTGTAATAGCACCACTCTCTAAAGGTTTGTCTAAGAGTTTATATTGTGACCTCATTGTCATTGCAAAATTAGTTGATTGAGTCTTTATTAAATCAACATTCAGTATACCTTTTATTTCAATACCCTCGACCTCTGATGTCTTGCTGAAATGATCCAATATTGTACCCATGTATTTATGGAAAATCTTACTTATAAAATCAGCATGACCACCTTCTGTATTCCAAAAATTTGGATTCATCACACCCATGGCTTCAAGAATTTTGTCTTTGCTGAAACGTTCTCTAATTTATGATGCTAAGGATTATGTAATTTTTCGAGTTTTATTCTTGTTTCAATTACTATAGAATCAAATAGATTTCGTGTCACATGAACTTCTTCTTTTTCCATTGATGTAACATCTTTACTTTTTTGTAGAATGTGCAGTGGTATCTCTTTCCCACTAACATGGATACAAAGGTGATCATGGATATTAAATCTCAAAAATTTATTGGGATGGTTAAGATCCAATAAAACTTTCCAGTTATCAAAAATAAGTGTATCAAAACTATCCAAGGAAGTGTACAGGGCATCAAGACTCATACATACCATTTTTCTCATCCGTATAAAATCAACAATATAGATTAATCTCCCCTATGCATGCTTCATCAATGTATTGATCTCCTGCAACATTGGAAGAATGCCTACCAATGTAAGAAATGTCTCCAAATCAGTTAGACAGAACAACAAGTCCCTCGCCCTGTCAATTTCATGATGATATTTGTGCATGAAACCAACCAATGAAGGATACTCCTCACACACTCTGCATGTAGGCTCATACAAAGAAATCCACCTTGTCTCAACATCCTTCAATTTTTTTCCATCTGTAATTCCTATGGAAAATTTCTGAAACTCAAGAAATCACTTTGGGTTGCTTGCCATATAGGCATGCAGTTCTCTTATAAGGTCTTCTACTTTTGCAACATTTTCATAGTTGCTAATGATTTTATATGCTAAATTCATTATGTGAGCCATACAATGAATTGCTAGCATATAAGGGGTCACTGATGTTTGCAATCGAACACACAACCTAGTTTTATGACCCTGCATGACTGATGCACCATCTGCTCCCACACATACCAACTTCATAGAAATTTCATTAGTAGTCATGCCAACAATTTATTTCAAAAGAGAAATAACTAGTTTATATAGGTTTTTGCATTGCAATTTTCAACCATTTTCTAAACACCCAACAGATGTAGAGTCCTCATATGATTTTCTAAAGTATAAACATGGATACATACCCATGCGGTGTTGTCAACAACTATCACTTCATCAATTGACAAAGAGATAAACTTTGCATTTTTACACACTCTTTCAAATCTTCCTTCTCAATCATAGCAAGGCATTTAGCCATTTCCCATGCATTGTTGTCTGACCAATGAGACTAGGAACATTCTACATTCTATTATATTGATACAAAATTTTTAAATCAATGAAATCTAAAATTGGTCTTCCTTTCTTAAGGATGTGGAATAAAGTAGAAAATTATATGAGTTTAGCACACAAATTTGATTGATTCATCTTACTAATTTACGATGTGATCATTCTACCATTTTCAACGAGAAGTCTATGTCTTTTCTGATCTGCCTCATATTTTGCTACATATTTCACATGCATGCATTATTTTTCAATTTTCCATCTGTGTGTTTTTATTTTCTAGCCATCTTCCCTTGTTACAGTGAAATATTGTTTTCCACAGTGTTTTTCAATTGTGTCCAACTTCAGTTGCATTTTTTTGCCTTCCCAATTTCCACGTACATATTGTACATGTACATTCCAATGAAATTTATTCAGAATTAGTTGGTTGTACAAGTTCTATAAATGGAAATTTTGCATCCCAGTCAAACTTGTATGTCCTCCCAAGTGTCCACATATTCTTGTTCATTTTCACAAGTTTTACTTTTACGTGCAGATCTTTTAGGAATATCACAATCATTAGGTTTCCTTTTCCGTGAACCACTATTTACATTTGAATTTTGTGTTGCATTTTGCACTCCTAGTTACACATCAACAGGAATATCTTCAAGCTCTACCATCTCAACTGGAATATCTTCAAGCCCTGACATTGTATCATTATAGGTGTCATTTTCCTAATCTTGAAAGCGAATGCATGTCCACTTCAATAACACCTTGCACACAGTCTATGCTCAGATTGATTTCAATTGGATTTCTATGGGTGTTAGTAGTTTTGATATCTAAACCAACAAAGTTTCCAAAATACTTTAATAGAGACTTGTTACGTTGTGGAGTTTGTTTTCATGTGAGAAAGTGTTGAAGACTATACACTAAGAGTCTTGTACACACTTTCCACAGTTGTCTCACCGAGGTTCGAGGTGGGCCGGGCCCCGAGCGAGTGTCTAGGGGTGTAGCCCCCAAAAAAATTTGGCCTTAAAACATTCCCGATATACCTGGAAACATGCTTTTCTCATATGGGTGATATTTTTGACCCATAGGTTTATGAGATGATTTTGGCCCATGGTTTTGATACCCACGCTTTGTAAAACTTCTTTCTTAAGAAATTGTCTACTTATATAGTTTTATGCATTTGGTATGTAAAAATGTAACATTACATATGTGTTTGTTGAGAATAGCTACAAATTGTATTGAGAGAGTGGTGGTTTGTAATAAAATCGAGCAAGTGATTCTTGGTGGACATAGCCCAAATTGGGTGAACCTCATTAAATAATATCTCTTTGTGTTATGTTATTTTATTCTACACTTTTATTTGAGATCTGTAATATTTTCTACATATTAGTTTCTACTGTTGTGATTATGTGAGGGATTATTCTACATATTTTATCCCTTATTTCCTAACAAGACTTTCAAGTTTTTTTGTAACTTGTTGGGTGTTCTGAGCACTAACAACTTCCACTATTTTGAGTGTGATAAATTTGAATAAGATAAGATCCTAGCCATCTATCAACAAACACACCTTGTTATACATCAACAACAGTTCCTTGTCAAGCGTCGGCAATAGGAACTTAATCGCATGTCAAAAACAATTTCCTACCACGCTTTAGCAAAGAATTCTTATTACACATTAGTAGAGAGTTCTTGTCATGCATAAACAGAGAGTTCTTGTCACATGTTAGCAGATATTTATTTTCACACATCAACAAAGAGTTCTTATCTTGCATCAAAAGAGATTTCTTTTCACACATCAACATATATTTCTTGCCATGTGTCAACATAGTCTTCTTATCACATGTTAGTTGAGCGTTTTTTCGAAAAAATGTACTTTGTGTATTGGCCTCTTTTGCTTCACAAGTTTGGTGTACTTGATAATATTTTAATAAAAGAGGTAGGCGAAGCCAACCCCTACAAAAAATTAAACTATAATTTTTAGGCGAACATGTTAATGACCCACACTAGACAATTTACCTTTTCAATTTATTCTAAAATGGAATATTCACCAAATTACAAATATTAACCACTAAAAAAATCCCTAATTCAATGTAAATCCATTGACCTTAATATCATCACCAAGCATGTTATACCTCATGAATCAAGTAACAAAGCTAATAGAACAACTTCTCCCTTCAAACAACTTGATCTACCCGAAACCCATTTTAGAAATGGGAACTTATTGTACCCTTGGAGAGACTTTCAAGATTTTTAATGAATGGAACATGATAATATTTCATTCCTCTTCACTCTCTAATATATGGGACATCAATCAATCCAAACTATTAGTCTTCCATACCAATCTTTAGACCAAATTAGTGTTATCTTGAACCATTCAAACTAGGTCAACTTGTGACCTTCTTCATGCCACCTCAATTAAATTAAATATATAAATAGACACTTGAAACACACAAAATTTTATGTAAATAACACCTCCAAGACCATCAATCATCATCACAAAGTCTAAAAGTTCCTAAGAGTACTTATTCAGTATGACCGTTAAAACTACAATTTAGACCCAAAAAATAATCTTCCTATTTTGACTAGTGTAGACCATCAAAATACTTCACCAAGATCTAAATCACTTCAAACATGTAGCATTTCTCCCCAAAAATTATAACACCAATTTAGTCATAGGGTCTAATGGAAAATATGAGAGAAAACTAAATTTTCGTAGAAACTAACATATTTGAGTCACTTCATTGGTATGTCATGATCTCAAACCACCTCCATATGAAATTTTAGAGAGTCCTCTCCATCCTATAATCATCAAATTTTATCATCCAATCCATCTTGGGCTCAAACAAATAATATTTCCTCCATCGCTATAAAACTAGGGTTTAAGAAGGGTTTTGACCAACATACCTTCTTAACAATTGTTCATAAATGTTAGGACCTCATTTGATCTCATTCCAACTTTGAGATATTATTAAACCTATTACTTAACATATTTTAAAGGAACAAGGTCCCATGTAAATGTTACATGTTCCAACCAAGAATATTTCTCTCACTTGAAGCTGGAAAATGCACTCTCTTGAGATTGATATGACCAAAAACATCATAACTTGTGAAAAATTCTTCATACCAACCTAAATTTTTCCCACAACACCAAGAAAACCTCTATTATAATCTCCTACCCTCACTTTATCATAAATATATATTCATCTTCTCAAACACTAGGACTTTCATAACTAGGTCTTAGGATTTAGGTCTAGTTCAGACCTAGACAATAAAAAAACCACCATACCTCTATGTCTGAGTTCTCCAAAAGGACCTAACACACTTGAGACAACATGTCTCATATATCTACATGTCCTAATAATATCACATATCTCTACAAATCACTCTCATGCTCTATTTGGCATCCAAGCACCTAGATTGGGTCTAGATGATCACCTGCAAACCATACTCAAACATGTACATGTACTCTAAGACTCATATGAGTGTCTCAAAACAATCTCCTCATACTCTCCATGCCTTTACCATGCTCATCCATCTTCCTTGTTCCTTCATTCCATTATACCAAGCCAACTTGCAGAATAAGCCTCCTAATTAGGCCATCTTGACCAAATAACTTGCATTATTACCACTCATGCACACTTGTGCACACCAAAATTCATGTACCACATCACTACATGCATGTTTAATCATTTATGATATCATCATCAAACTCTATTATATCACCATCATGTTTCTACAAGTCACTAGTTCACTCAAGAAATCATCCCTTGTTAGGTAATCTCAATCCCGACACCATGAACTCATGCCAAACCTTGAATTTATATGTCATCATCACTACAAGAGACATCTTACACTTTTCATCATCCTCATTTTTCATTAATAATTATTTTATATCAATGAAAACATAATCACTCACATGCAAACATATCATGGGCACATGTGTCACAAATATTGCAATACATTGACACCTTCTATGTGGACTACTACAAAATTGGATAGTCTCAAACACCGTGATTTTTATGGAATATCTCATAATTAGAGAGTAAAACATACACACTCCTATGTGGGTATTTATTCTTCATATGTACCTCTACATCACATTTTGTGCACCAAATTCCACTACGAGTGTCGTGTGTTGAGTTAGAAGATAATGTTTCTAGCTAGGTATCCATGGCTGAAATACAAGCTTCAAGGAATAGTCTTACTCTAGTTTCTATGATTCCAAATGTATTTATCTGTAGTGGTTCCTCTAAAGAATCATGCAGGTATGTGAACATTTTATTTGATAACGCTCTTTAAAATGGTGTCATCAATCCCTACACGAACCATTGTGCATGTTGACTATGATGGATGTCATATGAAATCTTAGACAATAAGGTTTTGAAATATGAGTCATATTCTTTGACACTTTCAAACAAGCCTTGTTTAATGTCCTTAAGCATGATGATAATCTATTCTTTAAACTTAGGTATGTGGAACTTAGCTAAAAAGGTGGCATGCAATGTATCATAGTACACTACCATATGATGTGGGTCATATTTCTTGTACATGTTATGCACGCACCTTTGTAATGTTGTTTTGAACTAACTCACCTTTTTCCCGAGGATTTTATTCCTTTGGCCCTCCATAAAAGTTCACACTTGTGCATGTGCTCTATTACATCTTTCACACCTCAATATTCAGTAAGTGGAGTGACATATCAAAGAATATATGAGGGGTTGTTGTGGTGGTATATTACTTCTCTATCCTATATTACTTTTGATTATAGGAGGAGAAGATCCTAAAATTGAACCACTAATAGAGTTACCTCCCTCGGGGAGGACCAGAGACTCCCAAGCCTCCTGTTGTTACCTAGGACCTAATAAATTGTTTCTTTGTGTCACTATAGTAGAGATAAATTGTACACCAACCATTTTCTGGTATCCTACCTATGGGATTATTATCAATGGGTAAATTGTCATCATTCTATTGAGACATTACACCTACCAAACTACTCCCAAAAATGTTTTTATCCATACATGGAATCTTGTTGCGTTTCCTTAATCTATTGCACCTCTGATATGATATTAACACATATATTCCCGTATCTCATCCCCAATGTGGCGATCCTCAATTACCTTATTTCTCCATGTCAATGTGATGATATTATATAACAAGTTCCAGATTTTTAACACCATGTACAAGGAATAGAAGTGCAGGGTGGGTTATATGTGCACCAATAGTTCTTATTATTTCATCAAAATCATCATAATTTAATGTCGAGGGGTCCTTCTGTTGAGTTTCCACAATATCTATGGGACATGGTCCTAGGGCCCCTTGCATTCTGTAGGGTTCTCATCACTTCTATCGAGCCCCATACCTCTAAGTAGTAGGGCCTCTTCAACTACCCTCTCTCGCACATCATTATATCTATGCATTATCTCTTCTTTATCTGTGTCTTCCAATTGGCCTAGTGTCATCCTTCCCAAGCTATTCCTTTCCCCCTGATTAACTAAAATTAAACTAAACTATAAGTTATAATAACAACTAATCTAATATAGGAGGACTAAAACAACTGTAAAAATTCATTAGAACATAATGGAATAATTGTAAATAATTATAATAAATGAAATAAAACCCTAAGTATACAAGGATGTAAAGAGAAAGGACTTAGCTGATTGCTAGATATTGTTGCAATTTGTCACAAGTCTGACTATAGATTCCAAGAGTGGTAATGATCACTCGAAGTCATGTAAAGGCGAGATCCGGAAGATATAAAGATACTGCATTACCCAGGAAGGTACTGAGGTGCCACCAGGGCACCCTAGTTTTCATAATAAGTGCCATAGTCTCTATAAAAGATCAAAATCTAATTTTGGAAGTGTCATGAAAATAACCTAAAATATTCTCTATCTCACACATTGGATCATCTCTGAGATTTTCCATATGTATGAAATAATGCAAGGTGAAGGAATAATCTGTAAAAGACAAAGAAGTATCAAACCCCTAAAAATAAAAGATGCAAAATGAATGGGTCGAATGGCCTTAGATGTCATAACAATGGGCTTACTAATATGAGTGTTGTACTAAATTTTGAACCGAAATGTAGTTACGGTGTGTGTGTGTGTGTGTGTGTGTGTGTGTATTTATGTTTTTCCTAGGTGCTCCCATGCGGTCGTACTTTATGAAATAGCGAGCAATAGCTAAATGTAGAAAATGCAATAGTATGTGTGTATGAAATAGAATAAAATCCCCCATATGCTATGTGTGTTGAAGCATATCTCCTAGCCTTGATGCATGGAAGTATATGGATGCAACTCTATATGGAGTGATAGTAGTAAGTGATGTTAATACCCTCATTATGGTCTCATAACTTTATATTTATAGGGTTCTCTTGCTCTAATTTTGTAATTAACCCGACATGGCCAACTAGGAAAAGATAAGGATGAAAAATGGCTAGAAAGATCCCAAAAAGAGGTGGGAAAGTAAAATAAGGATCGGGGTGCCCCGTGGGACCAGGACACCTCGAGGTGCTTCATTACAGGTCTTGATGCCCCGGTTTCGGCTAAAATGATGGGACAATGATGAAATAGCTGGGCATGCATTGAAAATACGTGGTAATGATGAAATAAAATGAAAAAAATAATATGGCCAAAAGGTGGGATTAATTAGTACTTTCCTCACTTGAGAACCCTCTAAATAATAGTATGATACTAGGCTAAATAATTCCTAAAGTGCATGATTTTGTGACTACATTTTTCCCCACTTTATGTTGGTGAGAGGAACGCTCGATAACATAAAGTAGATAGAAGATGCGTACTTTATATCCATATAGAGTCTAGTAGAGGCGTGTTGATGGATTATACTAAAGCATCGGATGACAAAAATAAAAAAGTGGAGCGTGGATTCTAAAGATGAAAAATGCACATAAAAAATGATGAGAGTGGACCTAGGGTGAAACACGTGTGTAGCTACTACGGTGTGTAGTGTGCTGCATGGTTAGTAAAGGTAAGAGCTGTCGTGGTGTGTTTTCATTATGCTTTGTCATTGTCATTATTGTTGTTTCCCCATATTTGACTACTTGTTTCTCATACGATTGGACTGCAAGGAGAAAATGATCAAGTCGTCAAATATATATGTATGTAAAAATGTTGTAAAAATACACATGTTTTTAGAAATGTGTAAAATACGTAAATGTAAAATATGGGAAAATGAAAGTGTAAATGGAACATGTGCACCTAATCCATGTTGAGAGAAAAGGGTATAAAAGGATATCATGTACTATTGTGAGTTTTTGGGCAATCTCACGTCACCTGGCTGAATAAGTGTGGGAGGAAATGCTCTGTCCTCAAACTCTAACCACTTATGCTGAAATGTGTTAAGAGATCTATGTATCATCTTGGTTTTTTGGGTGACCTAATGCCAACTGGTTGAAGTAGTGTAGAGAGGCACACCCATTGTAACCCCCAAGCCTATAACTACTTCCTAGAAATGCCAAAGGACACCATGTCTTGTAAAGGCCATTGTGTATGGAGTTCATAGACTAGTATAAACTCACTCATTGTATGTAAACCCATAATCCCAAGGGTGAAAATTTCATTGTAATGAACCGGTGTAAATACATTGTGTTAGTTTTAAAACCCTCAATGATACCCCCTCTTTAGGGGTGCATGTGATGTCACTAAAAGGAGAATGCAGCCCTAAAAGAGGACCTAACGCACTCTAACCTATATAACTCTTCTTTGCAGGGGGAAAGGGAAAATGATTGGTAGAAACCAAGGTGTGCACAAAAGGGGATGGCTATCCAAAAAAGTGTTAGTCTGAAAACACATGCATACAATAAGATAAGTGTAAAATATGTAGACAATGTAGTAACTACCAAACAAAGTAGTGTAAACACGCAAGAAAACAAGTAGACCACAAAAATTGGGTTGCAAAAATGAGACATCACTCATGATGTTGCAAAGACACACAATTCTAACATGACCACAAACAAAAAACAAATGTACACATAAGAAAAGGGAAAATCTTACATATAATGACAAACAATGGAAGATAAGTATAGAAAAATAAAAAAGTAGTCATGGAACATGTAATCTTGCAAAACAAGTGTTGCACATGGAACACCTATTAACATGTTAAAGCAATAACCAATATGTCAAAGCATGTATAATCAAGTAGATATAAGATGCTAAGTACAAAATGAAACAATAACACCTAGATAAGATGAATGTGGATGCCCTCAGTGACCAATATAGGAAGGGAAGAAGGAAAGCATCCATGCCACGTGTAAGATTCCTGTATCTGCAGTCACACTAAACAAATATGTGAATGTGCATGTGTATATGATATGGATAATTAGATATAATAAATTGGCCTAACATGTGTAGTAAAGTGATCATGTAAAGCACTAGCAAGAAAAATTAAATTCCCCAAGACATTGCAATATGTTGTGGATGAGTGGAATGAAATCTAATATGGATGATAGGTGAAACATTCCCCAGAGTGTATGGAAGTGTATCCAAGGAGGTTAATTTTTCCACCTCAATGGTAAAAATGAACCATAAACGAGTGTGCATCATTAGGAAATGATCAAGTAGTGTTTTGTGTGTCTAGCACACTGCAATGAGTGTGTATAAGTAAATGATGATGGGATGTGACATATGGAGACATGTGCATGGACCTTATAGAATAAGCGTATACTAGGATTATATGAGATGAGGCTGTGGAGTGTGATTTAGCCCTAAGCGTATATCACTATAAGATAAATGGGTGAGTGATAATTTAACCCTAAGCGTATATCACTATAAGATGAAAGGATGAGCAATAATTTATCCCTAAGCATATATCACTATAATATTGAAGGAAATAGGTGAAAAATTTAACCTAAAGTGTATGTCACTACAAGATGAAAGGAAGGAGTGGTGATGGAACCTAAAGTGTATACCATTACAAAGTGATAGAATATGTGACGATGTAGCCTAAAGCGTATGTCAAGTAAGGTGGAAATGTCACATGAGGAAATATCATATGGTGAGTGTAAGGTCTATTTGATTGGGAAAACCTCGGCTAGCCTATGGAAGTCGAGGAACTAAAGTGCATCATGGGGTGGTGAGCGCGGTCGTAGAATAATGTAGTGTATGTAGTAATGAAAAAAGGACTATAGGATAAGTAGAATATATAAATGCATGGTGTAAATAATGTAATGTAGAATTTTTATAGTGTATATAATATGTAATGTGAAATATACGATGATAGGTGTAGATAAGAATGGAGTATGTAATAATAAAATGGGAAGCTATTCCCATATGTAATGTAATCTAGTGTAGTATGTAGGATGTATGTGGAAGTGTGCAGTGTATGGCGGTACTATGTATAGGTTATGCATGGATAGCCTAATAATGTATGTGGTGTGTAGGGTAAGGAATAGTATAATGTAGAATGTAGGGATGAATATAAAACTAGATGCATAGGTAATGATGACTAGTATAGTATATAAAAATGTATGATATGAAAATGCACAATGTATAATGTGACGAAGTGCATAGATAGTGTAATGAACGTAATGTGGAGATGAGGACTAATATACTATAAAATAAGCATAGAATGAATGGTGTATGATGAAAAATCTATGATGGAATGCAATTTATAATTCCTAAGATGTAGTGTGTGGGGTTCCGTTTGACGGTAATCCCTCAATAGTCAATTGTGAACCACAACACAAGAGTGCATCATTTGGTAACAATGGTGCTAGAATGTATGATGAGTATGCCTATGTAAGAAGATGGAAAAATAACAATGTGTGTATTCTAGAAGGGGGTGAGATGTCATGCCCCCCATGTATATGATAACGTGTGTACTATGTAATAAATGATGTATAGGGGTGAAAATCTATGATGGATTTCACTTAATTGATGATGCGTAAGGAGTATTACATATTTGTGTATGTATAGGTGGTGATGTAATGGATAAGTACAAGATAAAACGAGGTTATTTATGGTAAAATACCCCTCAACAGTCATATAATAACCCCAAGAATATGAGTTTGTCATCAAGAAGGTAGAGTAATAAGAGTCACCTACCAAAGGCCAAGTTTACGCATGGTGGGACCTTGTTGGAAAAAGTTTGTAGTAGAACTAGGTGGTGGTAGTGAAAGTTAAAATGTATTGTAAACACTAGGAGGATTATTTTCTTTGAAAAACATAATTGGTTGGAGTTTCGATTTGGAAAGAGGCCATGTTTCACTGAGTCTCAAGGGATACTTGCTTAGGTTTATTGGGTAATGTAGTAGATGACCTAGTAGGAGTGGTTTGTGAACTAATTTTGATAGGTGATTTCCTCTTTTGACTTGTGGATACCATAGGTGATTTCTTAGGTGGCACTTGACTAACCAAAGAAGGTGTATGAGAAGTAGTATAGTGATGCTCAGTAAGTGGAGAAGAAGCAACATCATAAATAGGAGATCCATGGGATGGAACAATGGTATTTTTATGACTAGGAGAAGAATCAGTATGCTCATGTGATTGATTATCAACATCAAGCATGTAATGAGTGAGAGAAGTATCTAAAACCTCCTTAGAAAGAGTAGAGGGAGGATTTCTAATATTAGTAGGTCTTTGATTAGATGGAGCTTGACTAATCAAGGAAGGAATAGACTTAGGATTCCATGTGGGTGTGACCTTTAGAAGGGGATGTTGTGTATTAAATGAAATAAGACCTTAACACATAAGACTTTGGATTAGGTGATGCAGAGTGTGGAAATCATTTGCATTATGTCCATTGATTCGATGATAATTGCAATATGGATGACCTAGATATTTTGTTAATCAACAAGGAGAATATTAATGAGTAGGTGGTAGAGTGATCAACTGATGACTAAGGAGTTGAGTAAGGATTTCATGTGGCGTGGTATTATGCTCAAATATAAGAGGCTCAGGAAATGGCATGTCTTGAGGTTTAGCTAGATGACATGTAGTGGACATAGATTGCATATAATATGTAGAAGGAACACAAACATGTGATTGAGAAGCATCCTTAAGTTGTTGGATTTCAGATCTAAGAGATGTGATCATTGATTCCATAGATTGCATAGAGGATGTATGTGATTGAGAAGCATCCTTAAGTTGTTGGATTTCATATCTAAGAGATGTGATTATTGATTCCATATATTGCATAGAGGATGTATACGATTGAGAAGCATCCTTAGATGATTGACCTTCAGATCTAAGAGATGTGATTGTGGATTCCATGACATCAAAATTTACATGTAAGGCCTGAATCGAGTGTAAGATGGATTGGTTAGATGGAGGGTCCTCAAAGTTAGGGTCAACAAAGAAACAATGAAGCATAACACTTAATTCATGCAGAGGAATATTGTCATCATAATACTAGGTGTCTTAGGTGCTTTAGAAAACATCCTGGTAAGCGGGATGTTTCTTAAGAAAATCAAATAAGGTGACTTGATGACCCATGATAGGAAAAATGAGGATCCTAAGTGTGAAGAGAGTTGCATTCACGAAAATTATTAACTAAAATTAAACTAAACTTTAAGAAAGTATAATAATAGTTAATCTAATATAGGAGGACTAAAACATTGTAAAAATGCACTAGAACAGAATGGAATAATTTTAAATAATTATACTAAATGAAATAAAACCCTAAAGTATGCAAGGATGTAAAGGGAAAGGACTTAGTTGATTGTTGGATACGGGGCAAGTTGTCGTAGGTCTGACTATAGATTCCAGGAGTAGGAAAAATTACTCAAAGGTCTCATAAAGGAAAGATCTGGAAGATATAAAGAGATTACAAAGCCCACGAAGATATTGGGGTGCCTGCAGGGTGCCCTGATCTATAGAATAGGCTCCCTGGTCTCTGCAAAATCTTAGAATCTAATTTTGGTATTGTCATAAAATGCCTTGAAATATTCTTTTGTCTGGCGCACTAGACATATTGAGTTGTGCGATGTATGAAATAATGGAAGGTGAAATAATGACCTGCAAAAGAAAAATAAGTCTTAAAACCCTAAAAATAAAAGATGCAAAATGAATGGGTTGGACTGACCTCTTCTACCACAATAGTGGGCTTACTAATATGAACATTGCACTACATTTCATACCCAAATGTATATTTGGTGTGTGTGTGTGTGTGTGTGTGTGTGTGTGTGTGTGTGTGTGTGTGTGTGTGTGTGTCATGTCCTTGCTCTTGTGCACCAAACTTTGTGAAATAATGAGAAATAGCTAAATGTATAAAATGTAATAGTATATGTGCATGGAATAGAATATAATCCCTCCCCTATGTTGTGTGTGTTTATGCATATCTCCTTTCCTTGATGCATGAAAGTGTGTGGATGTATTTTATGCAATGCATGCAAATTTATATGGAGTGATAGTATTAAGTGACACTAGGACCCTCATTATGGTCTCATAACTTTATATTTATAGGGTTCTCTTTCTCTAATTTCATAATTAACCTCAACATGGAAAACTAGGAAAAAGATCTGGATGTGAAATGGCTAGAAAGAGCCCAAAAAGAGGTGAGAAAGTAAAACAAGGATCGGGGTGCCCCAGTATAGGTATAGGCACCCTGGTTTAGGCTAAAATGATGGGACAATGATGAAATAGCTAGGAATGCATAGGAAAATATGTAGGAATGATGAAATAAAAGGTAAAAATAAGATGGCCAAAAGGTGGGATTAATATGTACTTTCTTCACTTGAGATCCTTTTAAATAGTAGTATGAGGCCAAGCTAAACAATTCCTAAAGTGCATGATTTTGTGACTACACCCCTATACAAGGTGGGGTTTATCGCTCCATAGGAGCTTCTCCAATCCAAGTTCAGCCGTTAATATCTTGATAGTTAATGGGAGAGTGCATAGATAGGATCCTTTGGGTTTGCATAAGAACTGAAATTTTACCTCCTCTGGACAATATTATGTTGAGATTACATACTCCAACATGTAATTTCTCAAAAATCCTACCCAGAAGTGATCTACTACGCATGTCCAAGGTTCATCTAGATCAACAAGTACCTATTATTTATCCTTGCTCCACACATACCTCATTACTAATATGATCACTTTATCCTAAGAGTATGCTTCTAACCATTCATATAATTTTCTCAGAAATAAACTAAATAATTTATTATATAATTCATCATATAGGTTGTTCACTACCCACTTGCAAGGATTAAAGGTTCTTCTAGTGTTATATCTCTGAGAAAACTCGTCCTAGTCATCATGTACATAATTCTCAATATTCTCTAATGACAATGTAACACCATCTACATGCCACATCTTGAAGTTCAAAGTAAAATAATGTCTTGGAAATGGAACCAAAATGTAGTCTTTATGTTTAACACCACTTAGTAAAGTGTGTTGGCACTTCACTTAGATAAATTTCCAAGTGCACAAAACCTTGTAGGCCCCTTCTCTTTCTCACTTGTAAAGATGTGGATCATACACATAACTAATCATTACATAAGGTATATAATATAATGTAAATATGAGGCAATACAAATACAAAATATAACAAGGGTTCTCGATCATTAATTCATTAATATAAACAACTAGCAGAGAATCTAAATTCCAATTACACCATGTCCATCTCTACCAACCTTAACAATCCACATCAGATCATTCATTAGAAACTCATACATGATCCCAAAAATTATTACATGATCAACTAGCCCTCACATGCTTATCTATTATAGTTACAACTCTAGTTGTACCCTTAATTACATGACTACTCCGACATGACACCTATATATAGATTGTAGGAAATTTTCCTTGACCTCTTTATGATTCTTTGATATATTAATAAAATATTCAATACTTAGTCCGCATTGATATGAACTTGTGTTTTAATCTCTTTTACGTGTCTATGCTCAGGTGACTCGATCCCTTAGTGTTCTTAATAGAAGACTTTTATCCATGTTTGTGTATTATATTTAGATCCATTCATGCATAAGCCATTTCCACCTTACATGTGGTTTATCCTCTTGTAGTGCTTTACCTTTACTTAGTCTATTTCTAGACTTATCTTGTCAAACATGTCATCTCTACTTTTCTCTATTTTTAGGCCCTCCAAAATTATGGTTGACTCTTGTACTCTATCCCTATGTGCATACCTTCATGCCCTATTCTATTTTTAACCCTTCGGGAACCTTCACACCCTATTCCATACTTATATTATTTTCCCTATTTTTGTGTGTGCCTCCACGCATATCTTCATGTCCTACACACGATATTCATCCTTCATGTGTGGCTTGTACTTAGCCACTTTCTCAACCCAACATGCATTATCATGGAAGGATAAAACCCATAGAAACAATTTTATGTGCAATTTTTATCTTATAGGTTGATTACATGGATGAGGTCAAATTTGAATGGGATAATGATGCTTGTACACATGGTTCTACTTTATAAGATCTAATAGGACTTGGGTTTGTTTAAATTTTGTAGGAAAGGGGACACATTATAGTGCAAGATTAGTTTCTAATTTTGTAGAAATTTAGTTCTAAAACAACAAGGTTTTTGCAGATATAAATTAATTTCTATCAAGGGGTATTCAATATTCTTAAAAAATTGTCATAGGATCAAGAAAGGTTTATTTTGGGAAGTAATAAAGGGGGATGTTTAGAAATTTTGGTATAATGTATAGTATGTCAACCAGACAAGTGTGAGACAAATACACTGGCTCTTCTACAACCCCTATCTATTCCAAGCCTAAGGTGCGAAATATGTTTTGTGGATTTTGTTATGGGGTTACACAAGTTAGAAGGTAAAAATTATAATGGTGGTTGTGGATAGGCTCGTCAAGTACACAAAATTATTTTCCTTATCATGACCATTTTTCACCAACATAATAACATGAAAATTTATCGACATAGTTAACAAGTTACATGGTATCTCCAAGATAATACTTAGTAGTCGTGATCCTATCTTTAATAGTAATTTTTGGATTGATTTATTTTCATTTTGGGTTACCAAATTTGAACATAGACCATCATATCATCCTTAACTATATGGTAAAATAGAGATGGTTAAAATTATTAAAAGTATATTTACATTTTTTTCTTTGGATAAATAGTAATGATAGGTGTAATAACTTTCTCTAGTAGAATGACGATATACCAATTTATTAAATACATCATCTAAAATGTCTCCGTTCATGGCATAGTATGGATAACAACCACCATCTATCACCTCTTACTTAAGGGTAAAAACAAAGGTTTTATCAATGGAATATCACATTCAACACTGATAGGAGGTATTATCTAGTCTTAGGGAGAACTTTGCAAAAGCAAAAAAATTGAATGAAGCAAAAACTTACCAGCACCACAATGAAAATGAATTTCAAGTTGGGGGTTGGTTTTTTACAAATTAAAGTATAATTGAAATTCCTTTAAGTAAAAAAATAAGGATAACAATTTAGCTCTTGATTATTATGATCCTTTTCAAATCTTGTAGAAAATTAGAAGTGTGGTATACATGAAAGAATTAGCTTAGTTTGCAAGAATACAACTAACTTATCGAATCCTAATGAAAGTAAATTTGAATATGGATATTTTGACTTTATGTGACTTAAACCATATAATAAAATGTTGTTGAAGTAATAAAAGAAGGATGAAAAATTGTCTCCTAAGTATTGAGGTCTTTATCAAGTTTTGTATAAAATTGGTAGTGTAACATACATACTAGAATTACCTTAGTTTCCATGAATACATATAGTATCTCATTTCTCCTAATTGAAAAGTGTATTCGTAAAATGAGTAATAGCCCAAACAGAGTTACCAAAACTAGATTAGGTAGGCATGGTCATCCTATAAATTTAGGATTTCCTTCAAACATGTATTAAGAACCTATACATTAGGGCAATTTAGAATTATTTGATAAAGTGGAAGAATCTAACTAGTTAGGATGCAAAATGGGATAATGAAACATTACCATATAATTATATAGAGTTATTCAAAGTTAAGGATAATGTTGGATTCAAGGAGGGGATGTTTTTCCTTTAACCTAAAATGTGTATTGGGATATACATGTCCAACTTATAGCTAGCATAATATCTCACCTGGTAATATCACATATTTCTATGCTTGTATATTGTTATTAAGTTTAACCTACAGAGTAACCATATCCTAAGTAGTCTATATGTAGGAACTAGTAATTATTATTTGATCATCACATTATATACTTTATTCTTATTATAAGGTTGTGGATGTTTCCCCTAAAATTTTCCAAGTCATCTATTATGTTCTGTTATCTATCAAATATTAAGTATATATTATATTATGATATTATAATTGAGAATTAATACTATTGGTATATTTTTGTGTTTAGTTATGTGGTTTACCATTGAATACATGTAAGCAATTTCATTATAACTTCCTTAAGTTATATTTTTCAAGATATAATAGGAAGTGAGGTAGCATGATTATTGGATGTACTTATGAGATATCTTTGATGTGCATTACATGATACCTTAATGTAGACACTAAAATTTGGTAACTTTTCCTTTTCCAATGCCAAGTTTGATGATGCTCCTTACTAAGAAAAATTATCACATTTGGAATCCAATTATCATAGTTTATATTTAAACTCTTCTTTATCATCAATTCAAGGAATATTATTAAATTAAAATAGTAAATCACTCCTATACATCATGAAACAAATTGTTTTTTTACACCACATTCCTCTTGTCCAGGACCATCCACTTTGGTATGGATGTAGGTCTTGGCCATCCTATAAAATATTTCCACTTTGCATTATTTGGATTTTTTTTTCTATGGGAATATATTTATTGGTTCATTTCATCTTCATATGGTTCAACTTATTAGAATATTTCACTTACATAAGGTTATATAAGAAATTGAATACCCCTTTATAACTAGCCTATAAATTTTACAAGATCCTATAGCAAATATCATTCTAAAGTACTTAAGGGTTTCCTAAATCTTCCCAAATTATATGCATGTTAATTAGAGTACTACCTATTATAGGTGTAAAACACTTAACCACGTTAAATGTTATAGATTACTCCATTTCCAAGCATACAAATGTCATAGATCCATGTCCTAGTAAGAGAAAATTTAGTCCAAGAATTTCTCAAGGGTTTAAAGGAAAAAGGGTTAGGTTTCATAGTTAAGGCACACCACATCACATTACTACCATGTTGGGTAAATTATATACTATATACTTATCCCATTATCTTGGTGTCAAGAGACACAAAGGAACCCCTATGGGTTTTTTTTTTTGCACTCACCACACACCTATGTTTTCTCCTTTTTTTAATACTTTGATGAATGGTTCCGTAAGTTCTTAGGGTTTCCAATTTGTTGCGGTTGATTACAAGTCATCATAAATTTGTGTGAGAAATAACGACATAAAAATGGGTCATTTCTAGGTAATTAAAACACATAGGAATATTAAGACCTAGAATTTCAAAAGGTTTAATACTATACACATATAGGTCAAGACCATACAATTCTAGTATGGACCATACAAAGAGTAGTAGGTCTCATCCCTACTCGCCCAAGTTCTAGAACTTATATTGAAGCTTTCCTAGTACTTGATCTACCTTTTCACCTATAAATAGATCGAATTCCTCTCTATTTTTACCTCTATAGTTAATTATATTTCTCTTCTTGTGCATTTGAGCCATTACTTATCATTTTATCAATTGTTGTTATTGCTAATGCATTATTATAGTTATGAATGGTTAATGGTTTATCAACTAAATAAGAATAACCTTACATCTTATTTATAATTTTTACTTACATAAAATATATTTAATTATGTTGTAAACACTTATATACCCTATCCCGAACATAGTCTAGTGGTCATTTAATAGCCTCCTAGAACATCACCTTATTATTCTCTTACTATCATGTGCATAACCATAAAAAAAAACATATACCTCTATTAGATCACTTTTTACTAGCTAAAGATCCTTCTTCCATACTTTTTAACCTTCTCCAAGGACATCATTATATGTTATTATCCATAGCTAATGGAATTGACCATTATTGATATTGTTTGGATTTTATTTCTAACAATCATGGGTTGTATTGTTGGCTAAAATAATTTGTAATGACTAATCATGTGCCTTAATTATACATAAATTTTGAGTGAATTTATAATCACATTATCATAAATCATTTGGTATTATTTAACTTGGAAATATTCTCTTAAACTTCCTAAATGTTCAAAAAAATTTAATCTTGTCTTTCTAAACTACTCCTGGAACTTTGGGTCTAGGACATTAAATAATAGCATTTGAACTTAATACAGTCTACCAAGTCTTTGGATTCCATGAAAATAAATTTACATAAGTATTATTATTCCCCTCTTGTGGTCTACCACATTAGATGTTTCATAATATGTTTCTAGCCTTAGGGAGGAGTTAATGAAGTAATTGTTCATATGTGAAGGAAAGTATCTCTAACATCTTTTTTTCCTTTATGTTATTTCAAATGTAATCAATTGTTTGGTTGGTCATGTATATAGATTATAAAAATTATCATGTTCTAAATCTATTTCATTGTTATATATCATCCCTTACTTTACAATATTCTCTTTGTTATTTAAAAACCTATCATCCTTACAATATATTCTTATACCCTAGCTCAAGTATCTCATCTTTCCTACAATCCTATACAATCAATTTCTAATCGGATACCAACAAGGTGACACCCTTATCCTAGAATTAGGATTTGTAACCATACATTTTAATAGATTTTATGCTACCATCTTCTAGATATGTGATATTTAGTACCTTACAACCCTTTTGTGTGTATCCATAGGGTGGTACTCTTCTTATCCTTATCTATATTATCAAGAAGAGAGGGGATATTATATAGAACCATATTAACTTGTATACATATTTCTTTTTTTTCACTATTGAACTCTCATCTAGTGATTTCTATGGATTATTGTTCATGTTTACAATATGATTACCCCTAAGATTAAACATATACTACTTGTTCTTCAATAGAAATATTTAATGTATACTCTTTTACTACCATATTTACTATAAATATATTATATGGTATGAAAACCAGATGTTTTGATCATAAATATGATAGTTTAACCACTTTTATCTTTTGAGTTGACTTATATATATTGAAATACCTCAACTAAAAGGGGTTCTAGGACTTCTTGTAAGTTCACATAGATCATATCCAAGCATTATAGGGAAGATAGATTGATATAATTTCAGACATACCCAAGATAGAGATTCACACAATTCATAGAAGAGATTACTTGGTTCAGAGCATATTTGTATGGACTTTATATAGTTCATATGTAATGAAATTTCTTGAATATAAATTAAATAATATCATAATATGAAGTGTATTACTAAGCCACTTTGAGGGGGAAACCTCCTTAGCCTTCTAATTAGACAATAACTCACACTCTTCACACCTATGGGAGATATTTACTCACCCATATATATAGGTATGATTACAAAGGGTCACACCTCTCCATTATTATTAGTTTACACTTAATAAAAACTAACAATGAATATAAAAATATATGTTATATTAGTCATATTTTTACCCACACATAGCCTTATAAATGGTATACGCTATGGTTAACATCCTCCTCCCCTTCAAAAAATATCATCCTCAATTATTGACCAAGTATGTAAATGACTATGATTAACCTTCATCCTCAACATTGAGGTTTTCTATATGTTTATATAGGATCTCTTCCTCCTCTCATGTCACATCAACTTGGTCTCGATTCTTCCACTTGATCAAATATTCATTAATTATCCTCTTGTTCACCCTATTTGTGTATATCTCAAGGATTTTATTAGACCTTCATAATCAGTTAGAAATAGATCTATTTGGGATGTTGGAAGGTAATCAAAAAACATGGTGGAATAATTGTCTCTCAAATAAGGCATCACTATTGGTATATGTTCAATAATAATTGAATTACTATTCACCTTACTTGGTAAATTTGGTGGTATGTGTAAAAGTTATTTTTATTCTTTCACTAAAAATATTGTGATATAGGACCCTCATATCTTGTTTCTTGAATGTGTTGCAATTGATGAGATATTTCCATCTAAGGTGACTTTTCACACAACCCTTTTAAATAAAACATCTTTCTAGATGAATAAAAATGCATGAATAATTACTAAAAGTTCATCCTAGTATTACCCAAGGATGTGAGCCATTGGAATTCTACAACAATATCAACTCCACCCATGGGAAAGTAAAACATATGGCTATCTAGGAGGTGATTCCTATGAATATTTTAATGTTATGAAATTTTTTGAATAACTAATTGTACTCCCATCTACAACGATGACTTAGAATTAGAGTGGGGTGAGTAAAACAATTTAGCTATGTAGCTAACTAATGGTTGATGAAGTTGTGATTACTCCCGATTAGATCAATATTTTGATCTAATTGTCCTTTAGGTGACCCACTACCTTGAGGGTTTATGTGGATATCACACCGTATATTTCATCGTAAGATATAGTTGGTTGGAAATCTCTAAACCATAGCTCATCTACTAGCTCCACAAGTTTTTATTTATTCATAGCTTCTTCAAGGAATCCATCAATGTAGAATAACTTATTTCCAATGCATCGATGTTATCTAATATATTTACCATAAAAATTAAAGCACAATATATTGTCCCTCTTTTCATCAAGTTGTTGTAGAGTTAACTTGGTAGGTTATGAAAATGATGGTGTAAGGGTTTTATTATTGTTGATGTTTGGTAGGGTATGCTCCCTCATAGATAATAATTTTTCTCTTCCCTACATGCCATGATAATCAAATTATAAATATTAAGTGGATTAAACATTCGTACCTCATGTTCGGTGTGGATTTTAAGACCCCTAAAACTAGGTCATCCAAATTCTCATTGATAATCATCTCTATTTGTAAAGATAAAATTTTGAACTAATGAAAATATTCCTCAGAAAATCATGTATTTTGTAACTTTTTCATATAGCTAAAGTAGTTATCTATCACACTACTATTGTATGACATTAGTAGCTCCTTTGTAAACACTACCTAAGTGAGGTTGTGATACTTATTCTTCCTTTGAACACACAACCATCAATACCAAATAAATTGTTTAGGATACAAATATAAGGATGCCATAATAACCTTTTTCCTACATTATATTTGGAATATATTAAAAAAACTCCATTTGGTTGATCCAAGTTACTAGATCATGCCCATAAAATTATCACATTTCCATTTTCAGAACATGGTCCTCCTTGTTGTGTATAATTCTAAGATGGAGTTAGTTGAGGTTGATGAAGATTAACATTTTTAATAATGTTTTGTATGAGATAATCCAAGCATTGATTTATTTGGTTCATTTAGTGCTCCTTATTGATTGAAATCTACTCATATCATACTTGAGTTATCTTACCTTATGATTTGAAGAGGAAAACCTCATACTGAAGATTGATCAAATATCATTATTGACCCCATATCCTCTATGTAAGGATTTTTTTACCAGAGTTTCAGAATTATTTCCCAACCCCCAATTTTTGGTCCTATCATAACAAGGTCTTGACTATGTGAAACTAAATTTTCCATGTTGACCAAATTTTACCGATAATTTCATGATATAGATAACCTCAAACTTGAAATTACTAAAAATGACAACTAGAAGGAAATTTGAAGAGTTTTCTCAAAATATAGATAAATATAATAAAGTCTAAAAATGTAAACTATAAATTGATTTTATGAAAAAAACATAAAATTAGTATAAATCTTACAAAATAGTGAAAATAATTTTTTTTTGTTTAATCTTTCTTTCCATTATTCCAAGCATTTTTTAAAAATCTATGGAAAAATTACTTTCTTGTGGAAGATATAATGGAAACAAAAATATTTCCATAATCGATGCTCTAATACCACTTGTAATGGAGTTACTTTAATATAAATGAAATTATTATTAAATTTATTAATAAGCCATTTCTAGGGGGAAACCTTTTAATTCTTCCTATAAGAAAATAACTCACACTCTTCATACCTATGGGACATATTTACTCACCCATATATATGTATAATTACAAAGGTTCACACTCATTAATTATTATTAGTTTACACTTAATAAATACTTAACTACTGAATATAAATATAAATTTTATATTTTCCATAGGTTATCTAAAACATATCCTTATAAATTGTATAGGTTAGGGTCACTACATCATATTACATATTCAAATATAGTTGCGAAATTAATATGGTTTATATCATATTTGTCAAAGAGATTCAATAGTTTCATTACACACATATTTTCATGTTCACATCAAATTCATATAAGGGTTACAAAATTTTTATAACACACATGACATTCAACTCTTTCCATAGCAAGTATATGGCTCCTTAAGTAGCCAAAATTTGATACATGGTTCCCTTGGTAGGCATACATGTCCCCTAAGTATCCCAAGACCAATACATGATCCCCTTAGTATCCCAATACTAATACATGGTTCTTGGAATATCCCAAGATTGATATTTAGCTACCTCAATTTCTTGAGACTAATACTCGACTTATGGGGCCCAAGGTTTATATCACATGAGATATTACATCACTAACAACATTTGAGAAACTACTTAGTATGGGGTAAATATCCATGTAATACTTTACATACAACATATTGGGGGCACGGTTCAACACAACCAATCAAGTGTAATCATTCTATGCACATTTCACTTTACTTACTTTTTATACTAATTTTACATTACCATTGAGAATTATTAGAATCCTTTTATATGTGGTTGTTTACACCCTAATTAGATTATGTGAAGTCTAAGATTAGTGAAATAAATACACTAAAGGATATCATATTAATATGTATAGGAGGTTATTATAATTAATTAACTTCCAACATTAATTAACAATACTAGAACAATGCATTACTACTTGCAACTAATGTACTATACAAGATATAAACTTGAAAACAAAAAGAGATGATTGCATTTAGCTTATTACATATGGCTCTAGGAATTTAAAGTTATGCAAACTATTGGAATAGAGGGATCTAGGACTGATTATTCTTTATTTATAGAATTATGACTGGAAACTACCCTAATATAGAATTGTACAACTCTTCTAGGACCATATTGTACACTCTTGACCTTCGTATATAGTCTTGGACCTACTTGGATTTATGCTTTACAATTTCTAGAGATGGTCTCCTACCTAGAACTATCTGTCACTATCAACCCCTAATTTTTGATCATGTTGTCAACCTTTCTGAAAATCTTGAATGAGGTCTCAAACCCTAATCATGGGTAGGATATCTTATAAAATAAATATTTTTGGGTTGTGGGGAACCCCCATGTATTGCCTACATTATCGCTACTCTAAAGATTACTTATAATGCCCATGTTGTGTTGATATTTGTACTTGCTTCTTTGAATGAGGTATGTAATCGTTGATATGTGATTTCCATTTAGATTTGTTGTGCTCTTAAGAACTGGTAGATCATGATTTTGGAATGATATAATTTTTTTATGATCTGACTCTAATCACTCTTATGGAAACATTGTACTTATGTTGACTTATCATCAAGTAACCACTTGACTGGTTTTTGAAATAAACCGAGTGATTTTGGCTTGTGGAAAGAGAAATCAGATTCTCGGGACAAATGGATAATCAAGTAACTTGGTAAGTTATCTAAGTTATTATTTTTGTTCCTATGGATATTATATTTAAATTAGATGAAGGACAATACCTTGGATAAATTTTAGTGATCCAAGGCATTCTCCTTGATCATTTTGATATTTTGATCATGATTGGATAAATTTGAAATTGATATTTTAATGCTTCGGCTTATTTTACGAATTATCGATTGTTAATATTTCATTGGTGTTACCTAAATGACTTATAACTTGCAATTATACTACTTCCTAATTTAGTCATGATTTGATTTTAAAGTTAGGTCATCTTAGTATTAGAGGCCTAAACTAAGCTACCCTAATGTGTTGGGGACCTAAACTAATATATCCTAATCTAATGTTATACACTAGGGGATATAACAATATCCTAGTGCTAGTAACCTAAGTTAAGGATTGACACAAATATTAATAAGGACCTAAATTCTAAACATAAGGTCCTAACTAGGTATGAGAAGGTTAGGATATGGTTAGGATGGTGGTACCAATCCATATGCATACTTTTCAAATTACATGTGAATTGAATGGAGAGAACCACCATCATTTTCATTGGCTAAGTTTAACTTAGCATGCATGAAAAACCAAGGTAACAAAAATAATGGTGGATTTTTGTTAACTATTAGTTGGTTTCTATTTTTAAATAGTGAATGGAAATTGGTGAGAATTACTAGCAATTATGTAGTCATTAATGACATTAAATTAATTCCCGAAACCACCTTTGGGAAATACATGTCGGTTTGGGAGAAAAGGGTATAGTTGGTTTTTGTTTTTCAATTTG
Organism: Taxus wallichiana var. yunnanensis; assembly: GCA_018340775.1. Classification (NCBI taxonomy): domain Eukaryota; kingdom Viridiplantae; phylum Streptophyta; class Pinopsida; order Cupressales; family Taxaceae; genus Taxus; species Taxus wallichiana. The sequence goes on along the minus strand of CM031234.1, from coordinate 986,123,241 downwards.
TTTACTCTAGTTCCTTTACTCTGCATGAGGAGGTTTTTTCGATCAAACTGGTGTTTGATCTTATGTTAATCGTGTATCTCGATGTTTTATGGAGGAATCATTGGAAGGAAATAAACGTTAGGGTTATAAAAGTAATAGAGGAAGGAATGGAGGGTTTTTTCAACATCGGTTTGATTCAATTGTGGAAATTGGAAAAGGGAACCTTAGAAGCTAGAGAAGAAGAAATTGAGTTCATTTTCAAGCATGATAAGCCCTAACTTGTTATAATATCTTGCTCTATTTAATTATTTCAAGAAATGAACTTTTCTCTTACAATGAAATTTATTCTCTGGTTTTTGGTTTGTGAATTTGAATCATTGTTTGATTACTTGGTTGGTATATTCAAACATTGCTTAAAATCTTGATTCATGTCAATTCGAATGACTACTGGTAACTTTATATATATATATATATATATATATATATATATATACATGGTCATGAATGCTTATTAAGAAGGATTAATGTGTTTCTTTGTATTTATGTTGAGTGTTTTATTTGAGCTTAAATGACTTCAACCCTAGATACGAACAATTGATTTGGAAAATAAGGTATCCTAGGAGTTGAGTATCATTGCTTTTCGAAGAACTTTTTTTTTTCGTTGTTATAATCCATCATTGTTGGGTTAGTGTAACTTTTGTTAGATGGTTTATTTAATATGGGTGAAGGCCTTTATGGGAATTCGAACTGATTTCAGTCCTTAATTGAGGACTTATTATTTATGAAAGTTATGTTAAATGGGTTTTAGAGTTTTTCTTGGTGGCTATCCATTTCACGAAGGATTGTCAATTTGTTACCACCAAATGTTCACTTTAATCTAATTTTGATTATCATAATAATAAAGAGCTAAGTAGTTACCCTTATTGGGTATTCATGTTTCTAAATCTATGATGGAATCCCTAGTTGGGGACCATAATTGTGTTGAGGGTTTTATAATCTAGTCCATTATGGACACCTCCAAGGTAGAAGGTAGGTTTTCTTAATGAGTAGTACCGATCCATTATGGATTTTGAGAAGTTTTGAGTTGGAATTTTTTTGATACTTTACCTCCTTTATACGGACTCCTTGCAACATAAAATTAAGCCATACATGACTATGTGAGAGGATATTTGAGAGCTTGCCGACACCGAATGATATTTTTCTTACTTCCATGATTATTTTACCTTATAAAATATTTAGCATGGTATAAAACTATTCACCCGATGAGTTGAGAACTATAACTATGAATAAATGAAATCAAATATATTTGATCAAGTGTAGAGCCTTGGGCTTACTCAGGTTGAATGGATATATTTTGTTTAATTTTTTTTTGTATTTTAACCCTATTGGATTCGGCATAGGTTTGAATTAATGTTTGTTTGGGGATTTATGAAATTATGAAACTCAAGTTCAATTTGACCTCTCACTAGAAACCATTAATGGTTTTATCTTTTTCTTTTTTGGGTCTTTGAAATCATTGTGATTCTACATAAATTATTGACTTGATGTATTCACATCGAAGCGTTTAATTAGATTGATCCTTTGTATTTGAATCTAGATAAAATCTCAATTGTGTGCATGTAGTGGCTTTGTAGTTGAGTGCAAAATGAATGTTCATGTCTATTAGATTCTTGGATAGATGATTTGGTATGAAATTTAGTCTCAATTCATCTATATGTACCTAGTTCATAATTTTTTATTGGAGTATGATTTTCAAACTTCTTATGCTTTTAATTCATTTGAACTATCCTTACCCGTAGTGAATCTACTCTACAAAATATTAGGTATTGGTATCTTTACGTGGAAAGAAAGTAAGTGGAATTACTTGTCTATTGTATTGAATTTAATTGTTGTATGAGTGGCTTGTTATAGCCTGAGTAGAATAAAAAAGTTGTATAAACTTAATGAAAGAGATATAAGATTACAATTTTATAAGGACTTATATAATGGAAATATTATAAAACTTGCAATTTTACTATCATTAAGTTACTAACTGATTAATACTTGATATAACAGCTTAATTGATTGAGTTATAAGACTTAATTAAATAAGATGTATGATTACATTCATATAAGTATGGGCTTATATGACTGCAATCATATTATTCTTGAGCTTTTAATTTATGATTGTTTGGAATCAATTTCATTGTTTCGGATCTCCTTTGTGGGCTTAAAATTGTTAATCGATTTCAATTACTTGAAAGGGAGTTATGTGATAACTTGTCTTCCTTTGATGGTTTAATTTATGAAGTTCTTTTGGAATGATAAAATGAGTTATGTTTCTCCTTTGGACCTTAGAATAATTTCACTAAAAATCATTGTTCCTTTTATGATATTATTAAGTTGAGCATGTTATTCTGAAGAGTTAGTGTTTATCATGCCTGGTTCATGTGAACCGATTCATGCTATTATGTGATAACTTGTCTTCCTTTGATGGTTTAATTTATGAAGTTCTTTTGGAATGATAAAATGAGTTATGTTTCTCCTTTGACCTTAGAATAATTTCACTAAAAATCATTGTTCCTTTTATGAAATTATTAAGTTGAGCATGTTATTATGAAGAGTTAGTGTTTATCATGCTCAGTTCATGTGAACTGACTCATGCTAACAATTTTGTAGATGGACTTCATGAAATAAGGAAGACATATATAGTTTCATTTATTATTTTGATTGAAAAAAGTTAAATGGGATAATTGATTATGGAATTCCTAATTGAATTACTTATTTTTGGAATGAGAAAGGACCTTGGTCATTACCGTAATGGTTTGAAAGAAATATTTTGATCAATATTATGAACATGAGTTGATACCTATTTATAGAAAGTAATAAAGTTGGATTCTTGTTACAATATTTAGATTGAGAAGTGATTGATTAGAAAATGACAAATTTTGTATTTCTTCATTATTAAAGAAAGGTAGTTTTTATATAATCTATTGTTCTAATAAGCATAAGTATAAGTAAATTAAGTGCTACATGACACATACATGTGTGAATACTATTATGAAGGAAATGAAGTTAGGAATGGGTTGTTTGTATATAGAAATTCTACAAAGTTATATACTTGAATAGAGAAAGTTACTAGTGTAGGATTACTTAAGTAATTTATGAATTATACAAATCTATTAGTACTATTTGTATTAAGTTCATCAAGTAATGTGAATAAGATGAACCTACGGGGTAAAGGGTTTCAAGTAATAAGATTTTCCATCTTTATGACCATTAACGAGTAAGAAGTTGGGATGAACTTATGAACTATAATAATGTCTTATTAAGTGAATAAATTCATGATAGATCTGATTATTTTTTATTAGATAAGGCAAAAACAAGGATCAGCTCCTAGGGGCCTAACAAAAGGAGGAACAAGTACCAACGAGTAAGAAATAAATAGAAAAGTCCTCAAAAGGATTTAAACATGCTTAACTCATACAAAGAAGAACAAGACTTAAACCAAAAAATATAGAGAGAAGAACAGAGAAAAGAAACCAGCCCTAAGACATTTGTCTGTAGAAGTTTGCCAAAAGTTTGCCAACAGTCTAGAATAACCCAACTAATTTTTAGGAAAAACTTCACTATTTCTAAAGAAGACTTTCTTTTTCACAAAGACCCTCAAAGTACCATTGTCATTCATATCTTCCTCCAGCTCATCCTCAGAACTACTGATATGTAAATTGAACTTCCTCCTTTTAGTGCCTTCCTCAATCCCTTCCATCCTATCACTCAACTCTTTGACCTAAAGCTCCAGCTCTAGAATATTATGTTTGGACTTCACCTGGCCGAGATAATTTGCTTAGAAACATTAATGACATCCAACATGGTTTCCCTTTGACCAACATTGGTTTCCTCCATCGTTGAAGCACCCCCTCTAAATACTACACCTTTCTACTCCACTCCTCGAAGCCCTTAAAATTTCCATCACAACCCCTCTTTCTTGAGGTGCTCACTTCACCATGACCTTCCTCACTCTTCTCCTTATCAGAATCCTCCCCCACATTTTTACATTTTCCAGCCTTCATCTTAGTAAGGCATTCCACAAGAGTAAGATCATCCTCCTCCACCTTATCTTTCGGGGATGAGTTCAGAATAGGTTTCCCATTTTCAAACATCGGAGGATGATCCCTTCATGCAGAGGAGTCTCCACCTTCTTCTTGCTAGAATTCCATCAGATAATTTTTCATTGACATAAACAAGAAGAAAGGAATTCTCACCATGACCTTATGATGAAACATATTCAGAAGGGTCATATGATGAGTATAGATTTTTTGGTATTTTCCTTCCAGAGTGATATACTTCATGATTTGAAGGCACACTTCTCTCCATATTCCTAGAATACATGACCTGGCTATACCATCAGTAAAGAAAGAGCACCTTTCCTTTCCCATGAAGAAAAACTTGATTTCATGCTCTCTGTGGGTTCTATCCTTAAAATTTTTGAGCCCGTCCATTTTCATCTCCATCACAAGGGAGATGGTGGTCTCTGAAACCTCAATTTCCATACCTCTAACCTTAAAATTTCCCTCTTTCCAAGCTCTACCAAAGTCCTTTGACAGGGAAGGGTTGTGACCATGTAATTTAGCAATGAAATTACTAAAAACCCCAATCTTAAGCTTGTTCCACAAAAGCTAATTAAAAACCTCAATATTCTAGCTAGCCAGTTCAACCCTGATTCTATCACCACCCATATTCACAAAACCAAACCTCCCCGATCGTAAACGCTTCTCAAATTCATACTCCTTTTTCATGCCAAAACAACCTCGAGAAACATACCCTTTTATGTAAGTTGTCATAAGACATGAGGTACCTACATTTACTTGTGCCAACATCATCAAACTCAGTGCCCTCTATCTCTAATAATGACTTCATAATGTTCGGGAAAATCATCTCCTTTACACCAAATCTTATAATCATGACTATGAAATCCATAATTTTTCATCTTATCCACACACTTATTTCCTTGCCACAAAGTGTGATTAAAAGAAACCTTTTCAAAACATTTTTAATTTTCCTTAACATCATTGAGGACATTTCTTAAGGGCCAATTAATGGATCCCTTATTGTTAAGAGCATTAATAATGATGAGGGAATCACCCTCAATCTATATGTCCTTATAACCTTTTTCTTTGGCCAACAAAACTCCCTAAAGAAGAACTCTATCTTCTACCATATTATTTGTTTTACCCCTAATGGTCCAGCATAAACAAAAACCATTCACCTTCACTATTTCTTAAAATTCCTCCTCCCCATGCTCGACTGGATTCCCTTAAACGCCCCATCAAAATTTATCTTAACAACATTTTTCTCAGGCCTATTCCAAATGGAGCTCTTTCTAGGTCTGATGTAATTCCACCAGTCCAAGGGTGAACTTATCAAGAAATTTTTGCTCCCCTTTTGGGAAGGGTTTATTTGCCTTACCTTTAAAGAGTTTGATATTTTCCTTGATGGCCGTAAAAATTTCTTTTAACTCTCAAGAGAAGATATTTCTGGTCCCGGAAGATACAATCATTCCTAGCCTTCCATAATCCCCAAAAAAAGTGAGGGAGGGAAATATTCCAGGCCCAAACCAAGATGGGAAAGCTAAAGGGACTCTCCCATTGAAAACAATAATCCTCAATAGTCAAAGGAAAAATCCATTGGATATTGAATAGATCCAGAATGGAAGAAAAAAATTCTTGGGAGAAATAACAGTGAAGGAGAAGATGTGATCACTTCTTGACCTTATTTAGAATTTTTTGAATGGTAATTTAAATTCTTATATAAATGATATTATGTCCCTTATAATACTATGCGATAGTGGATCATTATGAACTCATGAGCAAGATTTTATGTCCTTAAATAGAAAGGAAGGAAGCACACCCTTAAGGTTGAATAAGTCTTTAAGTGATGAAAATTAATGAAATACTTACAAACTAAGTTCTTATGGTAGATGAAAATGAATAGCCTAATATAAGCATGTACAATTGAATACTTTTAATTAAGCTAAAAAAAAAGTTGTGTGATTAAGATAAATGTTGACTAACATTAATAGTATATGATACTTGATAAAGGTGTGATTATTACTTACATATTTGGTTATGTGTAATGCACCATCTCTCGTTAATTTGAAATATAGAGACTTGATATCAAGCTACCCTATATTGATATAACTAAATTAGTGGCTTGAAATATATTTGCATTATTAAGAAACATAGGGTTAATTGATTAAGCTTAAGACAGTATTAAATCTTTAATACTAAACATAAACAAAAGATTGTTTCAATATCCATTTTAGGTTATTATTGAAATGAGATTTAATAAGGTAATTAAATATCCTTGGATCAAACAGAGATAGGACCTTAGGTATGAATCATTCAAGGAGGAATTTTCATGAGACCTAGGCTATCCTGTCATGATTTAATAATCACCTTGAAACAATAAGATACCATGTTCCTATATAGGACCCTTGGCGGGTCGACTCACTACATCCGCTACACAATCGTATCCATATAATGACGGAAGCTACTATTTAGATACCGTTGTTTAGAATTTGTACTGAGTTTCTTCATTAAGAGGATAGATTGTGGAAAGGTAATCTATTAAGTACCATCCTTCTTAGAGATACAAATATAGATTGAACCTCACGAATACGCACCCCAATATCAACTTATGATGGCTATAGGAAGGCAATTTGTCTAGTAATGAGGAAAATCATTATGGAGAAACTTAATTTCCCATAGGCATCATAAGATGACATAGAGGAACGTCTTCTTGTAGGTTAATCTAGATTTATACCTTGTACAAGACTTGTAGTTTTTATAACATTGTTGATTTCTAATCCATATAACTGAATAAGTGATTAAGGTGAGATGAAAAGTTCCCAATGGCGAGTGTGATGCAAAAACTGAGCATGGCATACATAACTCAAAATTTTTGCACAAAGTAGTGTAAGATGTTGATTACACTCTCATTATTTCACCAATATCTAATATGTGAGATGCCTATGGAATTCCTTGGTGGAACCCAAGTAGAAACTTATATATCTTCACTTAATTATCATATCCTAAAAAATGAAAAACTAAAGGATACATTTTATGTATTGGCTCATACAAAGTGTTGAGAGATATCAAGTAGGATCTATATGCTCTCAAGCAGTGACACATGGTTTATAATAGTTATCGAGAAATGGATTGCATTAAGGTTTATGTTGGAATTAATTATATGGGTATTTAAATTGTGAAGCATAAAGTAAAAAAATCCCTTCATATGAAGTGACAAAATTGGTTGTTACAATCCTCGAATTACACATTTTTCCTCTACCTAACATGTGATATCTAAATGAATGCAACTAGATTTGGTATTTCTCTTTAAAAATTATTGAGTTGAATTTGGATCTTGTTAAATTACTTGGAGAAGGTATGTTTGAGTTCTTGTAGATGGAATGATTTGAATCTTTGACTTAGTAATAAGCTTGATACCTATAGGTATTTTTGCTTTAATGACTATATATGTGTTATTACAAGATTTAGGGAGCTTTGGGTGAATTTTACAAGTGTTGTAAGTTAGTGTATCAATAGAGTGCCATAGGATTTCATGGGTTTTCAAATGACATAGTGTTTACTTTCTTATATAGGGTTTTATAGGTGATTTATCAAATAAATACCGACCTCGAGGGACTAGAAGACCCTATAAAAATATGAAATTGAAATAAAATATAGAGAACATGTCAGACAAGATCGTATAATTCATTGAAGACCATATATAATATCCTACCCAAACTATATAGCCATGTGCAAGGATGGAAAACATGCAATATAAAGTTTGTAAATTATAAATTGATGTTTATATATGGATTTGATGCACTTTACTCTCAAAATTTGATGACATTTTAGTGTGTAAGGATAAATAAGCTAAATAAGATACCTTAGAATGTGTTAAGTGGGAATGGGAAGGTTGTATTTATCTTAACAAGAGTGCATTCTAAAAATTAGTAGTTTCAAAGAGTAAATTTTTAAAAATGATTGTTTACATTTCCCCCCTTTAAGTATGAAATGAAATTACATGCTTAAAGTAAAATTTAATTATGTAAACACAATTTGTATTTAATGAGATTTTGTTTTACAAATTCATGTTGTGTTTAGTGTTGTCATGCTCTATCATAAAACATACAACATAAAGTGTATTCAATGTCCATAATAAATCATTTAACTTTAAATCAAATGTAAAGTGTAACATGAAAGAATAACTTTTATACCCCGTATTTGCATAAAAATGAAATGAAAGAGATTTAAACAAGGAATGTATACAAATATTTTTTCTACAATGGGGGAATCTCCCATGCTTTGGATGTGTTTGAATATTTTCATTATTGAATTTTTCGAAGGACTAGGGGTGATTAGTCCCCAATTTTTCTAAGGGGAAACCAGAGTGTTAGGTACATGAAACCCAACATGAAATGTAGAGGATAGAAGAATAAGAAAGTGTTAAAACATGCCACTAAGGAATAATACTGGGTATTAAATATATTCTACAACTATGATATCTTCCCTTTGAGTACAAGAAGAAAGGAACATTTTCCTACAAAGAACTTAGTCACTTTGATACCTTCCATAACCCCACAGACCACATCACTAAAAATGGATCTAGGCTACATTCTCAGTAAATAGGGAAACATATTAGAAAAGATAATGAGTTCCCCATACCCTTCCATGTGTTGCATAGCTAAATGAAACTTTTAATATATTGAAATGTAAATGAACAAAGGATACTTGTGTCCCCGATATTCCCGAAAATGTAATAAAAACTAAATGTTGTGTTGAAGGAGTGAAGTACTTCATGCCCCTATAACTAGTATGAATTTAGTAAATTGGATCTAAAACTATGCCAAAAACATGTAACAATATCTAAAAAGCTGAAACCACTAAGAAAGTTGAAGTAACTACCCATAAGAAAAAACATATGGGAGATTAAAGATCATACATACGGTCTTGACTAAACCGTATGGTTATGAACATGTGCATCTTTCTCTAAATTTATATGTTTGAATCTAATTTTGAGTACTTGTACCTTATTTTTACTTGTATGTTACCCCATAATTATGCACATGTCTAATGTAAGTGTAAAATATATCTAGATGAATGCCCCCATTTTTTAGGCATGGGAAAAAACTATGTTGAGTACTTGGCTAAAAAAGAGATGTGTTCCCATGCACTAAATGTTTGAGAATTTATAGGATATTGTAGAATTTTGTGGAGGTGGTCACATTAAAGAACCTATTGTTATCTAAAATATCACCCCCTGTTATTTTCAATAACCCATCGTAGTTCCAAACTTAGGCAAATCTACTCTTTGAGACTCAAGGAAATTCAATGCACAATTACAGCTTTATGGCATAAGTAAATTTGTATCAAGATCATTAATGTATTTTTAAAAATTTAGTTAGACCCTTGCATCTGCAAGTTTAAAATTGGATAAGTAAATTCATAGAATTTTTTTACAAAAGTTAGTGTTCCAAATATTTTACATGTAAATTTTTTGAAATAAAGAAGTTTTAGTCTTCCGCAGTAGTAGAGAAGATAGTTAGTGCTTTTCAATATGAAATAAAACATGAATTATACTTAGAATAATTTTTAAATTAAAAGGAACACGACATTAAAATCCAAAAATAAATATTAGTATGTTATAGAATGACTATGATTGGAAGTCATGAGATGCTAACTAAGTCTCCCGTAGATTTCCCAAGAATAGCGTTATGTGGAATTTGATTCTATAAAACAAAGAGACATAGTTTAAGGTAAAATTTTACATAATAAATATGAAGATATTTTTGGCAAAGTGGGAAATTCAAATGGTGAAGAGAGTGAGATTTCAAAAGGAATTTGCATGAAAAAGGATGGGCCATGAAAGCTAAAATGGAGCTCACGAGAGATCGGTGGTGGTAATAAATGGGTTGGAAAAAGGTTAACATGTTGCACAACATTTAGAACCCACATAATGAAGGGACACCTGAAATCTAAGAAGCCATAGAAATAGGCAAAAATACAAATTATGAAGGCATTTATACCTTCAAAATCGATCGTATTTTTGTCATAACTTTCAACTAGGATATTTAATTTACACAAGCTTTGTTGTGTTCTTTTCATATCTCCAAGAGCTAGATTTTATACAAAAGAAACATAGAAAAGGATGTTATTTAGGAGGAGAATCATGAAAACATATTATTTCAGGGAAAATCACAATTTACTCGATCGTAGGTGTTTAACAACCTCACCTACCCAAATTCATTTCTTAATGACACGCATGCCTTGTCCTATAGCCCTAATGGAAAGCAAGCTTAAGGAAAACAAGGTACCCATAATTTTTTCTATGAGAATGTTGACATTGGATCCTTGGTAGGTAAAAATGGGTCATTATGGCTACTTGGTTGTTTCCCTCTCTTTCTCTCCCATTATTTATAAATGTAAGTGCTTAGGCACAAAATAGGGTCTGTTTACATTGATTTAGATGCTCTTCCTTGGAGTCTTCACATTTCTTCCCTTTAGACCTTAGTAACTCACATTTTTCATGAATTCCATACCTTTTCTCTATAAATATAAATGAATATTTTATTTAGTGTAATATAATTATGGTTTATTCCTTTGAATCCCTATGTATTTGATGTGGATGTTTTACATCTTGTCTTTTCCTTCATTCTTATTCACTTATCCATTTCATAGATCTATGTTTCCCTATATTATTACATGTCCAAGTTATCTTTGTGTCTCTTAAAGGTTAGAATTGATCCATGTTCTAGTATTGGTGCATCACCTCCTTCATTTTGTAACATTTCTTCTCTCCCCAACCCAAGAACCTCATAGTTCTTAAATTATATTTAGGTAGTTGCATTTTAAATTTTTTTAGGTTAGTTTGTAGTGAGCTAGGATAGAAGGAACCAACCTTATCTAGAGGTCTATCTCAAGGAGAAAGGTCCCACACCTTGAATACATTCCCATGTTACCCAAAATTATTGATTTTCCATGAACAAATCATAAGGGGGATGGATACTTTTGAACATTTAAAGTTCTAGCTCGTGAGATGGGATGTGGGGTTGAGTTTCCTCAGCCCATTTTTGCTTTATTTTTCTAATATTTGGTATGTATCTTATTGATTTTTAGCCTTTAGAAAAAATATTCAACACACCAGAGAATCCTAAGCTTAGTTTCTATGGCTTTAAGTAGTTCAATTTTTCCCCTTCATGAGAAGATTTCAAACAAGAAAAAGAGTAAAATTCAAGAATCCTTTGATTTAATGCAAATTTTACCAAGGAGAAGAAGAAGAGGAAGATCAACACAAATATATCCAGCACCTCCAAACATATTCGTATCTACTCCTCCTCATAGTAGTAATTTCTTGTCATCTTCTACAATTTCTAAGACATGTTATCTTCATGGATAATCAAAGAAACAAATATTTTGTCACTTTTGATGGAGGAATCCCTTTGATTTCATCTCAATATGATTATATAACAGTCACATCCCTAAAAATTCTTCCCTTCTTTGCTAGAGAAAATGCACATAAAACTCATCGCACACATCATTTATATGTTGCGAATATATGCTCAATCTATCATGTCACCGTATAATTGAAAATTAACATGTGATTTTGGATGCACTTAACCTCTCAAGTTCATGCCAAGAAAATTGAAGTATGATATATGGGATGGGAATGGGGTAGATAAAATGGTATAATGACATAGGTTGGAATAATGATAATACAAGGATCTATGATTAAGGTAAATGTATATGCTCAACTTGAAAATTAGGAATTTACAAGTCAAGGGAAATGAACACTTTCCTAAAATATATGGGGTTAATACTATGTTCGAGGATGATTATTGGCTGTAACTCTCGGTCTATATCAATGAAACCGAGTGTGGATCAACCCAAAGGCCAAATTCAAGGTAATTTCCGCTCCGCCTCTAAATGTAATTCTCTAAAGATGGTTATACAAGAATGAGAGGGGATGTCATGAGGGAAAACTATGGTTTTTTTCCTAAACCTATTTCTAAGGTTGGCCCATTATTGTTTAGCTATAGTCAAATGATCATTCAAAGCATCACGTTGTTTGATGATTTGTGGTGATAAGGATGTTGAACTAAACACTTAAGCCCACGCACTCGAGTCTATGTCTCGTTGGTAGTGGTTTATGTTGGCCGGATTGATAATTGTTTCAAATATCCTTCTATGAAGTTTGGGTGGACTTGATATGGTCCCACGAGAACCAACTCATGAGAAATGGATCAAGCAATTGATTACCAATGAGGCTAAGATCTACGCATGGGTAGTCTAGCCTCTGTGAAGTGGATGTTGTGTTCATTTTAACCTTTAACCTAATTTTAGTTCTTAAATTTAAACAATTAAAGAAATTGAATCTTAATTAAAGAAAATAATATTAATTCACCTTTTAATCTAATTAAATTTCATTTACCAATACTTAAATAAAGTAAAACAACATCTATCTAATTCCTTCTTTTTGGGTTTTCAGTAAAGCTTTTCAAATACAAAACAATTAAACAAACTAAATTCCTAAATTATTTTTTGTATTTTCAAGATTTAATAAAATAAATAAAAAAAACTATTTGTAGACACATACGACACAAGGAAGCTAATATTAAAATAAAACAACTACTAAAATATAAACTAAAACATATAATATCCAAATGTAGTTATTCCTATGTCAGTAAGATCAGATGATGAGATCTATTCTAAATAATTGGATTTCTTATAACTAAAATTCTACCTCAAGTTCTCAGGAAAGGAAAGAAAATCTTCTCAAAAGCACTTTCTTCTTTACCTGAAAACTTTCCTCGAAAAAGTGGTATTAAATTATACATATGAAAATAATGAAGAAATAAATAGAACATTACTGGCACAATATCTTCCTCCAACCTTTTTCCCGTGTAGATCCATAAGGATAATAAGGGAAGAGGATATCGGTGGAAGATTAATGTAGATAATGAACATATAATAATTCTACCAAATTAAAACAATGTACTTCTTCTATTCTAGAAAATACAATTAATCAAAGTTTAAAGAAATTAAAATACATCCCCAACCTATTACTAATTAACTATGATAGAATTCTAGGTATGGTATTGAATTTTCTATCTCCTAAAATTTCTTTCCTTCTCCAAAACGATATCTAGATGATCTTAGTATGTGCGTACTATTTTTGATAATATAAAAGTATAAACAATTTGTTGTGGTCAAGTTAGTTGTAATAAAATGACCTGAAACATATGACAGAAGGAACAGAGAAAAAGAGTTGGTTGTCTCTGTAATTATTCTAAAAAATTAGCAAAATAAATTTACATCAAAATGTGAAAACTCAAACCTATCATCAAGGTGAAATCTATGATTTTATAAAACTTTTGGGAAGAATGAGTCTAACAACACATATCCAACAAGAAGTGACAACACATCACAATAAGGGAAGTCAAAATTCTAAACATATTAAACCAAGAAGATAATTCCAATTTAAATCAAATAATCCCAAAATTAGGTGAAATGGCTGAGAAAAAAGTGAGAAAATAAATCCTAAAATCTAAACACATGTTGGAAAAAGTGTGATTTAACTCTTGGATTTAAGGTGACAAGATCGCTAATCTAGACATGTCAGAGGTTATGCAACCATTGTGGTGGTTACGAAATTTCTATAGCGGTTGTACAACCATTGGTCTATGAAGAGTTGTGGTTGTATAAACTCCATGGAGGTTATGAAACCGACACTAAAGAATAAGTACAAAAGGTGGAAAAGGGACCCACATAAGAGAATGAATTCTCAAATTTGGAAATAAGGATAAAAAAGGTCATAAATAGCATGAAAAGAAGGGGGAAGGATCTCGCTTTCATTGTTACTCTAGAGAAAATTTTCCTCATCATCGAGACTTATCGTGTTATTCCATATATACCATGTAATTTTTGGGTGTGTATATATTGCCCCCTCGGAGGATCATTTTAACCATGAATGGGATAAAACGTGATTTCTGAGTATGGAGCTCCCAAGTGGGAGAGTTAAAAATTTATCTTTCTTGACTACACGCCAATTACATACCAATCAATCCTTCTCGCTACCTATAAAATAGAAACAATAATCAAGTGCGGAATAGAATACTCTTGAAAAAATACTTTAAAATTAAAATACAAGATTACTTACCGTACGCATGGGGATAAAAATGTTGGAAGTACATGGGATTGAGAGGGGAGTGAATGAGTCTATTAAAACTTTATTCCATTTCTATTTATCATTTATACAACCATTCAATAAAACACAAACCATATGTATGTTTACTTAAGCATCAATCAACCATACAAAAGAGAAAGAGCAAGAGAGTACACGAGAACATAAAATTTAAGTGGAAAACCCTCAAGGGGAAGAAAACCCACTAAATTTTTGTTGATATTACTCACAAAAATAACTCAAGTGAATATTACACATCACAATATATTTCTTTAGTGAGGCACCAACCCCACAAGGAGCACCAACCCCTAAACCCTTGTTGATATTACTCATAACAAGAGACTCCTATGAATATGAATCATCATAAGAGATTTTGCATAAGAATGATCACTAAAAATATTTTGATCTCACAACTGATTGTGATCCCAAAATTCAGATCATAAAAACTTCAAACCCTCTTCAACTTCTCTCTCCTTCAACTCAATCTATCTTGATCTTTCATGGACTGATTTGGCTTAAAACCCTTGCACACATACTCTCTAACCTTCTTTATATTTTTACGACATCCTTAACTCTGATTTCATTCCCTTGAACCACTTTATTTTTTTATTAAGGGTAAAATAGGGTTAAGGGGTCCCTTCCCCATAAAAAAACAAATCTCCCTTATAGCGAAGATATTCAGCTTATACAAAAACAACAGAAAGGTTAATCATTAATCATATCTCGGATACATCACATAGACCACATAACAAAAACTAACAACAAGGTAATATTAATTTAAAACCAAACTAGCAGCATTCCAAAATAGGTTAAGGCCAAAAATTCCACAATCATTCAACATATTTTTTAATGTCTTTCAATAAAGTGGACCATTCTTTAGCCATATTTTGAATAGAATCCCCAGTGTTAGATAAATCAAAACCATGCAAATCTCTATTTCTTTTCTTGGAGGCCTCTTCATTTTCATTTTTCTATAGGAACTAATGAGTTGAGCTAACAAGTGGAGGTGTTGAATGGTGGATTTTATGTGAAACATACTCTATTGAGTAAATTTTTTTAAGAAGTACTTAAGGTGATCCACTTCCTTTTCTAGAGAATTGCATTTGTCATGTAGCATCTCCACTCTGACATTGTTCAAGATTTGGGCCATGCTATCGACCTTATTTCTCATAGAGTGTCAATCATTAAATATGAATTAGTTCATCCTCTTAGTAAGGTTGGTTTTGGTCCTTATGATCACCAGGCTCTCATGTTCCTTGGATATCTCATTCTATGTATTACCCCGCATCTTCCCAATTTACTCCATGATTGATTAATTGATTGGCCTTCCATTTCCCTATTTCCTTAGTCATTGGCTTAAAGACCTGCTACTATTTTTTCAATTCTTATAGGCCTTTCATTATGTCCTCAGCATCCTTAAGTTACTCACTCCCCTCCTTGGATGACGGGCTATCACTAGAATCATCCTCTTTTTTTGGTTCATAAACCTAGTCGTTATCATACCCACTCAAATCCTAAACCAAGGGTCCCAAATAATCAATTGAATTAGAAACTTGTGTTGAGACCCTTTTAACCATTTCCATTATCATACCTTGGTGCAAAGGCACAAAATTTTTCCTTTCTTAAATTATTCCATAGTGGCACATAAAGACCTAAGCATATAATATGGAAAGCTATAACTGTGACCATGTCAAATGTAGTTTAGCATGGGTATGTGATAACAAAAATTTCTTATGAAAACCCTTCATTGAATGAATTAAATTATATTTAAGGTGACCTCATTAAACTTATTTAGTAATGACTCCCTAAGAAACCCAACAAAGTGAGTGGTAAGATTTTCCTTACCTTTCAAAAAATATATTCAGCTCCTCTCCGCACTCTCCTTCTTAGGTTTATAAATATCCTTTCCTTCTTAGTTCATGTCCATAAGAGATTCCATTATGTCAATAGTTATTTTCAGCTTCACCCCTCGAGAACCACCATGCCCCTAGTCCAAATAGTATAGGTTTTCCAAGCATTTCTAAATTCGTTCTTGACATTTTCATTATGTCCTTCAAAAAGATTGGAAAACACATCCCTGCCTCCCTTTTCAAAAATAACCCAAGATTTGGGCTTGATGTTATTGATGTCATTAGGATCCATTTGAGCCAAAGCACATCCTGTTCTCCCTTTTCAACTTTGTAAGAGACTTGTGATAATTCTCTACCTAAATTAACATCCCCAATCCACTCTTTTCTGTGTGTATAGCTCTCTAATCCATTTGATCAAACTAGAATCCATCTGCCTTACCACCTTATAAATTTGAGTTATAGATGGTATGTTTAGCATAAACAGATTAACCAAAAGGTATATATAAAGCCTATCTTTGTCATTATTACATGTAATGCTCCTCGATTAGGTAGATTCATTTAAGTCTTTATATTCTCAACCCCATTATCAATGATCATCACCCCCACCCTATATATTAACCAAATTTTCATCCTTTTTATAGTCATTAATATATTTGGATAATTGGGCCTTCATAGGGGTTTCTAAATCTTCATAATTAGTTGTGAATTTCATCCCATCCACATAGACTCCTTTATTTGCAAAGAGGTCAACCATGCCATTCGCTTCCCTATATATGTGTTTAAAAGTAATACCTTTAAAAATCTTAGCAATCTCCCTTATACCTTCTATGGATTATTGTATGGAAATGGATGTGGTTCTGAAATTGAGTATGTTTTTTTATTATGTTTAGGGATTCGCCCTCAATTTCAATTTTCATGATTTTCCTTTTAACAACAATGTTGATCCCCTAAGGTAGTTGTTGCTTCAACAATATGATTTGATTGAATTCCTTGATTAAAACAATAACCCAATATGAAAGTCCTATTATGATATTTGAAAAATCATCCAACTTTATTTGTACCTTGAACCACTTTTAATTCCTCACCTAGGTCACATTTTTCCCTCTCACCTAACTGGTTCAAATTTGAACCAAAACACTTACTTTATATGCTTATCTTCTCAATAACACATCACATGTTGGTATATACCAAGGATAACGACCAATAAAACTCCAAATATAACATAAAACTCATAAACATTCATAAAATTTACCCATGTAGGTTGTTCATGCTCAATCACACCAAGTAATCCCAAAACGGCTCAAAACCCCATCACCTGGTTCACCAAAACCACAAACCTCATCACCATGATTAGTCAAGATTAAAAATGCCTCACACATGTCAAATATGACATAAAAAAATCATCCATGGTCATAAATTATCTTTCACCAATCAAATTCTTCATAACACTACCAAGAAGGCTCATATCCTTCTCAAAATAGTTGTTTCCAGGAACCAGTCTTAAACAATGGAATTATAGATCACACCATAGCACCTCAACTATGACATGTAACCAATAATTGGAAATATAATGACATATATATTATATCCATTATTTATATATATCTTGAAATATCCATCCATACAAACCACACTCACTTTCCTCTTTAGTAAAGTGAGATGCCCGTAAAGTAGTTTCATAAACTCAACTAGTTTACACCATTTCTACCACATTCAATACCTCTAAATACCTTCAATAGGGAAAAAATTCAGAATTATTCACTCTCGAATGGATATCAAGCACCAACTAATCCATCTCAATCATCTTCTACCTCCATCTTCCATCATGAACAATCTTGGCCTGAAAAATAAGAAAACTTCTTTTTACAAAATGAGATGGATGACCTATAAAGTCTCATCATCAAGACACAAACCATATACAATTGGAAATCCATATTAATATAATTTATAAAACATCTTAAATTTCCTTACAATTCTAAGTGGACGGATTTCAAATAGGTCCATCATTTTAACTACTCATTTAGGATTCTAGGACTCAAGAACTAGTCTTGAGGTCAACTTGCTCCATCACCTCCAAAATCACTTCCAATCTTAACCAAAGAATGGAAAACCCTTATACATGTTTTTATAAGTACTCAAAAACCTTAAAAAAGTATAAATAACCTCAAAAAACTCACCAAACTCATGTAACTATTCAAGACCATGCTTAACCAAGCATCTCCTAGATTGACCTTCAAAGAACAGATCATAACTTGCTCATCTCTTATAAAAATCTCAAGTTTCATAAACAAGAATGTGTGAGTAGGGCCCACATATACTTATAATCACTACTATACCTTTCTAGAAAGATAGAGGACTCCTCTAAAACATATAATCATCAATTTTTCAATAGGAACCAAATAAGACTCAATACACTTAATTTCCTCCAAGTCACTTTTAGCTAGGGTTCGGTAGGGTTTCAAAGCAACTTATCTTCTTAACGATCATTCATAAAAATGTGACTATCAAACCACCTCATTATTTTTTTTTACAAAACTTGTTACTTCCATGGGAAAATATCCCTAAAATTATCCGAGTCCCATGCAAATCATATAATTCACAATGAGCATCAGAAGGTTAACTTTTACCTTAAAATCACAATCTAGAAAACTTGGTTTTTCCAAAATATTCATATCTTGCAAAATATTATTTAATTTCACTTGAAAATTGTCATGAAGCATCATGAAAACATCCTCGAACTTTCCATACTAACCATATATCTCAAATAAGTCCACAAATCTCTATCCATAGTGACTTATCTATGTAATATTGCATTTTCTTCACTGCTTGCTTCCCAATGACCATAAAACATTGTAAAACTTATGAGAACCTGACCTAAAACTCATCATACACATCATGTATAACATAACCATACTATTAACATGCTTGAAAAATACTTCTTGCTCCATTTATCAAGTCACCACTCCATACTGCATACTCTAGGACTATGAATAGGCCTAAAATGAATGCTTCACACCATGGCATCACATGAATAGACCCTGATGATCTCATACAGACATATGGAAACTCTTTAAACATCATTAAAACCATTATGGACCTAATTAAAACCTTCATTTAACTTAGGATAACTCAAACTATAAACATGTACATTGAACCATGATCTAAGACCTCATAGAACATCACCAAACATGACACTACCAATCAACCTTCATGTTTGACATTTGAGTACCACCTCATGGAGACTAAAATGACACCATGACACCATTTTTCATCAATATACTGGACATCAAAGAAAACACTAATACGTAATGGCCGAAAATCTCCCCTTTCATTAATGGCAACCATCTTTAGAAACTTTTTTATAACCAACAAGACCCAAGACACCTACTAGACCTATTTTCCATGTTTCTAATGCTTCTCTCCCTTTTGAAATATATGTAAAATGATAAAATGATGAAAATACATGGAAAATGAAAACATAAGACATGACACAATGAAAAAAAAGGTAGTAGACATACTTGATCAAATGGCTCCCCCTTGACCGCACTTACATTTTTTTGTCTCAACAGAGAAAAATTATCTATGGACTTAGTAAAACATGCAAACCAAATCCCCTAAATTTATATCCTCTTCAAATTTGTCTTTATCCATATTCTACATCTTATTCTTGGTCTATACCAAGCTAAAACAACCAATTTTTTTCTCTAATGATATCATTTCATCCTTTAGGACCATTTTCCCTAAACAACTTTTCCAAAGCACTTAAAACCAACTTTTCAAATCTTCTTAAAACATGCATACATTATGAAGCAAGTCCTTATGACTCCCCTAGAATTATACCATCCTCATTTAGTAGAAAGTACAAAATTAGGACTACATACCTTACATATGACTCATGGGGATGACTCAATCATTTCACTACTTCTCTAAATCCTTTCTTCAATGTTTTCATCCTCCTTTCATGCTATCATAACATTCTTGAGTCAAAAATATTATTGATCAAATAGGGAGGATCCTGAAAATTTTATTGATATGAAAATATGAAGATTAAAAATAATGGAAAGAGATGCAATGTATATAGGCATTGAACAACTTCTATCCAGTCCATAAAAAATGGATTGAATCATCTAAACTAAGAAATATGTAGAAATAACATATCTCCCTAATTTCTGCTAGTAACTACTGCTAAGAGATATTTGGGTACACACATAATAGAAGTTTCCCACAAACATAGGGATGAGAACCCTATCACTTAGTTAACTAACAACTAATGACAACTAACACCTATTAACTTAAGTTAAAGTAAAAAATTAAATACTTTAACTTATTACATTTATTCAAATATCTACTAATGATGAATTATGCTAAGTTTTATTTCTAACCAAAAAAATTATCTACAACTTATTATACCTGCAAACACCATTTATTCTACAATAAAAACTTCCTAGATTCATTGTACATATGAATGAAATGACAAAAATATCTCCCATGCCTTGAATTCCTTCATAGACCTGTAGCATCATATTTCTTATTTCACAGACATTGTACCCTACTTAAAATATATTTTATCCTTTTAAGCACTTTTTAGACCGCACGGTGTACTATCTTTCCTTTCTAGGGATTCTTAACACCTAGGGCACTTGGATCAAAGTCATCAATGGCTCCCCTGTCTTAGTAAGCCTCACAGATCTCTTTGACTCATACATAGGATTCACGCAACATATATCCTATGAGTATTTCATTTGACTCACCACTATACTTGCTTTCCAATTCCATAGTGCTTATCAAATTTATTCTTTTCTACAAACTTCATTAAGCATATACAGATTTCTTTGTACTTGAAATTTTTATTGCAAAGATTTCATAGACCTCAAATGATTGTGAATAGGATTAACACAATATCCATCACCTAAGAAACACATTTTATCATTCCAAAACTTACTCTTGTATTATACTACATCATAATCTTTTTAATATGAGTATTCATGTTAAAGTATCATCATTTATGATTCAAGGGATGAGACTCAACATTTGAGTTCTTGGCAATTTATAACTTATCTAGAGAGTATATTTATAATCTTTAATAACTCATCCTTGTAAACATATTTTGATACTTGCATACTTAATTAGTCTCCAATAATCATCAACAAAATGTACCTTATATTCTTGAGTTTTTATGGTAATGTGATCCCTCATACTAACCTATACACCACTCGAGACAAAATCTTTGACCATACATAGGTACATAATCTTGACTATCAGCTGATAACATTGATCTTGATTCACACAAACCCAAAGATCTTCATACATATTAAAGAAGCATAGAAACTCTTGGCATTTCACTACCATGATTCAAGGATAAACAATAGGATCTACCTCACTTTTTAAGCTTATTTATCATGTGAATCATTATACCAACCTATACCCATGTTAGTAGTGTACCATTATACTTTACATCCTACTAGAAATCCTATTTGATGTTTCAATCATAACAAAACAAGATGTATAGAACAAACATTGAAATTGACAAGAACGTGTCATCTTCATATTCCATGATTGTACACAGTTTCAAGAACATGAGCCACTTCCTTACCAAAATTGTACTTTGTTCTTTATACATACCTAACTTCAATTTTATATACCCTCAAATCATCTCTCGACTCTTGGAATATCGCTTGATATGCATAATTTGATTTCTCGGACATGCTTAAAAACCTTATTTCTCAACCTCGTCTTTAAAAACACCTCTACAAGTCTTGATCTCAGGCCTTGTTTATTATTCATGGAGTGAGGTCATCACGAAATTGAACACAATTCATCCAACCAATACAGACCTTAAATTGACTTTATCAAACTATTGCGATGGTATATCATCACACTCGGTATTTGTAGACACAAAATCCTGACTTGGGTACATTTCTAGGTCCATAAACACATAATTGCATTCATATGATTCATAAGCTAGAAAACTAGTAATTAACAACTATTTTTTGCCTCTTTTCCTTTTTTAGTCTTCTTTCTTGTATTTTACATCTTACAACCTAGTTAGTACTTCACTTTCTTATATTTTATGGCTTCAGACACTAGCACCCATAAAGAATGCCAACACCTAGGTGCCCCCATCCTTTGAGGAGCCCATGACCCTTTTCTATCCCACTTTCTTATTTTGGGTCTCTTTTATCTTTTTTGCATCTTATTTTCTTAGGGGTTGGCCTTCCAATTATTAATTATGAAATTCAACCAAGGGAATAATATCAATACAAATTTATGCAAAATAAAGGTCCAAACTCTAAGAATTTATTATCATCACCTAAGGTTACATCCAAAGGCATCTAAGAGCATCAGAGGCATCCATCTATCACTCATACAAGGGAAAAGAGACTGCATTTTCTGCATACACTTAATAGGAAGGGTTAAAGGTGAATTATACGATCATAGTGTGACATACAAGAAACCAACAATGACTATCGGTGATCATCTTATGATACCAAAAACCAAGTTTCGAGCTCATGCACGGTAATGGGCACCTAGTAGAGGTATCTGACACCTAGGCACCCTAGTCCAAGCATATTTGATAGTTCTATAATTTATCATTCTTAGTTTTAATATTTTGCCCTTCCTTTTTATAATTTTCCAATCTAAATCAATTCCAGGGATACCGTGAATTAGCTAAGTCATTTTTTCCCTCTCTTTTACTTAGCATTTCATATTTTACTTTCTTATTTCTTATGTCAAATATGTACTTTAGCATTTATTTATCATACATGACTATATAATTAGGGTTTAACATAATTCTATTATTGTTAAATAATTTGGTGAACTCGCATTCGAACACTTTTTGATATTCATTTTTTTATTTTATTCAATCTTCTTTCATGGCTCCTAAAATTCCTAAAATATATTTGCATGAATTACTTCAAATGTATCCACCTTGAAAACTTGTTATCCAAAAATACCTCAATACCATGTATCTCCTTGTAATACACCACCCACTCAAGTAAGTTTCATTTTTATCGTCTCTCCGATGATCCTCGATCTAATAAACCTATTTTGGAGTCAATTAAATTTTTACACTCTTTGTTTCAAGATAAAATTCAGACTATGGAATCCATGATTACGTCTCTCTAAGTATAAATCCAAGATTTCAAGGATGCTTATCAAGCCCATGTTTGTTCTTCTACTACTCCTCATTCTAATTTTATGTATTCTACACGTGCTCATATTAGTGAACCTAAAGTCTAACCATTACCGAACCTCTAATAAATTATCTCAATGTTATGCAACATGACATTCTTCCTCAGATCCTCACTCATCAATTAATCAACTTGCCACCTAGTCACTATTATCCTCCTTATCATCTTTCCAACTATCAATTTCTCCATTTTTTAATTATCATAAAATAAATAGACATCATGATAATTATTTATATGATTTAAAATGAAGAATAAAGCACCTTGAGCATTAGGGATTTATCTCATTTTCTACACAACATTTTTTATATATCCATCTAATCCATAGGGATCTAGAAAAACACACCACTTCATTAGTTTCACAAGACCAAGAAGGATAAACAAGAAAAATGAATGAAATGAGGTGAATGGAGGTTCGGAAGGAACTACTTTGCTCTGTACAAAGTAGTGGTTTTAGAACCACTGCCCTTCAAGATAAGTGGTTACAAACCATTGTCCAGCCTAGGGCGGTGGTCCCGATACCACCGGTTTTCTCGGGAGGTGGTCCTGACACTTTCGAATAGAAAAGTAGAATTGAACATGAATGGATGAGAATTTAAAGCACCTACTTGGGTATATTCCCCTTCCATGCCCTTTCATAGCCTCCAGGTGCATGGGAGGACATGAGAAGGCCTATAAATGCATGAAGGGAGCAAGAGAATGGGAATTCAAAGAATGAGAGAGATCGAGAAGCGAGTCTAATGAGAGTAGTGAGCAAGATCTTCATGCTTTGGAATGGAATTGTAGGAGCAAGGTGTAGAAACAGAGAAAGCAAGTAATTGGAGAGAAGGTTTACATTGTTTCTTATTTTCATACTTATTGTAATTTTTAATTTTCTATACTAGACCAATAAAAGTGGGAAGAAAGAGCAGTTTCCCTTCTCAATCGCTCGGTTTTCCTCCATTGGAGGTTTCTAGGATAAAATTTTTGGTGTTGAAGTTTTGAATTATTTCCTTCTATGAAATTACCTTTCTATAGCACTAGATAATAAGTCACAAAGCTCTAATTTTTAAGTAAATCTGTCATTTTCCAAAGTTGAAAGTAGAAAAACATAGTTGTGTGATTCGTAGAGTTCTAAAGTAGAATTTTACTGATCATTTTGGTATCAGAGCTGATTATATATCTAGGACTGTGGTATTCAAATCTTTCTTATGATTTTGTATGATAGTGACAAGGTCTAAAGGAAAATAATTTTTACCTTGCGAGCTAGATATTTCTATGAAGAAGTGGAAATAGAGAATTTGATGTCAAATGAAGGAAGTGAACTTGGTCCGTAGAGCCGAGATGCTAGAGACCATGATGGATAGATTTCATAGAAAACAAGAAGAGCTTTCAGATATGCAAAAGAAAACTTCAGTTAAGTAAGATTCTATGGAATCGGTGGTTCAATCACTAGCCAAAAATTCAAGATATCGGAAAGAGCCATAAAGAGGAAGGATGGAAAGAGCATGAAGAGACGTCAATTGTAAGTGAGAAGGTAAAATCTACACATACCCTTTTAAAGTTGAAACATAACTTTAAGGACAAGTAGATGCATAATTACTTGATAAATGGATAAAATAGTTGGAAGTCTACTCTAGTATGTATAATTTCACTGAGGCACAAAGGGTCACCTTTGCACGTCTCAAAATGGAAGGTCATACTCTGGTTTAGTGGGAAACCCATCTAGCCACTTGTGAGAAGAAGAAACATCCTATTGTTAGTACTTGGAAAGGTTTTAAAGAATTGATAAGAGCTAACTTCTATCTTATTGGCCATAAGACTAACATGATGATTAAGTGGTAGTACTTTAGATAGGGCAGTGGTCAAAGCGTGCAAGACTACACTATGGAATTTTGGAGACAAGCCATGTTGCTTAATATGGACTTGGAGGATGAGGAAATTCTAACCAAATATTTGGGAGGACTTCACACTCACCTTTAGAGGAAGGTAATCTCCATGAAGCCCAAGGATCTCAATGAAGCTTATGTACAAGCATACTACATTGATGATGAGAAGAAGCAAGGATAAATAGAGCCAAAGGGAGATCACCAATAGAATAGCAAGACAAAGAATAAGGGAAGACAAGTAGTAGAGGTAAATAGAAAGGTAAACATGCCACTAATTCTTTGCATACTTGTAAAGATCCTAAGAATTTATATAAGAATTGTGATGTAAATGGACATACTGACACCACATGTTGGAATTTGCATCTAGAATTGTACCCAAAGCATCAAACCAAGGATTCCAAGAAATCCATGGCCACTTTGTGAAGACAGAAAGAGAGGTGGAGATTGAGGATGATTCAAATGTAGATGAGAGGTTGGGATGCATGGCCACTAACATGTACATGGAAGAAGAAGAAGAGATGAGTAAGCTATTTCAAATCAAAATCCAAATCAAGAAGACTAAGGTAAATACTTTAGTAGATTTTGGTTCTCAATCAAATTTTATTTCTGATGTGGTTGTAGGACAACTTGGTCTAGATAATTACACACATCCACATCCATACCCACTAGGATGGGTGAAGAAGGGTGTAGAAATACAAGTTACAAGGAAGTGTAAGTTTTAGTTTGGGATAAATACCCAATACATAGATGTATTAGAGGCTGATATTATTCCACTTGATGCATTTGACGTTGTCTTCAGAAGTCCTTACTTGTATGTCAGGGATGTTGTGTTCACAAGGAGGGAGAATCGGTATATATGGTTCAAGAATGGAGTCAATTTTAACATCAGGGCACACCAGAGAAAATCAAAGAAGGCTATGCTAAGTGCCAACCAAGCACCAAGACTTATCTAGGAAAATCATCGGTGTTGTTTGCTTTTATTGGAAGAAAAACAAAATGGATGTGAGAGCACGGTCATTTCTAACCAAAGGATGAAGAATTTGGATAGAAATTGTCAGTTTTTACAAAAGAAGCCACCACAAGAACTACGCATTCAAGGAGAAAAATAAAATTCTACTATACAGACACCATATCTACCTATGAATTCATTGGACCTAATCATGGGGAAGCAAGAAGAAGAGGAGATAAAATGAATAGTGGTGACTATAGCAGTAGTGTACTTGGGGATGATTTGGCCAATCCATCTCAAGAGACAAAGACAGGTAAGGACTAAACCACTATAGTATGGGACCTTCGCCATACTTGAGCAGGTTGAAGAAGAAACATTTAGGCCATACTTCATGCAGATGCATGCGATAGTAAGTTGTAAGAGCTCACATCCATTAACACCATCTATGCATGACAAAGAAGGAAAGATACAAAAGTTACCTTCCAAAGAGGTTTGTACTCAAGGAAACTCATAGGAGGATGTAGCACTGGAACAACAAACTAGAGATCCACAAGAGTCTTGGTAGGTTGGAGAAGAGAAGACACCAAGAAAGACCCAACAATACTCGAATGAGAACAAGAGGGAGTTGATTCCTCTACCACTCCCCCACTAAAATTTTGTTGGACCCAAATAGTAGGGGAGGTATGATCCATAGGGATCCGAAAAAACACACCACTTCATCGTTACATCACAAGCACCAAGAAGGAGAAACAAGAAAAATGAATAAAATGAGGTAAATGAAGGTTCTGAAGGAACCGCCACTCTATGTAGAATGGTGGTTTCAGAACCGACACCCTTCAAGAGCGGCGGTCTGAAAGCTCCACCTAGCTAGGGGTGGTGGTCCCGAGACTTCGATCTTCTCGGGTGGTGGTCCCAAACTTTTGAATAGAAAAGTAGAATGGAATGTGAATGAATGTGAATTTTAAGTGCCCATCCAGGTCTCTTCCCCTTCCATGCCCTTTCACATCCTCCAATGCATGGGAGGACATGGGAAGGCCTATAAATGCATGAAGGGAGAAAGAGAATGGGCATTTGAAGATCCAGAGAGATCAAGAAGAAGAGTCTAATGAGAGTAGTGAGCAAGATCTTCAGTGTTGGAATGGAATTGTAGGAGCAAGGTGTAGAAACAGAGAAAGCAAGTAATTGGAGAGAAGGTTTACATTTTTGCCTTTTTCATACTTATTGTAATATGTAATTATATAGATTAGACTAATAAAAGTGGGAAGAAAGAGTAGTTTCCCTTCCCGACTGGTTTTCCTCCATTGGAGGTTTCTAGGATAAAATTGTTGGTGTTGAAGTTTTGAATTATTTACTTCTCTGCAATTTCCTTTCTATAGCACTAGATAATCAGTCACAAAGCTCTAATTTTTCAAGAAAATTCATCATTTTCCAAATCTGAAAGTAGAACAACATATTTGTGTGATTCGTAGAGTTCCAAAGTAGAAGTTTACGGATCACCATCTCTATATGATACATCCAAAATGGATCCTAAATTTTCTCCTTCTATGACCAATGAGCATCAAACTATAAATTATAATGTTCCTTCTTTGATCAATTAAGCACCACCTATACAACTAATCCAACTAAGAAATCACCTCTCAAGGTCCATCCTCCATCACCTCCTCCTACTAAGTCTTCTACCATGTCACCAAATCCTAAGCATCCTCCTCTAAAAATTAGTACAACACCTCCTCCTCAAGATTCTACAACATTATCAATCCCACATAAGCTACAACCAATCATTTTTGTCAAGGAAACTACTCCTTACATTGATCCCCTTAACAACATAAACTAGATCTACACACTTGGGGAATCATGCTTACTTCTCTCCCCCTCCTCACATCATTAGGTGTCTATCATTATGCTCTATTATTCATACTTCATCTTTTTAAGAATCCTTACACAACTTGATACACTTTGTATCATCATTACCCTATGATGCACTCTTTTTCTAAGGTTCACACTTGATTGTTGAGGGCATACTACATCCATGAACCTCACACACTACACATTTCATGCTCCACACTTTACGATACATTTTTCTAGCATCTATTATCACACCAAATACTACCCTATGATGCACTCTAGTTCCACGGTTCATACTCAACTATTGAGGATATAAATCTGAAATGAACCTCACCCCTTCTACACTTTATGCTTTGTGCTTCATGATCTATCTTTCTATCATCTATTTTCAAGCCATTTCTTGATGATGCACTCTTGTTTTATGGTTCATTATTGATTTTTGAGGGGTATTTTATAAATGAACCTCATCTCATACTCATTCACATCCACTAGGGGACACACCGCTCTTATCACATTACATACCATTTCATCACTTTCATATCACATTACATATCTTAGTTGCATCTATTCTTGCTTGCTTATACTTACATATAAACTTTGATTACTATGTTAGACAGATATCCAAAGATGTCATTATCTTTTCTATATATACATGCAGTTTCACTTGGTCTTTAGTTGTGAATATAGAATTATTATAAATATTTACATGCAAAAATGATGTTTGGCACTATATCTCTTACTACCCCACCGAGGATCCTGGGGGAATCTACTTTATCACACATTATAGGTGTTATTTTTTCATTATATATTACTTTCAACTTCTACTAGTACACTACTTACTTTATCAATACGTACACATCTTGACATACTATTTATCTTTATAATATGCTAACAAGTGCTTCATATGTATCATTTTCCTTCCAGGAACTATTGGCCATCATGGTTGTCTGTTACATTTTATTTCTATTGCTTACTATTGTATTCCATTTTTTGTGGGATTATCCCTATGTCTTACCTGATCATTTCTTGTATGATTTTGGCCACTTCGGCCCTGATTATCTTGTGACATTGTGAGTGATGTCCCATGTATGAAACCTAATTTTTGCGGTCTCTCTTGTATGCACATTTAATTATTTCACTACTTTTCTATGACATATTTACTTCCTTTTATACTAACACCTGATTACTAGCCATATTGTTTATAAATTCCTTGGTTTTTACCATGCACATTCCCCCATAGAACACAATTTCATATCATCATCTAGTCCTCCTCTCCTTTGGGAAGCATTCTCCTAGTGATGTCGAATGCACCCCAAAAAAGGAGGGCATACTTGATCCAAAAATAATCAAGTTTTTATCTAATTTATCTCAGACCTTATAGGCTTTAATTATTTGCCGATAATTTACTCCTTTTAAGTAATCAATTTAAAATAAATGCAATATAATAAGACAATTGTACAATGATTGATTATGGAGTTCGGAAATTGCCTACGTCTCTGGGTTCATGGTCAAACCATTCCACTAGTCAAAACTTGTAAGTTACAATAGTACTTTCACAAGAAAACCTAATGGAAACTATTAAGAACTTGCTTAGAAGAATATCCAGACCTTCAGACGACAAGGGTGAAAGATAACACCTGACTTCCACCTTCCTAGTGTATTCGGCAAGCTTGATGGCTCCAGCTCCACTCGCTTTTAGAATCCTCCGGCTCTCGATCAACCTTCCGGATGCTTTATAATGCCCTGTGGCACTCCACAATATTCCAAGCTTCAAAATTTAGTGTGGTGCTATAGGCCAACTAGGTAGTATTAATAACCTAGCCACAATAATGCCTATTTAAATAAATAGGTCTTCACACAATTACAATTTCTCATCCTCCTCTTGGCTCGATCTTCAGATCCCAAGCTCTAGGAATGAGCTTGTCTCCATTATGTGTGTGTCCCCATAATAAGCTTAAAAAATAATAAGATTGGGGTGTGTGTTTGTGTGTGTGTGTGTGTGTGTTTACAATAGAAATGGGCTCCCTATTTATACAAAAATAGGGCCCTTAAAATAATGCCTCAAATATTATCTTTAGGTTAAAAATACCTTAGCTTTGTAGTGAAATAAATGGGATTAAATCTTAGCATAGCGTATTAGCATGTTTAATGGGATTAAATCCCAAATTTTGTGGAATGATAAGGTTTTAGGCTTTAATAAGCCTCTTCCCATGCAAATAAAGTGGTCAAAGGACCACGTGAGCTTAATCGTCCCCATTTAATTCTCCTCTCCACGTGGATTTCCACACATGGAATAATCATCCCCTACCACCGCTTCACCTTCTCCCTTCCACGTGGTCCTTGCAATAACATGGTTAAGTTGGCGGTTATGTAGGGTTTGGAGAATTAGCAGATTTGGATGGTTTAATACTAATGTATAAACATTAATATATAGCAGTTTGGCATATATGCGTGGAATTTGGAAAGTGGACTTACTAAGATAATATAATTTCGACACATATAATGTGGCATAGAAATAATTAACTTGGTAAATAACATATAGCCCACTTGTCATCTCTCGATAGGAAAATCGACCAATTCGATGAGTGGTGGCAAGTTCGCGTGGTGGCTTGTGGACCCACCACATCAGATAATACCATAGTCCACACGGCGGCCTACGAGCAATATTTTACGACCATCGAAGACCAAAGATCAACAACCAATAAATGACTCCCTTTGCCTTTTCGCCACGTGCCATAGTGCCATTGGTCCAATATTGACCAATTGACCAGAGTTGACTTTCCCGTTGTTTGAACTTTGACCAGACATATCTAGAGCTCCCGATGTCCGTTTGTCATGTTCTCATAGTCATTGGAAAGATCTCGAGATGATCTTCTACATTGAAACCATTTAGGGATATTTAGGGAACTTTCAAAAATGATCCCTAATCACATACATTAGGTGAATCATTCACCCCATTAAACATCTTAGAGCTTCAAGTATAGGCCTACACATTACGGAAAAAAACACTCTACGCTTACAAAAATGGCCTAGAATCTGACTTAGGTCCTCAATTCAGCACAAAATCTAGTGCCCATAGATAGACACTAGCACCTAGGTGTTCCCGTTGATGACCATCCTTGGCGGATAGAGTCGTCAGAGTCATGGGAATCCTTAGGTTAGTGGGACGTGTGCCCTAAGGAGACCTCCATATTTTAAAGAAGTTGGATCTTCTCTGTAGGGGGAGATAGGGGTGAGAATAATTAAACAAAATGTAAAACAAGCTAAGGCAATGCACCAAACAAGCCTGCTAGGAGATTTAATCGAGACCGTAACTACCTGAGAAGGGAAATGGTGAATAACTGAAGAAGGGCGGATGAAATGCACCACAAGTCGAAAAGTTTACACATAACACTACCTCAAACTACTTAAGCACAACTTTGAGGATAGTAACAACATTGAGAGATGCACAATTTCTATGTGAAAATAAAGGCAATCAAAGACAATAAAGCTATGCAAATGATGAATAGAAAACACCACAAGGCATATATATCACTCCAATAGTTGTGCACAGTATTACATTTAGAAAAGAGGCAAGATTTCTATTACAAAACCTAAGCAGAAGGCTAGAGTTCCAAGATCTCTGCCTTTTACAAAAGAGAGACTTGCGATAGAGAAGAAAAGATTAACTCTCCTAGTATCTAACTAAAAATCTCCATATCTTTTTCATCGAAATTCGATTACAATTTATAGGGGGAGGAGGAGGTAAGAGAGAAATTTCAAACTCCTTCCCAACTGCCCCTCAATTATGATAAATGATATGAAGTGACAAAAACATATTTCCTCAAATCCTTCTCACAATTTGGCCTCCTTAGAAAAGTGAGATCCATGCCTATTTAATGCATCTTAATTATCCTGCAACCGAATCCCTTGAGATGGAATCACCTTTTGAGAAGAAACTTCTTCGGCTATTTATTACATAACTAGATATTTTGACCCTTTATGCATTGGTTCGCCTCTTGATTCAAACAATGTGTATTTTGTAATGAAATGACCCTTCACCTCTGATATTTTGAAAAAGTCTTGAGCATTAAATCTTACAGATAAGACCCTAAATCACTTATATGTGGTGGATGGCTTGTCATATTTTTATGGCCTACTTTGAAAATGGAGTCCATTTGTTGCAAGATCCATGTGGAAGGCCCATACATCCTTATGACTCTACTTTTCTTTAGGGCTCCTGGGAAAGTGTTGGGTGGACACTTGGCACCATCCATGGGCTTTTTGTCCTATTTCTTTGTTGACTCCATGTGTCATCCTTATGGGAGTTTGAGACTTTTTCACCTCCTTTGAATTCTAAAGTTGCGCCTACTTGACACTTGGCAATGTCCATAGGCTTCTTATCTCTCTTTGTGTTTTGATTAAGTCCTTTCTTCTCGGTGAGGATTCGGCTTTGAATAGGCTTCAAAAACGTAGAAATCTTCTATTTGTGGATTTTAAAATAAAAAGTCCTAACCGATCCTAGGTACCTATGTCCTGGGGTAAATACGATTACTTTCTTATATCAACACACTTTTCAACAGTTCACATATCAGTTTTTATAATACATGCACAATCCTCTAGCAAGTAGAATGCATTCTTTCTCCATTTTCTACATGTAATAAATACGGAATTGATACGGTACAACTCAAAAATAAACATGGATAACACCATCTACAATGGTGTATAATTTAGGAATCAGTCATGGAAGGAGAGTAACACTAGACCTCACCCCCCAACAATTTCCTTTTACTATTTTTTCACATTTACATACTTTTGAAAGATTTTTCATAAGACATGAATTTTACTACTCTTTCACTCTTATTTTCCAAGTCCATCCTTAATATGCAACAAGAAGCAACCCTAAATCAAGATACAAAAATAATATGTACAACATAATATGCTTCACCCCTAGGGTCACTTCCTCTTTCTTAGCTTCCACACTTCATTTTTATCACTTCACACTTTCACTTGTCTCTTTGGCATGCTATCGCCATCACATTCTACATGGTTATCAGGTACACATCTCTTATCTACTTTATGTTATCAAGTATTCACTCAACAACATAAATTGGGGAAAATTTAGACACAAAATCACACACTTGGGTATATTTATAGGTCCATAAACACATACTTGTATTCATATGATTCATAAGCAAGAAAACTAGTAATTGTGATATCTTTGGCCTCTTTTCTTTGTTTTTGGTCTTTTACACCCTACAACCCACTTGGTACCTCAATTTATTTTTGGTCTCTTTTATCTTTTGGGCATCTTATTTTCTTAGGGGTTGGAATTCAAGTTGTCAATTACAATATTAAATAAATGAAATCATATAAATACAAAGTTATGTGACTAAAATAAAGGACCAAGATCAAAGCATCTATTATCATCACTTGGGGTTACATCCAAAGGCATTTAATAGAAACAAATACATCCATCTATCACTCATACAAGGGATAAGGGACTACATTTTATGCATATACTTCATAGGAATGGTTAAAGGTGAATTTTGAGATCATAGTGGGACATACAAGTGACGACCAAGAATAACTATATGTGACCATCTTGCGACACCTAAAACAACCAGGTTTCAAGCTCTTGTATAGTCATGAGCACCTAGTAGAGGTGTCTCGGTGCTTAGACACCCTTGCCTAAGTTCGGACACCTATTCCAAGAATATTCAATAGTTCCAAAATTTACTGTTCTCATTTATGATAGTATTCCCTTCATGTTCATCAGTTTTCTAGTCCATATCAGTTTCAGGGATAATGTGAATAAGCTAATTCATTCTTTCCATCTCTTGCACTTAGGGTTTCATATTTTACTTTCTTATTGCTTGTGTCAAATATTTACTTATCATTTACTCATCATACGTGACTCTATAATTAGGGTTTAGCATAGTTCTATTTTTTAAAAATTAGTATCATAGATTAAAATACACTTGAACCTTGATGGTTCATTTATTTTCTCACCAAAACCGCTAAGAAACACCTTTGATTTGCAAAGCTTTGATAGATCTCAAACTTGTATATCTCTTTAACTCAAGACAAAAATCAATTCATCATCCTTGATTCTTCATATTCTTGCATTAATGATGATCTTTAGGTCCTTCAATACAAGTCCTTACTCCTAGGATAACATGCTCATACACACATTTATCTTCCTTAGCACAACAAAAACCTCATTGATGGATGATTTCATGATCATACCTTGTCACAGTTGACCTTGAAAATCCTAACAATATTTTAAATGAGTGATAAAAAACTCTTGACTAATATGGAGACTCTAAAACACTAGACCAACCTTTTGAGACAAATCATAGGAAATACTTTAAACATTTACACTCATACAAATCAAGTGACAACTTCAAACCATTTATATGAACAACATATCTACATTTCATTGCAAGCCTTGACACTCAGGACTTTTCATATCTGTATAGACATCTTAGAAACATCCATACATATTTGATGAAGTCATAGATCATGCTTGGAACCTTTGAGAACACACAACACCTATGGAGTTACAATATCAAATCAGAACACATACTAAGACACTTTGATTGATTGTTACACCTTCAAATTCCACTAAACATTAGATTTAACTCAACACTTAGACCTCCTAACATGTTAAAGATAGAATTTTGAGTTGTACAAGATACGTAATCATAGACTAAGAATATGACCCTAGTCAAAAGGACTCATGTGCACATATACTTCCTATCGTGTTTACTTCCAACAATACTTTATGACACATGACTTAAAAACCATTTTCTCACCCTTAACACAACCTCAAAACCTTTGAAAAATAATAAAACACTTTTCATGACAAAAATATGATGGATAAGAAAAATGCATACCTTATTAGGACCGAGAGAAAAAACAATACATGATGATGCACCTTCAATACTTACTCATGCTTCATTTAGATGAATAATGTCTCCTAGAAGCTTAGAGAAGACATTCTAAGATCATTAGCTCACTTAAAATAGTATATCACTATCAAATAAGCCCAAATATTATTATTTCTTTTTCATTTTTTCTTATTCCCTTATAAGTTCTATCTTTTCAGGTATAATGATCTCATCCCCAAAGTATTCATCTTCTGAATGGGATCCTAATAAGAACATACAAATGTTCTTGACATATTTTAGATCTTTTCCTTTACATCAGGCTTAGAGACACCATTACATGTCTAAGATCCTAAGCTATGGTATATAAACTAATGTTAGCGAAACCTAACCTAATAGACATCGACCTAATCTAGGAAAATATGGTTGGATATGTTAACAAGTGAATTTGGATCACGGTGGAACCATTAAAAATGCATTACAAGGTTTAAATGAGGAATTTAATAAATATATTGTCACCAATTTTGGCTAAGGAAAGAAGGTAGTGGGAGATGTTGAGTTATCACCCACTAAATTAGATTTGAGGAATTTTTTAAACTGTTAGTTATAACTAACAAGAGATAAGGCATGGTGGGAGTTTTGGGAGGGACATTGTTAGTCCTGTTGGCATGTATGAACCTCGACCCGAGTGAAAACTGTCTAGGGAATAGTAGAATGGGTTGGAGGAAAAATAAACAGTTTGGTTTCATTCTGCATTCATATTTTTTGAGCTTATTGGCTCTACAAGTGGCATTTTCATTTTGTGAGCTCTCAGTTTGATTTTTTTGCATGTTTGAATTTT
This sequence comes from Taxus wallichiana var. yunnanensis, assembly GCA_018340775.1. Classification (NCBI taxonomy): domain Eukaryota; kingdom Viridiplantae; phylum Streptophyta; class Pinopsida; order Cupressales; family Taxaceae; genus Taxus; species Taxus wallichiana. Next base: position 986,087,625 of record CM031234.1, on the reverse strand, counting down.
CCCTTCCATGGCAGAAATGATGGAAAAATTAGGTTGTGGAAACTATCAGAAGAAAATGAGAAAAGTTTCAGAAGACTTGTTTGGCATTTTTGTTGGAAATATTTCTGTAGAAGTTTTTCTTGAAGGGTTTAAACAAGGAAGTTAAGACATGAGCACTACCAGGCATGATAGGCTCTATCTCTTTAATATTCTTGCTTTTATTTAAACGTAATTATAAAATAAATCTTCTCTTCATGAAAACATCTCGAGAATTTTTTCTTGTGTGATTATTTGCTTCTTTTGTTTCTGTGTGTTTCTTTTGGATATGGTTTCTTCGATATGAATATTTCTGTGGAATGATAATGTTTTACTGAATCTAGGTTTCGAATAAAGTTAGAAAATAGATGTGTTTATTGATTAGAAAACTAGGTATGAACTTTCATGGAGATTCTTTATTTTGATATACATATGTCTCCTCGTTTTGTATCCTTGTAGCATTTAAACAATTTATCGTGAATTCTGGAAATATCTTAAACTTTGGAACACCCGATTTTTGTGAAAATGGGTTTTGATTAATGTTATTTGGGTCGAATTTTTTCACCATTATAAAGAGGGGCTTGTAATGGAACTTTTTTTTTCGTTGATGGTAATACGTTTTGTTCATATTATCATTTATTGTTAGTCGAATCATTCTTGAATGCCTATTAGGATTCTTTTCCAGTTCTTAACCCTTCGTTTAGCTTTAGTTTGTAACCGAGATTTGATCTTTTTTTTGTGTTATTGATATCTTGCTTTGACCCATACTGGGTATTCTCCAAGGTTGTTTTTGAGCATTGTGAGTGAATTTTGTATTGGTGAAGGATGGAGTATTTGTATACAAATTTTAGTTTGTATCACTGTTGTATTTAACCTTCTTAAGTGGTCTTGTAAGAGAAACATGTACTTGGTAATACTCTATCTCCCTCTCTTTTTGGGATTTTATTTTCATTGAATTTTTAAACTTCTCGGGTCACTTAAGATTTTGGAACTTGGTTGATATTTGAAAGGACCAAGAGGTTATTATTCTCTCGAATTGGGTTTGTATTCTTTAGTTATTTGATCTTGTGAGGAATGGTTAAGCTTCGAGCATCATGTTTGGGGTATTGTGATTTGGTAGGACTTCTTGTTAATCTCTCGAGATTCTTTTGGTTTGTATCATCATGGATCTATTGGTGACTATTACATGTTTTATTGAATGTTTTTAATTCTTTGAAAAGTCTCATTGAGACTTTTCTTGCATATTTGGGATAGTTTAAATGTTTGAATGTAATCTCTTGCTCATATTTATATTTCATCCAAATATTTTGGAAGTCAGTAAGTTCTGCATGATCAATGATAAGGAATTTTTCATTTCTTAAAACTTGGATCTTGGTTTTTCTATTTAAGACCATACTCTACATTTTTATTCTTGAAACCATGCTAATTTCATTCTCCTTTATCTTGTATGTGGAAGATAATGAGCATTCAATTATTGATTTTTTTAGATGCATGGTTATGATGGTTATGTTTTGTTCAAATAAGTATTGAACTCAACTTGTGGATGACAGATCCTTCTAGAACTTTGTATCATGTGTTTGTTTTGTTTTATGAAGGCTTGAGCCAATCTCTTGTATGATATACAATGATTATAATTTGTATTATCAAGTTGGTTCTTTGCTTGAAGTTATCCTCTTAGAATAAAGGTAGGGATTTTGAGAGATGGGTTGTTTATAAGGTTTTTGTACATGCTTTGGGTCATTCATGTTTTTATATCAAACCTTATTAGTAGTTGATATGAAATTTATTGTTATAGGAACAACATTTTGTTCTTGTCAAGTCAGTATGTTTTAGATCAATTATTTTTCGATTGATTGATTTAGATCTGACTGTGTTATTGTGGAACTTTGCTTGGTGAATTAAATTGGAACCGATGAGGACAGATCATGTCTTTAATTAATTCTTTCCTTATTTGGTTGCATTTTGGAATGTTATCATGTTGAAATGATTATCATTACTGTGATTTAGATGGAATTAATTTATGATGGATTACTTAGCTTCTTTTATGGGAAATGAAACTTAAATAGATATTAGTGACTCTTCTCTATATCTGATTTTGTGACTTTTGGGGAAGTCTTTCTTATTGACCTTATTATTAGGTACTTGGAAACTTTTCATAAATAACAAGGTTCCTTTTATGAAACAGATTAGATAAAAGCATTTTTTTAATGTTATAGTGTTTATCATGCTCAATTCTTGTGAACTAAATCATGCTAACAATTTTACAGATGGAATTCGTGAAAAGTGAAAGGTGAAGAACTTATAAAAATATGCCTTTTTTTTATTAATGAAATCATTTCCTTCATTCAGATGCTTTCTGTATTGAAATTCTCTTGAAATGAACTTGTTGGAAAAACTTGAAGATGTATTAAAATTTGTTTTGTAATGATGAAAGATGTTTCTTATAAACTTATGGAATATTAATTAAGTTGGGAGTAAAGTGATCTCTCTCTTTTGATTAATGAATTGTTGTGAAGGGTTGTTGATTTCTGATTTATTCTAAGGTCTTATATGACTTAGATTTGTTTAATATTCATAAATATTAACATGCATGATGGGATTTTATTGATATACTTAAAAATTGACATACATGGCTTAATGGATTCTAAGGTATAGAATAATTCTTGTATAAGGAACTCGTGTGTGTGTGTGTGTGTGTGTGTGTGTGTGTACTTCCGATTCATTTTATTTGGGAAATGGTATGACTATGATGATTATCAATGATAGATCCTCATTCGAAAAAGGGAATAAGGATAGTTTTATATAAATGAATGTGGCATTCTTTTACGAAACTAAACCTTATGTTTTATGATTTCTTAATAGGACAATAGTCCTTAATTATGAATAAAAGGATACTTCCTTTTATCATTAAAAAACTATGTATGTTATCTTGTTAAGTGATTAAGTTTAAATCAGAAAGGATGATGGGTTGTATGCTCTTTATATGTAAACAATAAATGGAAAGGGAAAAGCTTAAAATAATTAACAAGATGGATTTTGATAATATGATATCACTAATTCTAATGTATAAGCTTTCAATCAAGATTGTTTACAATGATAAACTGTAGTAAGAAAACTTAATGATCTTACTTACTTGATATCGAATTCATAAGAAAACTTAATGATCTTACTTTATATCCAATTCATATTTATCGATAAGGAAATAATGGTTTAAGATTAAAATGTTCATATGCATGAATGTAAATTTTATTTACATACCTTCAATTGGTGTGAAAGTACATTTTGAATCCTTATTTGGATCAATCATACTTAGTGAACCTTTAGGTGCATTGTTTAACAATAAATTAAACAAGATAATAAATTGATGGGTTAATAATATAATGTTCTTAAGTATGTTAGTTTAGTTGAAGGAACTTAGTAGGTTGTTGTAATATAGGGGCTACAACAGAGTACCCTCATAATGATGGGAGTCATTACGAGGATACTATGATGCATCTAAATATGCTTCAACACCCCACTTAGTTCAATTAACTCAATTGACATAAGTGGAAATTCGGTTCATGGTTATACTCTAAATAGAGATAGACACATGGACTAGTGTAGTGGTCAACTCATGTTGACTTAGGGTAACTAAACACACCCAATCAATGAAAGTTGATTGAGTATGTCTATTTATCCTTAGTCAGGTTTAATTGATAGGAGTTAAGGAAGACCAATCTAGATAATAGTACGAGTGTGGTGAAAGACATATTCCTTTCGATGAGTATGTTGTCTTGGAATGTAAACATGGTAAACATGTTTAAAACTTTGGCCAAAGTATCGTAAACTACTAGTTGCATTGTCTTATGTCACCTAGTCTAAGTTGTAGGATTTTAGATGAATATCGGTAATAGATATTCAAATAGGATTCTTAGACAGAACACTTAAGTGACCCTTAATGGGTAAAAGAACCAAGTATACATAGTATACACTTGAACAAGTTAACATGAGAGATCGGTTTAATACTGAGTCATGGAATGAGAGATCGGTGTTTCACCGAGTCATTATAGCTGCATATGGTTTTCTGTTATGAGATGGACTTGAAATGGAATGTGTGTTTTGAATTATATGAATTTAGAAAAAATAAAACTATGTTAAAAAAATTCCCTTGTTTCTAAGTCATAAAAAGTTAATGTTACATTTTGGTATCAAAGATGAAGGTTGCAGCTCTTGGACCTATTGATTCCATATCTGATAAAAGGATTAATTTCTTGTTAATAGAAAATGGTTAGAATAAGGGGAGTATCATGCAAATAATCCACTTCCAGGTGAAGAGGAAGCTACCACACAAAAACTTGATGAGATTCTTACTACCTTGTTGGACACAAGAGATCAACTTAGTTTACTTGAAAAATATGTAATGGGAAATTTGCAGGAGATGATGCTGATAATAACAATCACCACCTCCAAGAAACAATGCCAATGCTAGAAATTTGGGCATTGATAACAATAATGCAATAAATAACAATGTTGTGAATGTCAATAATAATGTTGCAAATGCAAATGTACCTAATCCACCTGAAAATAAAAAGGCAAGATTAGCAATTGAACTTACTAATGACATAAAGAGGATAAGTCCACCAAAGTTTGATGGCACTACACTAGGGGATGGGGCTGATAATTGGCTCAATGAAATGGAGAATTACTTTGCAATAAGAAACTTCTCGGAAGAAACAAAAGTAGTATGGGGATCTTATCAGCTTTCCCATGAGGCATCCTCCTGGTGGGACAACTGTAAGGCTGAACTGAACATTGATGAATCAAGCATTACATGGGATAAATTTAAGAGCTACTTTAGGAAACGCTGGCTGCCACAGATCTATTATGATCATAAAATGATATAATTTCATAATTTAATTCAAGGAAAGTTAACTATAACTTAGTATTGGGAGAGGTTTACTAGACTTCTTTAATACGTTATTGAGTATCAAACTGAAAAAATTTCAAGATGGATGTAATCCTTTCATAGGAGGAGGTAGATGTTCACAACCCAACCAATATGGAAGGGTTTGTTGAAAAATCCATAAGGCAAGAACAAAAATTAAAGGCAATTTCTGCTCATAAAGAAGAAAATTTCCAATTTTTATTCATCACTTGCACCTAATAAGGTGGCATGGAAAATTTTGTGATAACAATAATAAAATAACAACAAATAACCCCGTTGTGAACACTAGAAACAATTTTGTGAAGAATAAAAATAATGGGTAGAAATCTTATGGAGGTCAAAACAGTAATTTCAAGACTGGAAATAAGTTTGAACCAAAAAGAGGACCTGTAGGGGTTGTTTTAATTATGGTAAGGATCACTACACAAATTAGTTCCCTCTAAAGAAAGATGACAAAACCAAGAGCATAAGATACATACCGCAGAGGTAGCCGATAAGCAAGTTTGAAAAAAGCAAGTTATGCCCATAAAAGTGCTAGGTAAATTATTTGGTACACATGTCACTCTACTTTTTGATACTGGAGCTACATAATGTTTAATTTCTAGTAAATTAGTTGCAAAATTAAAAATAAAAGAAGGACTAATGGAAAAATCTTGGACTGTACATTATGGTAATAATGTTGTCCATACTGTTAGTAAATGTCTTTTTGGAGTAGTCTTAGAATTACCAAGTTTTTCAACTGAAGTAGATATTTATGTTTCTCCTTTGGGGTCATATGATGTCATAATTGGTGTTAACTAGCTTGCTAATCATAAAGAAAAAGTTGATTATTTTGAAAAACACATTAGATAGCTTGATGATCTGCAGAAAAAAACATATATTCAAGGGGTAAAATGAGAAATTTTAGTTAGAAAATTGTCAACTATGCAACTTAAGAAGGCCAAAAAAAGGATGCACATTATATGTAGTAAAATTTTCTGAAACATCGAGGAAAATGATAGTTATTTCTTGGAGAAGTATCCATTGTTAAGAGATTTCAGTGATGTGTTTCTAGAAGAACTACCTAGTCTTCCGCCTAAATGAGAATTTGACTTCACAATAGAAATCAAACCTGGAACTAAACCTATTTCCAAGGCACCTTATCGAATGACTACAATTGAACTGGTATAAATTAAGGCACAATTACAAGAACTATTGTCTAAGGTTTTTATAAGACCGAGTGTTTCACCTTGGGAGCACAAGTAATTTTTGTGAAAAAGAAAGATGAAACACTTAGAATTTGTATTAATTACAGAATTTTAAACAAAGAAACAATCAAAAATAGATATCCACTTCCTAGAATTGATGATTTGTTTGATCAGATGCATGGAGCATTAGTTTATTCAAAGATAGATATTTATTCTGGATATCATCAATTGAGAATTAAGGATGAAGATATTCATAAAACAACTTTTAGAATAAGGTATGGACATTATGAATTCACGGTTTTACCTTTTGGTTTGACAAATGCACCTACAGATTTTATGAATCTAATGAATAATATCTTTCAAGAATACTTGGACAAGTTTGTACTTGTATTCTTGGATGATATTATTATCTATTCTAAAAGCATTGATGAGCACCAAGAGCATTTGAAAATTATACTTGAAATTTTGAGAAAGAGAAAATTGTATGGTAAGTTGTCCAAATGTTCTTTTTATGAAATAAAAGTGCACTATTTAGGACATGTCATAAGAAAAGATGGAATAACAGTTGATCCATCAAAGATTGCTGCCATAATTGAATGGCATGCACCTAAAAATGTACATGAAGTTAGAAGCTTCATGGGGCTTGCCGGTTATTATAGAAAATTTGTTAAGGACTTTTCAAAAGTCACTACCCTAATTACTTCATTACAAAAGAAAGACAAAATTTTTGTGTGGAGTGATAAATGTGAATCAACATTTAAAACTATAAAGGAACAACTAACTTCTACACCTATTTTAGATATACCAGATCCAAATGGGAACTTTATGGTAGTTACAGATGCTTCTAGAGAAGGATTATGAGGTATATTGTTACAAGATGAACATGTTATAGCTTATGAGAATAGGAAAATCAAGTTACATGAGTTGAATTATTCTCCCCATGACCTAGAGCTTTCTGTCATAGTTCATGCACTTCAAGTATGGAGACATTATCTCTTAGGAAGACCTTTTGAGTTAAAAATTTGCCACCTTGGGCTGAAGTATATTTTCACTCAACCAAATCTAAATGCAAGACAACGAAGATGGTTAGAATTATTTTCACAATATGATTTTGACATAAGTTACATTTTAGGTAAAGAAAATAGAGTGATAGATGCACTAATCCGCAGGAAACATATTTCTATTCTTGTAACTTTGAGAACTCAGTTTAAGGATGAGGTAAAGAGTATCATGGATTTTGATTTATACTTTCAGTAGGTGAAAGTAGCACTTTTTGTAGATCCTAATGATGTAAAATAAAAATTGTTTTAACTTTGATAATGAAGGAATTTTAAGATATGAAAACGAGTGTATGTACCTTCGGGAAATGAGTTAAGGAAAAATTTAGTGATGGAGTTTCATAATTTTCCTTACTCAGAAATCCTGGTGTTACAAAAATGCTTGATGATGTAAAACAAAAATATTTATGGAAAGGGATGAAGAGAGACATAACTAATTTTGTTTCACATTTCCTGGAATGTCAACGTGTTAAGGCTGAGCATATGCACCCAATGGTTTACTGTATCCTCATAGCATACCACAATATAAGTGGCAAGTAATAAGTATGGATTTTGTTTAGGGGATTCCTATGTATAAAAATAAACATGATATTATTTTAGTTGTGGTTGAAAAATTAAAAAATTAGCACATTTTATTGTTGGTAATCTTAAATATGATTCACCTATTTTAGCAAAAATATTTGTGTATGAAGTTTTCATATTACATGGAGTACCTGAACTGATTATATCTATAGAGACCCTATAATGACATCTAGTTTTTGGAAAATGATAAATGTATCCTTAGGAACAAAACTAAATTTTTTTCGCATATTATCCAAAAAAATAGATGGTCAAACAAGAAGAGTAAATCAGGTTTTGGAGGATATGTTACGAATGTACTCTTTAGATCAACAATACAAAGGGGAAGAATACCTTCATTTAATTGATTTTTATTACAATGATAGTTATCGTTCCTCTTTAAAATGACACCCTTCAAGCATTGTATGGAAGAAAATGTAGAACTCCAGTTAGTTGGGATAACATTGAAGATAGAGAGGTATTTAGACCTGAAATGCTTACTAAAATGGAACAGCAAGTGAAAATAATTCATGAATGATTAAAAGAAGATGCTGATAGGCAGAAAAGTTATGCAGATCTAAAAAGGATCGATAAGAAATATGAACTTAGTGAAAAAGTCTTTTTATGTGTTAAACCTACAAAGAGCTATATTACCTTTAGCAAGGCAACAAAATTATCACCTCATTTTGTGGGACCTTTCGAGATTGTTGAAGTGATTAGCCATGTAGCTTATCATTTAGCATTACCTCCCACTTTGTCACAAATGTATGATATTTTCCATATTTCTTTTCTTAAGAAATACATTTCAGATTTATCACATGTATTAAATTGAGATTCTTTGCGGTTCTAAGACCCACGAATAATTATGACTAAACCCATAAGAGTTTTGGAAACTCACTGGTTGCACTTACGAAATCGAAATCCAATGCCAGGTCCAATGGGACCAATTTAATGAAGAAATTTCAAGAGGGGAAAACCTTGAGGATATGAAAACTATTTTTCCTCATTTGTTTGAATTGAATTAATTATGATTTTTTGAGACAATTAGAGAATTTGTTTGAAAAATATCTTTAATTTATACCAATTTTAGGTAGGTACTATAATCTTTAGTACTAGGACAACAATTATGATGCTGTAATAAGTTATGAAAAACTTAAATTTCTCAAATTTGTTTCTATTTGAAAATTTTGTGGAAAGAAGAATTATAATTATGATTATTTTATTGTTTATGATATTGGATTAAGTAAATCATCGGGACAATGATGCTTTTTATAGGGGAGGTATGTAATGCCTTTACCATGATTATTATCTTTGATCACTTCTGAAATTGAAGTAACAACATTGATAGGTGATTTTTGTTTTGAAGATGGTGTACTCTTTAAAATTGATTAATCATGTTGTTGTAGATGATATGTTTTATCTTCTAAAAATGGATAACGTCATGTCATGACAATTCTAAATTTATTAATGAAGTATTTCATATACTTTTTATGTTGAACCTTTTAATGTATTCTGTATATGATGAAGGAAATAAATTCAATCTAAATTGTCAATTTCTAGTTTTCAATACTAAACTTATTTTTCAGTCTGATGATTGCAAAGTACAAGATTAATCACACCTTGGATAAATTGCAGTGATCCAAGGCATGTTTAGGATTTTTTGATGTTTTGATCATCTTAATTGATTCGATCAAAATATATTATTTCCGTACCTAGGCTTGTCTTTGGGATCGAGGGGCATCCTGTAGCATCTTTTGATTTCACCCTTCAAGGTGATCTGATTCATCATTTTTATGAACTGCGAGAGGTAATGTTCTTTGATTAATTAGGACCTAATTAATCTAATTTTTTATTAACTTATCCTATCCTAAACCTATGCTAAGGTGATTATATTTATTTTTGATTAAATCCTAAATAGGATAATGGGGAACTATCCTAAGTTGACACTAATTAATCCTAAGCTATTTGGAACTATGCCTAAGGTCCTAAGCTATGGTATGTAAACTAATGTTAGGGAACCTAACCTAATGGACATCAACCTAACCTAGGGAAATATGGTTGGCTATGTTAACAAGTGAATTTGGATGGCAGTGGCACCATTCCAAATGCATTACAAGGTTTAAATGAGGCATTTAATAAATCTATTGTTGCCAATTTTGGTTAAGGCAAGAAGGTAGTGGGAGATGTTGAGTTGTCAACTGCTAAATTAGATTTGAGGAAGTTTTTAAACTATTAGTTGTAACTAACAAGAGATAAGGCATGTCGGGAGTTTTGGGAGGGACATTATCAGTCTGTTGGCATTTATGAACCTCGACCCAAGCAAAAACTACCTAGGGAATAGTAGAATGGGTTAGAGGAAAAATAAATGGTTTGGTTTCATTGTGCATTCATATTTTTTAAGCTTCTTGGCTCTGCATGTGGTATTTTAATTTTGTGAGATATCATATTGATTCTCATTGTATGTTTTGAATTTTCCCTCGCATGGAAAAAATGTAGGCAAAATTTGGTCATTGAAACTATAATAAGAAAATGGGAAAATTTTCAGAAGACTTGTTTGGCGTTTTCATTGGAAATCTTTCTATAGAAGTTTTTCTTGAAGGATTTAAACAAGGAAGAGAAGGCAGGAGCACTACCAGGCATGATAGGCTCTATCTCTTTAAGATTCTTGCTTTTATTTAAATATTTTCATAAAAATAACTTTTCTCTTCATGAAAACATCTCTGAGAATGTTTTCTTGTGTGATTATTTGCTTCTTTTGCTTTTGTGTGTTTCTTTTGGACATGGTTTCTTTGGATATGAATATTTCTGTGGAATGATAGTGTTTTACTAGAATCTAGGTTTTGAATAAAGTTAGAAAATATATGTGTTGCTTTATTGGAAAACTGGGTATGAACTTTCATGGAGATTCTTTGTTTTGATATACATATGTCTCCTCATTTTGTATCCTTGTAGCATTTAAACAATTTTGTAGGGATTCTGTGGAAATCTCTTGAACTTTGGAACTCCCAGCTTGTTGTGAAACTGGGTTTTGATTAATGTTATTTAGGTCAACTTTTTTTTCCATAATAAAGAGGGGCCTGTAATGGAACTTCTATTTCAGTTGATGGTAATACGTTTTGGTTGTATTATCATTTATTGTTGGTCAACTCATTCTTGAATGCCTGTTGGGATTCTTGTTTCAGTTCTTAACCCTTCATTTGGATTAAGTTGGTAACTAACCTTTGATTTTTTTGTTTTATTGAGATCTTGTTTCAACCCCCATACTGGGTATTCTCGAAGGTTGTTTTTGAGCACTGCAAGTGCATGTTGTATTGGTGAAGGATGGAGTATTTTTCTACAAATTTTAGTTTGTATCATTGTTGTATTTACCCTTCTCAAGTGGTATTGTAGGATAAACATGGAATGGTAATAATCTGTTTCCCTCTCTTTTATGGGATTTGATTTTCATTATGTGTTTACCCTTCTCGGTCGGCTTAATTTTTAGGAACTTGGTTGATATTTGAAAGGACCATGGGTTGTTATACTCTCGAACTAGGTTCATCTTCTTTAGTTATTTGATCATGTGAGGAATGATTAAGCTTTGAGCGTCATGTTTGGGGTATTGTGATTTGATAATAATTATTGTTCATCTCTGAGATTCTTGTGGTTTGTATCATCATGACTTCCCGACGACTATTGCATGTTTTGTTGAATGTTTTTTATTCTTCAAAAAGTCTCATTGAGACTGTTATTTTTCATCTTTGGGATAGTTTAAATGTATGAATGCAATATCTTTCTCATATTTATATTTCATCCAAATATGTTGGAAGGTGCGAGTTCTGTGTGATCAATGATAAGGAATTTTTCATTTCTTAAAACTTGGATCTTGGTATTTTCTAGGTAAGACCGTACTCTATGTTTTTATTCTTGAAAACATTCTAATTTCATTCTCCTTTAGCTTATATGTGGAAGATAATGAGCATTCAATTATTGATTTTTTTGAGATGTATGGTTGTGATGGTTATGTTTTATTCAAATAAGTATTGAACTCAGCTTGTGGATGAAAGATCCTTCTAGAACTCTATATCATGTGTTTGTTTTGTTTTGTGAAGGCTTGATCTAATCTATTGTATGATATACAATGATTATAATCTATATTGTCAAGTTGGTTATTTTCTTGAAGTTATCCTCTTAGAATAAAGGTAGGGATTTTGAGAGTTGGGTTGTTAGGAAGGTTTTTTGTCCATGCTTTGGATCATTCATGTTTTTATATCAAACCTTATTAGTAGTTGATATGAAATTGATTGTTATAGGAACAACATTTTGTTCTTGTTAAGTCAATATGTTTTAGATCAATTCTTTTTCAATTTATTGATCTAGATCTAAGCGTGTTATTGTGGAGCTTTTTTGGGTGAATTAAATTGGAATCAATGAGGACAGTACCATGTTTTTAATTAATTATTTCCTTATTTGGTTGCATTTTGGAATGTTGTCATGTTGAAATTATTATCATTACTATGATTTAGATGTAATTAATTTATGATGGATTAATTTGCTTATTTTATGGGAAATGAAACTTAAATAGATATTAGTGACTCTTCTTTATATCTAATTTTGTGACTTTTGGGGTAGTCTTTCTTATTGACCTTATTATTGGGTATTTGGAACCTTTTCATAAATATCAGGGTTCCTTTTACAAAACAGTTAGATAAATGTGTATTGTTTTAACGTTATAGCACTTATCTTGCCAAAAATTTTCAAATGGACTTTGTGAAAAGTGAAAGGTGAAGGACTTATAAAAATCTGCATTTGTTTTAGTAATGAAATCATTTCCTTCATTAAGATGCTTTTTGTATTGAAATTCTCTCGAAATGAACTTGTTGGAAAAACTTGAAGATGTATTAAAATTTGTTTTGTAATGATGAAATATGTTTCTTATAAACTTATGGAATATTAATTAAGTTGGGAGTAAAGTGATCTCTCTCTTTTTATTAATGAATTGTTGTGAAGGGTTGTTTATTTTTAATTTATTCTAAGGTCTTATATGACTTAGATTTGTTTAATATTCCTAATTATTAACATGCATGATGAGATTTTATTGATATAATTAAAAATTTACATACACAACTTAATGAATTCTAAGGTATAAAATAATGCTTATTTAAGGAATTGTATATGTATATATACTTTTGATTCATTCAATTTGGGAAATGGTATAACTATGATGATTATGAATGATAGATCCTCCTTCGGAAAAAGTGAATAAGGATAATTTTATATATGAATGTGGCATTCTTTTACAAAACTAAACCTTATGTTTTCCGATTTCTTAATAGGACAATAGTCCTTAATTATGAATAAAAGGATACTTCCTTTTATCATTAAAAAGGACTATGTATGAACTATCTTGTTAAGTGATTTAGTTTAAATAAGAAAGGATGATGGATTGTATGCTATTTATATGTAAAAAATAAATGGAAAGGGAAAAGCTTAAAAGAATTAATAAGATGGATTTAGATAATATGATATAACTAAGTCTAATGTATAATCTTTCAATAAAGATTTTTGAATGATTAACTGTAGTAAGAAAACTTAATGATCTTACTTACTTATTATTGAATTCAGATATATCGATAAATAGAAATAATAATTTAAGATTAAAATGTTTATATGCTTGAACGTAGATTTTATCTACATGAATTTAATTTGTGTGAAAGTACATTTCAATCCTTCGTGGATCAATCGTACTTAGTGAACCTTTAGGTGTGTTTTTAACAATAAATTAAACAAGATAATAAATTGATGGGTTAGTAATCTAATGCTCTTATGTATGCTAATTTAGTTGAAGGAACTTAGTAGGTTGTTGTAATATAGGAGTTGTAGCAGAGTACCCTCATAATGATGAGAGTCATTACAAGGATACTGTGATGAAACTAGCTATACTTCAACACCCCACTTTGTTTAATTAACTTGATTGACATAAGTGGAAATTTGGTTCATGGTTTTACTCTAAATAGAGATAGACACATGGAATAGTATAGTGGTCAACTCATGTTGACTTAGGGTAACTAAACACACCCAATCAATGAAATTCAATTGAGTATGTCTATTTATCCTTAGTCACCACGAGTAGTTTTCCACACTAGTGAATGTTAGCTGCCTCTATTTAGTGTGAAACTTTTACTCGGGTTTGGTTAATAGTAGTCAAGGAAGACCAATCTAGATAATAGTACAAGTGTGGTGAAATACATATTCCTTTCGAAGAGTATGTCGTCTTGGAATGTAAACATAGTAAACATGTTTAAAACTTTGGCCAAAGTATCGCAAGCTTCTAGTTGCATTGTCTTATGTCACCTAGTCTAAGTTATGGGATTTCAGATGAATATCGGTAACAAATATTCAAATAGGCTTCTTAGATAGAAAAATTGAGTGACCCTTAATGGGTAAAAGAACCAATTATACATAGTATACACATGAACAAGTTAACATGAGAGATTAGTTTAATACCGAGTCATGGAATGAGAGATTGGTGTTTCACCGAGTCATTACAGTTGCATATGGTTTTCTATTATGAGATGGATTGGAAATGGAATGTGTGTTTTGAATTATATGAATTTAGAACATAGAACATTATGTAAAAAAATTCCCTTGTTTCTAAGTCATAAAAGTGGATGTTACAGCCATACTCACAACATGAGTGACATTGACCCTTGAAGGATTTTTCATTATTCTAAGATGACTGCCTATTGAGAACATCCTCTTATAATCCCTAGCTCTATGACTAAAACCATTACAAGCATAGTAATATCCATTTAAATAATAACCATTCCCTATAACATTAGGTCGTCTAATAGAGTTAGACCCTTTGATCATTATTCTTTGTCTCTTTCTTGTTTGGTTGAGAGATTGGACTATCTTTACCATAATTTTTCACATGTTATCCTTTGAAACCTAGACTGGTTTGTCACTAGAAATTATTTGGATCTCCAAAATCTTATCAAAAACTTCAAAAATCTTCTTTAACTTCTCATACATCTTCAACCTATTGTAATCATCTTCTAAATTATATCCCAAAGTTTCCAACATTTCATCATAACTGGAACAAGTATCTTCTTTATCCTTTAGGGATTTAGACGTACTCTCTACTTGAGATTCTATCTTTCTCGATGGATTTCCCATGTTCATTTTTCATTTTGTTGATATGACCTTACAGCTTATGAATTATATACTTGGAAATCTCATACTTCTTCTTCAAGGTACCTTCAACATCTAAGGATTTACCCATGTTTGTGCTTTAAGGATATCCTTCAAGTGATTAAAATTTCTTCTCAAATAATTTCTTTGACACCAATTTTTGGAAGCACAAGGGACTAAGAGGGGGGGGGGGCTAAATTATTCTATTAAACTTTATTCCATTTCCATTAATCATTTATATAGTCTTTCAATAAAACATTAACCATATGTGTGTTTACTTAGTAATTGAATCAACCATACATAAGAGCAAGACCAAGAGAGTACACAAGAACACCAAATTTAATTGGGTAACCCTCAATGGGAAGAAAACCGACCAAAATTTTTCTGATATTACTCACAACAAAGAAATCAAGTGAATATTACACATCACAAGAGATTTATTTAGTGAGGAACCAACATCTAAACCATTTTTGATATTACTCACAAAAATAGACTCCTATGAATATGACTCATCATAAGAGATTTTGCAAAATAATGAACATTGAAATTATGTTCATCTCACAACTGATTGTGATCCCAAAATTCATCTCATAACACCTTCAAACCCTCTTCAAATTCTCTCTCCTTTAACTCACTCTATCTTGATATTTCATGGACTCATTTGGCTTCAAACCCTTGCACACATGTTCTCTAACCTTCTTCATATTTTTCACACATCCTCATCTCTGATTTCATACCCTTGAACCACTTTCACTTCCTCACCTAGGTCGCATTTTTCCCTCTCACCTAGTTGTTACAAATTTGAACCAAAACTCTTACTTTATATTCTTCTCTTCTTGATAAAACATCATAGGCCATTCTATACTAAGGTGCATGACCAATACAACTCAAAACTATAACACACTCATAAAATTCATAAAATGGACCCATGTAGGTAGACGATGCTCAAACACACCAAATACACCCCAAAATGGCTAAAAACCCCATCCCCTGGTTCACTAAATACCAAAACCCTCGTCACCATGATTATTCAAGATTGAAAATATATCACACATGTAAAATATGACAAATAAACATCATCCATGGTCATACACTAGCTTTTACGAATCAAATCATAACACTACCAAGAAGGCCCGTATCCTTCTTAAAACATTTGTTTCTAGGAACCAGTCTTCACCTATGGACCTATAGATCACACCCTATAACCTCAAATATGCCGTGTAACCACTAATTTTAAATCCACTAACCTTTAGATCACATCCATGCTTACTAGAACTCTTGAAACATCCATCTAGATAAAAATTCCTTCACTTGGTTTGCATCTTTGCTACCACATTCAAGACCTATAAATTCCTTCACTAGGTAAAAATTGCATCCCTCTTAACTCTCCAATAGATATCAAGCATCAACTAATCCATATCATGCATCTTCTACCTCCATCTTCTATCTTGAGTAATCTTGTCTGAAAAAAAAGAAACCTTCTTTTCACAAACCGAGTTGGATGACCTATTAAGTCTCATCATTAAGAAAAAAATATAACATTGGAAAGACCTATTAATCTGATTTCCATAACATGTTACATTTTCTTCCAATTCTAAGTGTAATTCTTTCAAGTAAGTCCATTTCTATAACTACTCATTTAGGCTTCTAGGACTCAATAACTAGTCTTGAGGTCAAATTGCTCCATCACCTCCAAAATCACTTCCAAGTTTAACGAAAGCATGAAAAACCCTTATAATTTTTTTCTAAGAATTAATAACCTCATAAAACTCACCTACCTCATGAATCTATTCAATAACATGATTAATCAAACATCTCCCATATTTTATCTTTAAAGAATAAATCATAACTTACTCATCTCTTATAAAAACTCAAGTTTAATAAATCACCGTAAAGCTATTGGAACTAGGATGAAAAAAATTAACCAAGTCTTAACTTCACATATTGGTCATGAAAATCCAATTTTACCACAATTGCTCCAAAATTCCCCAAAAATTAGTCTTCATAAATAGGAAAAAAATCCATTTATAACCTCAACCATGACTTGAAACTATCATGGACACTTGGAAAAACTCCCAGGCTAAAAACAATGTCAATTTATTTCATACCTTCTTTAATAAACCTTTCCACAAACTAAACTTCTTCATAAACAAGTATTTTTTAGTGGATCCTACATAGAATCAAAAGAACTACCACACCTTTCTAGAAATTTGGAGGATTCCTCTAAAACCTTTAATCATCATGTTTTTAATAGCAACCAAAAAGACTTAGTACACTCAATTTCCTCTAAGTCGCTTTTAGCTAAGGTTTAACTAGGGTTTCAAAGAAACTTATCTTCTTAACGATCATTCATAAAAATATGACAATAAAACCACCTCATTATTTTTTATAAACCATATTATTTTATGAAAAACATACCTTAAAGTATCTAGGTCCCATGCAAAGCATATAATTCACAAAAATCATCAAAATGTCAACTTTTACCTCAAAATCACTCTAGGAAACTCGGGTTTTCAAAAGTCTTCATATATTTCAAAATAATCTTTAACTTTACCTAAACCTTGTCATAAAGAATCATGAAAATATCCTATAATTTCACATACTCCCCATATATCTCAAATAGGTCTAAAAATCTCTATCCATAACTACTTACCTATGCAATCATGTCTTGTCTTCACATGTTTACTTCCCAAGGACCATGAAACATTGTCAAACATTTGAGAAATGAATTAAAACTCATCATACATGCCATGTATATGATCAAAATTCTTATAACATGATTAGAAAAGACTAACTTGATCCATTTTTCAAGTCACCACACCATCTTTGCATACTCTAGGACTACGAATAGGCCTAGAATGAGTGCTTCACACCATGACATCAAATGAACTAACCATGATGACATCATACGGACACATGGACACCTTTAACACATCATCCCAACCATGATGTCCCTCATGAAAAACTTCATTCAACTTGAGAGAAATCAAATTTTGACCATGGACACTAAACCATACTTCAAGACCTCATAGAACATCACCAAACATGACACTACCAATCAAACTTCATGTCTGACATTTGACTAACAACTCATGGAGACTGATATGACACCATGAGAGAATTTTACATCAATGGAATTAAAATTGATGACAACACTAATACATAATTGCAAATGATTAAATCTACCTACCTTGTGCATGTCATCCCTGCATACACCTACTCAAAACAATGTTAGAAAATCAAATATGAGCTATTTATCACTTTTCTCTCTTTTTAAAAATCATTTCCACTTAACCACTTGGCCAAATTTGGAGCTCTAGACTTTTGAAAACTATTTTACTTGTGAATATAATAAAAATGATAGGAAGTAGATGGTGGTCGTGGAAAACCTAGTGGTAACATTGAGGGTCGAGAACATGTGAGTTAGATTGTTTATTCATTTTATCCCAAATCATCATTTTGTTTGAAACTATCTCTAGGATGGGAATTTTGAAAAAATCTATTGTCAAAAAGTTTGTATGGGGGCATCTTGTAGTTATTTTAATTTATTTGAGTTGTTTTGGTCATTTTTTACATTTTTTGAGTTTTTATATATAAGGGCATGACCCTGATTTTGGGTGACATGATCCATTGCCATGGCAGATTGTGAAATCACCATGATGGTTATGCAATAGTTTCTCTACTAAGAGCGGTGGTTGTGTAACCATCACAAACATTTACAATATAAAGGTCAAGTATGAAATTTTAATTGTTTTGTGAGTATTTGTACTATTTTTGTGAGCTTATCATGCATTTATCAGACTTTGATATGCTCTTTTTTTCTATTTTTGGATGCGGGGTCTACATTAGATGGAGTATAGCTAGGGAGTAAGAGTGGATTATTAAAGTATTACTCTTATCTACACCAATCAAGATAGACCTACTAGAGAGGGCAGGGATATGAATATTAACATGGACCCAACCAGATTCCCTAGTGAGTTGCTTTCTTTGTGGATTCTTGACATATTGGGATGCAAATCGAAACACTTTCTGATTCCCTTGCATTCGGGGAGAGTAAACCATCACATTGGATGATGTGTATAAGATACTTGGGGTCCTTTTTACTAGTAAGAATTTGGTGCTAAACAGTGTTAACTCATCAAATGAGGCCCACATATGGAAAACTTATTTTTTTGATGCATATGTACTTGATACAAGAAGTAAGCGGGGATTCGGTTTGGTTACTATTTAGGGTGCTCCTATTCCCACTTGTGCACAAGGCCATCATTGGTATTTGTGCCTCATGTTTGATAGGGGATAAAGGTGGTGATAGGTTTCTATTCTATTGGGCTCTTGCTATAGAGAGCATTGAGCATCACAAGAGGGAATTTTCCTAGGGATGAATATATTAGGTACTACCTACCATAACATATACATGATTGTTAGATGTGGGTCCACTTCACTCAGCCACCCCACATTGGTTATGTCATGGATATATGAGAGAGTAATCCCTTATTAGAGGGTTATTGGGATAGCATATCCTGGGAATATCAAAGCAACAAGATGGGTTGATATGGTCCCTCTTAAGGTCACACCATAGACACCATCAATATTGACTACTACAAATATGGTGGCTCAACCATATGAGGTGATAATGGGATAATGGGATGAAGAGACTATTGTATTGGCTTCTTACAAATTCACTACTGAGTTAGTTTACCATGGGGGATGGATTGA
Source organism: Taxus wallichiana var. yunnanensis (assembly GCA_018340775.1). Lineage (NCBI taxonomy): Eukaryota > Viridiplantae > Streptophyta > Pinopsida > Cupressales > Taxaceae > Taxus > Taxus wallichiana. Next base: position 986,067,994 of record CM031234.1, on the reverse strand, counting down.
GATCCATCCATTTATCTGATTACCCCAAAAGTTTGGGATACCCTTTTCATATGTTCTTCCCATGTTTGGTACCATGTTCAAAAGTATCAGAGAAGCTAGAGTGAGCCACATGTGCCGACTCAAATGGAAATTTATATTTCCTAATGTTATGATTGAGACACTTACAGTTACACCGCACCATTGCTAAATGTGTGGTCGAGGCCACGTTGTCTTAAAATTTGGAGAGGATCCATTAGGGATCGAGGAGGAGGTGGAGATAGACTCGATTTAGGTGAGGAGATAGATCCGATTGAGAGGGTGGTGGAGAAGATTTAGTGCTTACGAGAGCCGAGGAGGTTGTTCACCACGAGGAGGGGATTGAAGAGGCCATGGGGACAAAAGTGGATCCAAATTGGGTACTTATAGATCCTAAAGAGTTATTACACTTCTCATTTCATTATAATTTCTATATCGATGTTATTAGTTTTTGTTTCTCTAGTTTATTTGTTTTTACTTTTATTAATTCGTTATTACAAACTTGTTTTTATAGCCATGACTGATGGATGGATGGATGGATCCTACTAGTTGGGAAATTTTGGATTTATTAATGATCAATGCTGGAATATCCCATGATACTTTTCTAATAGACCCGGGATCCTTGACACAAGATGACCGCCTCACCAATTTCTTCACACCATCTTGGAATGCGGTAGGAAATATTTCTTGGTTGAAGACCAAGATTACATAATAATGGATAGAGAGAACCAATGGTTATCCTTTCCTATTGGAGTTATTACCTCCAAAAATCTCATGGAAATTATCACCATTCAACACATGGAGGTTCCTATACCAAACCTAACAAGTCTCATTGTAGGATCCATAGGAGGAACCCTAGTCCTAATGCTCGTATGGGTCTCATAGAGAAGGATAGGTGAGGTACTTTATTTCTTTTGTCCTATTTTTGTATATATCAATTTTTTGGATTTTTGGCTCATGATTGAGCATTTTGACCACACTTTCCCTATGGTGTGATGGACTTTTAATAACCATTGAAAAACATATATATGTTATCTTTTTGGTTTGATATTCATTTAAAAAGTTATTTTCATTATGCTTTATCTCATTTGTGCACTTTTAAATGGCTAGGAATTTATATTTTTTATGAATTTGAATATATATGTTATGGATAATATTGTAATGTGGTAAACAAAATGATTGTTAAAATGGATACATTTTTCAAATCATACTTAGAAAAATTTATTTTTTGGACAATAATTAAACATGTCATTTCATTGGAAAAAAATGTTAATAATGATACATTGATAAGATTGTCTCACTCCATCTTTGAATCCATGCAACTAATGAGATGTGAGGGATCATCACCAAGAATGAAGGAGGATGTGATACATATGATCATAAAATTGGTAGTGCGAGAATGAAGAACTAGAGAAACAAGTTTTAATGATAGACCTTTGTATAAACTTACAACTTGACTTCTATTTAAGATAGAAAGACCAAAACTGGGATGGATGATGCTTATGAACCTTAGCTAGACTTAGATCAGAGATGGCCTATTGATTTTTAAAATTTTGTTTTAGGAATGTTGTCTCTCCTAACATGAACATCTGAAACATTTGTTTGGGAACCATGCTTAAACACTTTCCAGTTAATTTCTTTCAAATCTCTTTTACTATATATATATGTATATATATATATATAATGGACCCCCTACACTTTTCCCCCATGCTACTAGTAAGAAGCATGGGATCATCAAAAGGATAAAGTATACGAAAGTAAGGTCATATTCCTCCTCTCCTAGCCTCATGCTACCAGTAAGAAGCATGGGCTCACCACCGAAGACTAGGAAGGATGGAAAATGTGATTATTTGGAAAAGAAATGTATTCAATTTCTCCTTCCCTTTTGATTGTATAATTTTTTGTTTTTTCGTTTACCTTTTATTGTCTTTGCTAGGAGGAATTTTTTTCCCAATATCAACCTCACATAACTAGTAAGATGTGAGGGCTCATCATGAAGACTAATATGGGAAAACATAGATCCTAGGTGAAATGTTTAGAATTTTCTTTGTCATGGAGAGACTTTTTAGGGAACATTTTACTATCAGGAAACTTATATAAGGGCTCACAAGTGAAAGCATATAAATTGGGATAATCATAAAGGAAGTGAAGTAGGTAAGACCTTATGGGTTCAAAATTAAAACTTGTCTCATGTTTAGTGATGATAATGATATAGAGTATATGATTGGAGAATACGAAGAAATGATAAATATATCAAATTGATATATTTTCCAATGAAATGCTAAGTTCAAGATCATCTAAAAATAAGTGAATTCATAGCATGATTTAAATGAAACTATGATATAACAACATACATAATGGAAACACAACAAGGAAATGTGGAAATGTAATATCTAAATGTAGAAGCATTTAAGGTGTAATGAGTTGACGGATTTTCTAAACTCCTCACCTTCTAAAGTGCACAAATGGTAAGCACCATTATTAAAATATTATGTTACTTGGTAGGGGCCCAACCACTTTGGCCTAAACTTCCTACCTTCACCAAATTTCTTATCTATCTGACTATCAAGTCTTAAAACAAGGTCTCCTACCTGAATTGGATGTTTGTAGATCTTCTAGTTATACTGAAACACATCCTATGTACATAAACTTGATAATGTTGTTCATCCCTAGGCCATTTCTCATATAGGTTCTCTAAATAATTTAAGCATGCATTTTGGTAAAATTCCTTGTGCATAATGCCTTATAAACACACATAAAGAATCAGTAATTTTATTTCCAAGAGAAAAATTTTTTCACCAAACACTAGGGAAAAAGGAGTTACCTTATCGGCGTACGAAATAAAGTCCTATATGCCCATAATGATAGAAATAACTTCAACTTCTGCTATATTTTGTTTTATTTAACTGTTTTAAGGAGAATGTACTTTAATGTATTATCGGTGGCCTCATCTTGTCCATTTCCTTTAGGGTAGTACAAAGAATCCGTATGATGGGATATTTTAAATTTCACACATAATTTCCACACCTCATCATTCCTAAAGGGATATATATTATCATAAATAATGACTTATTGATAACCATACCTATAGATGATTTATTTTAAGATGAATTTGGCTATGAAATAATCGGAACAGTGGTGTCATCATGTGGATCATGCACCTTTTGAATTGCTGAAAGATCTCGTGCAACGTTGGATCATACCTAAGGTGTGGGGCATTGTTTCCTTGGGATGAACCTCCGGAGAAGTTTTAATTCCTATAAAAATTGGGGCACCCGATGTAAGATCGATTTGTAAGGATAAAAAAACTTTAAATGATTCTAATCTACTCACTTCATGAGGGTCAGGTTAGAAATAACAAATGAGGAAAATGCGGTGATACACCAAAAGTATAACTAGATAATCATATGATCTTCACACTGGAACAAATTAAATTAGAAAGGATAAAATAACTACCACAATCTGGTTCAACTTGTTCTATTTGTGACAGGGTGAATAATAAACCACAAAAAAAAAACATGCATTCCCTTGTAAGACCCCAAGTATACCTAACAGATGGATCAAATCTGATTGAATACACAATCAACAACTATAACAACATAAGGCATGCACATGTCAAATATCCATTTCACTTATTATAATCAATGATAATATAAATTTATAACAGAAGGAAAAAAAATCTTTTCATTCTTGGTATTTGAGATAATCACATCACTTTCCCATAAAATGAAATAAGATATTTTGAAATAAAGGTGAGCTAACCACTTACACTAAGGAATTGTGCATCCACAAAGCATACATTGATCAACTATTAACACAATAAATCAGATTCTCCATGGAAAAATATTGTTCTGAATGTAATTGAAAGGCTTCAAAGTATTCAAAGAACTCTTCCAAGCTTGAAGAGTAACTTCCAAAAATGATCTATATATTTAAAAAATTTATGCACTTAACTGTTTATAAGTTCCTAGGTTGAGCCATTACAGCTGGACCTTAACCAAAAAATTACTAAAAATAGATAATCATTAAGTTTCAGGAATAAGATCCAATAAAAATATTAAAGTGGTTGCAGAGGGCTGAATCGGTCAACCACGGAACTTGGACTAATCCGATCTTGGAAACATCCTCCCATGGCTTCCTAGCTTCAGCTTGGCCCTACAACTCCTTCTCATGTCTTCTATTTTGTTTTCCCAAGTAGCCATCCAATGCTTATATTTGATGAAATGCTTGATAATTCCTTGTATTTCTCCTTCATCTGCCCACACATGTAATTGTTCACCACATCTACTGTCTCAATCTCTCTTGTTACCTTTGCTAGAATTATTTTTATGTTTGTTTAATAATTTCTTTGATCGACCAGTAAATTTTGACATGAAACCAATCTGTCAATGGAGTCATTGTTGAAGGTCCTAGTTACTTCATCATCCTTTTTCACCAAATCCTTAAAATTTGACTTAATTTGATCTTCTGAAAGAGCATCAATGTTCTCATTGAAGAACTTGTAGTTAATATTATCAAACTCTTTGGAGATATCGTTCAGATCATCCATTATTTTCACATGCTTTTCGTCCAATTTCTTTATCAAATCCTATAATACTTGGGACCTAAATTCCATATCCTTTTGAAATTTTAACAACTTAGAAATATCATTGATTAATTCTTCTTGAAGAATTAGATCTAGATCTTCTTCTTTGATTTCACTCCATGTAGTCAAATTCAAATTCAAGTTATTATTATCTTCAGAGAAGGCTTTTTCCATCCTACAAATAGAGGCTCTTGTATCCTGCAAATCATTATATATTTCAACAACCTCTTTAATCAAAGGATTGGCTTCTTGAAGTATACGTTCTATCCAACCATTCAATGATCTTCCCTTCTTACCTATCTTCTCAATCTCATGATATGAAATATCATCCATAGTGGAAGAAATTATCATAGCTCAGGTTTTAGTTGAAATATCAGTTGATGGAGTAGGTTGTGTTACCTTTTTCAATAGGGAAGTGAGATGCTAAAAGTTTGTTTTTAGTTCATCCTTAGAAGCTTTATCTTCATCATAATTTTCTAGAATATTTCTGAGATTTTTCTGCACATCTTGTTTAGCCCCTTCGTGTGTTGCTTTTCCTAGTGAAAATATGGAAATTTGGTAGTCAACTGTTGTGATAGTTTCTTTGGTTTTTCCCTCAACAGAGTAGCGATTTCCATGACTCTTTCTCCTGATTGGTTTACTGATAGGCTAGAGACAATCTTTGGCCACTTATCTTGTCTCCTCGGAGTAGGTTCCAACACACTTAGATCTATAACATCCATCAGAGGTACTTTCTTCTTCTATTTTGGAGTTTGGAAAAATATCCATTCTAGTATAACAGATGGTGATGGGAGTGGAATGATTGATTTGGTACTTAGAGCACTAGACAATAAAATGGCATTGGTAACATTAGTTGGCACTATAATGGAAGTGGTAATGATATATGGGGTGGAAGTGAGAATATCCCCAAGGGTAGATACAACGAGGCTAGAAGTTGAGATGGAAGGAAATTAAAATTGTAGAGGAAGTGAAGTGGAAACTGGAGACCCAATCATCTCCCCTACTGAGAGGACAAGAAGAGATGAAAATACTTGGGCCATGGATGGAGATGGAAAATAATAAATGAGTGTATAAGTGGAAGGAAATGATGGAGGAAGTGATAATGATAAGGAAGGAGAGGATGGAAGATTTTGTGACAAACTTGGGGAATCAGTGACTTCAACAATATTTGATACTAGTATTACTGGAGACACAACCTTGGAATCGGTGCTTTGGAGAGACAAGAAATTCCAATAATGAATTAGATATTCTTAGGGAATATATGGGTCCTTTAGATAGACTTTTTCCCTTTATTAGGTGTTGGAAGAATAATTGTTGGTTGGGATTTTATCCCTTTGGGTGAAATTTTCAAGGTAGACAACCAATTATATGTTCATTACGAATGGGCCCCACCCTCTCCTTTATATTACAACATTCTTTTACATATCAATCAATCCATGACAATGGTTGATTGGCAATATTGTTATCCTTGTAAACTGCATCCAATATTTATTCTTCATCCTCCATCTCCTTTGGGATCTCTGCAATACCAAAATGTCTCACCTCATCCAAAGTCAACCTTTCATAATCTCATTGACAGATAATGAACTCATCCCGAAAGTGAATCCATATATCCTCTAGTTGGGGACATGAGAACTGGATAAACCTATTTCAGTGAAATTTCCCCAGTAATCAAAATTAGTTCAAGGATGAAAGGTTCACAAGGTTACTTCAGACATTTCAACATCCACATTCTTTTCTTTATAGATGTTGGCACAAGTATATCGATCGATTGAAATGGGAAACTGGATTCCAGCCTTATGCTATTTATTCGGAATTTGTGATAATATTATAATTGCCGAACTAACTCTAGAAAAACCCATTTTTAGTAGGGCATCTTGGCGCTTCTTTGGGAGCACCTACAAAACTAGGAATCTAGATGTATGTAAATGTAGGAAACTACAGATAAATGGCTCCCCATTCTCATACTTCTTTGAAATCCTCATCAGAAATCCTTCGATTATACAAATCCTTATCAAAATGATAAAGGAGAACAAAAAGAAGGCATCATTAACCCTATGAAAATGTCTGTTTCCCTCATCCATTGTGATTTGAGGATAGAAATAAAAATATGGGAAGCACTTCTAACACCTTTGGTATTCAACCCATTAAATTCTCCCATAGTAGCTACAACATAGACCAAGAAGGAAGTCATGTAAAATTTCTTGGAAGACAAGACTTTACTCAATTGAAAACAAATAGAGCTATTGATATGCTCTCCCCATCATATGAATTCTTTGTTTTTCTTAATGGTGGCAATGTATAAGAACATCCATTTCTAAAACTCTACTTAGCAACATGATAAGATCATTTACTTCGGATGAAATCAAATCAGTACACTATCTTAGGAAACTTGGTAACACTCTTGGAAAAGTAGATCTTCATCATGAAATTTTTACACAAATCAATATTTGTGATGCCTATTTAAAACAACCCACTTGAGACCCATGAAACAACCTAGGGTAAGTTAGAAAATTATGGAATAATTTTTTTATATTAGAAGTGTCCACAACCAAGTTACAAGACAATAGTTGACCCTATTAGGTTCTAGAACAAATATAAATTAATAGAACATATTTTTCCTTCATTAACAAATATCAAGTTCACATGGTTCAAATTTTATGGTTAGAAGTTTCAATTTAGTTCAAGGAGAAATTTACCCCATACCCACTCTCTAACAGGCTTAGAGTTTCAACTTGATTTTCTCATACTTAACATATTCAAAATTTCCCTAAATCATTCCCATTGGATAGGAAATTTTCTCACCTTTCTGGTGATATAAAGAAGTCCTCCTAACTCCTTGTAGAACTCAAGTTATAAGCAAGCGGACTTTAGGGGTCAAATTTTCCCCAAGGGGACACGTGTCAGCGGGGTGAAGGGGAAATTTCTGGGTCAGCAGGTCACGGGGTGGCATTTGGAATTTTTCCCTACATAGGAGAAATTTCCCAGTTACACTCGCACCTCCACGGGTCCTCCAAGGATACGTGGCAGCCTCAGAGTCATCGCCGGGGAAAAAGGGAAGGGCAGAGCGGCGGGGAGTTTGGGACATTTCACCCAAGAGGGAGAAAATTTAAAACAATGCCCACGTTCCCATGGGTTCACTAAGGAAACATGGTGCTTAAAAGGCCAAGTGTAGGGATGAAGGAGATTGATAGGCATGGCGGTGGGATTTTGGAGCAACAATGCCAAAGGGGAGAAAGGGAAAAATTAGGCATGCGGGTCCGTGCGTATGGAGGAGAAAATCCTAAGGTGAGGGCTAGGGTGAGGGGCCGCGGAAAGTTTAAGAAATTTTTTCAAAAAAAAAAACTTCAAAAGATAAATTCCAAAAAGGTTCTGCCCCTCCCCCATGCCATGTGGCTACTTGTGATTGGTCATGGGCGGGGGGATAGTTAAGATTTTTTTTCCAAAATTTTCAAAAAAGTGTCAAGGAAGAAAAAGTGTCTTGCCTCCACCGCTGTCCCATGAGGACACGTGGCAGCCTTTGATTGGATGTGGGCCAGTAGAGGAAAATGCAAAAATTTTCCTGAACCAAAATTTTTCAAAAAAATTTCTAAGGATTTTTAATGGGAATTTTTCGGGCCGCAGGCCCGTTAGGGAAAATTTTCCCAAATTTTCCCGCCAAGGCACAAAAACTTCAAATTACAATAACTATTTCTAGGAAGCTCAGTTTTAGGAAAACGAGGACTTTTGGAAAGCTCTCGATGCCCTATTTGCACAAGAAACATAAATTTTACATTTTGATAAGGTTTAAGGGTTCAATTTTGCAAAAAGGATCTGCAGGATTTTAAAAAGCCAATTGGTAATTTCCAACTTTCAAATTTGATTAAATTCGATCACCTCCTTCACTGAACATTCCAAACAGACATGGAGGATTGATCTAGGAAGGATTTAAATTTTTTTAGGAAGGTAAATTTTGTTCAATTGATTTCAATTTGTAATTTTCCAACAATTGATAGAAAAAGACTGTGAGAAGGATTTGGCTCGAATTTGCAATGTTTAAACTTGTTTTCTTAAGTGTTCTTTGTCAAATGAGTTTCTTAATGTCTTAACATGCTAAATTATATAAATACCAAGTTTATTTTTAAATTCAGGTCTGAAATATGTATTTTATTCAAATTTACAGAGAGATTCACTTCAAGGAAAATTCTCAGTATATCCAATTTATCATTTAAGTGTAATATCGTATTTATAATATGGTCTAATACATTTAGTTGTATGTAAGCAATTCATTTCAAAGCTAGATGGTAAATTCTGATTTCCAATTTCATATATTTATCAAAAGAAGACAAGCAATATAATTCCCTCATGTGTATTTTCTTTCCCTTGTAATTAAACAAAGATTCCAATCACAATTTGATATTTCCAACTTCATCACAACAATGCAAAAGAGAGGTGAACTTGTAATTCTTTATTAAACCAAAATGAATACATCTTTACATATTTCCATGTTGGAAAACAATAACAACATTCAATTTATTTCTTTCCAATATCCAAAACAGAATACACATGTCTTTCGAAATTCAAATATCTAATTTTATAATCAAATTACAAACATCTTTCTTCACAAAATACATATTATAATTTTATCCACAACAAGTGGGAAAGGATTACAAATAAATGTGTTTTCACAAGGGACTGTCAAACTACATTTTTCCTTTGCTCCAAGATAGTAACATGCACATTTTCTTTTTCTCCAAGTTGATCACAACAAAAGAGGGGGAAAGGCAACGCTCTCCACCCAACCAAGACATCCAATGAAAGGAGAATCCTTCCTTCATCATTGGCCCCCAAGCCCCTACCAAAATATAATAATAGATGCAATTCAAGTAATGGAAACAACTGGATTCCACAACACACAACATTCTTTCACATACACATTTCCTTTTTTAAAACACAATTCAACACAAAAACAACAGTTCACAACTGCATTTAAAAATATTTCAAAATAGAACTCAGGCTTGATCATGTAAGCCAAAGGAAAAGGTCTATGGGGAAGCAACTTATGCCTCCTAATTGGTAATTGGGTATCTACTAGAACAACCCACTAAAATAATTCATCCCACACACATCCTTATGCCCCCAACAATTTTCAACTTATGCCCCCCATAGATTTCCTTATGCCAACCCCAAAGTAAGAAATGCAAGCTATTTCTTTTCCATGGTGGATCCCAAACCCAAACTCCTCCAACAAACTCTAATGCCAATGGCATTCCGTATGACCCCCCATATAGATTCCCCATAGCCTTCTCCTACACCTTCCCTAAGTCATTCTACACAACCATCCAACAAATAAAACAAATCATGCACCATTAACACAACACAACAAGAAAATGACAGCATAAAAGGAGAGTTAAATTCCTACCTCTCCATGGTTACTTTTTTTCCAGAGTAAGCTTGAAATTCAAAGAACACAGTCTAAAACAATAATTCCGAGTATGAATTTATCTCCAAATTCCTCCTCAATCTGCAAGAGCTCCAAAACAACAAAATTCACCCCCAGGAAGAATGCAAAAAGGTTCAACAGCCCAAAACAAGAAAGGAGTTTCAATTATACGAAGAGGGAGAGAAGAGGATGATGTGGATCCATGTAGGATGCCACATCACACATCCTCCAATTCAAATACAAAACACAAAATTCATTCTCCCAAGCACAATAAAGAGGTGGGTGAAAAATGATAAGTTACTTGCACACTCCAAAAAGCCCACACCTCAAGGGATAGAAAATAAAATAAAATGTAAGAAATTGTAATTAAAAAATGCAACATGCTTAATAAAATTCATTATAAAAGTCACAAATCACTTCTTCAACCATATGTATGGTTGGTAAATTAAATTTAGAGGCATGGGACAAGTTTTACTTGTCCCACAAGCCTCCAAAAATAGCCCTCAAGGAAAAATTCGAATTTTTCATGGAGGTGGAGAGTTTCATTCTCCAAAATATGACTTACACAAACTCTTACACACACCTTACATATTTAATACAACTAGCCAATAACTCTTACGATTACTTTTCCATATCTGAATTTGATTTATTTAAATTTTAATCATATGATTCTCATAGTAATTCTCCACAACATATTTAAATAAAGGAACACATTACTAATAAAAATACATACAACAATAAATAAAATTTAAACACATTAATAAAATACACAAACCCATGGTCACATATAAAGGTAATCCCCCATGGGAATCCCTAACAAAACAACACACAACACAACAAAAAACGAGTTGCCATGGTGACCGTGTCGAATTCACCTAGAATTCCATTGTGGTTGGTCTCCAATCCTCGATGTTTTGTTGTTCTATTTTAACCTAATACAAATCTATCCTTCGGCCTCATGGCCATATCAAAACATCCAATATGATATAAATAAAATCAAAAATATCAAAGTAAGTGAATCACAATAACATCGAAGTAACAACTACATCATTTGCATTTTTAATCAACAACTATATGACCATCATAAAATATTCATTTCTAGATCAAATCATAATATCCAAATCACATGTATGAACAACATCCATAAAACATCCATGTCAAATAATATCTCATCATCCACATATAAGGTATCTCTAATAATCATCATGCATCATAGTCAAATCAAGATCAACAATAATCCATGATCAATTTCTAAAACATACTAAATCAAAATAGAATAATGTCTATAATGAAATCAACCGTATCAGAATAAGTATCAGCAGGTGTCAAAGGGAAGTGGGCACTACATCCCCCTCCCCTTAGACTCAACTTCCTCTTGGAAGTCACTGGAACAAATGTGGAAACTACACTCGTAATGAAGTAACGTCCTCCCATGTAGTTGCGCCTCATCATATCTTTCCCACTTGCACTCCGAACACGATCAACATCTCTACCTTGAAGGCTTGGGTTCTTGTGATCGAGGATTTGAATGGGCTCCACCATCACCTACCCCTAATCCTACACCTGCAATGATGTCTAATCTAGCACATGAGAAGGATCTGTAATGTATCTCCTGAGAACTAAAACATGAAAAACATCATGTATGTGAGACAAGCTAGGTGGCAATGCTAGATGGTAGGCCAAAGGGCCAATACACTCCAAGATCTCAAAAGGACCAATGAATATAGGAGCTAACTTAGAACCTTTTCCATAATGGATAGGGCTCTTGTGTGGCCTGACACAAAGGAACACCTTCATGCCCACATCAAAACTATGGTTGATCCTATGTTGATATGCATACTTCTTCTGCCTATCTTGTGCCTCCTACAATCTCTATCTGATCAACACCACGTACTGCTCCATGTCCTATAGAAGAGCTGGTCTAAGAGATACTTTGTCCTCTAACCTATCCTAGTTAAGAGGTGTCCTACACTCTCTACCATACAAAGCCTGAAAAGGAGCCATGCCTATAGAACTTTGAAAACTATTATTGTAGGAAAACTCCACTAAGTACAGGTACTCCCCCCACTTAGACTACTGATCCATCAGATACATCCTGAGCATATCCTCTAAAATATGATTCACCTGTTGATCTGTCCATCTATCTCAAGGTGATATGTTGTGCTTAAAAATGCTTCTCATCCCGAGAACATATTGCATGGTCGCCTAGAAATGTGAAGTGTACAAAGAATCGTGGTCACAAATGATCTTCCATGGGATCCCATATAACCTGAAAATATCATCCAAATATACTCATTCCACTACTTTAGATGTATAAGTGGTTTGCACTAGAGAAAAGTGAGCCACTTTTGTCAATTTATCAATCGTGACCATAATGACGTCATGGTTATATCTTGACATCGGTAACCCAACAATAAAATCCATAGAAATGGTGTCCCACTTCCATTCTGGTATAGCATGAGGATAAAGAAGGCCTGCTGGATGTTGATTCTCAGCCTTAACTCTCTAGCACTATAAACATCATGACACAAACCGGCCACATCTTGACGAAGTCCTCTCCAATGATATAACTATCGTAAGGTGGCGTGCATCTTCTTCACCCCAGGATGGGCTGAATAGGGTGCATGATGTTCCTCTACCAATATGTACTGCCCCAAGCCTCCATCTCTAAGAACATATATCTTGCCTTTATGCCTGAGAAGACCATTTGTCTCTAAGGAAAAACCATCAAACTTCCCCTCAAGGGGTCTTTGTGACTCAATCTCTACTCATACTGTAATGTAGAAGATGTCAAGAGGAAGTTGTCGAAGAATCCTACTTCAAAAATATGTGCTCACTGAAGTGTCCATAGCCACATGTTTCTATTTGTTGAGAGCATCTACTACCACATTCTCTTTCTCCTTCACATTCTCGATCTCCATGTCATAATCATAGAGAAACTCCATCCAACACCACTGATGAGTGTTGAGATTAGGTTACATGAAGAGGTGGCGAAGACTTAAATGATTTTTCCTGAGTGTGAATCTCCTGCCAAGTAGAAAGTGTGTACATCTAACCAAAGCATACACAATTACCACAAGCTCAAGATCATGAGTTAGATAATTAAACTTGTGATATTTGAGTTTGTGAGACTCAAAATCCACTACTCTTCCCTCCTGCATCAACACACCTCCAAGGCCTACCAATGAAGCATCCGTGTAAACAAAGAACTCACCATGTGGATCCAACATTGCAAGAATAGGTGCTGTGGTGAGACACTCCTTTAGTTTCCTGAAGGCCTACTCACATCTGTTGGACCAAACACACTTCTTCCCTTTCCTCTAAAGGGAAGTGATAGGGTGCACAATCTAAGAAATTTCTTGAACAAATCTCTAGTAGTAATCTGGTAATCCCATGAATTTGTGCACCTTGGTCACTTTAGTGGGTCTGGCCAATCCATAATAGCTCTAATCTTGGAAGGATTGATGGCAATACCTTCCCTAGAAATGATATGACCTAAATACTATACCTCTATCTGAAAGAATGCACACTTCTCCAAGTTCCCGTAAAATTTCTACTCATGAACACACTGAAAAACCTAGCAAAGGTGCCCCTCATGCTCCTCACACATACGTGAGTATATCAAAATGTCATCTAAGAAGATGATCACGAAGCAATATAAGAAGGTTATGAATACCCAATTCATCAAACTCATGAACACTGTGGGGGCATTAGTCAAGCCAAAAGGCACCACTTTGTGAACTCATAGTGCCCATATCTCATGCGAAAGGAAATCTTATGAATTTTCACCTCTCGAAATCCTCAACTAATGGTACCTGACTTGAGATCAATCTTAGATAAAAATATGGCTCCCTTCACCTGATCAAACAAGTCATCAATACGAGGAAGAGGATAATGATTCTTGATCGTTACCTTGTTTGGCTAGCGGTAATTAATACACAACCGTAAGGATCCATCCTTCTTATTCACAAACATCACCGGTGCACCCCAAGGGGATACACTAGGATGGATAAGGCATTTCTCCAAAAGACCCTCTAGCTGCAACTTGAGCTCACGAGCTCGGGATGGTCATCGATAAGTTTTCCGTGAGACAGGCTTTGCTCTAGGAACTAAATCTATATGAAAATCAATCTCATGTGGGGGTGGTAACCTCGTAGCTCCCCTAGAAAAACATCTGAAAACTCTCTCAAAATGGGATGATCATCTAGTGATGGTCCACTAGACCCATCCTCGATATGTCACTTCAGACAAACATAATCTAATAACCCCGTCACACACACCGCTTAAGCTGCATAGCAGAGATGGTGTGAATAGAAATGGGTATCCTGACCCCTAAAATCACTGAATCAACTCCCAAATCATCTTAATAAGATATAGTCTTGTGATAACAATCCATCCTGCCCCGTGTGAAGATAACCAATCCATACCTAAAATGAATCCATATGAGCCCAAAGGAAGGATATGGAGATCTAAGGTAGTGTTGAAAGGTCCCAAATCCACTACACACTCCTTAACTAAGGAGTCTACAGAGATCTTGGCTCCATAAGCCATCTCGACATCCCAACTAAGACCCTACCTAACTACCACCAGCCTGCATCACTCTACTAAAGATGGTGCAATGAAAGAATCAAAAGAACTAGAATCAAACAATACAGAGGTAGGAATACCACTAATGCTACCTATTGTTTCAATGATTTGTGCTGCTTGCTGCTCACAGTGGTTCTCAACCATTGCATAAATCGGTGGCTGCATTCCATGTCACTAATAGTTGGCTCTAAAATTTGTGCATTACCCTTGTTATTAGGGTTCTATGGGAAATCTATCCAAAAGTGTCAAGTAACTCCACAACCAAAACATCCTCCTCAATGAGTAGCACCTCCAGTAGGTGCCCTAGAAGCCTATGGTGTGGACCCTGATGATCCAACTGTGGTCTGCTAAGGTCTCTGCCAGTGAGCTCCCACTGACTGAGCTCTAGGTCCACCTTATGTCCTGATGGGACCCCAAGGAGGAGGCCCCATACTCTGACCTCTCTATACATCAAATCTCTCTGGAGGTCTATGAGGGGGGCGAGACTACTGTTTCATCCTAAAGTTTGATTGTGTTGTACCCTGGCCACCACGAGGAAGGGGTACTAACCCCCTCGATATACCCTCCTGCATCTGTTGTATGCGGATCCAAACTCGGTCTCTAGCCTACTAGGTCTTTCCCGAGTCTCCTTTGTAATATAGGCCTTCTTAATGGCCTCTGCTAATGTCTATGGGTAGTGGATCCACACTGCACCTCCAATATCTAAATTTAGGCCCCGAATGAACCTATGAATCCGCACCTACTCATCCTACATATACTCTACATATTGGAGTAGATCTAAAAATATACTCTCATACTCTACTATAGAAAGAGATGCCTGTCGGAGGTCATGGAACTCGTCGATCCTCTACTATATGAACCTCCATGATAAATACCTACTCTTGAATCTCTCCTTAAATAAATCATAGGTCACTATCTCTAAATCTACATGGAGCTTCTGCTCCTCTATCCTCCACCATACTCCTGCTCCATCCCTTAGTATATGGATTGCAACATGAGCTTTCGTGTTGCTAGAACAAGGAAAAAGCTTGAAGCAACCACTCAAGCTCACTAGCCAGGCCTCTGAAATCCACCTGTGTCACTGAGTAATGCGAGGGTCAAAGTTTCAAGATCTCCCGATGTGATCTCGAAGCTATGGTCCGATGGCCTCTAGGTCTCTCTGCATGCTCATCCCTAAGCTTAGGGCTCGAGATCTCTCTTTATGCTCTGGAACTCATCACCCTATCTCCTAGGTGGTGACTCTACTCTGGATAACTCTACATGGGAGTTCTCTCCTCTATTCTCCTCACTAATTCGAGGAGATACCTGACCCTCAATAGAAGGGGCTCTGTCATGACTAGCTACATGTCCTCCTCCTAATCCTCCACGTAGAGCAGCATTAACATCTGAAGGGTCTATAGAATTTGAGGTAGGATAGGCTGCTACACCCTGATCTCGGTGGTGGTGGTGGTAAGTCTGAGTCTCTGTGAAGGTTCCTCTCACTCCATCTAAGCCTCCTACACAGACCAAAGTGAGAGTTAGTTTATTTTGCTAAGTTTTACACAACTTCCATGTTTACTAAAATATACAAATTCTAGCTAAGTTGTTTTCTAGGTTTAAAAGTGTGCTAGGTTTAAGTTTCATGTCTCAAGTTTTCTAGTGTGCCCAATGGTCCAAGATTTTGAACCACTACTTTGATACCAAGTGTGATGCATGTTTAAAATAACCACTTGAGACCCAAGAAACAACCTAAGGTTAGTTAGAAAATTATGGAATAATTTTTTTGATTAGAAGTGTCCACAACCAAGTTACAAGACAACAATTGACCCTATTAGGTTCTAGAACAAATATAAATTACTAGAACATATTTTTCCTTCATTAACAAATATCAAGTTCACATGGTTCAAATTTTAGGGTTAGAAGTTTCAGTTAGTTTCAGGGAGAAATTTATTCCCATACCCACTCTCTAACAGGCTTAGAGTTTCAAATTTATTTTTATCATACTTAATGTATTCAAAATTTCCCTAAATCATTATCATTGGATAGGAAATTTTCTCACCTTTCCATTGATATAAAGAAGTCCTCCTAACTCCTTGTAGAACTCAAGTTATAAGCAAGCGGACTTTAGGGATCAAATTTTCCCCAAGGGGACACGTGTCAAGTAGGGGTGAAGGGAAAATTTCTAGGTCAGCGGGTTGTGGGGTGGTGTTTGGAATTTTTTTCCTACATGGGACAAATTTACCATTTACATCCGCACCTCTCTGTGGGTCCTCCAAGGACACGTGGCGACCTTAGAGTCATCGCCGGGAAAAAGGGAAGGGTGGAGTGGTGGGGAGTTTGGGATTTTTTTCCCAAGAGCGAGAAAATTCAAAACACCACCCACATGCCCGTGGGTCCACTAAGGACACATGGCACTTGAAAGGCCACTATGGGACAAAGGAGAGGGATAGGTGTGGTGGTGGGATTTTTTGGAGAAACAATTTCAAAGGGGAGAAAGGGAAAAATTAGGCGCGCGGGTCCACGCTTCCGCGAAGGAGAAAATCCCAAGGCAAGGGTGGGGGTGCGGGGCCGTAAAAATTTTAAGAATTTTTTTCCAAAAACAAAACTTCAAAAGATAAATTCCGTAAAGGTTCTGCCCTCCACCGTGTAACATGGTCACGTGATTGGTTGTCATGGGTGATGGGATAGTTAAGAAAAATTTTCCAAAATTTTCAAAAAAGTGTCGAGGAAGAAAAGTCTTGCGCCTCCACCGCTATCCCATGAGGACACATGGTAGCCTTTGATTGGATGTGGGCTGGTGGAGGAAATTGCAAAAATTTTCCTAAACCAGGAATTTTTCGGGCCGCGGGCCTGCCAAGGAAAATTTTTCCCAAATTTTCCCGCCAAGACACAAAAACTTCAAAGTGCCATACATTTTGCTAGGAAGCTCATTTTTGGGTAAACAAGGATTTTTGGAAATATCTCAATGCCCTCTTTGTAAAAAAGACATAAATTTTACATTTTGATAAGGTTTAAGGGTTCAATTTTTCAAAAAGGATCTACAGGCTTTTAAAAAGCCAACTGGTAATTTCCAACTTTCAAATTTGATTAAATTGGATCTCCTCCTTCACTAAACATGCCAAACAAACATGGAGGATTGATCTAGGAAGGATTTAAAGTGTTTTAGGAAGGTAAATTTTGTTCAATTGATTTCAATTTATAATTTTCCAACAGTTGAGAAAAAATATTGTGAGAAGGATTTGGCTCGAATTTGCAATGTTTAAACTTGTTTTCTTAAGTGTTCTTTGTCAATTGAGTTCCTTAATGTCTTAGCATGCTAAATTATATCAATTCCAAGTTGATTGTTAAGTGCAGGTCTGAATTGTGCATTTTATTTAAATTTACCAGTTTTAAAATTTGTAGCAGAGATTCACTTCAAGGAAAATTCTATATATCCAATTTATCATTTAAGTGTAATATCTTATTTCTAATCTGGTCTAATACATTTATTTGTATGTAAGAAATTCATTTCAAAGCTAGATGGTAAAGTCTGATTTCCAATTTCATATATTTATCAAAAGAAGACAAGCAATATAATTCCCTCATGCGTATTTTCTTTCCTTTGCAATTAAATAGAGATTCCAATCACAATTTGATATTTCCAACTTCATCACAACAATGCAAAAGAGAGATGAACTTGCAATTCTTTATTAATCCAAAATGTATACATCTTTACATCTTTCAATGTTAGAAAACAATAACAACATTCAATTTTTTTCTTTCCAATATCCAAAACAGAATATACATGTCTTTCACAATTCAAATATCTAACTTCATAATCAAATTACATACATCTTTCTTCACAAAATACATATTACAATTTCATCCACAACAAGTGGGAAAGGATTACAAATAAATATGTTTTCACAAGGGACTGTCAAACTACATTTTCCTTTTCTCCAGACAACAACATGCACATTTTCTTTTTCTCCAAGTTGATCACAACAAAAGAGGGGGAAAGGAAATGCTCTCCACCCAACCAAGACATCCAATGAAAGGAGAAGCCTTCCTTCATCATTGGCCCCCGAGCCCCAACCAAAATACAATAATAGATGCAATTCAACCCATGGAAACAACTAGCTTCCATAACACACAACATTCTTTCACATACACATTTCCTTTTTAAAACACAATTCAACACAAAGAAAGCAGTTCACAACCACATTTCAAAACATTTCAAAACAAAACTCAGGCTTGATCATGCAAGCCAAAGGAGAAAGGTATATGGCGGAAGCTACTTATTCCTCCCAAATGGGAATTAGGCATCCAACAGAACAACCAACCAAAATAATTCATCCCACACACATCCTTATGCCCCCATAAGTTTCTCCTTATGCCCCCATATATTTCCTTATGCCTACCCCAAAGTAAGAAATGCAATCTATTTCTTTTCCATGGTGGATCCCAATCCCAAACTCCCTCAACAAAAAACTGATGCCAATGGCATTCCTTATGCCCCCATGGATTCTTCTTAGCCTTCTCCTACACCTTCCCTAAGGAATTTTACGCAACCAGTCAACAAATAAAACAAAGCATGCACCATTCACACAACAAAACAAGAAAATAATAGCATAAAAAGGAGAGTTAAATTCCTACCTCTCCATGGTTACTTTTGTTTCCAAAAGCAAGCTTCAAATGCCAAGAAAACAGTCTAAAATAGCAATGCCAAGTATGAAGTTATCTCTAAATTCCTCCACAATCCACAAGAGCTCCAAAACAACAAAAATGCGCCCCCAAGGAAGAATGCAAAAAGGTTCAACAACCCAAAACAAGCAAAGAGTTTGAATTATATAGAAGAGGGAGAGAAGAGGATGATGTGGATCCATGTAGGATGCCACATCACACATCCTCCAATTCAAACACAAAAGACAAAATCCATTCTCCCAATCACAATACAGAGGTGGGTGAAAAATGACAAGTTATTTGCACACTCCAAAAGCCCACAATAGAACATTAAATAAAATGTAAGAAAGTGTAATAAAAAACATGTAACATGCTTAATAAAATTTATTATAAAAGTCACAAATCACTTCTCCAACCATAAGTATGGTTGGTAAATTAAATTTAGAGGCATGGGACAAGTTTTACTTGTCCCACAAGCCTCCAAAAACAGCCCTCAAGGACAAATTCGAATTTTTCATGGAGGTGGAGTGTTTCCTACTCCAAAATCTAACTTACATAAACTCTTACACACACCTTACATATTTAATACAAACAACCAATAACTCTTATGATTAATTTCCCATATCCCAATTTGATTTATTTAAATTTTAATCATATGATTCTCACATTAATTCTCCACAACATATTTAAATAAAGGAACACATCACTAATAAAAATACATACAAAAATAAATAAAATTTAACCACATTAATAAAATACACAAACCCATGGTCACATATAAAGGTAATCCCCCCATGGGAATCCCTAACAAAACAACACACAACACAACAAAATGAGTTGTCATGGTGACCGTGTCGAATTCACCTAGAATTCCATTGTGGTTGGTCTCCAATCCCCCGATGTTTTGTTGTGATATTAACCTGTAAAATAAAAATACCCCCTTTGGCCTCATGGCCATATCAGAACATCCAATATGATATAAATAAAATCACAAAATCATCAAAGTAAGTGAATCACAACAACATCTAAGTAACAACTACATCATTTGAATTTTTAACCAACAACTATATCATCATCATAAAATATCCATTTCTAGATCAACTCATAATATCCAAATCACATGAATAAAAACATCCATAAAACATCCATGTCAAATAATATCTCATCATCCACATATAAGGAGTCTCTAATAATCATCATGCATCATAATAAAATCAAGATCAACAATAATCCATGATCAATGTCTAACAAAGATACTAAATCAAAACATAATAATGTCTATAATGAAATCAATTATATCGTAGGTGTCGAAGGGAAGTGGGCACTACAATATCTTTGTCCCAATGTTCAATTGTAGCTTTAGGTGAGATTGTAGAATAGTCTTCAACATCTGGGAGTTTGAAAAAGTCTTCAAAGAAATCAAAATCCAACCAAATTACAACCTTTCCGTTAGCATCTTTCACCGACCTGGAATCTTCATCAAAATGGGTTATTGTGGCTAAGATGAATTTAGGGAAGTGCATGGATGTTGGAAAACCAGTGGAGAGAGGAAGATTGTTGTCATATGGCTTGTATCTAGGACTTCTTGTTTAGAGCTCTCAACCTTGCCCATAAAATCTTGAAAATCCACCCGCCTTAGATAAATATCTCAAATATTCCATAAGTCTGAAGAGAGGCATGAATGACAGGAAACCCCTATGAATGTATATTTCATCTTCTCTTTGCCTTTTGAAAAAGGAGTTGACATCAAGTTTTGGATTCATAATCTGAAAAAGCATTTGAAAATTTGCAACAAATACTACAAAAAGTCCTAAAATGTCGAAGTCTGAATGTCCAAAAATTAAAAGGTTCCAAACCTCTAAAACTCGGAACTTCTAAAAGTCCAAAAAAGGAATCTCCAAAATCCTGAAAATTAGAACTCCAAAAACAAAAACCCGAACTCTGAAAAATTGAACCTCCAAACTCTGAAGTAACAGACCACTAAACTCCAAAAAGGTGGACCTCTGAAAGAGCAGACTTTCAAACTATGAAAAGAAAGAACCTTTAAGAGAAACTTGTGTATTGCTAACTTTTCCAAGAGCACGAAAGGAAATTAAAACACTTGGAAAGATCTTGAAAAAATAAAATGTAGTCGATATGGATGCCTGCACATGTTGAATTTTGAAATTTTTGAGATTGGGAGACACTTTCAAGGAAATTATAGTGTATGCCAAGGGTTTCATTTTCAAAATAGAATGAAGAACAAAGGAGAATAAACAAGGAAGAAAAACCCAAAAATATCATAAACCAAAAATAAATAACCCAAACCAAATTACCTTGAAAACGATGCATTGAAAGTACAAGAATGCAGTAACAAATCATATTGTCAAAGTAAGAAGTCAAGTTAAAATGACAGGTAAATAATTGAGTTTATAAACAAGACCTAAAATTAATGCTTGAAATCTAACACGTGTGAAGGATGGTGAGAATTAAATGCTCATTAAACTCTAAAGTCCGAAACCCTGAATGTCTGAAGTTATGAATTTTCAAAACTTTGGAGTTTTAGACTTTAGAACTTTAGAGATGAAGATTATGAAAAGGTCACGAGAAGACTCGAAACCCAAAAGTCTGGAGTTTCAAGATTTTGGAACGTCAGACTTTCAGAATTTGAAAATTTGAAAGTGAAAAAATCAAAAAATAGGTGGGAGACTTCTAAAACCCAAAAATCTGAAGTTACGAAATTTCTAGATCTTTGGAGTTTAAGACTTTAGAACTCTAGGAAGAAATTTCTTAAAATGACAACAAAGACTTCTAAAACCCGACAGTTCAAAGTTTCAAAATTTCAGAACTTCAAAGTTTTGGACTTTAGATCTCCAAGTTGAAAAAATTACAATTTACGAAAAGAGACCTCCAAATTCGAAAGTCCAAAAGTCCAAAATTTCAGATTTTTAGATTTTCAGAATTTGGAGAACTATGAAAAAACTTCTTAAATAATTTAAGGTGAAGGATTTTAGAAGAAAAAAAATTAAATTGACTTTACCACCTTCATTTCAAGGTAAGATTTAAAAGTAAACATTTTTGTGACCTCCAGGGAATGCTTTCCATTAAGATTTAGGGTCAGTAGCCTTATACAAAACATTGGGAAAAAGATTCCTAAAATCAATATAGATTTAGAGTAGACACAAAAACAAAAGGAAAAAGAAAAGAAAAGAAAAGAACAATGTGTGAAGCACTTGGAGGAAAAGACAAAAGAGCACTGTATAGGGGGTGGAACAATCTCAAAAGCAAGATTTGAGATGTATCCCATTCACATGAATGGGAAGTTCTTCTCCATTGAGCCTGGATAGGTGAAAGGAATTTTCCTCCTTATAACTTGTGATAATGTATGGCCCACTCTAGAGAGCATCAAACTTGGTATGTCTACCTAGTTTAGATCTATCTTCATCCCATTTGAGAACTAAATATCCCTCTTGAAAATGTTTGTCAGAAGTCTTATTTTTGAAGGATTTTTAACCCTGACCTTGATATTGTTCCAAAGTTCTCATAGCCTTTTTCTACACTTCCTCCAACTCCATGAGTTCATAAACCTCACCGACAAGGAATCATTCTCCATAGCCTCCAACTGGTAAGCTAACTCCAAGGAAGGTTACTCCAAGGAGAGTGAAAGTTTTTCTTCTCTTCCATATACAAGCATGAAAGGAGAATTTTTATGGCTATTTTAGGTATGATTCAATCTTCACATAAGGCATTCTTAAGATGTGTATGCCAATTCCTTTTTATCTTCCATCATACGTTTGATAATTCTTATAAAGTTCTTGTTGCTCAACTCAGCCAACCCATTTCATTGTGGATAGTAATTTGAAAAGTATTGAGATAGACCCCATTCTTAACAACCCATTCACTCAACTTTAGACCGATAAAATCCATTGCATTATCAAAAATAACAGTAAATGGAACACCAAACCTTGTCATTATATTTTCTAGGAAATTGAGGACTACCTTCTCGTTGATTTCTTTCAACGCTACTACCTCTATCCATCGAGTAAAGTAGTCTGTTCTAGTAAGAACCCATTTATGTCCATCACTAGATGGAGGATTAATCATCCCAATGAAATCCAACCCCATTGAATGAAAGGTTGATCCACTTGAATTGGGTGTAGTGGAAGAGCTGCCAACTTTTGTTTGCCAATGAAAAGGGCACATTCCTTACATTTCCTCACCCAAAGATGAGCATCTTTGAACAAATCAGAGCCAATAGTAACTAGACCTCATAATCTTGGTAGTAGTTGTTCATGTAGAGTAATTCCCTCCAGATAGGCCATTGTGGAATTCTTCTAATATCTGACTTACCTATTCTGGTTTCATGGAGTGAAGAAGAACACAATTCAAATCCTTTCGAAAAAGAACAATATCCACCAAGACATATGGAATAGACTAGAGATAGAAGGTACATCTTTGACCTTTATCCATGTTTGAAGGATATATTCCTAAGAGGAGGAAATTTTGCATCTTAGATAACCAATCAATTTGATCATCACCTTCATCAGTATTCAAGAGCGTAACATCTTCATCATCTTTGGTTTCCATGTTTGTAGCAAGCTGTTGACACAAACCCTTACCTCTGAAGAGTTTAGTGAATTTGATGTGTACGTCATATTCCATTACCTTCATGATCCATCCAAAGCATGTTTCTCATTCATTTCCTTGTTTAACAAAAAGTCCTTGACACTAGGATGAGAAACCATTAGGTGAATTTTTTTATTAGACAACATGTGTTTAAATATATTCAAAGCTCAAATAACTATAAAGACTTGTTTCTCAACAAATGAATATTTGAGCTCATAGTATTTGAGGGATTGACTGCAGAAAGAAATTGTTTACTCCATCGGGAATTATTTTGTTGGGTGAGGATACCTAAAATGCTCTCTTGACCTGTAAAAGCATAAAGAATAAAATATTTATCAAACCTGGGGTTCACCAAAGTGTGGGATCTTGAGAAATGATCATTTTAATGGCTTTGAATCTCTCCCTTCCTTCCTTTTTCCATGAGAATGAAATATTTTTATTTAGCATGGATGTCATTGGTTTAGTCAATCTCACAAATTGAGGGATGAATCTCTGCACGAAATTTATGGTTCCCAGAAAACTCTAGAGACCCTTCTTGTGACTTGGGAGAGATAAGGACATAATTAAATGAATCCTAGATGGATCGATTGATAGTCCTTCTGCTGAAACAACATGCCCCAACAAATTTTCCTTGTCTTCATTTGTGAAAATGAATTTCTTTGGATTAAGTGAAAACCCAAACTCTCTCGCACCTTTGCAAAACCTTCCTTAAATGCATGATGTGATCTTATACATGCTTAGAATATACAATTATATCATCAATTTAGACCAAGATGATATCGTTGATTAGCCCTTAAATGCCATTTCCATGGATCTTTGGAAATTGGTGCGACATTGGACAATCCGAATGGAATTTTGTTGTAAGCATACGTGCCCCACTTGGTAGTGAAAGCAGTTTTGAATTGATCGGATTCTTGGACCAGGACTTTGATTGTAACCCAAATACCCATCGATAAAAGAAAATTTTTGAGCTCCTCCCACCATTTTAAGGATTTTCTCCATTGATGGAATAGAATAATGGTCTTTCAACGAGGCACAGATTCAAATCTCTCGAAATCCACACATAATTGAATCTTTCCATTCTTTTTTAAAAGTGTACCAAATTGGCTACCCAATAGTAATGCTTGATTGGAAAAATTATATATGCCTCAATGAGATTGGTTAGCTCCTTCCTCATTAGTGGCTCAATTTTGGGGTTAATTGGCCTCTGTTTCTGACGAATTGGCTTGGAGTTAGGATCTAGCTCGATGGTGTGTTGTGCTAGACTTGGATCAAAACCACATAGGTATTTGTAGCTCCATGCAAAAATTTCATGATATTCTTGACACAATTCGATGAAATCTTTCTTCTCTTCGAGTAGTGCATACTTTACCAATCTTTAAGAGCCTTTCACTTGCCACCTCGACTTCCTCAAAATCTTCTTCCTTGACCACCATGTTTTTGCTTTGTCTTTTGTCTTGATCATCTGAATTAAAGATGGATTCTAGAGTAACCAAGAACTTTGCTATCTTATTTCCTTTAAAATGTATAATTTGATCACCATATGAGTTTTGCAACTTATCTTGGTGTTTTGCAGCAAATTTTGCTTCTTCTTGTAAGAAAAGAACAATTTGTTTGTCACTATCAAACACTTGCCAACTACTCAAATTATCTGGAACTGTGGATGGACTACCATTTTGACCATTTTCTACCCTTCCTTCATGATTTCCACCAGTATGTCGTATTGCGATCCAATTGTAGCAAGCCTATCAGCATCTTGATTTTTCTTTCTATGAATTACATGAATCCCAAAAGCTTTGAAATCATCAATCAAGTCCAAAATTGATTCTTATATGATCTTAAGAGATAATTTATTTATGCACTACATGATGTCACTTGATGCACAACCAACTCACTATTTCCAAAGACATTCAGAGCCTTGATTCCTCTCTTCTGAGCTAGCTGAATTCCTTGTATGAGGGCCTCATATTTAGCGACATTATTGGTGTAACTAAATTACAATAAAAAGATGAGAAGTATTTATCTCCCTCTAGAGAAATCAACATAACTCCCACACTGGATCCATTTTTACTCCTTGAGCCATCAAAGAAAAATTGCCACAGTCCCTCAAAACTGTTTGGTGTTTTGACCAGTTGAGGTATCATCGTACCTTCTTCATGAATGCAGTATGTACCTAATCCAGTTTCCTCCAAAAAAAAAAACCAAATTCTTCCTCTACCAATAAATCAATGTAGGGATCATATTGATGATCTATACTTACCTCATCAAGCATTGTATCAAGAACTTCCTCTACGAGAGTAGTTGGTTCATGGTCAACATCTTCTTCTTCTGGGTCACAAATGGCATAATTTTCATTTATGGGACTAGCAGTGTAAGGCTCCACATGATTATGGAAAATTGGTTCTTCTCTTATAGTCACCTTCATCCCGTACCGAGTTTTGAGGATCATATGTGACCAATCTGATGATAGGTAACCACCCATCTTGGTAGTAAAATCTTGTGACAAGCAAATGGCAAAGAGGGGAGGAAGATCAATAACTGATATGTCTTGTGTGAACAAAAACCGGGGCATGCATGAATAGTAAGATGGAGTCCCTTAATAACTATGATAGTCTAAATTATTGTACCATCTAACTAGACAACACCCCTTGAAATTGGAGTATATGGTATTCCCAACACATCTGTAATCTGCTTGGGCATAACGTAACTATTGGCTCCAAAATCGATCATGCAATTATGGACCAAATGATCACCAATGATTAGGGAGATATAAAATGGTGGTGGTTTGTTGGCCTTAGGAATGATTTTTACTTCTAGTTGACACATACTTGTTTCCATTACTACTCCATGACCTGATGATCTATCAATTGTACTAAAAATGTTCAAAGCCTCTCGCAGAAAAGTTCCTTTGAGAAGGAATTGAGAGTGCATCCCACATAGTGACACTCAGGTTGGTTTTCTTCATTTGTTCCACAATACTAAATGGAATTTCCCCTACTTTGTTAATACCCTTTTGGGCATTAAAATATTCTTTTGAAAAATTCTTGTTGGGTATTGTGATACCTGAAGAACCTTATTTCCTTGTGGCTTGAATAGCAGATTTCATTGGAGGTATCTTCCTTGCATCCTTATCAACTACTCCTTGTATCAATCACTCCTTGGGTTTGAGGTTGTGAAGTGGATTCATGATTAGCATTATAAGGTCAAGATTCTATTGCTCTCTTTTTAGAACACGTATTTGCCACTATAGAGGAGGCATCGATGTTCAAACCATAAAAATAATTTGTTTTCCAATTTAGTAGTGTGGTTTCATCAGAAGGCTGATATTGGTTCTCTTGTGTAAATGATCCGACTGATGACTCAGGTGGGGTGGATATAATTTGGACCATAAGATCTTGACTCAAAACTCCATTTGGGAAAATATTTTGGTTGTGAGGCTGAGAAAAAGGATAGCACCATTCATAATCTTGGATGATATTATTCTGGACAGGTACTATGGCTCTGGATGAACTAGCAATAAGAGGGTTCTAAAAGTTCAAAGGCTTAACATTTTCAGCTTGATTCATATCTTGGCTTTGTGACTGATTACTTCCTTGAAAAGGAGGACAACTGGTTTGGTATTGGGATTGATATGGGAAAGTATATTGAGATTGCTTCCTTTTGATTGCCACGAGCTCATTCCTGAAATTTTGTAGAAATGATTTGACTTCAACCACATCATTCTAAGGAATACATTTAGTCACAATTGACTGACTGGAAGTTGTTGAAAAAGAAGAAATGACCAGTTGTTTCCTTGTAATTTCAGCAAATAGATGCATGGGAGGCCTAGGTGTGATATTTCCCACTTGAATTAAAGAATTTTTAGCTTTTATAGAAATTTCATAAACATCAGAACTATAGTTCCCCCATGGATTGAATCATAACTGTTATGTCACTGTTCAATGCCTATAAATAATATAGAAATTCATTACTTGGAGATGGCCTTATGAGTGTTGGGATTCTATTCCAAGTCTTGTCAAAATGGAAATTAAAATCACTCATGTATTCATGAGGGGCTCTCTTTATGGTCGTGAGTTGTTCCATAAGTGACAAGTGATCACTTTTGTCTACAAATTGCTTACAGAATTTCTCACCTAACTCATTCCAAGTAGTTATGGAACCAACGTTCAAACTTTGAAACCATTGAAGTGATTTACCTTTAAAGGAAGTAGCAAGGAGTCTAACTGCCACATTATCCTTCATAATGCTATGTACTACATAGATACTAGCTATATCTAAAATGTGCTCCAAAGGGGTAACATTTTTTTCCCCAGTATAAAATGGAAAAAAATTCAGGGAAGCTACAGAATAACATCTCTTTGGGATAATAACAAGGGGTTGTTAGCATTAAAAGAGGGAAAGCATTGGCTGCCATGGCGACCAAGGGTTGATTGTTCCTTGGTAGAGGAAAATGTATGTACCCAAAATTGTATGTACTGTGTCTGATCGAGAAATTGGTTACGAAAGCCCCAATGATGATACAGAGTCTCCTCGCAAGGTGTTTGGGATCTAGAAAATCTCTCGGAGTATGCGTTAACATCCCACATGCCCCACCTAGCCCCCACGCCTTTTTTTTCCCTTTTTCCCTCTTTCCTTGGCCTTTTGATCTTCAATGACGAAACCGCCGCCCTGATCAGAGCGGCGGTCCTGTAACCGCCACCCTGAGTAGGGCGGTGGTCCTTTGTGCATTTTCTAGAACGTTCTTTTGACGTGACTCGTGTGAAATATCACATTTCACCAGCTTTCCTTGCTGACTTGAGCATGCATTTATGTTTTTGGTCCCCTGGAATAGTGTTTTTCCTTTGTTTATTGTTTAGGAGTTTAGTTTGGTTTTGATCTTTGGGTGATTGAATTCCTATAAATAGATGGCTTGTGCTCAAAAAAATGGCCTGATTTTTGAGACTGATCTTTGCTCTCATCTCCTCATTTTTAGTATTTTAGCTTGTTATCTTGTTTAGAAGCCATAATTTCAATTCACTTGCATCTTTAGTTAGATTGCTCAGCTGCTGGTAAGCCACATACCCATCTTGTGCAGGCAGTGCTGTTATTTCACCCAATCCGGTCTGAAGTTTGTCTCTGAATTTCTCTTTGCATTAGATTTAGCTATTATTTTGCTTAGAATACTTGTTTTAGTTCATTTGCATGCTCATTAGCATTGTCCAGCTGTTGGTAAGCCACATATCCAGCTTGTGCAAACAGTGTTGTTGTTTTACCCAATCCATTGGAATAGAATAGCTTAGGAAGCCATTAAAGTTGCAGGTTTTGCTCTTCAAACAGGATAGTTTCAGGTTCTGGTCGCTTCATATTGCATGGCTTGCAGTAAAATCCCGCTAGGAATCGCATAAGCCAAGCTCTGTACTCTTGCGCTGTCCCTCTCCTACTCACATTTTCAGTCTGCATTCTGAGTTGTCCTTGTCCCAATATCTACTCCTGTCGATGCTAGTATTACACGCTTTTCTGGATCCACGTGAACACGAAAGAATGAGGAGATCATACTGAGGGGACAAGATCACACACACCATCGGATTCGCCACTGTTCTGCGGAATCCAGGTTCTAGCTTTCAAAGTTCTAGTTAGAATCATATCAAATAGAGTAGATAATTGCTTCATTTCAGTGAATTCTATTCTCGATATTGCCAGGGAAGCTGTGAGGATTGATAGTTTCTGAGAAACTATGATTCACTCCTCACTTCTGAGGTAGGATTGAGAATCTTGCAGATAGATTAGATGAGCTATTTTATTTAGAATAAATCTACAAATTGCACAGACTGATAACTACACTCGGTTATTTTGTCTGTTTTAAATTATTGATTAGTTGTTATTCCTAGATACATTTAAATAGCTTGCTTTCATTATATTCTTGAAAGGTTTCTTAGAAGAATAGAACTTATTTATGTTTTAGGTTTATTCCACGTAGTTAGAGTTTACTTAGTTACAGTTAGATTTACATTTCATTTCGTATGACAATCACGGGACCTCAGGAGCCCAGGGAATATATATTTGAGCCAATCATGCCTCAACCAAACCTCGTCACAGCAATAGTTGACATAGACCAAAATCTCAGAATACAAGTATTCCGAACAACAACAGATTTACAACTGATCAGTTCTCAGTTGAGAGGGTTAAACATAGAGGACGACCAAGCACACACGTTTTGGTCAAACCAACCAAATTACAGATTGCCCTAGGTAAACACTCACATGACTGTAGAAGGGTTCGAAAGAGAACAAACCTTTGGTTGTGATCCTTTGGTCCCACAAACAAAGTGCAGAGACACTCTCACGAGATATGGATACCACCTAAGGATCCAGTTTGCACGAACACCGTGAGATATTATGAGAAAATCACACAGTTGTTGGTCCTAAACATAGAAGCTGAGAAAGCATATGATTATTAGATACTAGGGATTAGAACTTGATTTCGCACATGACCATAACAGGACCGCAACATCCAAGAGTACATGGTTGTGACCCATAGATCTCACAGCCCAACGAATCCATAAGTCAATTAGATATAGACACTGGCTTACGCACACTAGTATTCCAATCCACTCCAATTCCACCCATCATCATCGAACAATTGTCCTTACTGGATATAGTGGCTAACGAAGCTAGAGAATTCTAGACTAGGCCAGAGAATCGTCCATAGAGTCAATTGTTTTCACCATCCACCCTATGACCTTATCTAGAGACATACACGAAACTATCCCAGGTCATTTTCCACGTATTCCACAACCCATAGATTGAATCACGCCAGAGCTCGATATTGATTAGAGCCTTCGAGCAGTCATCCTTGCCGATCGATCTATCACACTAGTCCAAGTTAGAAGGGCCTTCTTTGCCTTAGATTCAAAAATTCCACTAGTGCGTGTCGAAGACATTAGACTGCCTAACTAGTTTGTCTGAATCCAACGCATATTCTACCCCCACCGGCTATCTCGGCATGACCTCGAGAGGTCGGGTACGCGGAAGAGTCACTTGTAGATTCTCATGCTCGCCTATCACTTTTCCGCGTACATAAACCTTCCAACAGAGGAGGAGTTGAATGACCCCTACGGGATGATGTTTAACCATTGCTTCTCTTTCCTCTTGGTGGAGACAAGGATAATTCGGTATGCTAATATTTTCCTTGCTTGGAAGAAGCTCGTGTCTGAATTATTTTCATAAGTGATTACACTAAGACTTGAAGTCCATAGAAATGGAGTCATCAGGTAATTTGATTCATATAAGTGTAAAGAGAAGTACCAAATCTGTACCACCAGTGTGCCAAAAACTACTTTCATGTGGATCATGCATCTGTTGAATTGCTGAAAGATCTCATGTAATTTTGGATCATCCCCAAGGTGTGGGACCTTGTTACCTTGGGATGAACCTCTGGAGAAGGCTGGATTCCTCTGAAACTTGGGGCACTTGATGTAAGATCAATGTGCAAGGATAAAAACACTTTAAATGAGTCTAATATACTCACTTCATGAGGGTTGGGGTTAGAAATAAAAAAGTAGGAAAATGCGGTGATACACCAAAAATATAACTAGATAATCACATGATCTTTACATTGGAATGAATTGACTTAGAAAGGATAAAATAACTACAAAAATGTAGTTCAACTTGTGCTATTTGGATAGGGTGAATAATAAACCATAGATAAAATAACATGTATTCCCTTGTAAGACCCCGAGTATACCTAACAGATGGATCAAATCTAATTGAATACATAATCAACAACCATAACAACATAAGGCATGCACATGTCAAATATCCCTTTCACTTATTACAGCCAATGATAATGTAAATTTATAATAGAAGGAAAAAATAATATTTTCACGATTGATATTCGAGATAATCACATCACTTTCCCATAAAATGAAATAAGATATTCTGAAATAAAGGTGAGCTAACCACTTACACTAAGGAATTGTGCATCCACAAAGCATACATTAATCAACTATTAACACAATAAATCAGATTCTCCATGGAAAAATATTGTTCTGAATGTAATTGAAAGGCTTCAAAGTATTCAAATCACTCTTCCAAGCTTGAAGAGTAACTTCCAAAATGATCTATATATCTAAAAAAATTATGCACTTAACTATTTATAAGTTCCTAGGTTGAGCCATTACAGTTGGACCTTAACCAACAAATTACTAAAAATAGAAAATCATTAAGTTCCAGGAACAAGCTCCCATAAAAATAGAAAAGTGGTTACAAGGGTTTGACTCGACTCCAACCCCCCGCAACTGGACTGATCCGAGCTTGGAACTGTCCTCCCATGGCTACCTAGCTTTAGCTTGGCCTTGCAACTCCTCCTATCTTCTCTTGTTCTTTTTCCCAAGTATCCATCCAATGCTTATATTCGATGAAATGCTTGATAATTCCTTGTATTTATCCTTCCTTTGGCCCACACACATAATGGTTCACCACATATGTTGTCTCGATATCTCTTGCTACCTTTGCTAGAATTATTTTAAGTTTTCTTACTACTTTCTTCAGTCAACCTATAAAATTTTGACATGAAACCAATCTATCAATGGAGTCACTATTGAAGGTCCTAGTTACTTCATCATCCTTTTCACCAAATCCTTAAAATTTGACTTAATTTGATCTTCTAAAAGAGCATCAATGTTCTCATTGAAGAACTTGCAATTAACATTATCAAAATCTTTTGAGATATCATTCAGAGCATCCATTATTTCCACACGCTTGTCATCCAATTTCTTTATCAAATCCTATAATACCTAGGACCTAAATTCCATAGCCTTTTGAAATTCAAACAACTTAGAAATATCATCAATTAATTCTTCCTGAAGAAGTAGATCTAGATCCTCTTCTCTAATTTCACTCCATGTAGTCAAATTCAAATTCAAGTTATTATTATCTTCGAGAAGGCTTCATCCATTCTATGAATAAAGGCTCTTTCAACATGCAAATCATTATATATTTCAATAACCTCTTTAATCAAAGGATTGGATTCTTGAATTATACGTTCTATCCATCCATTCACTGATCTTCCCTTCTGACCTATCTTCTCAATCTCATGATATGAAATATCATCCAAAGTGGAAGAAATTATCAGAGTAGTTGTAGTTGAAATATCAGTTGATGGAGTAGGTTGTGTTACCTTTCTCAATAGAGCGTTGAGATGCTAAAAGTTTGTTTTTAGTTCATCCTTAGAAGCTTTATCTTCATCATAATTTTCTATAATATTTCGAGAGTTTTCTACACATCTTTTTAGCCCCTTCATGTGTTTCTTTTCCTAGTGAAAATATGGAAATTTGGTATTCAACTATTGTGATAGTTTATTTGGTTCTTCCTCAACAGAATAGTGATTTCCATGAATCTTTATCCCGATTGGTTTAGTGATAGGATGGAGATTATTTTTGGCCTCTTGGCTTGTCTCCTTAGAGTAGGTACTAACACACTTAGATCTATAACATCCATAAGACGTACTTTCTTCTTCTGTTTTGGAGTTTGGTGAAACAACCATTCTGGTATAAAGAGAGGCTAATGGGAGTGGAATGACTGATTTGGTACTTGGAGCACTAGATAATACAATGGCACTGGTAACATTAGTTGGCACTAGAATAGAAGTGGTAATGATAGATGGGGTGGAAGTGATAATAGCCCTAGGGGTAGATAAAATGAGGCTAGAAGTTGAGATGGAAGGAAATGAAATTTGTAGAGGAAGTGAATTGAAAACTGGATACCCAATCATCTCCCCTACTGAGAGGACAAGAAGAGATGAAAATACTTGGGGTATGTATGAAGATGGAAAATAAGAAATGAGTGTAGAAGTGGAAGGAAATGATGGAGGAAGTGATAATGATAAGGAAGGAGAGGATAGAAAATTTTGTGACAAACTTGGGGAATCGGTGACCTTCAAGAATCTCTGATACTGGTATTACTGGAGACACAACCTTGGAAGCAGGAGCCTTGGAGAGAGAGGAACTACCAAAAATAAATGATACCTTCTTAGGGACTATATGGGTTATTTGGATAGACCTTTTCCCTTTAGTATGTGTTGGAAGACTCATTTTTGGTTGGTCTTCTATCCCTTTGGGTGAAATTCCCAAGGTAGCCAACCAATTATATGTTCTCTGCAAAATGGCCCCCACCCTCTCCTTAGTATTTCAAGATTCTTTTACATACAAATAAATCCATGGAAATGGTTGATTGGTGATATTGTTATCCTTGTAAACTGCATCCAATACTTCTTCTTCATCCTCCATCTCCTTTGGATCTCTATAATACCAAACTATCTCACCTCATCCAAAGTCAACCTTTCGTAATCTCATTGATAGATAATGAACTCATCTCGATAGTGAATCCATATATCCTCTAGCTAGGGAACATGAGAAATGGATAAACCTGTTTTAGTGAACTTTCCCCAGTAATCAAAATTGGTTTGAGGATGAAAGGTTCACAAGGTTACTTCAGACATTTCAGCATCCACATTCTTTGTTTTATAGATGCTGGCACAAGTATATCAACCGATTGAAATGGGAAACTAGATTCCTGCCTTATGTCATTTGTTCTGGATTTTGTGATAATCCAATAATTTCCAAACCAACTCTAGAAAAACCCATTTGTCAGTAGGGCATCTTGGCAGCTTACTGGGAGCACCTACAAAACCAGGAATCTAGATGTATGTAAATGTAGGAAACTGTAGATAAATGGCTCCCCATTCTCATACTTCTTTGAAAGCCTCATTAGAAATCCTTCAATTGTAAAAATCCTTATCGAAATGATAAAGGATAACAAAAATAAGGCATCATTAACCCTACGAAAATGTTTGTTTCCCTCATCCATTGTGATTTTAGGATAGAAATCAAAAATCTAGGAAGCACTTCTAACACCTTTGATATTCAACCCATTAAATTCTCCCATAGAAGTTATAGCATAGAACAGAAGGAATTCATGTATAATTTCTTGGAAGACAAGTCTTTAATCAATTGGAAACAAATAGAACTACTGATATGATCTCCCCATCATATGAATTCTTTGTTTTCTTAATGGTGGAAATTTATAAGAACATCCATTCCTGAAAATATTTTCTGGAAGCTAGGCCTGAAACTCTACTTAGCAACATGATAAGATCGTTTACTTTCGGGATGAAATCTTATCGGTACACTATCTTGGGAAACTTGGTAACGCTCTTAGCCAAGTAGCTCTTCATCATGAAATTTGTACACAAATTAGTGTCTTTGTCCCAATGTTCAATTGCAGATTTAGGTGAGATTGTAGCATAGTCTTCAACATCTAGGAGTTTGAACAAGTCTTCAAAGAAATCAGAATCCAACCAAACTACAACCTTTCCATAAAAATCTTTCACCAACTTAGAATATTCATCAAAATGGGTTGTTGTGGCCAAGATGAATTCAAGGCAGTTAATGGATGCTAGAAAACCAACGGCAAGAGAAAGACAAGTTTCATATATGGCCTGCATCTAGGAATTCTTGTTAGGAGCTCTCAACCTTGCCCAAAAATCTGGAAAATCCACCTACCCTAGGTCAATATCTCCAATATTCCCTAAGTTTGAAGAGAGGCACGAATGAGGAGAAACCCCTAAGAATGTATATTTCATCTTCTCTTTGCCTTTTGATGAAGAAGTTGACATCAAGTTCGGGCTTTGAAATTTGAAAAATCCTTTGAAAATTTAGAACAAATACTACAAAAGTCCCGAAATTTCAAGTCTAAACGTTTGAAAAATTAAAATTTTCTGATCCTCCAAAACTTGAACTTCTGAAAGTCCGAAAAAGGAATCTCCAAAATCTCAAAAATAAAATCTCCTAAAAATAGAAACCTCGAACTCTGAAGTAAAAGACCTCTAAACTCCGAAGTAATAGACCTCCAAACTCTGAAAAGGTGGACCTTCGAAAGAGCACATTTCGAACTACGAAAAAGTAAGAACCTATGAAAGAGTATACTTCTGAACTCTAAAAATAAATAACCTCTGAAAGAAACTTGTGTCTTGTGAAATTTTTTGAGAGCACGAAAGGCAAGTAAATCACTTGGAAATATCTTGAAAAACTATAATGCAGTCTGAGATGGATGCCTACACATGTTGAATTTTGCAACTATGGAGATCAAGAGACACTTTCAAGGAAAACATGGTGTATGCCAAGGGTTTCATTTTCAAAACAAAATGAAGAACAAATGAGAATAAAAAAGGAATAAAACCCGAAAATGATCATAAAGTAAAAATAAATAACCTAAAAAAATTACCTTGAAAAAGCACCTCAAAAGTACAAGAATGCAAAAAAATCATATTGTTAGAGCAAGAAGTCAAGTGAAAATGATAGGTAAAAACTTGATTTTATATAGAAAACCCAAAATTAATGCTTGAAATATGACACGTGTGAAGGTTGGTGAGAATTAAATGCTCATAGAACTCCGAAGTCCGAAACCACAAATTCCTAAGTTCTAATATTTCGAACTTCTGAGTTTTAAATTCAAAACTTGAGAGATGAAGCTTATGAAAAGGTAACGGAAGACTCGAAACCCGAAAGTACAAATTTTTGAAATTTCAACTTCAAACTTTTAGACTTCAACTCTGAAAGTGAAAACATTGAAAAAAAAAGGTGGGAGACTTCTAAAACCCGAAAGTCCAAAGTTCCAAAATTTTGGAACTTCAGAGTTTCGGACTTTAGAACTTCAGAAGAAATTTCTTAAAATGACAACATAGAATTCTGAAACCTGAAATTCCAAAGTTATAAAATTTCATAACTTCAGAATTTTGGACTTCAGAACTCCAAGTTGAAAAAATCACAATTTACCAAAAAAGACCTCCGAATTCCGAAAGTTCAAAAGTCCAAAATTTTGGATTTTTGGGTTTTTGGAATTTGGATAACTTTGAACACATTTCTTAAATACTTTAAGGTGAAGGATTTCAGAAGAAATAATTTTAAATTGACTTTAACATCTTCATTTCAAGGTAAGATTTAAAAGTTAACAAGTGGTTAGAGGCATGGCCTCAACCCACTTTGTGAAATACTCGGTGGCCTTTATTATGAAATTGTGGCCATTTTTGGATGCATGAGATAATTTCCTATCAAATTCAAACCCCACATAGAGAATGGAGAGGGTGTCACTATAGGCTATAGAGATTGGGCCGAGATGTGTATGTTGTGCAATAATTCTTGAAAATTTTCACATTTCCGCACATAGTCCACAACATCATACTCCAGCGTGCGCCAGAAGTAACCCATATGATTAATCTTTCAAACACTTAAATTCCCTCCAAAGTGATCACCACAAACTCCACTATGGGATTTGAAGAGGATTTTATCTTCTTGTTCTTCATTAATGTATTTAAACAATAGACAATTAAAATCTTGACGATATAGGACTTATTCTACTATCACATATTTGGTAGTTATGACGCGAATTTGTTTCCTTTGTTGAGAGTTAGCCCCTTTTGGGTATGTTTGATCTACAATATGATTTATTATATCCAAATACCATGGACATGAAGCGATTGAAGGTTTATCTATATGATAGATACATTCATCAAGAATATTCAAATCAATTAATTCTCTAGATTCTATGGGATTTTCAGCTAGCGAAAGAGTGATAATTTTTCCTTGACATAATTTTGGTTGATATAGGTAAGTTTAAACTCATTCATCAATGTGATGAACCTACCATCCTTCTTAGATAAGGATACTTGAGTTGGTAATGTCTGAATCGTCATATTTGATAATAACTCTTGTTTCTTGATTAGGCATATAATGCCTCAATCTTTTAGTGGCATAGATAATAGCAGGCATTCCTTTTCTACTTTTGAGTAACAAGTTTCATAATCTAGGAGTATATGTCTAATAAAATAGATGACATGTTCACGACCATCATCATCCTCTTGTACTAACGTGCACGCAATTGAAATGTATGTAACTCTAGAATATAAAATTAGGATGATCAGACTTGGGTGACATAAAATTTGGTGGAGACAGAAGGAAACACTTGACTGATTCAAAGGCATTGTGGAATTCCTCTATCCATTTCTTGCAACATGATTTCTTTAACAAGATTTTAATGGGATGGATGGTGACGAGACAAAAATATGTCTCATTATATCACCAAATTATACTCTTATTATTTCTCTTGAAATCAATCTTTTCAAGTGAATTTAGATGTAGTTTTAATAATGGATAACATATTTAAGGTAGAATATAGGATTTATCTTATCATCTCTTTGGAAAATCTATTTGCAATATAATTATTGTTATTTCCTAATATTTCTTCTAAAGTTGGAATGTAATAGTGTATAGAAAATAGGTCATAAGTAACTCTACTCCAAGTTCATAGATTGCAGCTACCTAAAGTCTTCACACATCTACTGAAATTCCCATCTACTAAGATTCTTCACGTAAATAATGAAATGTCTAACTACCGAAAGTCTTCACATAGCTACTAAAACACCCAGCTAGTGAAATTCTTTTGGTTTGTTCCAAATTAATGTAAAGGAGTGTAAAACTATTCAATACACTCTTTTCTTCCTTGTCATCAACCAAGAATACAAATCCAAACATGTGGAAATCCAAAGTCATGTATGTGGCATTCCAAGAAGAATTCAAATTCATGGACTTAGCACTCCATTTTCTCTCCATGTTTCAAGGATGAGAAAATAGCAGAATAGTATTAGGAATGTTGAATAAGTATTCTCCCACTTTGTGTTCCTAGATTAAAGGGACAATTTGTAAAAATATTCTCCATGATAAGTGGACTATTGTAGTCAAGTTTGTTTAGGATTTATTGCTTTGAATAAATCCACCCAAGAATAGGTAGTTAGTTCTTGGTGTGTGGACTAAGGAGTTGGTTGGATGCATGAACTATAAATGTAACCTTCCACACTCTTGTATGTAATCTTTTTACCAATCAATGAAAAATATGTTCTTTTCTCTCCAATATTCTGAAGTTTTGAATTAAGATCTTAGAAGCATGATTTAAATCCTCTTCCAAGGAATGAGCTGATCACTCATTCCAAGGAAGATGGATCTGTGTGTTTGTTTTTTTCTCTTGTAATAATTTATGTTTATGTTTATTAATTTTTATGTGATTATCATTTTATTGTATTGTTTTTCTCCTTGTATTGTAATATTCATTTTCATTCAGTTTATTGTGAACCTACAGGGGTTTTATTTTATTATCTTTATTTCCAATTTAGAAATTTCCTTTTTCAAGTGTGATTTCTTTAATGCAAGTGTGATTTTAAATTCTACAAGTGTGCTTTTCCATTTCCAAAAGAGTGATTTTTAATTTATGAAAGTTTGGATTGTGTTTGAAGGAGTTATTTTCCAAAGATCTATTTCTCTTATTGCATATAACCATCATACACCATCCCTAGATTGACATTATTAATGAAAAGGATTGATGACACTCATCATTTTGGCGTCGTTTCCGGGGATCATGGTGTTATTAGGAGACTCAAATTTTTCTAAAAGAATATTCTAGTGATAGTAGAATACCTCTTAGAAAATTCTGTGACATGAAGTATTTGGTGGCAGTTTCTTTAAACTTTTATTTTCTCGTAAAATAGATTAATATTTATTTTCTACAAATAGATTAAATTTTATTTCTACAATTAGATTTATAAACCCACCAGATATTTCTAGAATAAACCCCCTCAATAAAATGGAAACATCATTTCATGTTTATTATTTTCATGCAATGAGGTTTTCCTATTCTAAAATATATCTTGTTTGCATGTACTATTACTTCTACAAAGATTAAATAACATGCATGAAATAAATGCATTAAAAATGACTTTTTGCAAGTTAGAAGAGACAAATATTTCTATGGAATATTTTTGCAAATAGATTGGGAGTTGAAGGAAAAGCTAAGTTGTTTCTGTCATGGAGGAAGGAAACACCATGTTAAAGGAAAAGATGTAGGATGTATTCATGCTTTCATCCTTTCATCTACAACTCTTTCCCTACAGGATGAAACCCTTAATGCATATTTTAAAAAATTATTTACATGCACCCATATCTACAACTTGAATTCCTTGACCTGCGATAAAAAATGAATCTACAACAATAATGAAAGATATTAGAAAATACTAGACAAATGCAAAAAGGTGTGCATTATTTTCTCATATAACAACTCGTTTGGTTGAAGAGTTTAAACATGCAAGAAGATAATTGTATTTTTAACTCTTACATTTAATGAAGTGAGACATTTCTTTTTGCATGCAACAACTCACACAATTAGAAAAATTCAAATAACATGCATCCCTATTTTATCTCTTTTATTTAATGAATTAGTCAAAAAAATTAAGATTTTCTTTTCATGTCAACCTAATTGATTTAGAAATAGATTTTTCATACAAAGAGAAAATAAATCTTCATGCAATGAATGATCCAAGTTGCATATCTTCTAATCAATTAAGTCTCATGAAAAGAATGCTCCTAAATTGACTCTATTTATTTAATGAGAGAGATGTGTTCTAAATTATTTTCAATAATTATTGGAGATTCAAATTTGAAGGAGCTAATTATATGTTGCAAGCATCTATTTTTTAGATGAAATAATTACTACAGGAAAGTAAAAATCAAATTAAACGGATCATTACATAGGATGTCCAAGAAAAATTTA
This sequence comes from Taxus wallichiana var. yunnanensis, assembly GCA_018340775.1. NCBI lineage: Eukaryota > Viridiplantae > Streptophyta > Pinopsida > Cupressales > Taxaceae > Taxus > Taxus wallichiana. The sequence goes on along the minus strand of CM031234.1, from coordinate 986,027,508 downwards.
GTTGATAAGGAGTTCTCGTGTGAAAAATAATAGTGTTTTCTAGATGCAAACTACTCGTAGCTCGTAAAGAAATAGCTCAAAATATTTTTGGGTTTTGTTCTACACACTTTGATCTTTCTAGATCATTTTGAATCACTCATTTTTGTTGAGAAACAACCAAGATATTGTAGTTTTAATGCACACTATTAAAAATATAATATGTTGAATAATGTTTGATAACAATGTATTCTAACGCAAACGGCTTCCAACTCATGAAAGAAATACCTAAAATGTTTTTTTGGGTTTTTATACACGCACTCATCTTTCCGATCATTTTTAATCACTCATTTTTGTTGAGAAACACCCAAGATATCGTAGTTTGAATGCATGCAACTCAAAAAAATGTTGAAGACTATTTTTTTGTTTAAAAAAACATATCTTATGATGCATGCAAGTATTCTGCTATTAATCCTAATTTTCAAGTTACTGAATCATTTCATGCTACCCTCTTTATCTCATTTTTGTTGAGTTTTTGCTAAAAATAATTTTCCCAACTACTAGAACCATAAAAAAAAGCTCCGATCTTCCATAGTTAGTGTTAATTCTTCGCATGACCGTAGGAATTACTGGCTTAACCACTATATGTTAATTGAAATGTCAACATCCCATTTATATTTAGGGATTGTACCTAAAACCTATCATAATAGAACATCCATTCCCAATAAATGAATAAGTCCATGAACCATCCCATTTCATAAAAAAGTTTACCATTGTTTCTCAAAGTTTGTGATCAACTTTCTTAGTTGATTGGATACTATAGAAACTCCGGAAGATTGCTTCCTACTTTTCCATCATGTTGATATTTCTCAAAAGAATAGTTATTGGTTAGAAAACTAGTTTATGGCTGACCAATTACAAAAAAATAGGGGAAAGTTGAAAACCAAGAAATGGTTTCATTTCCCAACAAATTTTCACTTCAAAGTCTTTCTTGGATATGATTATTTCTCTTATGCCAAATTAGTTGATGAAATTATTTACTACTGAAAAATTCTATGTTGCAGAGGCCTTAACTTCATATCTATTTTGTTCAACTTGCAAACACAAATCAAGGTTATACAACATGATGAAAGCAATGATAACTCCCGAGTATGGTATGGTAACTTATATTTATATATTCTCAAATATTTATATTTTTTTAATTACAAATAGATTCACTTCTAGAAATCTTCAAAAAGAGAGAGAGAGAGAGAGAGAGAGAGAGAGATTTGTCAAGATCTACATGTACAGATGAAGTATTTGCAGTTTGCAACAATTGGGATCTATAAGATGCTAAAAAAATAGTTTACATGAGGGCATGCACATAGCTAAGTATGGGGGAGAATCACTCTCTTCCAAATCATTTGAAGAATGTATGAGAAAACAAAGAGATAAGTATGTGGAAAAGATTTGTTTACATTACCCAAGAAAAACTCATGAGATAATGAATACTAACACAACCATAACTCATATCATGGTTTTGATGGCTCTGGAGCTGGAGCTACATGATGGTTTTCATGAGTGTTGTTTCAATAACTTTTGTTACAAAATGTCTTTCAACTGGTTGTAAATCTACTATTTTTTTGCCACCTCTGTATGCGGAGGCTAAAAAAGGTTTTGGCATCAAATATGGTGCTTGGTAGACATCTTTAAGGTACCTCCTGACAAACATGTGGGTCCACAATCCTCTGCATCTTTGTAGAACAACTCATTATTTAAAATCACAAAAGATAAGGAGGGTGTGACTCACATCCATGTGCCTGATGGATGTCTACATTGAGCAATAGAGAAAACAAATCTTTCCCTCATTGGAAAGTTCTTGGGTGCTAGACCCAATATTGATATCATCAGAAAGTGGGCCATGTGTCGCTGGAAACCAAAAGGAGATTTGGTTATCACAACCATGGCTAGAGGTTTCTTTCTCACTCTGTTTCAATCAGCAGGCTGATTTGGAATCAATATTACTAGGTGGACCCTGGTGTATTGGTAACATGGGGATCTTCTTGAAAAGATGGTACCCAGGATTTAACCCTAATACTAGAAAATATACATACTATTCCTATTTGGTGCAGGCTTCCAGAATTCCCTTACATTATTGGGATGATGAGATCTTACTTCATATTGCAAGATCGATTGGTTCTCTAGTAGGACTAGATGGGCCTACTAAGAATAGATCCAGACTAGCCTTTGCTAGATTTTACATCTCTTCTGAAATGGAGAAAGAATTACCCGAATACATCATCCTTCAATCAAAATTTGGTACATGGCAACAGATAATATAATATGAATCATTTAAGCTAAGATGTAACAAATGTCATAAGATTTGACATTTTTCCAGAAATTCCCGAGAGGATAATAAAAAAGGGACGAAATATCTCACAGTTCTTTGAGGGAAAACGAAAAGAAGCCCGAGGATATGGGGAAAATAAATATACCTATGATTATAAAGAATATTTCAAATCAAGATATGTCCCATGCAAAGGAAAAGGATATAGAAGGCAACTTTATTCGACATATCTCCGAAAAACAAAAGGAAAAAAAAAGGGATTCAAGGCCATAATAAGGCGACCACCGGTTTGTAGGAAGTTTTGGAGGCCAAAAATTCCTTCAATAAGAAAGGGAGAGGATGATCTAAAGGGAAAAGACAAGATCAATGATATGGAGATCCAAAACCTCCGTAAACTAAACATGGAAGTGGATGAAGTAAACAAAAAATTTACATTCATCTAATAGTCTCAAATCAAGAGAGGGTGGAGGAATTGTTTATTGATCAATCAATTTCTTCTCCTCATGAACAACATAAGGAACCAATGAAAAGCAACAATCTAACAAAAACATAGGGCAAGAGACAAAGCCTCATGCTGAAACAGAGGATCTATTGGAATCCATTCTATATCTAAATGAAGACAAAGGGTATTTGGGATTGGATGAGTTCATGAATGAGGAATATCTCGTAGGATCTCTTGTGGCTGAAAAGCTTGTAATAACATAGCAGGAGGATTATGAATATGGGAAAGAGGAAGGGGAGATTACCCCAGCTTTATCAAAGGTACTCACTAATTGTGAGAATGATTTGAATAATGGATTCATTGAAGTTAAAAAAGAGAAGAATGAAAGGATTTGAAGAGATACCTGAATCTTTGTATAGTGATAAAAAGAAAAAAGGATAATTGGGAAGCCTCCACTTCAAGGATCACTAGATCATATGCTAAAAGGGTGGTAGATATTAGAGCTAATAGTAAAAAAGGAAAGCCTTCAAAAAATGAATTAAGAAAGAAAGATACTGAGAAAGAAATTGCAGATGGAACTCAAAGTCTATTGAGTCATCCAGAATTGTTTCCCCAAAAATTTTAGATGAAAATTCTTTCTTGGAATGTCATAGGACTGAATGGAGGTCATAAACAAAGGATTCTTAAAGAGCTTAGAAGATCTAGCAGACCTAACATTATCTTGATACAAGAAACTAAAATGAAGACTAAAACTATGGAAGAATGTAAAAAGAACTTTTGGGAGAATTCTGATTTCGCTATTGTGGATTCACAAGGGGTGTCAGGAGGTTTAGCAATTTTTGGGACAACAAATTTGTTCATGGTAATGTGATTTTAGCTTCTCATAATCATTTAGCTATAAAATTTCAAAATTTGGAGAATAATTTAATCTGGATCCTTTCCAATATTTATGCTCCCAATACTGTTGCTGGTCGTAGAAAATTATGGAAAGAGTTAATATGTTTTAGAAACAGCTTTCAAGATTATAATTGGTTGGTCATGGGGGATTTTAATACCCCCTTGAACCTTAGGGAAAAATATGGAGGTAGCTCTGATTTCTCTGTTAGTATGGGTGATTTTGTTGAGTTTGTGTCTTCCCTTAACCTAATGGACATTGAGCTTCATGGTAATCAATTCACTTGGTCTAATAGAAGGATTGGCGAGAGTTTGATACAAGTTAGATTAGACAGAGCTCTTATCTCTGCTAATTGGATTTTAAGTCATAATTTTCATCTCTCTTCATTGCCTAGAACTGGATTAGATCATAATCCTATTGCTCTTAGTCTTTTCAATTGGTCCAAACCTTCACATTGCTCTTTCAAATTTGAAAAAATGTGGCTAGAGCATGAGGATATTTTGGATAGGATAAAGGAATGGTGGCTTTGGGATGGTGAAGGGACAACTCAATTCAAGCTTCTTCAAAAGTTGAAAAATGTAAAACAACATGTTAGAACCTAGAATAAAGAAGTATTTGGTAATATTTTTGAGTAGAAAAGAGAAGTAAAACAACAACTTGAAGAGCTTGAGCTGAAATTCTCACTAAAAGGTATGAATTATGAAGATCAATAGCTGGAAAAGAAATTACTTTCTGATTTACATAATATAAACAATAGAGAGGAAACCTTTTGGAGAATGAAATCTAGGGATCTTTGGTTGAAAGTTGGGGATAAGAACACAAATTTCTTTCATATGACCACCCTTAAACACAGAGCTTGTAACAGAATATATGAGGTTTCTAAAGGAAATGGTATTATTACAAAGGATCAAAATGATATAAAAGTGAAGCCTTAAAATTTTATGAGAATTTGTTGACAGAGAGTAATTCCTGTAATGAGGAAGCAACTTCTTTTCTTCTTGATTCCATTCCAAGCAACATTATTCCTGATGAGAGATTCATAAGTCTTACTAAATCATGTCACCATTAAGAGTTGAAAAAGGTAGTTTTTGCATTAGAAGGAGACAAGGCACCGGGACCTGATGGATTTTTGGCTAACTTCTTTCAAAAATGTTGGGACATTTTCTCAGAAGATTTGTTGAAGGTTGTAAATGAGTTCTATAGGACTGGAAACTTAATCAAAGAGTTGAATACTACTCACATTGTGCTAGCACCAAAGAAGATGGATGCAAAATATTTCAAGGACTTTAGACCCATCAGCTTGGTAAATGTGGTCTACAAAATCTTTACCAAAATTTTAGCTACTAGAATGCAACCTTTACTTGTTGAACTTATTTCTCAGCAAAGAAATTGGATTCATAAAAGGTAGGATTATTCAAGATGGGGTAATCATGGTTCATGAAACTATCCATTCCATGGATAAAAGTAGAAAATATGGGATGAAAATAAAATTGGACATGCATAAGGCTTTTGATAGAGTGTCTTGGAAATTTTTAGATAAGGTTTTGACCAAATTTGGTTTCCAGAATAAATTTAGAAAAATCATATAGGCATGCATTTCCTCTTCTAGATTTTCAGTGGTGGTTAATGGTGAACCAATGGGTTTCTTTGCAAGTAGTAGAGGTATAAGACAAGGGGATCCTATATCCCCCTTTCTTTTTATCATTATGGCAGACAGTCTTAGTAGATCTATAACTAAGGTTGTGAATAGTGGCATGCTAAAAGGATTTAAACCTACTTCCACCAATCAAACTACTTCGCATCAGCAATTTGCTAATGATACTATTCGCTTCTGATGGCTTTTATTATTAAAGAAAAACTATAAAAACTTATATTCTATGAAGTAGCTTCTAGTCAAAAAGTCAATTTTGACAAAATCTTGGTGTATCAATACTCCTTTTGATAGGCAAAAATAATTACACTCATTTTGGGGTGTAAAATCAGCTCATTACCAACAACTTATTTAGGACTACCTTTGAGCACTACTAAAGTCTCTAATGTTGTTTGGAATGCCTTGTTAGATAGATTTTAAAAAAAATGGCTAGATGGAAAGGAGCTATTCTTTCCAGTGCTGGAAAATGCTTGTTAATCAAAAGCACTCTTCAAAATTTTCCCATATATATCATGTCAATGTACAACATTCCAACAACAATTGTGGATAGTATTGAGAGAATTCAAAAACATTTTCTATGGCATGGGACAGAAGAAAGATTTAGATACCATTTAGTATCCTAGGATCAGGTTTGTATTCCAAAAATATTGGTGGTTTGGGGATAAAGGATATCAAAAAAATGAATGTTGCTTTAATTGCCAAACTTGGCTGGAGATTAGTGAAGGAAAAGAAACCTTGGACTGAGCTTATTAGGATAAAATACTTATCTCAAAAAATGTGAATTCATTCCTTTTTTATCAACTTCCCAATGGCTCCATATTCTAGAACAACTTGCTTCAAATCAGGCATATTCTTGTTAAGGGTTGTAGATGGAAATTTGGTAATGGGCAGGATATTAATTTTTGGCATGATGCCTAGACTGATTTCAGATTGAGTGATACTTTTGGCTCCATAAAAGATAGTCTAATTAAAAATTATGGTAATAATGTCAAAGACTACATTGAGTTGACTAGAAATAAGAGGAATTGGAAGAAACTCAAAGTGGATATGGAAAATCTACAACCTGTTGTATCTTCTCTACAAAATCAACTTTCTCTCATTCCTATTAATCAAAAGGACAACAAAGATGAGCTCATATGGGTGGACTCTTTTGATGGGGATTATTTTGTCAAGTCAGGATACAATAATTTTTTTATGCTCACCAAAGTGATATAAAGTGGAACAAACTCTAGATGCCTGAATTAACCCCAAAAGTCAACTTTTTATGTGGCTTGTTCTAAAAGGTAAGATTCTCACTTATGATAATCTTATTAGAAAGGGTTTTATTATGCCTAATAGATGTTACATGTGTAAAAATAAGGTTGAAGACATCAAACATCTTTTCTTACATTGTGAGTATGCTTCAAAGGTTTGGAGTCTTATCTTTGCAAACTTCAATCTGCATTGGACTCTTCCTCATACTTTTTACAGACATGGGAGAAATGGGATCCACCATATAAACATTGCATGATAAGGATATTATGGAGTCTGGTTCTTCCTCATACCATATGGAGATTGTGGAAATCAAGAAATGATGTTATCTTCAAGAATAAAAGAGTTTGTACCAATTTTTTTAAAGAAATTGTTATTGCTGTCAAGGATAACATTGAAAGGTTTAGGCCTCCAAAAATAAATTATATCCCAAGGAAGAGGAACACATTCTTGCTGCTTGGAGGATTGATACTGACAACATTTAGAATAAGGGTAACAACAACATTGATGATCTTTAGTGCATTGGATTCAACCACCCACCTCATGGTATAAATTGAATTTTGATGGAGCTTCCAAAGGTAATTCTTGGAGCTTCAGGAGGAGGTGGGGTGATCAGAGATCACAAAGGATGTTTTGTTGTTGCATTTGTAGGAAATATGGGTCATCAAAAAAATCATTATTCTAAAGCTCGCAGCATTATGGGGGATAAGGCTTGTAAGAGACTGTAATATTTCAAATATTATAATTGAAGGGGACTCTTTAAACATTATAAATCTCTTAAATCAAAATCAACCCCCAAGTTGGACCATTAGAGATTTTATTTATGAAGCTATAGATATTTGTAAAGATTTTGATAATTGCAAGATCATACATTCCTATCGTGAAGGTAATAAAGTGGCGGATAGTCTGGCAAACTATGGAGTTAGTAACAACATGCAAAATTGGTTTAGTGGTGACCTTCTCCCGGCCAAGGTACATAATGACATCATCAAGGATAAGTATGGTATTCAAAATAATCATTAAAAAATCTCCCTCCACCGATGGGAAAGTGATTATTAACTTCACATGTAGGGTTAATAATTTCATTAAGATTTCACACACTTTCTAGGTATACAATGATAGAGGTGGTGGTGAAAGGTGGTATTGGGATTGAAACTTTACCATTGAGAACCAAGGAAGAAATGACAGTAGAATGGGTGGGCCTCCTTACAAAAAAAACCTATTTATGATCCCAGGACTAGAAGAATGACGATCTCTGTGGAAGTATTTACAAATGGGTGGGGTTTTGAATCTCATAGAAAAAATGCAGGGTCATGACCAAGATATCTCGGTTCAATTCATGAATGGTTGGAAGAAAAGAGAGTTGAATATGGAGATATTAGTGTTAAAATCACTGAAGAGCTCATTGCTCAAGTCATGGGATTGAGCTTAGATGGGGAAAAATTCTTCACAAAGAAACGTGTCGACAAGAATGTTGAAGAAAATAAATTCCTTGATGAAGGAGAAAATCTTGAATATGTAACGATTGGTATAAAAGTGTCTTCTATTCCAAAGCCATTTGCTGAAATTTCACGAATGATGGTCAGGTATGTCACTCTTGAGGGCAGATATGTGACAATTCCTTTTAAGAATTTGGTCTTCCTTAATCATTTCAGGAGGAATTTAACTGTTAATTTCCCACATTACCTTTTGAACTCACTGGAACGCTCTGTTCTTGAGTTCCAAAATCATACTCGTGTTGTCCCCCTCCACCAAGGCCTTATTCTGCTGATCCATCACCACTGTCTTTCACATTCTCACTCCATTCCTACTATCCCTGCTACCCCCTTTACTAGATTCTAATGACCCATCTTTGCTTCCACTAGCCATAAAATCAGAATCAAGAATCCCTTGTACCCCTCTCAGAGGGTTCTTCATAGTAATAAAGAGATTGAATCAGCCAAAAACCTGCTTCATATCAGCAATCTCGTTGAAGACTCTACTACAAAAAAAAAGAAGAAGGGCTTCTAAGTAGGATTGACAAGTTGGAAAGGGAGGTTATGGACCTCAAAGATGAACTCAAGAAGATTGGTAAAAGTGCAGGTAAGAGGAAGATGCCTGTTGAACCTACCATGGATAATGAGAAAATTTTACAAATTTTCAAGAAACTCAACTCTTTGGATAATAGATTGGGAAATGCTAAAGGGTGACATGATTGTACCATTTCTGTGCTTAAAGCTATTTACAACTTTATGGAACAACATGTCAAAAGTGTTTGTATTCTCAGTGACATTCTAGCTGCCATTTGGGAGTCAGAAACTGCAAGGGACCTGGTCTTTTCACAATTAGACAAGAATGATCCCTCCCATGTCACTGCCCTAGCATTATTCAACTCTTTGTAGAAAGTCAAGATGAAGATTGATAAAGCAATCAAGTAGAGCTGCTTCCAGTTTGTTGTTGTGTTGTTGTCAGGAAGATGTTTTCTTGTTGTTTTGATGTTGCTTTGTCTCTTTTTTTCTCCTTTTTATAGTTCTTGGTTAAACTATAGTTGGTTCTCATGTTCTTCGTGGATTTTGATCCATTTTTGTTGTTTTTACTGTTGTATCTAGCTTTTGAGCCTCCTTGTAAAGGGATTTAGTCCCTTTTATCTTTAGACTATTTTTACTATTATCTCTGGCTTTTGAGCCTTTTTTTGTAAACAAGGTATAGTCCCTTTAAAAACTATTTATCCTTAATAAAAAAACAAAGAAAAAAATTTACTTCTAGAATCTCAATTTTTTGTTATCATGAAAAAGAGGAGAAGATAATTTGAAAGATGTAGAAGTATTAAAAAAATCAAATCCTACAGGAAGATCACTAGCTTGCATGAGGGCGTGAAAGAAATTGAGTGTGATGGAATGATGAGACCAAAATATGTCTCATTATATCACCAAATGGAAATCTTATTCTATCTCTTAAAATAAATATTTTCAAGTGAATTTAGATGTACTTTTAATAACGGATAAAATATTTAAGGTAGAATATACGATTTATCTTATCATCTCTTAAGAAATTTATTTGCAATCTAATTTTTGTTATTTCCTGATTTTTTTCTAAAGTTGGAATGTAATAGTGTGTAGAAAACAAGTCATAAGAAACTCTACTCATATTTCATAGATTACAAATACCGAAAGTCTAAGCACAACTACTAAAACACCTAGCTACCGAAAGTCTTCACGTAGTTCTTGAAACATCTAGCTACCAAAATTCTTCACTTAGTTACTTTGAAACTCCAAGCTAGTGAAAGTATTTTGGTTTGTTCCAAAGTAATATAAAGGAGTGTCGAACTATTCAACCCACTCTTTTCTTCCACGTCATCAACCAAGAATACAATTCCAAACATGTGGCAATGCAAAGTTATGCATGCATGTGGCATTCCAAAAATAATATAAAGTCATGGACGTAGCACTCCTCCATTTTATCTCCATGTTTTAAGGATGAGAAAATAGTGGAATAATATTAGGAATGTTGAATAAGTATTCTCCCACTTTGTGTTCCTATATTAAAGGTATGAGTTGTAGAAATATTCTCCACTATAAGTGGACTTATTTGTAGTCAAGTTTTTAGTTATTGCTTTGAATAAATCTTCCCAAGAATAGGTAGTTAGTTCTTGGTGTGTGGAATAAGTAGTTAGTTGGATGCATGAACTATAAATGTAACCTTCCACACTCTTGTATATAATATTTTTACCAATCAATGGAAAATTTGTTCTTATCTCTCTAGTATTCTTAAGTTTTGAATTAATATTTTGGAAGCATGATTTAAATCCTCTTCCAAGGAATGAGCTATCCACTCATTCTAAGGAATATGAATTTGTGTATTTGTGTTTTTTCTTGTATTAATTTATGTTTATGTTCATTCCTTTTTCTGTGATTAACATTTTGTTGTATTTTTTCTCCTTGTATTGTAATATTCATTTTCATTCAGTTTGTTGTGAACCTGCAAGTGTTTTATTTGATTTATTTCCAATTCAGCAATTTCCTTTTTGTAAGTGTGATTTCTTTTATGCAAGTGTGATTTTAATTTCTGCAAGTGTGATTTTCCATTTCCGCAAGTGTGATTTTCAATTTATGCAAGTTTGGATTGTGTTTGAAGGATTTTTTTCCAAAGATCTATTTCTCCTATTTCATACAGCCATGGATTGACATTATTAATGAAGAGGATTGACGACACTCATGAGATGGTGTATGTGAGATCGTGAAAAACCTCCAAATTTCCCCAAGCTTTCTAGAAAATATATGATACTAGAATCATATATTGGTGCATTATTTCAAGGATTGCATTAATATTTTTGGGTCTACACCAATTCCTCAAGGAGAAATTATGTAGCCTAAAATCCTACCTCCCGTAACTCTAAAGATGCACTTTTCTAATTTCAAGGTCATACCATACTTGATCAAAGGTGAAATGATGGCCTACAAAAATTTGGTATGGTCACCTCTCTTTTTAGCCTTTGCTAAGAGATCATCAACATATTTTTCCACGATCTTATGAATAAGATCATGGAATATATAGGTCATATCTCTTTTATACGTAGTACCATCATTCTTCAAGCTGAAGGGTATGACCACATAACAAAAGGTTCCCTGGGGAGTGGTGAAGGTGGTATTTGGTTTGGTCCTTGTCAAATATTATTATCTGATTATACTCTAAAATTCTATCCATGAGAGACAACAACTCATAGTTGGCTATTACATCAAAAATAATGTTAATGGATAGTAAAAGAAAATCATATTTAGGGTAACCCTTGTTGATTTCACTGAATTCAATGAAAATCCTTATCTTCCCATTCTTCTTAAGAACCAAGATAATGTTGGACATCTACATGGAATAACCTGTTGACTTAATGAACCCTACTTATAGAACTTTAATTGCTTATTCCTTTACCATTAATGCAACCTTTGGCTTCACTTGGTCTCGATTTTTTTATAGGTTTAGCTTTAGGTTTAGTAACTACATTATGGACTACTATGTCATGTGTAACTCTGTCATATCTTTGTAACTAAACATGGAGGCTAGAGAATTCTCCATGAGCACCTTGGTGCACTCTTCTATTTCCCCTATTGATAGTGAATAACTGAGATTTAGAATCTTAAGACCTTCTTTGTTCCAATATTAATATTGATTTTTCCTTCTATTAAGGAATTCCCATCTTCAAATTTAGGGGAGCTCGAGGTAATTCTAGCAATTCTTCTTCAATGTCATAGATTTTAATATCTTGTAGCATGGAGGTAAAAAGTTTCTTGTCCCAAAAATAGGATTAAGAATGAGGAATAATGGGAAACCCCTTCTTGTGATGTGAAGGAGTACGATCAATATATATGCATGTAGAACCCTAGGATGGTTTCATCTTTTTCAAAAATTCTAATGTGACAGTTCATCTTTGTTATCTGCATAGGGTAGTATCTCAATGTTTGGAATTATTTTAATTAAAGGTTCATCTCTTATGGAGACCACAAATTTTGTTTCCTTTAAACCTTCACTTGTGTACAAGTGGGAAGAATAAGTTTCCATAGAATCTACATGTTGGTTTTTCTCCTGGGATTACCTCAATAGAAATTAAATTGAAGTATTTTCCCATGTCACGTACAACAAATTTATAAAGTTGGAGATGTTCCATTCTTGTCTCATATAATTTCAAGACCTAGTTATTTATAAGGTGTGAATACCTAGTAGTCGACATTTTAACCCCCATTCTTTTGGCTATAATGAGGCTAAGAAGTAAGGCTTTGTATTCTACTCCATTGTTTGTGCATTTAAAATTTAATTTAAAGGTGAAATGCATGATTTTCCCTTTTGGAGAAGTCAAAATCACCCATCCCCATGCCATATCGACACTTAGCTCCATCATAGTGGAGCATCCAATATTTTATAGGAAATATTGAATCTTCATTATCCTTAGGAACCTCTTCTTGAAATTCAAGTACCTCTACCATGCATATTTCCATGAAACCATCTGCTAGAAGCAAGGATAGTCCAAAAAAATTCCCAATTCCTTGAGATTCAAATGAGAGAGTGATTAACAAGTCATTTTATAAGAGTTTTACTATTTATATTACCTTATTAGTAGATATAGTTTATATCAAAATGACCTTTACCTCACTGTTATAACTCCTTTGATTTATGTAGGTTTGTCAACTTCACTTTCTTGAACTAGTTTTGCGGTGGAGATTGGATATTTTGGAGGGAGGTGTTGTATTTAGTTGGTTGGTTAGGAGTCCAAACTCAAAATGAACTCTAAGTTTCTTTGTGATATTTTTAATTGAATGTCAAAAAAATTAGGATCAACCTAGGCAACAAAAACCTTACCTTAGTGAAGAAACCTTACTTATTGAAAAATGTGGATGAAATGGTCCTCATCCCGTGGATCCATGGCCTACCAAGAATCATATTTTATTGGTTTCCCTATCTATGATATAAAAATTGGTTAAGATCATTTTGGGACTGAGGTTAACTAGAAGAAATATGGTTTCAATTGAGGTATCCTTCAAACTATCATATCCTCTCAACCTATTCCTAGTTTAAGAGAAATTTATTTCCCCATATCCTAGTTTTTATAGGAAATATAAGGGAACAATATTTATTACAATTGTGTTATCAATCATATCCCTTTTTACATAGTTTTTGTAAACCCACACTTGTAGGTATAGTGTGGGATCACCTCTTCGCGCCAATTCATAATCAAAAGGAATTTTGTTTATATAAAATGTGAATCTTGTGTTCCTTTCATTTTTCCCTAGAGGATAAACATCAAAATCTATATGGTTGATTTGATCCTCTATAGGAGGCATGACATAAACTAGGTGGCCAAGATCCAATGCTTCCAAAAATTATAATGATCTATAATATATATATTTTAAAAATATAGAAAAGAAATATGGTAAGTCGTATTAAGATCCATGCTTATAAAATATGCCCCCATGGTTTAGGAACTACTAGAAAGTCATCTTGTACTAAAGGATAAATGGGAAGGGGGTGAGATGTATATTCTCGAGTATTATTTGTTGCATTGACTTTTGATTCTATTTCTAATTTGTCCAACCCCATTATCTTTGTTTTATTTATTTAGTCAAGGTTGGGAGTAACTCGAGGATCATCGAAGTGAAAGCCTTGTGGCCATGAGTTGCCACAGAATCCATTTTTGATGTTCGAGGGTTAGGTTTCTCATTTTCAGAATGATTAGGATAAATGGTCCTAATAGATTCCTAATATTTTATTTTGGGGTAAAATAGGTCTCATATAACTAGAGGTCCCCCAAGGATTTCTAAAAAAATATCAATGAATATTTTCATTCGGTCCTCTAGGATACTTTAGATAAACTTGTTATAGTCCCAACAAGATTTAGCATCATGACTGATGACCCTATGGAATACACAATACAAATTGGATCGTAATCCCTTGATCTTTGGTTTTTACGTTGTTATTGATCTGTAACTCCAGTTATTATTCTATAATTGGCCATTATAGTTATATTTTTTGGTCCTTTAGTTAGGGTTCTTATATTAGTTTTGTCCTTGGGCTTCAATTTGTTGAGGAGGGAAGCGATGAAATCATTCACATTAATAGAAGGGGCAAGGTTTTTGCCTTTGATTACCCATGTTCTCATTAATATTTTTTGAGTGTTATTGGTGTTCACAACATTAGGAATTTTTGGTTGATTAGTCACACCATCCATGGTGGCACCACAGCTTGAATTTAGGAACTTGGATCCTTGGTTATTTTTTGAGTTATTTTGGTAATTTGATTTTTTTTTGTTAGAGGTGACCAACCTCCCATTACAAACATACTTATTCCATCCACTTTCAATAGCCACTTGGTCAATTTAGAGTTTACTCTCTAATACTTTCTCATAACTATAGAGGGGGAACTTTTACTCTTCATCCTTGGTCTCTCGGTTGATTTAATGGAGAAAGAGGTTACGAGTTCAATTTGATCCATGTTTTGTGTGATCATAGAATAATAGAGGAGGTATATGCTGCACATTATTCAGCTGAGATGGTGTATGATACAATTTTATAAAATTTTCATTGGTTTTCCCCATTTTGTGGTGTATTTTTATCTTTGGTTGGGTTGAGGCAACATATTTTTGTAGAAGAACATCATTGTATGCCTGCATCCTATCCAAGGATCCATCTAAGGAATTAAAGTGGTCATTTTTTTGGGTGAACCATGTAAAAATATCATCATTATATTTTAACCAAGGTGGGAAGGAATCATATTGCATGTTGATTTGGGTTCTTGATGAAACATGTGGATATAAGTCTTGTTCTTCTTGTGAAAGTCACATTATTGAGGTTTGAAATTTTTGGTTAGGGGCTATGACTTGGTTGGTTTGTCTCCTCAACCCTTAAACTAGAGGAAGTGTAATGTCCTTTGATAGGAGGAGTAGGTGGAGATAGAAAGTTCTAGGAGTAATTATCAACCCATCGAGAAAATGAAGGTGACTATAGAGGACTCACCGGTTAGAGTAACCTTCAAAACCTAGAATATGCTTATTATAGTCCTAACCTAACATATTTGGGGGTGTAAAAACACCCACGAATAATATTAGAAGGAGAGTATGGATGAAATAAATAAATAGAAAATGGAAACAAGAAGAAAATAGTCCACTTCAGGTTCACCATTATTTATGCACCTAAAAATCAACATGTGATTCCGTATACACTTGACTTACGGAGGTCATTCTGAGACAACCAAAGTGTGATAGATAGGATGGTAATGGAGTAGATAAAATGATATAAATGATATGGGTGGAAATAATGGTAATAGAGGGATCTAGGATTAAGGTATACTTAGATGCTCAACTTGAAAATTATGAATTTTCTCATCAAGGGAAACAAATTCCCACATCATTTTTATGGGGGTAATATTATTGTTGAGGATTATTACTGTCCACATATCTCAGTCTATATTAGTTAAATTAAGTGTGGCTTGATCTAGTTTTTGGATTTGAGGAAATTTTCCTTTTACCTCTAAATGTACCTCTCTAAAGAGGGTCATATAAGAATGAGAGGGGATGTCTTAAGGGAGAACTAGGTTTTTATTTCCTAACCTTATTTTCTATGTTGGCCCAATATTTTTCAGCTATGGTCAACTACTCATTCATAGCGTCAAGTTAGTTAATGATTTATGGTGTTAAGGGTGTTGATCTAAACAATAAAGCTTTTTGACCTAGGTCTATGTCTCCTCGGTACCGGTCAACGTTAGGTAGATTGATAATTGGTTCAAATATCCTTCTACAAGGTTTGAGTGGACACAACATGGTCATACATGTACCAAATCATGAGAAATGGATCAAACAATTGGTTACCAATGGGGCTAAAATCTAAGCATGGGTAGTCTATCCTCTAAAAAGTAGATGTGTTCATTTTAACCTTTAATCTACTTTTAATTCCTAACTTTAAATAAGTAAAGCAATTGAATCTACATAAAAAAATGTGATTAATTCACCTTTTAATCTAATTAAATTACATTTACCAATAGTTAAATAAAGTAAAATGATATCTAGTTAATTCCTTCTTTTTGGGTTTTTAGTAAATCCTTTCAATTACAAAATAATAAAACAAACTAAGTTCCTAAATTCTTTTGTTATTTTCAATATTTAATAAAATAAATTATTTGCAAACATAGACATGGAGAAAATAATATTAAAATAAACTAAAATAGGAATTGTTGGATGCAATTATTCCTCTATTGCAAGATTGTATGACAAGATCTATTCTAAACAAATATTATATTCAAAAGTTATTATTCTGAACAAGTGGATTTATTTTAACTAAAATTCTACCTCAGGTTCTCAAGAAAGGAAATAAAATTTTCTCAAAATTACTTTCTTCTTTACTGAAAACTTTCCCCACATAGTGGAATTGAATTATACAGATAAAAAAATGAAGAAATAAACAAAAGATTACTGGAACAATATCTTCCCTAACCTTTTTCCTATGTAAATCAACATTGATTTGAAGGGAAGAGGATATCAATGGAATATTTTTGTAGACAATGCACAAACAAGAATTCTACCAAATTAAAATAGTGTACTTCTTCTATTCTAGAAAATACAATTAATAAAAGCTTAAAGAAATTCAAATACACCCCCAACATGTTACTATTGAAATATGATTAAATTATAGGTATGGTATTACATTTTATGACTCCACATCTATCTTTCCTTCTCTAGAAATGTCATCTAGATGATCTTAGGATGTGTAGAGTTTTTATGGTAGTAGAAAAGTAAAAATAATTTTATGTGGCTAGCTAGTTGTAAGAAAGTGACTGAAAACATATGGTAGGAAGGAACATAAAAAGAGATGATTTTTATGTAATTCCTCTCAAAAGTTTAGCATCATAACTTTACATATAAAATGTGAAAACTACAACTTATCATCCGGGTGAAATATGGGCTTTTATAAAATTTTGTAAAGAATGAGTCTAACAACACATGTCCAACAAGAAGTGACAACACATCACAATAAGGGGAATTCAACATTCTAAACATAGTAAACCAAGAAGATAATTCTAATATGAATCTAATGAGCCCAAAATTAGGTGAAATATATGATAAATGAGTGAGAATATCACTACCGAAAATCTAAATACGCATTAAAAAACATGTGTTTTAACTCTCAGATTTAAGGTAATAGGACTATCGATTTAGATGGACTGAAATTTTTTTAAGGTGATAGGACCCGTGATCTAGATGGACCAATGACACTAAAGAAGAAGAATGAAAGGTGAAAAAGGGACCCACATAAGAGAATGAATTCACAAATTTGAAAATAAGAATAAAATAGGTCATAACAAGCATGCAAAGGAGAGGGGGAAGGATCTAGATTTCATTGTTACTCTAGAGAAAGTTTTCTTCATCATAATATACTTATCACTTTCTTCCATATAAAGCTGTACATTTTTAGGGTATGTACGTCACACAAGAAAATTTAGCAATAGATTATTGGTTGTCTTTCAAAGGAAAATATTTGTAATGGTATAGAGGTCTGAGATTGAATTCTATTAGCACTTGGAATAAATTAGGAGAGGCCCTTTGCGAGACAATTTAAAGATAAATCGACCATTTATCTTTGGTAGAGCATCTTACTAAAATAAAAAGGGCACCACATAAGCTGATGTCTTATTTTAATATGAGGTTTTAAAGAAAATGGGATATAATTCCATAAATGGTAAGGCCTACACCTAAATATTCCTTTTTAATATTACTTGGGAGCTTTAAATAGTGACATTTTAGTCATGATTCAATATATGGGAGGTAGAACTCTCCATGATTCTTATGATATTACCATTAGGGTGGAAATAGTCTTATTCAATATCAGAAAATTGCACCAAGGCCTCCAATTCCTATCTTCCCAAAGGTAGTATCATATGCACCTTATCAAACACCTGAATTAGCTCCTATTCTATCACCGACATATCATTTCATAAGCCAAGTTACCACTACCCCCTATACTTCTAATGAACTACAATTTCATGAGGTTTTGAAACAACTAAAAAAATTGGCAATGAGTTAGAAACCTTTAAAAGGCAGCAAACACAAATTTTCAGGCCTCATCGCCCAAACAACCTTCCTTATCCTCCCAATAATTTTCCATACCAATAAAACGTATAAAATCAAGGTCAAATTACCCATCCAAAATCATTTCAATCATAACATCCTAATGCAACCAACTCATCTAAAGTAATGGTTCCAGTTTAAAATAACATAGTGAAATATTATGAATGGTTTTTTCCTTACAACCAAGCTCATAATCAATCCACTTGCCCAAATGAAATTCTTAACCAAGCTTTGATGATCCAAAATTCTTATTTTTCTCAAGACACATAAGAAGTACCATTACTATAAGAGGCTACTCCAGTTGTAAAATGATGTTTCATTTATAAATTGGTAAATGGATGGATTTTGGGGAATGAATCAACTTCATAAGAATAATCAAGATTCTCTTTTAGGTGTAGGAGCTTACACTAGGTCCAAAAGGAGACAAGTGGAAATAGACTCTCCATTCCTCACGTCACCAAGTTTTCATCTTAGATACGAGACAACCTACAAACTATGGTATAATTCAGGCTTCATTAAGCAATCCACAGGATGTAGGAAACCCACGATAAACTATAGACCCATGAAACCTTATGGATCAACATGAAAAATAATTTCTGTAAGACAAGCAAAATCCACCACTCAAGGATAATCAACAGAACACAGAGATCTTTCCATCCAAAGAGCTTCCATTGATACAATAGAAAGGGAAGGAGAATTTCCCTCCCCTATTACAAAAATCCATAGACCCCCTTCAAATTTTTGAAGAAAATGAAAAAGACTAATGTGAAAATTTCAATGTGGGAATATTTGTCTATTCCTAGACAAAGAGATATTTTGCAAGCCATTATGTTTTACCTCTCTAGTTCAAATGAATCATCCAAAGAGAATTAAAATTAGTTCCCACTAATTAACCTCTATCAAAATATGATCAACCAAGTAAGAGTATGAAACCACCACCTTTCTATGTATCTGTGATTATTGGAAATCACTTGGTTCATAATTGCATGATTGATTTAGGGAAAGCAACTCAATTATTCCCAAATAGATAGTAGATCAAATTGGCTTAGAATATAAATCTATCTAAGGGTGTGGTTTATTTTAATGGAAAAAAAATATGAAATGTTGGAGTTATCATAGGTTTACGCTTCACATTGCATACATGTCCTAATTTATCTTTTCCTTAGTGTGTCTTCATTATTGAGCTTCCTCCATTCTTTGTTTTATGCCTCTCTAAATATTTTATAGCTAAAATTGGAGGGTACTTATAAATTGATTGATCCCACATACTTATTAGGACAAGTTATGGCACCAAAATAACTCTAAGGTTAGAACCCATCGCAACATACCATATTGAACCTCATGTACCAAGTGTAGCTAGTGCAAACTACACAATATTTGATCAAGAATAACACCCAACCATCTAAGAAACAAACACTCAAGTTTAAAGTATTCCAAATTTATTATATGATGAATGGAGAGATAATTTTCATTGCTTTTATCCTTAAAAATAGATTCAAGAAGATGGTCTAGGAACTTATTGTTTACATGAAGAAGATTCATCTATTCCTAGTATTGTAAAGGCCAATAAGTAGGATGATGGAATTTGGAAAATTTTATTTGATGGATATAGGAGTAGGAAAGGTGCAGGTGGTGGTGTGATTCTTGTATCCCCTACCAAGATAAAGTATTACTCTATTTTCATATTATAATTTATTTTCTATAACAATTTGGATGAGTATGAGGCCATTATCCATGGTCTACAATGGGAAAGAGGTAATAATTTTAAATAATTATAAGCCTTTGGTGAGAACGAGTTAGTATTAAATCAAGTAAGAGGGTTGAACTCATCCAAGAATCACTTATTGAGATCCTACAAGCATAGGGTTTGGGATCATATAGAGTATTTTGAAGCATTCAATGTCCATTTTATCCCAATGAAAGAGAGTGAATTATCGATAGGTTAGCGGCGGTTGGAGCACAATTTTATGTCCCCGATAATGTAAAATGATAAGAGATATAAAAACAAATTAAATTAATTATCGAGACTTGTTGTCCTAGATAATAATAAAAATGGTAGGTGTTTGAGAATGATCAGAAAATTATCAATTTCATACATGATGTGGTCAAGTTTTCACCAAGGAATCAAGATAAATTGCAACAATAGTTTGGAGATCTAATTGTCTAGTTGAGGTTAAACATTTTTAATAAAGGCATAGTCACATTACAGGTCTATTTTTCAATTCAGATGATCAGCTCAAAAGGATAAAGAAAACATGATGGTGAAAGGTGAAGATTGTAAACCATTTTTAATGGGAAAAGACAAGTTACTCAAGATTGGTAAGGTATGTACTTTAGAGGAGAAACATGCATTCGTAAACCTTTGCCAAGACTTTTTAATGTATTTGCATGGGGATATGATAACCTTTGGGGTTTTGATCCTAATTTAGATCAACATACCATCAGGGATAATTTTAGTGGTGAATATTTGTAATATGGAGAATATTCCATTTTTGAAAAATTTGAAAAGGTGAATTTTCTAGCGCAGGTCAATGACCTGTTCACCTAAAAATTACAGTTTAATTTTTTTAGGGTCGGCTTTTCCTACCCTTGAAACAAAATGACTATATAATCCTATATTATTTTCTAGGTAGAACACTACTAGCTCACTCATACCACCAGGGGCATATGTATTATCAAGTACAATAAACACGTGACATGAGGGCGGAGGCTGTAGATGTGCGACAAAGAGTTTGTTGATGCATGACAGGAGAGTTTGTTGATGCGCGACAAGGAGAGTTTGTTGATGCATGACAAGAGTACGGAGGAAGTAGATTTGCAAGAGAGTTTTTTTGATGCATGACACAGAGATTTTTTTGTTGCGCGATCAGATGGCGAGAGGTTACAGACACGTGACAAAGATTTGCTGATGTGTGTCAACAAGGTGGTTGACGCACAACAAAACATCACTAATGTGTGTCAATGAGGTTCTATTGATGCGCATCAACCACCTTGTTGATGCGTGTCAACAAATATCTGTCGCGTGTTTGTAGCCTTCTGTCCCACCACTTAAAAATTAGGCAAAAATTTTCTGTCAGATCACCAAAAAATTTACCTTCCCATGAAACTGGTTCTGAGGATATTTGCCAAGCATTTTACACCTCTGATTTCTAAGAGGTATCTTAAAATGAACCCCGTATACCATTGAGTTAGACTCATTAGTCAATCTCATTAGGTAAAAAAACATCCTATTAATCCAAGGATTAAACCACTAGTGAAGACATAGATAAATAAGTTAATAAAGGCTTACATAATCTTCCCCATAAAACATTCATCTTGGGTTTCCAATCTAGATCATACAAGGAATATGAATGGGTAAATTATATTGTGTGTTTTGTTATCCAAAATTAGTCCCTTATTTATTTTTACAACTTACATTCCATTATGGCTCTAAGGATATACATTGCAGGTTATGCGCACATCATTTGTTCCTTGGCACATCGCCTTGGTTCTGATTCCTCACATGATCCTCCTTTTCTTCACCTTTTCTTTTCCTTTTCCTCTTTGTTCCATTTTCCCTTCATGCACACCCTCTTTGCATTCACCCTCTTCTAATCAGTTCATCCATCTCACAGTGCACATCTTAAACCCACTTTACAAATTGGCTAAGTCCCCGGCATTCTCACGCACCCTCCTCCTTACTGTCGTACATCATTTTGTAATGATTTTTCCCTTGTCATAAGTTTCTCCCTTAACTATTCCTCCCATTTATCCTGTGTGCATCACTTTTGTATGTGTCATTCCTCTATTTTCCTTATGCACCATTCCTCTATTTTCTTCCACGCCCTTCTATCCTAGGTGGAATCTATTAGACTTTGAGTGTGTTAGATGCAACTAGTCAAAGTGCACTAATGGGTGTTGAATCCAAAGACAAATCATTGATGGAAACGTAGTAGAAATGATAAAGTAGATCCATAGTTGGGTGGTCCTTTCAATCAATCAACATGTGTCACATGTCATTGCATGTTAGAGCTACTAGTAGACTTCGATAGTCATAAATTTTTACAGGATCTCGACACACGCACGCCCAATCTTATTTGAAAGCTACTAATGTGGGATACAATGTAGAGCATTCAAATTCAAATTTTAGTGGGATTTGGTAGGTGAGAAGATGGAAAAATTCTTTTTGGACATTAATGAGTAGATCTGATTGCTCCAACCACCCGATTTGATATGGATCTTACCTCCTTCCTTCTCTTACATGCCAAATAGACATGGGGAAGTGCATTTACTATATTTGTAGGTGGATTTGCAGGAATTGAATGCTTTGTATTAGTGGTTATTATTCAAATATGAGTTTTTCCCTCCTTCTCCTCTTCTTCTATCATTGATTCATCTATAAATGTAGGAGCATGGATCATTGTAAAGTGTTGGACATTTTGGATCCTCTAGCATTTGTTAAGGACTTTGTATCTTTGTATTTTGAGTTGTAGAACTCTAGATTTGGTTTTTTCATGTGGATATTGACCTTCATGTGCCATTGCAATCGACTAAGAATTTCTAGAAGTAATAGAAGCATTGTTTTGTGGCTATTCTCTACCTTGACATGTTTGTATTCTTCTTTTTTGCCTCCCTTTCACATTGAGTTCTTGATGTGTCACTTTAAGTTTCTTACACCTCCATTTTCTTACTGTGTTTCATGAAACTAAGAGGGTGAATGTATTCGGTTTGTGCTACGTGTTTCGACCTCACTTTATGCCTTCTCCTTTATTTTCACTCAAAACTAATAGTGTGTCATCCCACTTTTATATTGCTATCACATTCCTTAGTTTTAGTTTTCCATTTTATGTTATCCTTATATCCCTCATCCCTTGGCATAATTAGCTTAGGTTTAAATTTAAGCATTAGAAGTAACAATAGAATTATAGGTAATTAAAGGAACCATATTTCTACAGAGGTCTATCTCAAGTGTGTAAGGTCCCACAGCTTGGGGCAAGTCTCATTGTTGACTCAAACGATTCATTCCCTTCAGATATGAGACATGAGTGCAAGTTTGACAACTAACAATTTTTGGCATGCCTGGTGGGACCAACATTGAAAGCTTAAATTTTAGTATTGCTAAGTTTGGTTTGTGATTTAGTAATTTCCAACCTTTGGAGGCTCACTTCAACACATCCTAAAACTCCCAACATCTCCATATCATTTGTTTTTAGTATTCCTAAATTTTTTTCATGAGAAGAGTGCATATGAGACAAAGCGTAGAAACCAAAGTGTCTTTACATTATCTCCATCTATCTCCAAGGAAAGTAAGTAACTAAAAACCTATGCATGCATCTCCATCTCTAACGCGCCACACGCATTCCACTCTTCCTCACAACAAATCTATACACCATGATATGGCACCGCAACCACCTCCTCCTCCAAGAAAATTTTCCGCCTAATCAATAAAGCTCCTCAACCTCAATTCACAACAACATATGCCATCAGCCATGCTCAAGATTATCCCATACTTTACTAGTGAGAATCAAGTCACCCCTGTTGAGCACATCCAAGATGTAGAAAATGTGTGCTCTGTCTATTTGATCACTCATGATGATGTAGCAATCAGCTGCTCACAACCTCGCTTCAAAAGAAAAGTGCTTCAATGGTATCGAGGCCTAATACTTGCATCTATTACCACCTGGTATGAGCTTGGAACAACTCTATGCATCTATTTTGAAGATAAATCAGATCACCTGTATCTAGTAGAGAAATTGACTACAAAAAAGAGGGTGTCCAATTAGCAAATTATTGATTTCAATATCAGATTCCAAAAAACTTGGGATAGAATCCCTCAAGTGGTAAGGCCTACAACTTAGCATGATTTCTTGTATTATCCAAGGGCTTTGAATAGTGAAATTTCAATCATGATTTAATCCGTGGGAGGTAGAACCTTACCTACTACTTACAAAATTACCTTCTGGTGTGTAAGTATTAATCCTGACAACATATGTTGATCCTCAAAATCAAAAAGATGCAGCCGAGGCATTCAACAATAAAGGTTCTCAAGTTCCTATGTGTGATGTTCCATGTAATACTCCCCTTAAAGAATATTGCACCTATCCTTTGGTATGTCAAAATCTTGTGCCACCTAAGGCCCCTACCTTTGCATTTGAACAATATAAAAAAGAGGCTATTGTACCCCAAATTCACAATTCATTATGCCTTCCATTCAACATTGTCAACTAAATGAAGAAGATGAATATAATTGTCACAATGTGGGATGCCCTGACCATTCCATCGCAACGTGACTTGTTGCATGAAGGTTTGGCACAACTTCTACATGTTGATCCATTTGTCTCAAATTTGTGCACTTCTATCAATATTTTTCAGAAGAAGAGAAATAAGTAAGTAAGATTATCAAAACCCCACCCATTTATATGTCATTGATCATAAGAATACACCTCATGCACAATTGTATGATTGAATAAGGTGCTAGTACTTCATCATGCCTATGAAAATTGTTGATGTTCTAGGCCTTAAGTACAATCATTTTTCCAAAGAAGTCTTAGAACATAATGGCTCAATTTTTACCACTTTCGAGTCATAAGGGATCTTTATTTAACCCTCCATGCATTTCCAAGCCTCACCACAACTCAAGATGTGTCAATCATTGACTTACCTCCTTTGTCTTCCCTGTGTCTTTCAAGGGATTTTACTGCTAAAGTGGGTGGTTACTTGTCTTCTGATTGGTCCCATATTTTACTCAAGACAATGTATGGTACCTGGTTTAACATAAAAGATGAGCCAATATTTTCCTATCATGTTGAGTCATATGACCCATCTCCTATCTAAGCCAACTACTTAATCTAAAAAGAACAAGTTTTAGTTTTTTGAAGAGAAGCCTTTCCCTCCTCCTCTTCCCGAATTAGTGCCGATGAGTGGGAATAAAGGCACCAAAAATTTGATCTATATGTTGAAGATCTCGAATCATTTGAAACTATGCTTGGGCACTTACTACATCCATGAAGAAGAAGTTGTGTTATTGCGCACGTTGAAGAAAAGTGAAGAAATCACAGTGTCCGTGGAAGTTATACTTTAATGGATCTAGAAGTAGAAATGGCGCAAGCATGAGATTCATTCTCATTCCCCCAAAGATGAGAAGTTATTCTTCACACAAAGATTGCATTTTGCATGCTCCAAAAACATAGCAGAATATGAGATACTTTGTGCATAGAATTTTGATTGCAGAAGGAAACATATTAAGGCATTGAAAATGTTTGGGGACAAAATCTAATTCTCCACCAAGTCACCAAAAATGTTTGACAAAGAATAATCTCCTCAAAGCTTATAAACATAGAGTTTGGGACCTCCTTGAGAGAATTGATGCTCTAAATCTAGAGGTGGTGCTAAGGAAGATGAAAAAGAAGCGGATCAAATGTCCACATTTGGTTCACAATTATCCTTTACAAAGGAATTTGCCAAAGGAAATGTGTAGCATATCGTAATGGTAATCAGTCATCCATTCCAAATAACAACACAAGTTGGCAAGTGTTTGAGAGTGACACACAAATCATCCAGTTCATTCAAAATGAAGATGAGTTATCTTCACGTACACAAGTTGATTTACATGACAGCTAAGGTTACCTAAATGGTTGGTTACCTTAAAGAAAATATTTATCCCGATGATGATTTCAAGGGTGAATAGAGTAATATACGTGTGGTGTAAGAAGATTTTACTCCAGCTTACTATTGTGCACGGGAAAGAGTTGTTTCTCAAGAAAAGCTTACACGTATGAAGAAAAAAAAGGCCTTCAAAGGATATATTCTCATGGGAGTATGAATAATTCAAAGGATTTGATCCAAGTGTTGCTCAGCACTCTATTGACCTTGATCCTAATGTCAAGCCCACTAGACAAAATAAGAGGCGAGTCAATCCATAGATAAATCCCCTAATGAGGAAAGAGTTATCTAAACAAATCAAGGAGAAGATCATATTTCCAATTAAATAATCTACCTAGGTCACAAATCTTGTTCTAGTATGCAAGAAGAATGGATAAATCAGACTTTGCATTGATATCAAAGATTTGAACAAGGCATCCCTCAAGGATAATTATCCTTTACCTTCTATGGAGAAAATTTTGCAAACCGTGGCTAGCACACGAGAGATTTTCTATGTTGGATGGGTAATCTGCATTAATTAGATCTTCATCAAGGAAGAGGATCAATTCAAAACAAATTTTACAACCCACCGAGGAACATATGCATACTAGATGATTCCTTTGGTCTATTAAACGCAGCGCAACATTTTAGACACCATGGATATTTCCTTTAAAGGTTACATCAATGATTTCATCTTATTTTACCTAGATGATATTACTGTATTCTCAAAATAGAGCACGGATCATATGGTGCACTTGGAAAACGTCTTTGAGAGATGTATAAAGTTTTGGGTGTCTCTTAACCCCAATAAGTACAATTTTGTTATGGCATAGGAAAACTACTAGGCTGAAGTGGTTTTACAGGATGGCATCACAATTGATCATGAGTGTGTTTCATCCATCCTAGCTCTTTCCTTACAAGCACACAAGAAATTCTTGTACTCCTTTCTTGAAAAAATTGACTTTTTTAGGTGCTTCATTCCTAACTTTACAAGACTAGTAAGGCACATCACCATCATGCTCAAGAAGGACACAAGCTTCAAGTAGAAAGCATAAGGAAAGGAAAGATTCAACAAGATCAAACAAAATATTTCTTGTGTGAAAACACTCACCAACCTTGATTACTCAAAAGAGTTTATCCTTTATGCTTACAAAGTGCTAATACAAGTGTTATTTTTGTCCTCATATAAGAAAATGAACAAGGAATAAATCAGCTAAAGTGGCATTCTTCACCAAACACTCAAGAGTTATGAGTTGAAATACGGTCACATGGAAAATTAGGTCTACACCATCATACGTGCACTCAATAAATTCAAGACCATGCTCACCAGAAACCACATCAAGGTGTTAGTTTCTCACTCCAGTATTAGAGACTTCATCATGGGAGAAAAATTAGTGAAAAAGAGCACGATGGGTGACCAAAATTATGGTGTATGATGATGTGACTATAAAAGCTAAAAATTTGGTAAGAGGTAGTGTGCTCTGCAAGTAACTTGTTGAAGACATGCAGAGTGAACCATAGACTTCATTATTTCTATAGGAAGCTATCCCACGTGTAGAGAATGAATAGAATGAACCCTCGTGCATAACTAGATGAAGGACATGATCACATTCCTTTTCGAGGGTGCATACCCTCCTAATTCAAACAAAGCAAAGAGAAGACATCTCGAGGCTAAAATATATTTCATATGTGTTGATTGACGGTCTTCTCTTGGAAAAATCTTGATGGCGTGTTTTTGAGGTGTATTGATGGTGCGTGAATGAAAAAGTTTAAGAATACTTCCATGATGGATTCTCTAGAGGAAACTTCTCTTCCAAGACTACGTAAATGAAGATCATAATGGCAGTACTCTTTTGGCCTATCCTATTCACAAGTTCATACAAGTGGGTCATTAAATGAAAAGAATGCACTTTATTTGTAGGAAAGAAGAAATTGTCACTCTTCCCCTACAAAAAATCCAAGTGGATCATCCTTTTTGCAATGGGGTCTTGACTTCATAAGCATGATCAATCCTCATTCAAGCATTAGCCACAGATGGGTGTTGACAGCTACAGATTACTTCACTTGATGGATAGAGGCTATCACACTCAAGGAATCAACTAATTCAGTCATCCTCGACTTTCTCGAGGGTATCGTAATAAGGTTTGGTGTCCCTCAAACAATTATTTTAGATAATGAAAAATTCTTCATACTAAAATCACTGATTGGGATCTTAGTATTAGAATATACCTAAAGACTTCCTCCAATTATTACCCTCAAGGTAATGGTCTAGTAGAGTCAACATATAGGATCCTGATCAGAATCATGAAGTGAACAATGAACATCAACCAAAGGCAGTTACTTGTTTTCTACTCTAATTGTGGCCCAAGGGCCTTGTTTTTCTTGTGACTCTGTGGGTGTCCCATGTTTCTAGAATTATTCCTTTCTTGTGAGACATTACATCTATTGATTGTAGGCTTAAGGTCCTTGATTGTCTTGCGACACCAAGTGATACTCATGTTTATAGGCACTATGCCTTTTTTGTGTGACATTGTCTGCACTATTATCTTAGCACTTACATATGCACTACTATTGGTGTTTCTACTAGTTATCTTGTTGAAATTATTGCTGCTATTATTATTTTTTCTATCATTTCTCTTATTGCACACTATGGTCTCCACAATGCACATCTTCTTTTTGGGTACAAGATATTATTTTTGGCCACCACATCAATCCTTCATGTGTTTTCTACATAGATTATTAGACTTATCAAACATGGTTACACATCTATTATTTTGAGCCATGCACTCAAAAGTTTTATCACACATGCCTCAAAAGAGGGGGAGCTCATTTGGTTATTTTCTACACCTATAGAAAAAACAAACATAATTATAGGATTAGACACATGAATACCAAGGAATAACATCATATACTTGAAATACAAAAAAATAAACATGAGGTCAAAAATGTTTAGTACGGTCAAGATCATATGGATGTTCTTGATGATTTTACTTCATGGGTAGTTACTATAATTTTCTTAGTGGTTTCACATTTTAATCTATATGAACATATTTTTGGCACAATTTCAGACTCAAATGACTAATTTAAATTAGTCTCAAGGGGCATGAAATGTTTCATTCCTTCTTCTCCATAGCACTCAATTTCAGTTTCTAGAATATTGAGGGCATGTGTCTCCTTTCTCTAGCTATATTTTAGCATATTTCACCTCTATTCAGTTTCCACTTAGTTATGTGACACACGAGGATAGTATGGGGACAATTCATTCCTTTTTATATTGTGCATCCTAAATTACAAAATTGGGCCTAGATTCTTCTCGCATCGGTGTGGTCCATGGGGTCATGGATGGTATCAAAGCAACTAAGTTCTTCATAGAAATATTTCCTCTCCTCTTACACTTAAAGGGGAAGACATTAGAGTTTTTGAATGACTTTGATACACAGTCTTCTTCCTTCACGAGGTGCTTTAGATCCTCATTATTCATCTCTCTCTTCGGCATTCATGTGTTGGGTTCCATATACCCAATAAACTAGTATCTCCTCAATGAAATTGGGAATGATCACACCCAATCTTTTAAAAAAGCTCGGTAATCCAAAACTTCAAGTACAAGTAAATAATGGGAAACTCTTCCCCTCTATAAAACAAACAAGTGTATTCCTTCCATGTTTTTCATCTCTTTATTTCACTATTTACAATTTCAAATTTCATTTACATTACATCTTTACATTTGAGTTAAATTTCAATTCTTTATCATGGACATTAACTACACTTTGTGTTGCAGGTTTCATCATGGAGTGTGCCAACACCAATACAACGAGATCTTACAAAATAAACATTGAGTGAAGCCATAATCTTTCTACACACTCAATAATATTTTCCTTAAGCATGTAATTTCATTTCATACTTAAAGGGGACATAAATATAAACACTCAAAATTGGTAATTATACTTTTGACATGACTAGTATTGACATTGTTCTCATGCTCAAACAAGAGTACTTTACCCATTATAATATGGTACATTTCTAGGTCTCTTACCTAGCTTG
The DNA here is from genome assembly GCA_018340775.1 of Taxus wallichiana var. yunnanensis. Taxonomy (NCBI): domain Eukaryota; kingdom Viridiplantae; phylum Streptophyta; class Pinopsida; order Cupressales; family Taxaceae; genus Taxus; species Taxus wallichiana. Next base: position 985,997,725 of record CM031234.1, on the reverse strand, counting down.
CTTGATCATAAACACTCATTTGTCGATAGTCATTGTGCATCTATTTGTGCCATAACCCCGTACCCATACACATGAGTTATAGGAATCAATGCACACAAGTTTCTCTCACCCTTCATGTCAACCTATCATGCTAGAGTGGGAACTAAGGCAAGCTCTCTCTAATCGTGGAAGGTTTCAAGTTTCATCAAGGTTATCTTATTTGAAGTGGAGTCAGATGTTTTAACACACAAGACAAAATCCATAAATTAACTCAACAAATATGATTCAAAAATATTATCACTACTCCGAAATGCACTTTCTCATACATTAATCATCAGTTACATAAGTACATATTATCCAAGTGACTTACAGACTCACACACATGTTCCATTCACATAAATATAGAACATACTTAACTCAAACTATGATGATACACACTACTACAAAACTCTCCTAAAGTCTCCTCTTTACAATGTAGTGTCCCCAAGATTTCTTGCAGAAATTTTAGGTTTTCAGGTTTTGTGATGAGTTATGTTTATGTTTGTTTGTAGCTCTAGATTGTTGTTTAGTATGTGTGTAGGTTGTTACTTTAACTCATTTGGGTTGCAAGAGTGCATGATGATTCTTTAAGAGGTTGCAAGAGGTTTCTTGAGTGAGGTATATTAATTAATTTTGAGTTAGATTCTCTATAAATCCTCATAAGATCAAAAACTTGCTTCTTTACGCTATTTTGAAGTACTTCTGCTTATTAAGTAAAGTGGTTCAAGAAAGCCATAAAACTAGCTTAGGTTTTCTTAGTAATGCACTAAAATAAAAGTGCTTTACTTTTTCTTTCATTGCATTGAATTCATATTGCTTTACTTGTCTTAATTTTATAACAAGTAAAATAATGTCTGAATTCCATTGAACTAAGCTCATGTGTTGTGTCAATTTCTAACTTCACTCGCTTATCTACTCATTGTGTTGAATCTAACTTGCCTTACTGGCCTTATCTTAAAACGAGTAAAGTAATCCTAAAAATCCACATAACTAATAACTTAAGATATCAGAAAATTAGGATTGTTTTACTTATTTTCAATTTTTTTCAAGTAAATACATTTCAAAAATCCACATAAAGAAGAGGGTTGAGTTTGAATTTGTATGGTCAAAATTTAATGATGTGGAAAATATAAAATTCCTAAGTAATTCCACCTAGGATCCACACATTCGCATTGTCAAGAAGAGAGTAGTTGTTGACCCTCCAAACCCCAAGCAACTCCAACAATTAATTGAGGGAGAATTTTCACAAATTGACTCCAACCCATTTGTTGATAAGGTTAGTAGTTTTCTTTCTTTCTTGGGTTTCCTTTCTTTTGTGTGTTGTTTTAGGTTTTAGTTTGTGTCTTCTTTCAGTGTCTAGTTTCTAGGGTTATTAATTCAAATTTTAGGTTTTTTTTTCTTCATTGGGATTAGGATTCGTGCTCATTGAAAAAAATCATTGTTACCTCTGAGGGAAATTTGTTAAGTTTTTATCCCTAGCTTTTCCCTAGGTTTTTCATGGCATTTTTTCTATTTCATTCTTTGTTCTACGTCAATTGGACATGTTTTCCTTGCATTTATAACAAGAGTGGAGTAGGGTTAAATCAACGAAAAACATGTCCCATCCAATGTGTTGATTTAGTTATCTTTTCATAGCCTTTGTATTCAAAAAAGTAAAGTTAATTGAATAAACCACAAATTATTTTCCCTAGTTTTGTGTTATTTTTGTTTGCTTCTACTCATGCCAAAATCGAACCCTTTTTTTGAGTCGATCTGAATTTGCTTTAATTACTTTTGTAATGACAAGAGAGTAATACTAAACCACCGCAAAATATGTTCCCATCTAGTTCATCGTGCATCAAATCAACTATCTTTTAATTCTTTTTGAAAAAAAGTAAAGTGTTACAAAAATACCACCAACCAAATTCTTATTTCGTGCTAATTTCAACATGCTTTACTTACCTTACCCATTGCGTCGATTTAAACATACTTTACTTATTTTATCCTGGAAAGAATTAAAGTAATAGGAGTTAACCCTGAAGCACATATCCCTATTCATTATGTCTATCTGATGGCTTACTACTTGCCTTGCTTTTAAAATAAGTAAAGTAATGTATAAAAGATGAAAAACCCACTTCTCATTCATTATGTTTATTTGTGTTTCCATTACTTATTTTACTCATTGCGCTAAAATGACCACTTGTTACTTCTTCTTTTTGTGGCAAAGGAGATTGCTATTTCTTCCCACATGTGATTTTCATTAAATCAAGTACCTATTACTTGCTTAGTTCTGCGTTGAGTTATGTTGTTGTTTCTTCCTTTACATTGCATTGATTTGAGTTGTTTATACTTATTAACTATTAGTCTTAAGTAGTTATACCTTGGAAACCCGCAATGAACTATATATAAAACTGTTTTAGTCCATCACTTATAACTTGACTTCCCATGATGATTACATGAGTAAATTAAGTCTTAAATGCATGCATACAATTGAGGAACATGTGCATTAATTTGATGATCATTATTTAAAGAGCAGAAACAATTACTAATTCTTAGTGGTGGAAACACAAAGGAAAGAGAAGATGTCTAAAACCAGAGAGGAGCCAATTGAAGTAAGTGACAGGTCGAGGAAGAAGAAGGAGGAACTGCAGCAGGAGAAGAGGAAGCTACTGTGATAAGAGAGGATCCAAATTTGGATATTGAAGAAGCTTCAAGTGCCAGAAAAGGAAAAAGAAAAACCAGAGCTAAGAAAGACAAAATGAAGTATGATTATAAAGGATATCCTATGGAGACCTACATTACATCCAAGCTAGTTGAATAGGTGATACTGAGACATGGGTCATGTATCAATGTTTGAGTTAATAGAGAGATCTAAAGCTAAAAACAAACACCTTTGATGAGGGAATTAACTAGGAGTGGATTGATTGAAGCGCTTCCTTTCCAAGCACTTGTAAGTTGCCAGAATTTGTGTTAGAGTGTGCCAAACATTATGATTCCCAAACCAAAATAATCAAGAATGATGTCAGTGACCTTGTGGGAAGACTGAATACTCATTTCTTCAAATTTTTCTTGAAGATTCCAACTGCACCAAATTCCTTGAGTATTAGTATGGAAAAATCCAATGAGTATTGGGAAAATAGGAGGAAAGATGCCATAAAGATCATGAATTTACATTATTTAAAGGAATCAAAATAGGCTTCTAGATTCCCAAAACAATTGTGAGATGTAATTTGATTCAGGAAGTTGATGATATTACTCAACTGATTTGTAGGATTAATGGCGAGAAGAGTGCAAAACATTTTTATAAATGGATGTATTATTTTATGAGAATAATAGAGAATGTTAAACCTGATACTTTGATTAATTGGGATGAAATCATCAGTGATAATATTGATTTTCAGTTGAGAAATGTTATTCAAACTCTGGATTTTAAAATGACTTCTTATCTTGTCTATGTTATAAAGAACAAGGGAAATTTTCCCAAATTAAGAATTGTTGGAACAAAGGATGAGAAACCCATCTATGAATATTATCTGTAGTTAGCCTTGTCGATACTTCAATGAATATAAATAGGTTAATGACTTCTTCTTGTATGAGGTCATTTGTAGGCTTGATCCTGACTTAAGAGCCAGAAGGGTGACTGATGAAGCATGGAATGCAATCCAACCTTATGGGTGCATTTTTATTCAATTTTCTCACTTTACATATTTAAGAGTCTTTGGTTTCTCAAATGCTCCATTAAAGTTGCCCAGATATCCAAGTGATAGATGGATTTTTCTAGAGTTGTGTAGATAGTTAGTAGTACTTCATGATTTGCAACAAGGTCTCCATAGGTTAGTTGTGCATTTTCCTATTGTGATTGGACAATATCATTGTATAAATATTCATAAGGAAAGATATGTTTAGAAAGAGATGTATCTCCGTTATAATAAGATTTCCTTTAATGAAAGGAGGAATTTTGATTATAGAAATATAGCCAAGAAGTCAGTTTCACTAAATTATGCACACTTGCTAGCATTGGAAGATTTTTGGGTTAATTGTAGAGATAAATTTGAAGTCGGAGAAGAGATTATAGTTGACTGACTATACAACAAATTTTAGAGTTTGGTTTGGCCAAGATTCCAAAAGGACTTGCAGATGATGGGAAAGTGATTTCTAGTGCATATTATGATCAAGGAGGTGATAGTGCTCCTTTGCTTCTAGTTACTCATATTTCAAATTCAATTATGGAGAGAACATCAAAAGTATTATTATACATTGCTGAATGGTTGACTAGTTGAGGTTATTGCCTTGAGGAATCAATAATGAAAGAGATTACTTGAATAAGCATTGGAAATAAAGAATATTTTAGTGAAGGTAAAAATAGAAAGGAAGCTCCATGGGATAAAAATATCATGGATGTGAAGTTAAGGCCAATCAAGAGAGAAAGAACAAATAATCCTTTGATTTCAGGAGTTGTCCCATAAAATACTTCTAGTTTGTTAACATCATCAGTTACTACTCCTACCATTCAAGAACCTCCTTCTAAAAAGAAATTGTGATTCCAAAGCTTAAGCAAACCTCTGTCATATTTCTCTCAACTACAACCAAAACCATATTAATTATACCACCTCCTTGTTCTCCACCCATTACTCCTCCCCCTCCTCCATATCTAGAGGAAAATTTAACTACACTATAACAGAAGATACATGATGTTGCTTCTCTTCAAGGAGCATTTCAAACATCTAGAAAAAGTGAAGCCCAGATGAAAGATGCAGAGATAGAGGAAGGGGAGATTATAAAGGAAGTTAGTGATGAAATGCATGATCAAATGGTTGAAGTTTCTTTAGTTCCATATACTACGTAACATAAGAACAAGAAGATATTGATATTGGGACCAAAGAAGAGATGAAATAATATTTGATAAGGAAAAATATGGTTGAGTTAGGAGGGTTTTGCAGCAAGATTCTACTACTAAAGAACCTAAAAACAACTGGAAATAGTGGCACTTCCCTTCCCAGAAGGAAGTGGTAAAGAAATAATTGTTCATCCTGAAGCTCAAACTCTTTCAAGTCAAGAATTTACAAATTGGTTGTCTAAGTAGTCCTTTCCTACTTCCAAGGAAGTAATCAATTTGGAGGAAATGGATCTTCAATTGTTAAGAAGAATTGAAAAGAAGAGGAAAAGGCCAAAAATGGCCAAGGTTACTTCAAGATTGATCATCGATTCTTCAGAAATAAATTTGCTGAGGTATCTACTCCACCAACTGGGAAAAGAAAAGGAGAATTGACTAGAGAGGATTTGGAAATCACAAAGGTGCCTCTGGGAGAAGTCACCACTGAAGGTTTAAATCAGACACATAGACATTGATAAATAACCTTTTCTAGAGGTTAGATGAAAGAGCAATCATCTAAGCTCTGTAATATTATCATGAAGGTTTCCAAGAACCCCACATAGCTAGTGCTTATGGAGGAACAAGTAAATCCACAAGTAATTACTATTGTGGAAGAGACAAGTGATAGATCAAAGGCTATAGATGAATGGGTGGTTGATATCACTAATACAACTACAAATTTTTACAAGGATGAGAAATATGAAGTGGATGAAGCTGAAGAAAATAAAGGTAAATCCAAGGATGGGAATACAGGGAAAGATAAAGTGGGGACAATAATTATTGATTCGAAATGATTCTTCTATTTCTTCTACTTCCTTTCTGCCTTTCTTCTTTACTTTTTGAGTACATTCATTGTAATACTTAAGTAATGTGGTGTATAATCACCATTACTTTAAGTTGTTTGATAAATTCAAATGCTCAAGAAGTTATGAAGTATTTTTATGGTTTTAATGTTCAAACTTTCTGAGAATAACTAGGTGGCATTAAATGAAGATTTTGAGGAGTAAATTTCTCAACTCCTAACTATTTGTTAGTTGTTCATTTATTAAAGTATAATAGATATCTCTTCCATATTCTTTACTCATGACAACTATAAATAGAAGAAAAGGCCTACATGTAAAGGGATCTAATCTGAAAAATCTTTGAGAAATCAACTGTTATAACTCATGCATGGTTATTTTAGACTTTGTTGAAATAACTAAATGTACTCATTGTAAGCAGTTGACAATTTAATAAGAAGGAAGAAAGACTTTTGTTGAACTTTTTGTCTACTTAAGTCTAACTATAACATTTGTGGATGTTAAGGATAGACTTTGAGTTATCTTAACTTTCATAAGTGTGTGCTTCTTTTTAATTTTCTTAAAGTTTTTAGGATCAACCAATGTTTGTTTATTTTATGTGTGAGTAACTTGCTCTGAAATCTACCTAGTTACAAAGCACATTTCCTACACTTCATACATCCTTTATAGTTCCTATTCCATATTTCTATTTTCTTTAAATTACATTCTAGTTACCAAACAATTGCTTACTTACTAGCTAAACTGTTTAGTTGTGGTTCACGAGCTATATAGTTAAAGTAATACCCCTGAAAAGTTAGATAGGTGTTAAAATAAATAAAATAAAACATACGAGAGCTTCACCATTAAATGAAGGGGATTTATCCCATGACTTCCTAGGTTGCATGTTTTAGCCAAGCATAAAATCTAGCTAGCACAATGAATCCCCATAGGGTATTTATACTAGTGGGGACTTTCCCTTCACTAGTCTTCCAAGAGCTATTAATAGCCATTAGTTATAAATATTAGTTAAAATATTACATCATGAACATCGGATAATTATAGCCACATGATTCCATACCTCTACTCTACATGGTGATATTTCTATAAATTTATTACCTATCTTTAGTAAATTTTCCATTTTATCCATTCTTCTATCGCTTTCAAGAAAGTATTCCATTATGCAAATCATAGTCTATTCTTGGTCCCATCTATAATTGGTCCTCATTTTCTTGCATGCCTTTTCTTAATTTATCCTTACTGTATGTTCTTCTATCCTTTCTTGATATTGCCTTTTCAACCTTCATTACTCATGCTCCCATTTTTCTTATGTGTGCGATCTTTATTCTTATCTTTAAGCATTGTCCTTTATCCCTTTTTGCACACCCACTTCTTAACCTTGTGCACTTCCTCCCCATTCTTCTTTTTTACGCACAAAATTCCTCAAAGTTTCATGTGTCCCTCAAAAGAATAATAGACCATGAATAAAGAATTATTAGTCCTAATATAGGACATAAAGAATAAAGAATAAAAATTTAGGGGTCCAACATCACCCCACACTAAATCTATTATTTTTCCTCGAAAAACACTTATTGGGTTTCTACAACCAATTATAACACCTTAGATTTAAGAATATCCTCATGCACCTTCCATTTATTGATCATTTATTAAATGAGATGGCTCAATTTATATAATCGAGTGGCCAAATCAGTATAAAAATTTACACCTTTCACCCATGTGTGCAAGTCATCAACTTTTTTTATGTAATTCCACACACATATTCTCCATTTCGATTTCAACATGATCGGTGAAATTCCTCAATTTTATTAATCTTTGCTTCACCATTTCTTTCTTATCTACAACATCTATGCTAACCCTTTCTATTCTTCCATTAACCTATTTTTTTATCCTTGTTAATGGAGTCTTCCTCTAGTTGTGCTTCCAAAGAGGCAAGCTTCTTTGTATATTTTTATGTGCACACACTTATTATTCAAGTTTGTTTGAAAGCATCCTTAAGAAACTTATCAGTTTAAGAAAAATTCTCTTCCATTTTCCTTGTGATGTTCTCACATGCTTCACTATTGTTCTTACACAAATCTTATGTTTTCTTGGTCACCCTTTTGTGTTTTGGCCCTCTCCCTTTCATTGTCAATTGCTTTAAATAATATACCTACGAGCTACTCTATTTCATCAATATTCTCTCCTTCAATGAGTGGGTTTTTCTCTAGAAGTTTGGTTTCATTGTGAAGTATACTCTCACCCAAGCTTTGGCCTTAACATCTGTGTGTGCTCATATTTTTCCTTCAGGATCTTATTCTCATGTTAGAGCTCACAAAATTATTATTTTCTTCTCTAATATATAGCTCCAATTTGTGTGATCTAGCCCTATATATAAGGGAGTCATGGTTGTTGTTCATATTTTTCTAAATTACCTCCCAAAGTTTTTTAGCAAAACCTCACCCACTTGAGTTTTTGAAAGGTTATAAGTTGTTGCAAGGACTATTTGATCTCCCTCCTTAGTGGAAATGTTATGTATATTGTCACTTGGAAACCCAATTATTGTCTCTTATGTACATATGTCTAACGAGAATGATAGTTCTTTCTTCAATCATTTGGTGCCCAAGGTGGTTCTTAGGAAATCCCATGTGAACAATTATTTGATGTTTTTCCCTTTGATATGCCACCTACATTGACCTTCGAGTTGGGTTTGGATAGAGTTGGAATTCCTCTGCATCTTCATTTATCTCATCATCAAAATCCTCTATTGGTCTCTTTCCTTTACTTGAGCTTGGCTTGAATTCCTTTTCACACCATCATGGACACCTCTAGTCCCATGGATTCCTCTGGTACTTCCACCCTTCTCTTGTGCTTCATTAGTATCATCAAGATTATCTTCAACCTCAATTACCTTTGGAGGTAAATTAGAAGGGGATTATACTCATGTGCTTGCATTTGTAGGCTCTATGTTTTCATCTGGTTTATCCCCTATGCTAGTTTGGGATGGACATTTTTACATTATCTCTTCAATATTTAATCCCTTTCCATCCATGGGTGACATAGTAGTCTCTTTGGGAACCCCCATTTGATTGGTTCCTTATATTGTCATCAGGGTTTATCTTGGACCCATTTTTTTGCACCTTTAGGATTCTTTGCACCCCTTCTTGTTAGCCTCTTGTGTCGAGATAAGGACCCGACATGTGGTTTCTCTCCTCTTCCTTTTGGGTCAACTTAATTGTTCATTTGAGATTTTATTTCCTGTTGTACCATCTTTATGTGTTATAGTTTTCTTTGGCATCGAGCCTTTCACATGTGAGAGTGACCATCTACTCATCTAGCTCTTCATATGGTCCTTCCCTAGTGGTTCCCATTTTTTAGAGGTAAATAAAATAACAAATTTTACACCTTGCTTTTGACCATAATAGTCTCCATATTTTTGAGCACATAGATATTGGTCACCTCCTTTTCTTCATATGCTTCTTGGTTAGGGTGTTTGTGAGTCATGCGAAGTGTATGTATATCTACATCAGTCATTAACACATAAATTTTTATTCTTTTTCCTCCTTGACTTGATTAAAAATTGAAAAAAATAATTAGTGGTAAAAACATAGGGCAACTTGGCCCATGGGGACCAATTTCCATCTACCTTCTTAAACCTTTCCTTGAAATAATTCATTGTTATAATAAACTCTACCTCTCCTTCCAAATACTTTGTCATTTGTCATAGGAGCCTCTAGTCTTGTTTGAATACATTTCCTAAATTCCTTAACCAATTCACAATTCACGCCTTATAATATCAAGTTTTGTGGGAACCATGAATTGTTTGTACTTGACGGTCCGAGACTCATCTTCCACAGGGAATACCCATGTTATTCCCCCATCTCCTTTAGACATGCCTATTTCATTGAAAACCAACAACATGAGGATTACACCCCAATGAAACCGTATTTCTACCATCTCATTTTTCAGTTCCACATCTTATACTATGTTATTTGCAATGAATTAGGACAAGTTGTACACTTCCCTTACATCATCTTATGCACGATGCATAAATATTTCTTTTTATCTTTTCCCATATCTCTACTCTTGATAACTTGGACAAAATCAATCACGTCATGACTATTATGCCGGGGTCCTTAATATCTTCAAATGAAATTGACTTACCTACCCATTTGTAATTAAGGAGGTTTCCAAATCTTTCTACCTAATTATCATCTTTGAGGGCCTACACTAGTTATTTTCCTTAGTTAATTAGCCTTGTTGCCTTGCTAAAGAGGTGACATGATATTCTAATACATGGATTTTTAAATTAGAAATACCCTTCTTGTATGTGTGATATCGGTATTGAAATAATTCTACAGTTTTGTTGAAGAAAGGGAGATTATACAATCAAAGAACCCATGCTTTCTCCATCATTTTCTTTATGTTGTTGTAAATATCATCCCATTCACTATCCTTTTGGCTTATAGGGTGCACCATATACTTCTCTATTGTTCCATCCACCGCATGCGTAAGATGGTCAGCAATATGACATCTTTGTTAGTCCCACTTGTGGTCCTGTCATTGCCTTATTTTCTTAGCTTCCTCCAGGTACTACATTTCAAAATTTATGTTTAGTGTGTTGGGACTTTAGTTCTTCTGTCTTTCTAGTGGATATCAAGGCCTTTATTTCTTTCTTTGGCATGAAAGAACTTTCCCTACTTCTCCTATTTGGACTTCCTTTAAGACAAACACTTCTTCTTCATTTCTCAAGTTTTGTTTCATTACTTGTGCTACTTGACTCAGTTTTAAACATCAAGATTGAAGTACTTTATGAACTTAAGGTTGTTTATATCTTATACTAACTCTTTTTATTTTGCTATTACTGACCAGCTTTCCTCCTTTACACTTAGCTCACCACTTTGGTTTACTCTGGGTAGTTTATTTCCCCAAATTTTATCATTCTACGTAGAAAATTCTAACCCCAAGTTAATGGTGGTTAATGACAAAGTTTTCTCTAATAAATTTGTCCTAACCTTTCCTTTCACCATAGTCAAATATAGAAGGTTTACCCTTTGTTAATGGTGGCCGATACTTCATTTTCTAGGTGTTGAATTATTGTGTTCGCTATATCTTGTTCTTTGTCTTCGAGTTCTTTATTTTCAATGCAAGGTAAATCTAAATGAATTACTCCCTCCTATTTATACCCTTTTCCATAGGTAATAAATGATTCATTGATTTACCCTTCACATGTGTGAACCTTTATTTCTCCCATAATTGTAATTAATTCCTAGTTGTTGCTAATTGTCCCTTACTTTCTTATTCCTTCTTGATTTTGATATCCATAAAATGTGCATTGTAGGCCTCTTTGTTGTTACTTTTTCCTTCACACATCTAGATGCGTTAGGTAGCTTGTGTTCCTAGGCTATGTCACTCTCCCTTATGTACTTCCTCCTTTTTATGTGACCTCCTTGCCCAAGTAGCTCCTTGTAAACTAACATTCCTCTTCCAAATATTTCCCTATCTTCCAACATGCTCCACTTATCCCTTAGATCATTTCTCTCCAAGTCTTCTCTTATTTCTGATGCAACTTTTCTTTCATGTTCTTCTCGATTTTCTATTTTCCTGGGAGGGGTATCTGTTATATTCATGCACATTTCTTGGATTGAATTCCCTTATCTTTTGTAAACTTTCCCTAAAAACAAAGAATTTCATGGTTTTCCATATACTTTAACTTGTAAACTTATGATTATAAGTGTAGCAATCATATATTTGGAGCTAAACAAAAACAAAACTATGCATAAGAAAATGTGTAAATCGCATGCACTTATTACATTTATAAAAACAAACTAATTCTTAGAAATGAAATAACATCTAATATAATGGCATACACCTTATTGAATTATAAATGATTTACTCATAGTAATGTTTCATCCTACTCCCATTAAATCAGCTTGGAAGTAATTTCCCACTAAGGTCCATCAATTTACATGCTCATGTTGGAAAAATTTCTACTATCTCATATGGACCTAGCCAATGTATCTTGAACTTCCCTAGATGACACACTAACTTTTTGAATCGTACGGTAAAATATTTTTGACCACTTTAAAAGACTTATTCTTAGGATTTCATTCATGCCACACCTTTTGTTTTGCTTTCTCAATATTTTGTGCCTATCAACCTTATGACCTTTTCTCATCCAATTGTAAACATTACGTTAAACATTCAATAATTGAATATTCATCATCAAAATTTTTAATTCTTGCAATGCTTAGTGATGGTTCCATGAATTCTATTGGAAACATTTATTCTATTTTATATATAAGACGAAATGAATTTTATTTATTCAAGTGGTTGTACATTGTTTTGTATGCCCAAATCACCGCTCAAACCTTATCATCCCAATCTTTGTGCCCAACATCATAATTTTTACCAAAGTGTGACTCAATATTTTATTGAATGTTTCAATTGTTCCACTATCTTGTGGATGATATGGTGTTGTTTTGTGGTGTGCAACCATAAATTTTTGCAACAAAATATTTATAGTATTATTTAAAAAATGTATCCCTCTATCATAGGTTAAGCTCGGTAGGCATCCATAGCAACTAATGATTCCCAAATGAATCTTACAAATTGTTCTTATGCTACCATTGGTATTAGAGGCATTTCATCATGCTTGCTAGGTTTTTTGACACGTTAGCATTGTTCATATGCCTTGAAATATGCCTTAGCATATTTTAAAAAACTTTTCCACTATAGTCTTTTGGTAAGGATCTTCCATTCGGTAGCTTCTTTGATGTAATGGCCTCCTACAATCCCTTTGTGTGCTTCATAGATAATATCTTCCTCTCATGATCATTACACATCGCCTTAAAATCTCATCACACCCCATCCGATTAAGCTAAAATGTAATATCCTAGCCTAATCTAATGCAAGTTTGCAGTAAACAAATAAGTAATGAAATAACTGAAATACACCCAAGAAAACTAATAAATAGAAATATAAAACCCCAACATGAAAAGAGGGATGGAAGAACCTTAGCTAGTTAAAAATGCCACGAATGTGTCTCAATGAAGACCAATTGAATAGGAATGGGATATCGTTGCACATGATCTTGAGAAAATGAATATCCAAGTGATTTGGGCCGGATTGGGGTGCATGGAAAAGGGTTAGGGGTGTTTGGGGTTCCCCGATCTGTGCAAGAAGTATAAAGGCCAATTTCACAGAATCTCTAGATGATGTGAAAACTTCACTACTTGTCACATGTATTTCGCACTTATGTCATTGTAGAACCTACAATAAAGGAATCACTTTTAAAACCCCAAAAAAGAATCAAAACCATAAAAAAGAAAGATGCACATGAAGGGGTCGACTATCCTCAAGCTAAATTGATGAACTTATCACTAAGCATTGCACTACATCTCAAAACTAATTAGTTCTAGGTGTGTGTGTGTGAATCATGCCCTAGGTTGTTCTTGTGTCAATCACACTTTGTGAAAACGAGCAAGTAACTAGATGTTGAATGTATAAATGTGTGTATGGAAATAATAGACTCCCATCCTATGAAGTGTGATGCAGATGAACCAACCTTGGTGCTTTGTGATGGAGCTAGATAGATGTAAATGTCGCTATAAATGCCTTTGATGGATGTAACTTTAGGTGGTGATAACTAGTGCTTAGTGCTTGGTCCTTTATTATGATCACATAACTCTATATTTATATGATTCCCTCACTTGAATTCCATAATTAACCTCAAAAAGTCTGAATACCAAAAATGTAATATGCTTAAATGGCTAGAAAGGACCCACAAAGTGAGAGTAAAGTGTAAAGAGCATAGGGTGCCCATAGGGGACGAGGGCACTGGTGGTGACATCCTATCTGGTGATCGAGTCCCAAAAAGGTAAAACTAAAGTATGAAAAGATAGATTGATCCAATAAAATTGCAAGACCGAAAGTAGCAGTAGAAAGTAACAAAATATGGCCAAAGACATGGGTTAGTTATTAATTTTTGTACTTTAGAACCATGCAAATAGTATTATGTGATCGATACTAGATAATTACCCAAAGTGTGTGATTTTGTGTCTAAATTTTCCCCCACTTTATGTTGGTGAGAATAATGCTCAATAACATAAAGTAGATAGAGATGTGTATCTGATATCCATGTAGATTCATGTAGAAAGCATGTTGAAGGAATAGAAAAAGAATGGAGTGATAAAAGATGGAGTAGGAAGACTAAAGATGCAAAAAGTGTAAAAATGTGATGAGAGTGAACCTTAGGTGGAAGTGCATGTATAAATGCCAATGTGTGTGATCTACTCGTTGTCAAAAATTCCCCCAGGTAATTTTGATAACAGATTGATTCAGGGCCCAAAATCATGTTTCTGGGGTCCCCTCAGCCTCTTTCCAACCCTCTTGTTCAAGAAGAAAAGAGCAAGTTCTAAGAAATGGAAGAAATGCTAAAAACAAGCTTGGGGCAGAAAAAAATCATGAAAATTGGCTAAGTCCTGGTCCAGGCGGCCCTTGGAACAGTTGGGACATCTGGGCGCGAATCGGCCGAAAGACCGCCAGCAGTCTGCAGAGCAAAGGGACAGCCGGGACAGAGGGATGCGAGAGACGCGGAAAGCCGGTTCAGCCGAAGGAGAAGAAAATCGACTAACTGCTGAGCGGCACAGTTGGGACATTTGGGCCGTGAGAATGTGAAGGACGCATGAACCGGCCGGTTCGGCCAAAATAGAGGACTTTCATACACAGGGACATCCAGCCAAAAGTATGCGTGAGACGTGGATAGCCAAGGAACCAAGAGCCAATCACATTACGCCATGCGTCATCAGCCGAAAGAGGGACAGAGAAGCCCGAATCATGCGGATCGGAAGTTTTTGTCCCAGACAGCACTGGGACAGCTAGGATAGAGGGACGCGAGGGACGCGAAAATCCGAGAGCCCGAGGACGAATCAGTAACGCCACGTGTCACAAGGAAAAATGTCCAAAGTTCAAAGAGAGAGGTTTGAAGCGCTAGCCCAAGCCAATAGGAATTGGACATGTGTCTAATGGAACAAGGAAGCACGGAGCTCGGGGAGGAGTTAGAAAATTTGGCCAAGTTTCAGCCAAAAAGCTAAAAGTAAAAGAAGACCCCGTGCCCCTGTCCTCCAATCAATGCATGCCACGCGTCCTCAGTGGCGGGAGCCGTGCGGGAAAAGTGGAAAATCACAAAAAAGGTCAAAGTTTTCAAAGAAAACCCACGGGTGAGCAGAGGAGAGAGAATCACGCACCCAATCAGCTCTTGACACGTATCATCCAGGTGGCGAAGCGTGGGAAAAGTTTCAAAACACATTTTCACCTGTTTTGTGCCCTAAATCTTCAGATCTCCATATCTTTTGATCCAGAGCTCAGATTTGCACGTTCTTTATATCAATGAAAAGCTGGTGAAATGCTCTATGTGATTCCGGGGTCAATCCTAAATTTTGGTTCAGTTTGGAGAGAGGAAATTGAGAAACAGCTCTGACACGTGATAATGCCCAGAACTGGCGTTCAACAACCAGCTTTAATGCAGCAGACAGTCCGCCATTTTGCCAGGGTCCGCCATTTCTGCCATAATGAGATGAGTTAAATGTATCCAGAAGTGGTTGTGGTAGATTTGACTTTCCTCTCTCTTTCCTCTCTCATTCTTAGTATATATTGTAAGGAGGAGCTTCTTTAAAAAGGTCGAACATTTCCTGTTTTTCTCCTCCCTTCTTCTCTTTATCAGGTGAATTTGTGGAGTTCGAACCTCCCATTTGAAACTATAATGTGACTCTACCTCTTGGCATTTTGTAGTGTATTGTATCAATCTTTGGAGCAAGTAATGCATGTCTGTGGATGATTCTCAACCCTCTCTATGTTCATTTGCATCCTTCTGATCTTTCACTTCAAATTTTTTTATCTGTGCATGATCTTGCATCACATTTGAATGGTCTCGTTTTTATTGGCAAGATAGATGTTCTTCATTCCTTGGTGCATCACCTCTATTAGCTTAGGTTTATTTTTTATGCATCTCCTTACCCTGTCTCCTTGGTAGATTAGATTAGACTTTGAGTGAACCCTCTACATTTTTCGTGTGCATCTGAACAGAGGAATAGGAACCAGCCTTCTCTGGAGATTCCTTTCTCATTCTTGCAAGTCCCACACTTAGAGAAAGGATTCAATGTTGTGCAATCACACTGGATGCCTGAAGATCAACTTAGAAACCTGATTTGCATCCAGGGGTGCTGTGATTTTGCATCAACAGTTTTGGCACGCCCGGTGGGACACTAGAGGTCTCATTTTTATTACAGCAAAGTTGATGTGCATCTGCTGTAATTTTCTTACTTGAAAAGAGCTATTATTTGCATATCTGGCGACTCCAAGGGGAAGAATCAACTGGCTTCAACAATCAGTCCTAAAAACTTATGAGAAGAATCACAAGGTCAAGAGTTGGAGAAGAAGAAGTGTTGTTTGAATACCTGCAATTATCTCCAAGAAGAAGGCAAAGAGGAAGAAGGATTCAAAGGTCTCCATCTCCACCAAACAGAACTCTCTCAACTCCTCCACCTGTAGGCCTTTCATTCACCAACAAGGGTTTTAAGACCAATCGAGAATGGCTCAAAACAATCCCCTACGTCAACTTCACAGCAAAGCAGCCCACTTTCCCTCAATGCGCAACATCCAAATCCTTATCAGCAGCCTTGAAGAACATTCCCTACTTCACCGGAGAAAATCGACTACTCTCCAGTGATCATGTTAAAGATATTGCTAACCTTTGTGCGATCCATGAAATCAATGAAATGCAAGTGGCTGTCAAGTTGCTAGCATCTTCATTCAAGGGTAAAGCATTGCAATGGTTTAGAAGCCTTGGAGCTGGTTCTATCACAAATTGGAATCAGCTGTGTATAGCACTTCATGAGCAATTTGGAGAAAAGGGAGACAACTTGTCTCTTTTGGAGCAGCTGACAACCATCAAGAGAGCTCCCAATGAGCAGCTGACCGATTTCAACTTCAGATTTCAAAAGACTTGGGAGAGAATTCCAATGACAGTCAGGCCAACAGCAGAAGGTGCTTTTCTCTACTATCTCAAAGCTCTAAATTCTGATATTTCTATGTTGATTCAGTCCATGGGAGGCATAACTATCCCTATGGCTTATAGCATTGCCATTAGGGCTGAAAATTGTCTGATCCAAGCTGGCAAACTTGCCCCTAGACCTCCCATGCCATTGTTTCCAAGTTTAGAGAGTCCAAACACTAGTCAAGCACCTAATTTGGCTCCTTCTCCCACTCCTAGAAATCAGAGTTCAAATGAAGCTTCCACTTCATCTCCAAGTGCCCCAAATGAGCTTCAAGAAGTCATGAAGCAATTGCAAAACCTAGGCAATGAGCTGGTTACTCTCAAGAGGCAGCAGGCCCAAGGTTTTAGACCTTCTTATCAACCTCAAGCTCAGCCTATTAGGTAGCCATACCAACCACAAAGGCCACCTAATCCTGCTGCAAATATGAATCAAACAAGGCCTCCTACCAATAGACCATTTCAGCCCTATAATCCAAATGCCATATCTGCCTCTAAGGCATTGGTACCAACACAAAACAACATTGCCCAGGAGTATGATTGGTGTTTTCCATGTAATGAGCCTCATAACCAATCCATGTGCTTCAATGGTGCTTTGAATCAAGCACTAATGGTGACAACTACTGGTGTGGAGGGTGAGAGCAGTCAAGAAAGCAGCCAACAACAAGAAACATTCCAACAGCAATCAGCCCCAAATGACACCGCATTGGTGAATTGGCAAGCAGAGGATTTTTGTGGCATGAATCAAATACCCTCTCAAAGTGTTGCAGCCAACACAAGGTCAAAGAGGAGAAATTTGGGTGAAGAACAGCCATTAGCCCCAAGTAATTCACAACCCTCTACCACTCCACAAGCCACTGGGAAACAAAATGTAGTTCCAAACACGCAAGGGGCACCTAAAACAGCCCCTAGGCCAACCCAAATGCCAGTTGCTGCTGCCCATGTGTAAGGAATGAATGTGCAGGCCAAGGGACAGCAGAGGGATACTTCATCTCCATTCAGTATCATTGATCAGATGAAGAAGACAAATGTCAATATATCAATGTGGGAATCCCTATCTATCCCAGGCCAAAGAGATCTTGCAAGCAAGCTGCCATGAAGGACTGGACAACTTCAAATCAGCAAATGCAAGACAAAGTGCTTACGAATGCTGCCCAGCCTAAGGGAAATCATGGAGGACAGCAAGGTAAAATGTTGAAACCCCCTCCCTTCTATGTTTCATTGATCATTGGAAATCAGCTAGTGCACAATTGCATGATAGACTCTAGGGCAAGTAGCTCAATAATGCCTAAACAAATAGCTGATCAGCTAGGGCTCTAGTATGAAACAATATCCAAAGGGGTAGTGCAGCTAGATGGGACAACTGGTAGCAATAGTTGGAGTAGTTAAAAACTTGAGCCTTACCTTGCATGCGTGTCCAAATGTTGTTGTTTTACAAGATGTATCGGTCATAGACCTTCCACCACTCTTTGCCCTATGTTTGTCAAGGGACTTCATAGCCAAGATTGGGGGATATTTGTCTGCTGATTGGTCACACATGCTGTTCAGAACGAGGTATGGAACTAAGGCTACAATTAGGTCAGAACCTATTGCAAACTTCCATATTGAGCCTTACACTCCAAGTCAGATTAATGCCAATTGCTCAGCATTTGATCAAGAAGACCACCCAAGCACCGATGAGGCTGACACCAAGGTTGGAAGCATCCCGGATCTAACTCTGGATGAATGGGAAAACAAGGTACATGCATTTGATCCTTATCAAGAAGTGGAAGAATCTGAGCTGGGAGTCTATTGCATACACGAAGAAAATCAGCCCATTCCTAGCATCACCAAGCCAAACCACAAAGATAACAATGAGGTATGGCAGCTGTTTTTTGATGGATCAAGGAGTAGGTAAGGTGCAGGAGGTGGAGCCATGCTTGTTTCACCTCAAGGAATAAAGTACTATTCAGCTTTTAGATTCCAGTTTGCATGCTCCAATAACACTGCTGAATATGAAGCCTTGGTGCAAGGGATGCATTGGGCAATCAAGAAGAAAATAAAGAACTTGCAAGTCTTTGGTGATAGTGAATTAATTGTAAATCAGGTCAAGGGACAACATGCTGCCAAGAATGATCTACTCAAGTGCTACAAGAACAGGGTGTGGGACCTCATGGAATATTTTGAAGGTTTTGGCATCAAATCCATTCCTAGGAAAGAGAATCAAGCTGCTGACAGGCTCACAGCAGTTGGGGCAGCCTTTGACATTGTGGAAAGTATTCAACAAGACAAGGTACTACCAAACATCCATGTGATTGTGAGGCCTTCAGTGCCAGATAACAATGTCAGTTGGCAAGTATTTGAGAATGACCAGCAAATCATCCATTTCTTGCAAGAAGAAGCCGAGTTCTCAGCCAAGAATCAAGAAAAATTGGAACAACAGTATGGCGACCAAGTGGTACAGCTGAGAACTAACAAGCTGCCCAAGGGACTTATCACTTTAGAGTCCATTTTTAACCCCAATGATCAGTTTAGAAAGGAGAAAGAAAACATTCAGGTCAAGAGAGAGGATTCAGTATCCATCTTGGTAGAAGAGAGCAAACCATTGCAAATTGGAAAGATGACAACTGAACAAGAAAGGTATGAGTTCATACAGCTGTGTCAAGAGTTCCCTGACATGTTTTCTTGGAGCTATGAAGACTTGAAAGGTTTCAATCCCAACTTAGCTTAGCATACCATTGAATTGGATCCAAATACTAAGCCTGTCAGGCAGAAACAAAGACCAGTCAACCCACACATGGAGCCTCTCATGAGAAAAGAGTTGGACAAGCTGATTGAGTCAAGGATCATATTCCCAATCAAGCATTCTAGTTGGGTTGCCAACTTAGTTCCAGTCAGAAAGAAGAGTGGGGAGATCAGATTGTGTGTTGACTTCAGAGACTTGAATAGAGCCTCTCTCAAGGACCATTACCCACTCTCTTCCATGGAGAAAATATTGCAAGTCAGTGGCTAGCTCTGAGAGGTTTTCACTACTTGATGGCTACTCAAGCTACAATCAGATCATGGTGAAGGAGGAAGACTAGTTCAAGACAACTTTCACCACCAAATGGGGCACATATGCCTATAAGAAGATGCCATTTGGACTATCAAATGCCGGAGCAACTTTCCAAAGGGAAATGGATATGGCATTCAAGGGTTGATTAATAAAATAGTTCGATATATCTTGATGACATCACCGTATTCTCCAAAATGCAATGGATCACCTCTTCCATCCAAGCGGTATTTCGTGAGGTGTAGAAGATTTGGGGTATCATTGAATCCCAAAAAATGCATATTCATGGCTCATGAGGGGAAACTTCTAGGCCATATTGTTTCAAAAGAGGGATTGATGATTGACCCGTAAAGAGTCAAGCAATTTGAGCATTGCCATTGCTGTCACAAGAAGGCTCTTCAAAGCTTCTTGGGAAGGATCAATTTTGTCCGCAGGTTTGTTCCAAACTTTGTAGCTCTCGTAAAGCCAATAACGCTGATGTTAAAAAAGAGCATGGCATTTAAGTGGACATCTGAAGGCAAAGAAAGTTTTGAGGCAATCAAAGAGGCTATATCTCAAGCCCCCACTCTCGTCAATCCAGACTTCTCCAAGGGTTTCATGCTATACGCCTTTGGTGGTGGAGATACAATTTCTGCAATCCTGGCACAACAAAACAAGGAAGGATTAGAACAACCAGTTGCTTTCTTCAGTCAAGGCTTGGAGGAATACGAAACTAGGTACTCTTTCATTGAAAAGCACGTCCTTGCTGTCATCAGGAGCTTGAAGAAGTTCAGACATTTGGTCTCAAACAATAAGGTTCAGCTGCTGGTGTCTCATGCTGGTGTCAAGGACTTTCTCCTAAACAAGGATTTAAACGAGAAAAGGGCAGGTTGGATCACTCGGGTGATGGAATATGATATTGAAATCAGAGTAACCAAACTGGTTCGTGGCAAAGGTTTGTGTGAGCAGCTCGCTTCCAAACAACCAAACAGCTCAGAAGGTGAAGAAGACGTTGTCCTGCTACTACAGATGGTCAAGAATAGGAAAATGATGATGTGCCCACTCCCTGTTGGACTCAGAATATGATACATTTCCTACAGACGGGCTTGTGCCCTCCAGAAATGAGCAAGGTGAAGAGGAGATACTTTAGATTACAAGCTATCCCGTATGTACTCATTAATGGTATCTTGTTCAAGAAAGACATCCATGGTGTTCTATTAAGATGCATTGGAACAGGTCAAGTTGAGAGGATCTTATACGAGTTCCATGATGGGGAGGCAGGAGGCCACTTTGCCCCACGAGTAACAGCTCTCAAAATCATGAAAGCTGGTTACTATTGGCCTACTGTATTCAATGATTGCTACTCATGGGTTAAGAAATGCAAGAAATGTGCATTCTTCACAGGAAAAGGAAGGTTAACAGCTCTGCCCCTTCATCCGATTTCAGTGGATCATCCATTCATGCAATGGGGACTGGACTTCATTGGAGTCATCAATCCCAATTCGAGTCAAGGTCACAAGTGGATACTCACAGCAACGGACTATTTCACCAAGTGGACCGAAGCAGTGGCACTCAAAGAGGCAAGTGAGTCTAACATACTAGACTTTTATGAAGAAATAGTAACCAGGTTCGGTGTGCCAGCCACTATCATATCAGATAATGCATTAGCATTCATAGGTTCAAAGATTACAGAATGGGCTATCAAGAATGGAATCTATTTGAGCACCTCTTCAAATTATTACCCATAGGGTAATGGACAGGCAGAGTCCACAAACAAAAAGTTGCTAAGGATCATCAGAAGGACTCTGGATGAAAACCAAAGGACATGGCATACCAAGCTAAAATCAGCATTATGGGCTGATAGGATAACTCCCAAGAGATCTACAGGTAACTCTCCATTCAGGCTTGTCTATGGAAGAGAGGCAATCTTGCCCATATCACTTGAGTTGCCAGCATTGGAGCTCATGAAGCAGTTGGAGTTGTCTGAGTTCAAACCAATGGAGACCAGGTACGCAGAGTTGATGGAATTGGAAGAAATAAGAGAACATGCAGCCCTGATGATTGAAAAGGATCAGGCCTTAGTAAAAAGATGGTTTGACAAGAAGGCAGGAGTGAGGACCTTCCAGGAAGGGGACCTAGTTCTGAAGTGGGATGCAGATCGGGTGAAACCTGGAAGGCATTCCAAGTTTGACGCCATTTGGAGCGGCCCCTACATGGTCACGAGATGTAAGAGTGGTAATGCCTTCCAATTGTCTGCATTGGATGGAGAAGAACTCCCGATTCCAGTTAACGGAATTTATCTTAAACATTGCTACTAAAAGGAAAAGGTTTACCCTTGTAAATATTAGCCTAGATTTCAATCCCTCTAAGTGCGTGTGCACATTGTCTTGTTGTAGTTAGGTTTCTTTTTCCTAAGTTATTTGGCACAGGTTTTATCACTCTCGTGTTGAATTTCTACAGCCAGAGTGCTCTCAAAGATGAGTTGCGGTATCAGGGTCGGGATCAGAGATCAAATTGGCTTCAGGATTATTACTCCATGCCCAATGGATTGTTAAAAGGCCACTGATCTTCTACCTAGTAGGCAAGTGGCCCCGCTGAGTCGCCAAACTGTTGTCAAAAATTCCCCCCCAGGTAATTTTGATAACAGATTCATTCAGGGCCTAAAATCATGTTTTTGGGGTCCCATCAGCCTCTTTCCAACCCTCTTGTTCAAGAAGAAAAGAGCAAGTTCTAAGAAATGGAAGAAATGCTAAAAACAAGCTTGGGGGCGTAAAAAATCATGAAAATTGGCTAAGTCCTCGGTCCAGTGGCCCTTGGAATAGTTGGGACATCTGGGCACAAATCGGCCGAAAGACCGCCAGGCAGTCTGCAGAGCAAAGGGACAGCCGGACAGAGGGATGCAAGAGACGTGGAAATCCGGTTCACCAAGGAGAAGAAAATTGACTAATCTTTGGGCCGAGAACGCTTACGCGAACGCCTGGGACATTTGGGCTTTCACACTAAGTGAGAATGTGAAGAGAATGCAAACCAAACCGGCCGGTTCGGCCGAAACAGAGGACTTTCGTACAGGGACATCCGGGCCAAAAGTACGCGCGAGACGCGGATAGCCGAAGGAACCGAGAGCCAATCACATTATGCCACGTGTCATCGGGCCGAAGAGGGACAGAGAAACCCGAATCTATCGGGATCGAAGTTTTTGTCCTCATAAAGACTTTGGGACAGCCGGGACAGAGGGACGCGAGGGACGTAAAATCCGCAAGCCCGAGGACGAATCAGGTAATGCCACGTGTCACAAGGAAAAACGTCCAAAGTTCAAAGAGAGAGGTTTGAAGTGCTGGCCCGAGCCAATAGGAATTGGACACGTGTCCAATGGAACAAGGAAGCACGGAGCTCGGGAGGAGTTAGAAAATTTGGCCAAGTTTCAGCCAAAAAGCTAAAAGTAAAAGAAGACCCCGCGCCCCTGTCCTCCAATCAATGCATGCCACGCGTCCTCAGTGGCAGGAGAGCGGGAAAAGTGAAAAATCACAAAAAAGGTCAAAGTTTTCAAAGAAAACCCACGGGTGAGTAGAGGAGAGAGAATCACACACCCAATCAGCTCTTGACACGTATCATCTAGGTGGTGAAGTGCGGGAAAAGTTTCAAAACACATTTTCACTTGTTTTGTGCCCTAAATCTTCAGATCTCCATATCTTTTGATCCAGAGCTCGGATTTGCACGTTCTTTATATCAATGAAAATCTGGTGAAATTCTCTATGTGATTCCAAGGTCAATCCTGAATTTTGGTTTAGTTTGGAGAGAGGAAATTGAGAAATAGATCTGACACGTGATAATGCCCAGAATTGGCGTTCAACAACCAACTTTAATGCAGAGCAGATAGATCCGCCGTTTTGCCAGTTCCTCCATTTCGCCATAATGAGATGAGTTAAATGTATCCGTAGAAGTGGTTATGGTAGATTTTACTTTCCTCTTTCTTTCCTCTCTCATTCTTAGTATATATTGTAAGGAGGAGCTTCTTTAAAAGGTCGAACATTTCCTTTTTTTGCTCTTCCTTCTTCTTCTCTTTATCAGGCGAATTTGTGGAGTTCGAACCTCCCATTTGAAACTGTAATGCGACTCTACCTCTTGGAATTTTGTAGTGTATTGTATCAATCTTTGGAGTAAGTAATGCATGTCTGTGGATGATTCTCAACCCTCTCTATGTTCATTTGCATCCTTCTGATCTTTCACTGTGAATTTTGTTATCTGTGCATGATCTTGCATCACATTTGAATGGTTTGTGTTTATTGGCAAGATAGATGTTCTTCATTCCTCGGTGCATCACCTCTATTAGTGTAGGTTTATTTTTTATGCATCTCCTTACCCTGTCTCCTTGGTAGATTAGATTAGACTTTGAGTGAACCCTCTGCATTTTTCATGTGCATCTGAACAGAGGAATAGGAACCAGCCTTCTCTAGAGATTCCTTTCTCATTCTTGCAAGTCCCACACTTAGAGAAAGGATTCAATGTTGTGCAATCACACTGGATGCCTGAAGATCAACTTAGAAACCTGATTTGCATCTAGGGGTGCTGTGATTTTGCATCAACAGTACCTACATGTTAGTATCGATTTGTGTGATGTACCCACTATGTGTGATGTTGATTTCTTACTTCCCATATGGACGGACCTATAAAAGAGAGGATGATCAATAGTAAAATTTCCATGTCTATGTGTAAAAATGTGTGTAAAGATGCATGTATGTATGTAAAAAGTAGGTAACGAAAGTATGAAAATAACAAAGGAACATGTGCACCTGATCCATGATGAGAAAAAGGGTGTAGAAAGGATCATGTTGATGAAATGTGAATTTTTGGGTGATCTCATGCCACTGCCAAAGAAGTGTAGGGAGGAAAGTCTGATTTATCCTCCAACCTATAACTACTTCTGAAACTATAGAGATATCTCATACTTACCTGGTTATTTTTTGGTGATCCTATGCCAATGTAATGGAATAAGTGTAGGGAGAAACTATCTGGTGTTTTCCTCCAACCTTTAACTGCTTCCCACTTGTATAAAACACCATTGTAACTAGTGTGTACCCACGCATGTGCTAAGGACAATCTACCTTGTAAAATCTATTGTGTATGGAGTTCTATAGATTATGCTAAACCCACTCATTGTGTAACCCACTATGTCATGGATAAAAACTTAATTTTACTAGTATTATTCTATGTAGTGTGTAAACCCAAATGATGCTCCCTCTTTGGGGACATATGCAACATTATTGTAGGAGGATGCAACACAAAAGAGGACCAACTACTAAAATTGTTCCCTACAGGGGGAAGGAGATGTGCTTGGTAGAAACCAAGGAAAAACAAACAAAGTGGCCGTAAAAATAAGTGTTAGTGGTCGATAGCACCCTCGGCCGATGCGCATCAACAAGGTGATTGACGCACGTCAACAAACCCCATTGACATGCATCAACAAACCCCATTAACGTGTGTCAACAAGGTTGTTGATACACGTCAATGGGGTTTGTTGAAGTGCGTCAACCACCTTGTTGGTGTGTGTCAACAAATCTCTATCACACATCTGTAGCCTTCTGTCCCACCACTTAAAAATTAGGTGAAAATTTTTCTGTCAGACCCCCAAAAAATTGACCTTCTCATGAAACCAATTCCAAGGATATTCACCAGGTATTTTCCACCTCTGATTTCTAAGAGGTCTCTTAAAATGAACCCCGCCCTCCTTCCTAGTCTTAGGCTTATTGGTACCAAAATTTTACATCCACGTATAAATTTCGATACTTCTTCTTGCATATTGGGCCAATACACGTACCTTCTAAAGTGGGCTAGATTCTTACCAACACTGAAATGTCTCACTACTTTCGAGGTATGTGCTTCCCTCATCAATAGAATTCTTTCTTCTTTTGGCATGAAAATATTCCCCCATTGGTAGAGCAACCCGTCCTTGAGTTAATAATCTTTAATCCCTATCCTTTCTATAACATTCTTATTTTAAGACTTTAGAAACAAGGGAAAAAAACATTTTGAGTAATTTTTTCTATTCTAAATACGTAATTTAGAACACACATTCCAAAAAAACCATTCTTATAATAGATAACCATATGCAATGTAATGACTTGGTAACTACCGATCTATTCATTTCATGACTCGGTGAACTACCGATCTATTCATGTTTAACACTAAGTATTGAATACTTTTCTGTATACTACATATACTTGGTTCTCTTACCCTATTCTGGGTATTGAGTGATCTATCTAAGGAACCTAACTGAATAGTTATTACCAATATTCATCTGCATCACGATCTTTAGACTAGGTGACATAGGACAACGAAACCAACACTTGCGATACTTTGGCCAAATATTTCTAACATACTGTCAGTATTACTTATTCCTTGACAATGCATACTCATCAATATAGAATACATCCTTCACCCCACTCTATTGTTATCTAGAATGTCCTTTACTGACTTCCGTCAGTCCTCTTGCCCAAGGTTTAACCCTAGTTCTAGTTAACAACGTAGGTTATGATAGGAAGGAGCTCACAAAGACTTAGGATAGATTGGCATACTGGGTCAACCTAAGTCAACCCCATGTGCCAAGGTACCCTGAGTCCTAGAGGGATACTTTGTATCGTAACTACACTACTACCCAGTCCTGGAGAGAAACTAAGTTCAAGTCCAAAAGTGTGTAGATCTAGACAATCAATGCAAAAGGGTGTTGCCACATGTCAACTACAATATTGTATCCTCGAGAAGATCCTAATCTTCTCGAAGGTATAACCCTACAGTTGGCATGTGCCAACATCCTATAGAATAGCCTCATCAAGATATACATATGCCTAGGAGATTATTAAAGTTTAATTAATTTGGATTCTTAAAGGTAGATTTCAGCAACCCTGCCCAAACTCTAATCCAACTCTTCCTAAGTTCTTTTCCAAATCAGGTTCCATTAACCCTTGCAGAACTTCCTTAACTTAAGATTTCTTTTGATGTTCGTTAATTTTTTCTCAACAAGCAACTACCAAGAAGAAAGGACAACAACCTCTTAAGTTCCATTTAACATGACTTAACCACTCAAGGAAGTGTAACAACCACCTAGGTTGTATCTTATTAGAATTTATTAAAAAGAAACCTAATGATTACAAATCATATCTTCCTTTTTGTTTACTTTTTCATAAAAGAGGAAGAGTCTTCCTCTTCATGGTTAAGTTCTAGGGTTTATCACCCCCCCTTATGTTCTTTACAAGTTCCATAGTTTTCATTGTAAATTCATTACACGTTATCTTAGTAATATGAGTTGTTTAGATAAGATCATAGAAATTCTGCAACTTATTTAGTTGCATCACAATTAGGGAATTACTCTAATTCCCTTTTTCCTACTTGTCCAAAAACACTCATAGAAACATATAAATAAGATGAAGAATATCAATAGGATAGGATTCCATTTCTTTTACAAAAGTACAAGATAATTTACATAATCCATGCAAGTAAATTCTCATTCTTCAATTCATTTTCAAAACTTATACATTTACAACTTATGCATTTCAGGCATACTGCATGACAAAGAGCCTTCATTCAAAAGAGAATAACTTTTCTTTTTCAATACAACTTAAGAACAAATCAGAATTCTTCACAAGAATCAACTTAGATCAGCCAATGCATCATATAATTTTTTGCCTTCTTTTATCACTTACGAAGTCCATCTGTAAAAATTGCTAGCATGGGTCAGTTTAATGAACTGAGCATGATAAGCACTAAGCCTTAAAACGAAGTGCATTCCACTAATTGTTCCAATAAAAACAACCCTGCTTTAATGAACAACTAGTATTTCATACTCCCTAAGCATAAGTAATATCAATAAAAAGAAGAGCAATACTAAACCAAGATTAACAAAAAGAAGAACATAATATAATCTATAAAATCTGTCTTACAAATTAAAGTATAATTGATCCCATCAATTATCTTTACCAAACCACAATTCATAACATATCATTGTTTCCAATCCTACCAAATATAATACAACACTTATCTTTACTATAAGATACATGAGTGTTTACAGCATATTCCCTCTTGGATGTTTCATCTAACTTTCAAGTAAAGAAGGAGAGAAACCATTCCCATTATGCCAAAGTACATAACATCAGCAAGGCAGAAATAGGTGTATATCATGATTTAAACTATTCCTTTAAAGGTCCTCTACTTTAAAATTCAACATTTTAAGGTATTCATCAAAACAGATCCAAATGAAAGAAATCCAAGAAGGAATGATGGATTAACAGTCAACAACAAGTTTGCAATGTCTTTTTCCAACCTATTTTCAATCTCTTTCTACTTCATTTTAGTCAAATGACAAGTATAAAAAGACTAATAAACACTGATTCTCTTTTCAATAAGAATAAAAATCAGGAGGTTCCAACCAATGAACTTAACCCAACTGCATTAGAAAAGGAGTCCTAACAGAATATGATCCCAATCTATAATCATTTCTTACAACTTAATTAAACAGTTTTACCTCCTCTCATACATACAGTTTAAGTTCATGCAAGAGTTCCAAAGAAAGAGAACAAGATCAACTTCAAGGAAAGAGAAAACTAAATGCTACCTTCCCTTCTAAATCTTCACATTATAATGCATGAATTCTACTTTCCATTAGGAACATTGTAACAATGAAGCTCATACACAGTCCAAGGATAGTAAAGTTTCACAGTGTATCTGTTAAAGACTTAACAATCTTTTATTGGACCAGAATAGCCTGAAGAAAACATACTAACATTTTTCCTTCATAGAACACTTTACCATCAAATAGTGAAGTTCTAACAATCCTTACCATTAATTTTCTCTTTTTAAACTCGATAATAAAATAGTGAAGTTCAGACATAGTCCGCATTCAATTTTGAATCGCAATTTATCTTTCAAGACTTAACATTCATTTATTGGACCCAACAAGAGGTAAGAAATCTGAGTAGATGCTAACACTCAAAACTTTCCAATAGTTCAGGCAAGGTAGAACTATCTCAACAGTATGTCAACGCATCACTACAAGAACTACAGATTGGGTTTCCAAACAAATGACAAGATCAAAACATCATATATATAATATGTATTGTCCAAGACTCAAAATACAATTCTGAGCACAATGTAAAGCATAAACTCCCTCAAAGGATCAAGATCATTCAAATGCTTATAACCAAGTTCGGGTAACAACATGTTCCCTCTTTAGTTTATAAAATAATCAAAAGACTATAATATCTGAACCAACACATCATTCAAGTTACCATTTCAATTAAAAACACCAAGTAACAAATTGATTGTATAGTGTTGCATCACAATATCACAATCACGAATTCATAAATACACCAGCACCGTGATGCTAGACCGAGTACAATGAAATTGCTTATATACAGTTCAGAATAAGAAAAGAGCTTCCCTTCCCAGTTAACATCCTATCAAACCTTGTTTCATAGAAATGTAAGATTCTTAACAGAGTTCAGACCTAACGAAAACAAGACATGAAATCCAGTTCATAACGAACCTACAATAATAGTTAAATAGTCATAAGGACAATAGTTCACAAGCACCATGCCTTAAGTGGCTTTAATCAATAGTCCAGTCTATCTAAGATAACAAACACAGGTTCCAAGTGCATGCGAGTTCCAAAATAGTCAAGTTTTTGCAAGAAGAATACCAAAACCAAGCCATATACGGGTTTATCTAGTGCATGCGAATTTCAACAACAGTCAAAGTTTTCGCAAGGTGAGATACAAAAACCAGTCCATATACGGATTTATCCACAGTCCCATTTAACTAAGAAATAAAACGTAAGCATCATAGAACCAAGAATCTCTGCTATAGTTCTCCTTACCAAAACAAGTTTCCAACAGAAGCTCGAACTTGCATACAAGACTAATAAGACTGGAGTTCCTTACCAGCTCGAGATCTCAAATGCAACAAGTTCACGAACAATAATCTCAACAATACAGGTAGAACTCAGAGATCTTTTTAAAACTCAGCTAGTAATTCATTGTCAACAAAAGTGGTCGAAACCAAACGACAATTTCCAACAACTGAAAAAGTTAACAGAGTTACCAACTTTGTTCTCTTATGCATAGTTCCTTTGTGCAAAAGACAATACAACATAAGCTTCCAACAGAATCACGTATATCATGGATTCAAAACCCAGAAAGCAAGTTTTACAAAACCCATCAATCAATTAACCGTAAAGCATGAAATGCACAAACTCATTAGAGAAAATTTGTTTTAATGAAAAAACTTAGAGGAAAGCAAGATATTTTAATAGTTAGAGCCTATCATGCTTGATAGTGTCACTGTGAAATCAAAGAAGACCTCTAGCTAAACTCGCTTCTTCTCCTCTTCTCCACGAAAGATCAAACAACCAGATACTTCTTCCACAATGCTTCTTATACATTCCACAAAATGAAAATAGATTTGAAACCTCAAAAATAGCCATGAAGTGCAGTTTACTCTACTAGTTTGAAAAACCAGAACGCATGTAGAAAGAAAATTGGAGAACATGCAAAATGAAACAACCCAACAAAAATCATTGGCATGCCTACCAAAGTGGTTCAGGCTCAATAACCAAAAACAATTAATCTCATTAATTCCAAATCTCCTGCTCAATCCTCCTTGCCACCGCCTACCAAGTCTGGTGAGTGCCAAGTCCAAGTTAACATAAGTTTCCATTTTTAGTGATACTGCCACCTAAGCCTCCACCAAACCAACTAACCCCTACCAAAGTTGGTAGTCCGTATGCATTAATAAACCTTATCAACATCATCATAAATGCCTTAGGAACCATCACCACTATGCATGTGACCACTTAAGTCCCAATTCATATCCATTAGTTTAGGATAGGTTAGATTGCTTAGGTTAGATCTTAGGTAGAATTTAAATTTATACCTTAGGATATAACACTAACAACTAACCCCCACCATGGCCTTAGCAATTAGGTTAGATAATTTCCACATAGGTAAATAATTCAAAGTGCCATAGTTTAAAACACTAGGTTAGGTTACAAATCAACAATTCAACCAATCAAGATAGAATAAGGAGTTTTAGGTTAGGCTCAGAATTCTATCAAGTATCATAGCTTAGATAGAAATATATATATATATATATATATATATATATATATATATATATTACCTAGCTTAGGATCCCGTATATCTCTTATGTTGTGAACAAGCTGCATTCCCATTTTATCAGCAATGACCTGTCATGGTCGATCTTCAAAGACCCAAGCAGAACAACCTACTGAATGGAAGTACGTTCACATAGAAATTAAAGAACTTGCAACAACAAAGTTCAGTCCAATGTGTATCTTAACTCATGGAATGTCAATTTTACCATTCGTTCAATAGAGCAGATTTAAAACATTCCTTGGATCACTGAAATTGATCCAAGGATGAGTCAGATAAAAAGACAAGTTTATAACTCTTAAACCATATTGTAAATCACCTATCAGAAGTTAAAAATGGATTCAGGGAAGCCATTCCAATTTCGATTAAAGGATCTTAAGATCGAAAAGACTCATCCATATCAAGCATGATTTCCAATAATCGAAGAACCTATCCTCATAAAGAAAATCACATGTCAACAAATTGAATGCAAAGGAGGAAAATAACAATAGTCAAGGGTGTTACATCAACCCTCCTCTTAAAATATCACCCCAAAGTCTCAGTCCTGGGCATATGCCTCTCCGTAAGCTTCGTTTGTGAAGGGCTCGATCTGAGAGATAGTGGCCAAATAGGAGAACTTATCTTGTGTGGGTGGCCTAGACAACATGTCTGCCACCAATTTTGTACTGCCCTTCTTGTATTTGATCACCAGATGGAACTGCTGAAGGAACCCCATTCATTTGTAGTGCCTTTCCTACTGCAATTTAGACTGTTCTTGTAAATACTTGAGAGGTTTGTGGTCAGTGTACACAATATTTTATTTACCCAACAAATAATACTTCCATTTTTTAATTTCCTAAACTAGTGCATACATTTCCTTATCATATACTGAATATCCTTTAACTTCTGAAGTGAAATTTTCAGAATGATAGCATACGGGTTTACCTCCTTGAAGCAACACTATGCCCATAGCGTAATCACTGGCATTTGTCTCTACTTCAAAAGTTTGTTGTAAAATAGGAAGAGCAAGTTTGGAGCATGACTAATCTTGTATTTCAATAACTCAAAGTATTTTTCTTGTTCCTTACCCTCACCAAAACCCTTACTCTTACGACCACTATGTGTAGAGGTGCTATAATCACGAATAAGCCTAGAATGAACTTCTACCTATATTGTACTTCTCCCACAAAACTATTAGTCTCGTAGCTCATGTTGGTGTTGGAAAATTAGTGATGGCTTCCACCTTCTTTGGATCCACTCGTAGCTCTCATCCTCCAACCATGTGCCCAAGATAGACAAGTGAATATTTCGTAAATTCACATTTCTTCATATTACAAAGAAGTTGTTTCTCCCGGAGAGAACTTGCAAGACTTGCTATAAATGAGTTAGATGTTCTTCCCATGTGGCACTAAAAATCAAGATATTGTCTAGTTATACAATGACACATGAATCTATGAAATCCTACGATACATCATTCATCAACCTCATAAATGTAGTAGGTGCATTGCATAAACCAAAAGGAAGTACTAACCATTCATACAAATCTTGTTTTGTCTTGAAGGCATTATTCCATATATCCTCCTCCTTCATTCTCAGTAGTGACCACACTTTTCATAGCTCAAGCTTGTTGTTTCTTTGCTCATAGACATGTTTTGACAGATTTTTCCTATATCATGGACATTATATTAGAGATTGGATCTTATTAGACATGTGTGGACATTCAGGCGTATAGTGCCAATTTAGCTTAATTTTTATGTTGTCGCATTTTCTTATGATGTCATGGATACTAATGGATATGATGTTGTTTTTGGAACATAATTATATTGATGGATACTTAGTTGTTGCATGTTGGGATTCTATGGTTATATGTCACTTTATCATCTTGTCTACCTTTGGAGAATTGAGCATAATTGTGCACGTTGTCACATTTTGATTTCAGTATGATGTTAGGCTAGTTAGAACTAATTGATATCTTGCTGAGTCATTGATTTATATTGTATCGAACAGGTGCGGCTAATGTGTGCAATGAGTGTGTAGGTGACAGGTTTATAGGAGAACGTGGGATTCAGGCCAGCTACACAATTTTGCACAAGCAGCCCACGGCCGAGTCCTAGCCATGTTCATTGTGTGAAACCTTAGTGTTGGAGATTATTATTTTGGGCACCATGAGTGACCCCAATTTTTGTAATGTATTGTGCCTTGAATTATTAATTTTTTTAGGGTAATTAGTTATGTTGTAAACTTGTTTTGGGAGTTAATAATCCCACCTTTATAAAAAAATTGATTTTGTTTAATGAGTCACTTAATTACAAGGGTTTAGGGTCACATGTGAAACCCTTGGGTAGTCCCCACACCCTCTACCCTTGTTGCCAAAAATGCAAAACCCGTAATTGGGTTATTTTGGGCATTTTTGGGACCCTTTTTAGCTTGGGAGTTCCCTAACATTAAAATGAGCCTTGGACCCTACCTAATGGGTAGGGGCTTATTTCAAGGCTATAGGAGTTTTCCTCCCTTTTTGCCTCTTGTTTGGTCACATCCATGTAAGGGGTGTGGATTGGAGTGCTTGTTAAAAGTTTCACTAATTTTGTCTTGTTAACATTTAGGGAATTTTGGGAGAAGAGGGAAAAAGACATTTTTACCCTTTCTCTCTTTTGTTTTGGCATCTTTGACCTTGGAGGAAGAGAGGGGTGACACATGTCACCCCCTCATTTGTGAGGATTCTTGCTTGCTCCTCTTCAAATTCCCATTCATGGGAAAAGAGAGGGACTTTTTTTTGGAACTTCTTGCTTGGATGCTTGGGTGATTTGGAGCTAGTGATTTTCTTGAGTCAAGAGTGGAGAAATTTGAAGTTGGAAAGCTTTTTGGAGAGCTTTCTTTGAGGTAGGCTCTTATGTATTATTGGTTTTTTTGTTTCCCTTTTAGTTGTTAGATTGGTTGTTTGAAATTGTTATTGTTGCATGTGGATTTTGGTTTTGTGTTGCTTGTTTTACTCCCTCCATCATATGACATGATGGAGTTTTGGAGTTGTGGGGGAAGAGAGAGGGATTTTCCTCTCAATCCTCAAGGCTTGATGGACAAGCCTTGTAGGGTCTTATAGTTTTTCCCCTCAAATGGTTGAGGTGGGGAAGTTGATTCATTTGGCTTGAATCTCCTTCCCCATTCTTGGTAAGGAAACCCCTTTGGGGTTTGAAAATCCTTCCAAGAAGGACTTGGGGAAAGGGTGGAGGAATAAGGAGGGATTGTATGTAAATGGAGAAATAAGGAGGGTATGGAGTATTTGGTTTTATGCAACTATTATTGGATTATAATTATTGGAGAACATCTTTCCTCTGTTCCCCATGTTGTTTTAGAGTTAGAACTTGGGTTCTTCTCTTCTTCCTTGTAAATTTTGGAGTCTTGTCTTGTTTTTGTCCTATTTTTGTGTGTATGTATCATTGTTAGTTCACCCTTCTTCTTGTGAAAGATTATGGATGGTTGTCCTCTTTCCCATGGGCTTGGGGGAGGCTAGCATGCATCCCAACCTTGGGAGAGGCATGTAATGATGCCTATGGTTGGGTGGAAAACAAGCTCTTTCTCCTTGATGGTTTTCTTGAAGGCATGAAGGTTGGAGCTCAAGTTGACAGTTGGTGTTTGTTGGAGTCCTGTTTGACTTCTTCTCTCTCTTTGGGGACATTACTTCTTGTCTCTTGCAAGGAATGGTTTAGTAGAATATTCATTGTTGTAAAACCTCTCCTTTGTATTGAAAATTTCTTTAAACAAGTGTAAGCCACTCTTGAGCAACCTCTCTTCTCAAGCTTGTAAGAAGTTTTGTAATGAACTTGAGTAGTTATGTATTGGGTATGTTTTGTATATGAAAACTTCAAAACTTGAAAATGAAATATTGTTTTGTTGTTTTCCTTGATAAAAAAGAGATTTGTAATCTCCTTTTGAAAGAAAATGTACAGGTTGGAATATGAATTTATTGTGAACTTATTTATACCCTTCATGTTGAATATCTATCTTGTTTAAAAATCTGAAATGTTTAGTTACTTTTTGCATTTGGAAAAGCAATATTAACATCTTGTTGAAATCTCATTTGTATATATAAAAAACAAAAAAGTATCTTTTCTTGTTGCTTCCTTTTGTGACAACGTAAAATGGAAAGTGAATAGATGCAACTTTCTAAGTGTTTTGTTTTTGCATCAAAGGATAAAATCAAAACCGGTTATTTATTTCAAGTGAAATCCTTATGTTTTGCCATTGTGTATAAATTGCTCTTATTCAGTTTTCAAGATAAGTTATAACCTTAGCTCAGATTTTGTTGTCAAAAAAGTTTTAGTTTATAGATTTCCTTTTATAATAGGATATTTCCTTTTGAAAAAAAAAAAAAAGAAATTGTGTTGTTGTGTTGTGTGTGTGTGTGTGTGTGTGTGTGTGTGTGTGTGTGTGTGTGTGTGTGTGTGTGTGTGTGTGATAATATTATTAAAATTAAATGTATATATACAAATATAAATAATAGTATCTATATATATAAGATTTTACATTATACCCACACACACACACACACACACACACACACACAAACACAACCAAAAAAAAATATAAACCAAAAAAAAACGTTTTGTTTTAAATATGAATTTATTTAAACAAAAAAAAAAGTGTGTTGGGGGGGGGGGTTTCAGCCCCCACCCCTACGTATATAAAAAAATAATAATAGTTGGTGGGGGTTCGCCCCCACCCCTGCACTATCCCGAGGGGCGCCCCCCCACACAAACCCCTGCACCCCTCGCCGTCCCTCTTGCGCCCTCTACCGCCACAACCCTCCACCCTCATTGCCCCCACCCCTTCCCACCGCCTCCACCATGCAGCACCTCCTCCACACATCGCCACACCCCCCCATCCTCCTCCACATGGCCTTCACTCAGTCCTCCCTCCACAACTTCGACCTACACCTTCAATCTAAACAAAAAAATTAATAATATATATATATATATATATATATATATATATATATATTTCATATCAAAAAAAAACGGTGAGGGTTACACAAAGACAAAAAAGAGAACCCCTCTTGTTATGTGGTTTTCACAATAAAGAAAATCCTCATAGCACTCCAACAACTCCGTAACAAAGAAAACAAATCCAAAATTAAAGGAAAGAGGTGGAAAATAGAAGACATAAGGAAGTTAGGGCACAAATTTAGATCTAGGGCTGAGGATTGTTTAATCCTAGTGGCCCAAATAAAACCCTATTCACTTTAAGTCATGGAATTTGGTGGGAATGTTTCTTTTAAAATTAAAAAGAAAATATGGATCAATATATGTATTGGGGAATGTTTTTACCTAAGAAGCGAATAATCCTATTCCCATGTGGTGAAATTATTTAAGTAAATACATGTGTATAAAAAAATTAAATGTGCATAATTTAATCAAAGCTAAGATAAAATTAAATTGAATTAATGTCTTAAACAACCATGAGGGTTTTTTTAAATTAATAAGAATTAAGGGTTTATGGATTAAAATGTTAGTTTGCTACTTCAAAAAAATTTACCAACTTTTTAGCCCGTTTCCCGGTGTCTCGAGGCGTGGCACGACATTTGGTATTAGAGCAAAGGTTCACACACATGGACACTCTAGGTATTTAATTAAGATAGTTGATGGTAATGTTAATAACATTAAATTTAATAAACGGATAAAAATAATTAGTTAAAAATTATTTGCAACCATTAAATTTTAATTAATAACTTCTTCACTCACCTCGTGCACAGGATGGCACCCAAGAGGGGATGATCAACTAGAGGTTTGGGGCATAGTGTACCTATGTGGGAGTAGCCAGCACCTGAATTTGGGCCTCAGATATTAGAGGCCCTACACCAGCTGATAGGCATTGTGGAGTAGCGTCTACCACCACCGCAGGAGGCGAGAGAGGAGATACCTTTGGGAGATGAGGAGCCGATAGGCGAGGACGTGCATTCAGAGCCGCTAGAGCATGATACACCGAGGTGGGAGAGGTCATGTAGCCCTTCCATTCATCACGAGAGGGTAGCCTCATTCCATCGTAGCCGCTCACACAGTCTCGAGGGACCATTCGAGGATAGGCGACCCCCTTCACCTGTTGGACTACATCGCCAGGATCGAGATACAGGTAGTGTGATCAGGGACCTTCTTCGCTTGTAGCCGCCCACTTACACCGGCTCTACAGATGGCTTTGGGGCTGAGTCATGGCTCCTTAGCTTGGATAGTTTCTTTGGCTTGCACTCTTACGAGAGCAACGTCAAGGTAAGGTTCACTATACACCTCCTTTGAGATGCAACAGGGCGTTTGGTGGAGGAATGAGGAGCGGAAGCTCCATCTGACTTGAGAGACAGTGACTTGGGAGATGTTCGAGGAGCATTTTAGGGCTTGTTATATGTCAGAGCATTTTGTGCAGAAGAGGATTGATGAGTTTCATGACTTACGACAAGGATCTGACACAATAGCACAAAGATGAGAGCAGTTCTTGGATCTTTTGCAGTATGTAGACTACCTGCAAGATGAGAAATTATAGGTTAACAGGTTTGTTTGAGGCCTTAATGCAGATATAGTAAGAGCAGTTAGGATGTTATCTCCTCCCACACTTGAGAATGCCATTGAGAAGGCCTACTCAGCTGAGGAGAACAGGACCAAGGCACAGTAGCACTGAGATAGAAACAAGAGAAAATTTCAAGAGAGGATACAGGACTTTCAGAGTCAGAGGTCATGGGATACTGCACCACCCCTAGAGGAGGATTTTGGCCTCCGCCATCAGCCATGAGGGCTCCACCGCACCTTGCGGTGGCGAGACACGGCAGCAGTAGGGGCCATCCGCAGCAGGGGCTAAACAGACACGGGGTTTTAGAGAGGTGTCTCTAGAGGTGGTTTTGGTGGACCTAGGGATAGGAGGAAGGGTACTCGGCAGAGCCGCCCCGCACGCACGTAGTAGTCTACTAGGGTTGGACCGGCAGGATCAGTACACCAAAGTACAGGAGGGACCCCATCTCAGAGGGGTATATGAGGTTTTATTTGTGGATCTCCTGATCACTATGTGCGCATGTGCCCACACAAACCCAATACCATGGATGCACAGAGAGCTGTTAGATCCAAGTAGACAGGTGGGTGATGTAGGACGTGCTCATCATGTATATGTAGTAGTTGACAACCGCCAGGCCGAGCACTAGGCCACAGTCATTGAGACGACAGTACTACTATCGGGGTATTTATGTCTTATTAATTTTTGATTCAGGTGCTTTAGATTCCTTTATATCACCTTCTATAGTGGACCAGTGTGGGCTAGTGGTGGCTAGGCAACTAGATAGTTGGTAGGTTGAGTTGGCCTCTGGGGCCAAACTCACCATGGACTTGTATGTGGAGTGTTGTGTATTTTATTTAGGAGCCTTCTCCACTACACTTGACCTCCGAGTTATCCCTCTAGGTTCCTATCAGGTAGTTTTGGGTATGGATTGGCTCGAGGCTCATCGAGCTAAGGTGGATTATAGAAATAAGGTCATTTAGTGTCAGGATGATCTTGGGAGTGCAGGTTTGATATCAGGGATGCAGAGGCCTATCTCCTTGTGCATGATATCGTCTAAGCAGCTCAAGCGAGCATGCATAAGGGTTATCAGTTATTTGCTATCACCATCAGTGATTGATCAAAGAGCACTTCAGAGCACCTACCCTTAGATGACCAAGTATTTTGAGGGAGTATGTAGATGTGTTTCCAAGCGAGCTTCCAGGATACCACCCCGTAGAGAGGTAGATTTCACCATTGATTTAGTACCTGGATCTGCACCAGTTTCTAGGGCACCTTATCGGATGATGACTCCAAAGCTTCATGAGCTCAAGATTCAGTTAGAGGAGTTGTTAGATAAGGGTCTCATTCACCCTAGTGTATCTCCTTGGGGAGCGTCAGTCATATTTGTGAAGAAGAAGGACGGTTCTCTCAGACTTTGTGTAGACTTTAGACAGCTCAATAAGGTCACAATAAAGAACCGTTATCCACTCCCTAGGATTGATGACTTGTTTGATCAAATGTGGGGAGTGAGAGTGTTCTCCAAAATCGATCTCAAGTCAAGATACCATCAGTTGCGCATTTCAGATGTAGACATCCATAAGACAGCGTTTCGCACACGTTACGGGCATTATGAGTTCACAGTGGTTCCATTTGGTTTGACTAATGCCCCAGCTATCTTCATGAGCCTCATGAATGGAGTATTCAAGACATTTCTGGATCGCTTTGTTTTAGTGTTCCTTGATGACATATTGATTTATTCTCGTTCCGAGGAGGAACATGAGGAGCATTTGAGGTAGGTACTTCAGGTTTTGAGAGAGCAGAAGTTGTATGGGAACTTGGAAAAATGTAGCTTCTTTCAAACAAAGATTCAGTACTTGGGTCATATCATATCAGGTGAGGGTATCTCCATAGATCCCTCTAAGATACAAGCTATCTTGGACTAGCCAACACCCACCTCAATTACTGAGGTGAGGAGTTTCATGGGTTTAGCAGGGTATTACCGCAGGTTTGTGCTGAAATTTTCTAGGATTGCTCACCCTATCACTTCTCTTCAGAGGAAAGGGAAGAAGTTTTATTGGTCAAAGAAGTGTGAGTAGGCCTTTCAGTTGCTTAAGGAAAGGTTAACCACGACGCCCATCTTAGCAGTTCTAGACCCGATAGAGAATTTTTTTGTTTGTACTAATGCATCACTAGAGGGTTTGGGAGAAATTCTTATGCAGGAGCGTCGGGTTATTGCATTTGAGTCTCGTAAACTCAAGGACTACGATCTTAATTATCCTACTCATGACTTGGAGCTTGCAGCAGTTGTTCATGCTCTAGTGCGATGGTGACATTTCCTTTTTGGTAGACCTTTCATTTTAAGGACAAATCATCGTAGTTTATAGTATATCTTCTCACAACCGAACCACAATGCTCATCAAAGGCATTGGATGGAGTTCCTATGTGAGTATGACATGGAGGTGCAGTATATCAAAGGAAAGGAAAATGTTGTTGCAGATGCACTTAGTAGATGATGACATGTGCTTGCTTCTTTGACACTTCAGTCAAATTTGAGAGGCAGGATTCTTGAGCACCTTCCAGAGGACAAGTTTTATGAGGGATCTAGATAGATGTTGGAGTCACAGGGTTCATTAGAGGGAATATTTTCTGGGTGTGTTTTAGAGATAGATGGTTTTCTTGGTTCCATAGGTGTATCTATGTGCCTAAGTCAGGTGATCTGTGTAACTTCATCCTCACAGAGGCTCATCGAGCCCCATATGCAACACATCTAGGAGTGAAGAAAATGCACACCGATTTGAGGGAGTTATATTATTGGCTAGGTCTTCGACGAGACATAACAGATTTTGTTGCACATTTCCTTGAGTACAAGAGGGTCAAGGTAGAGCATTCTCATCCCGCAGGACTTTTACATCCTCATGATATTCCCAAGTGGAAATGGGATGTGATTTCCATGGATTTCATAGTCGGACTTCCTATGTCTTCTTATCATCATGATGCCATTATGGTTACTGTGGATAAGTTGACCAAGGTTGCACACTTCTTGCCAACCAAGGTCACCTATAATGCACAAGCCATTGCCAAAGTATTTATGGAGGACATTGTTAGGTTGCATGGGATTTTGAAGACCATCATCAATGACAAGGATACCATCTACACTTTAGTTTTCTGGACTTCTTTTCAGACCATTCTGGTACTTAGATTAATTTCAGTACAGCTTATCATCTAGAGACAGATGGACAAACAGAGAGGGTTAATCAGGTGTTAGAGGACATGTTGAGGATGTATGTGATGGACCAGCAGAATAAATGGGAAGATTATTTGCATTTAGTTGATTTTTCCTACAACAACAACTATCATAGTTCCATTGGTATGGCTCCTTACCAGGCTTTGTATGGATGACCTTACAAGACACCTTTGAGTTGGGATAGACTAGATGATAGGATTATTCTAGGACCAGTCTACCTTCAGGATTTAGAGCAGCAGGTTGTTCTGATTAGACAACATCTTGAGTAGGCGAGCACGCCGGAAGGCATATGCATACACTAAGAGGACTGATCGTCACTCTTCAAGCGTTATGGAAAGGGTTCTAAGCCATCACCTCATTTTGTGGGGCCTTTTGATATTTTAGAGGTCATCACCCAATTTCCTATCACCTAGCTTTGCCACCATGTCTTGCACGGGCCCACGATGTGTTTCATGTTTCGTACTATATAGATATGTACCAGATGTTTCTCGTGTTTTGGATTGGTCGAATTACGGGTAGAGGATGGAGGACAGTGGAGACTGGAGCCCATACGCATATTGGAGGACCGGAGGTTGGCCCTTCGGGGTCGAGACTTGGACCAGTTAGAGTACAATGGGACCAATACGATGAGATAGCAGCTACCTGGGAGGATGCAACACCTTTGAGGGCTAGATATCCCTATCTCTTTCAGTGACTTCCAAGAGGAAGTCTAATTTTAGTAGAGGGGGATGTAGTGCCCACACTTTTTATAGCTCAGTAGCTTGTTGTTTCTTTGCTCATAGACATGTTTTGACAGATTTTTGTTATATCGTGGACATTATATTAGAGATTGGATCTTATTAGACATGTGTGGACATTCAGGCGTATAGCGCCAATTTAGCTTAATTTCTATGTTGTCGCATTTTCTTATGATGTCATGGATACTAATGGATATGATGTTGTTTTTGGAACATAATTATATTGATGGATACTTAGTTGTTGCATGTTGGGATTCTATGGTTATATGTCACTTTATCATCTTGTCTAACTTTGGAGAATTGAGTATAATTGTGCACGTTGTCACATTTTGATTTCAGTAGGATGTTAGGCTAGTTAGAACTCATTGATATCTTACTAATTTGTTGATTTATATTGTATCGAGACATAGTGCGTATAATGTGTGCAATGAGTGTGCAGGTGACAGGTTACAGGAGAACATGGGATTCAGGCCAACTACACAATTTTGCACAAGCAGCCCACAGGCTGAGTCCTAGCCATGTTCATTGTGTGAAACCTTAGTGTTGGAGATTATTATTTTGGGCACCATGAGTGACCCCAATTTTTTTGTAATGTATTGTGCCTTGAATTATTAATTTTGTTTAGGGTAATTAGTGATGTTGTAAACTTGTTTTGGGAGTTAATAATCCCACTTTTATTAAAATTTTGATTTTGTTTAATGAGTCACTTAATCACAAGGGTTTAGGGTCACATGTGAAACCCTTGGGTGGTCCCTACACCCTCTACCCTTGTGCCAAAAATGAAAAACCAAAAATTGGGTTATTTTGGGAATTTTTGGGGACCCCTTTTTAGCTTGGTAGTTCCCCTAACATTAAACTGAGCCCTTGGACCCTACCTAATGGGTAGGGGGGCTTATTTCCAAGGCTAGAGGGAGTTTTTCGTCCCTTTTTGCCTCTTATTTGGTCACATCCATGTAAAGGGTTTGGATTGGAGTGCTTGTTAAAAGTTTCACTAATTTTGTCTTGTTAACATTTAGGGAATTTTGGGAGAAGAGGGCAAAAAGACATTTTTACCCTTTCCCTCTTTTTTTGGCATCTTTGACCTTGGAGGAAGAGAGGGGTGACACATATCACACCCTCATTTGTGAGGATTCTTGCTTGCTCCTCTTCAAATTCCCATTCATGGGAAAGGAGAGGGACATTTTTTTTGGAACTTCTTGCTTGAATGCTTGGGTGATTTGGAGCTAGTGATTTGCTTGAGTCAAGAGTGGAGAAATTTGAAGTTGGAAAGATTTTTGGAGAGATTTCTTTGAGGTAGGCTCTTATGTCTTATTGGTTGTGTTGTTTTCCTTTTAGTTGTTAGATTGGCTGCTTGAAATTGTTATTGTTGCATGTGGATTTTGGTTGTGTGTTGCTTGTTTTACTCCCTCCATCATATGGCATGATGGAGTTTTGGAGTTGTGGGGGAAGAGAGAGGAATTTTCCTCTCAATCCTCAAGGCTTGATGGACAAGCCTTGTAGGGTCTTATAGTTTTTCCCTCAAATGGTTGAGGTGGGGAAGTTGATTCATTTGGCTTGAATCTCCTTCCCCATTCTTAGTAAGGAAAATCCTTTGGAGTTTGAAAATCCTTCCAAGAAGGACTTCAGGAAAGGGTGGAGGAATAAGGAGGGATTGTATGTCTTTGTCCTTGTAAATTTTGGAGTCTTGTCGTGTTTTTGTCATATTTTTGTGTGTATGTATCATTGTTAGTTCACCCTTATTCTTGTGCAAGATTATGGATGGTTGTCCTATTTCCCATTGGCTTAGGGGAGGCTAGCATGCATCCCAACCTTGGGAGAGGCATGTAATGATGCCTATGGTTGGGTGGAAAACGAGGTCTTTCTCCTTGATGGTTTTCTTGAAGGCATAAAGGTTGGAGCTCAAGTTGACAGTTGGTGTTTGTTGGAGTCCTATTTTGCTTCTTCTCTGTCTTTGGGGACATTACTTCTTGTCTCTTGCAAGGAATGGTTTAGTAGAATCTTCATTGTTGTAAAACCTCTCCTTTGTATTGAAAATTTCTTTAAACAAGTGTAAGCCACTCTTGAGCAACCTCTCTTCTCAAGCTTGTAAGAAGTCTTGTAATGAACTTGAGTAG
Source organism: Taxus wallichiana var. yunnanensis (assembly GCA_018340775.1). Classification (NCBI taxonomy): domain Eukaryota; kingdom Viridiplantae; phylum Streptophyta; class Pinopsida; order Cupressales; family Taxaceae; genus Taxus; species Taxus wallichiana. The sequence continues at coordinate 985,954,279 of CM031234.1, read as the reverse complement.
TATGTATTGGGTATGTTTTGTATATGAAAACTTCAAGAAACTTGAAAATGAAATATTGTTTTGTTGTTTTCCTTGATAAAAAAAAAAAGATTTGTAATCTCCTTTGAAAGAAAATGTACATGGTTGAAATATGAATATATTGTGAACTTATTTATACCCTTCATGTTGAATATCTATCTTGTTTAAAAATCTGAAATGTTTAGTTACTTTTTGCATTTGGAAAAGCAATATTAACATCTTGTTGAAATCTCATTTGTATATATATATATATATATATATATATTATATATATATATCTTCTTGTTGCTTCCTTTTGTGACAACATAAAATGGAAAGTGAATAGATGCAACTTTCTAAGTGTTTTGTTTTTGCATCAAAGGATAAAATCAAAATCAGTTATTTATTTCAAGTGAAATCCTTATGTTTTGCCATTGTGTGTAAATTGCTCTTATTCAGTTTTCAAGAATAAGTTATAACCTTAGGTCAGATTTTGTTGTCAAAATAAGTTTTAAATTACAGATTTCTTTTTATAATAGGATATTTTCTTTTGAAAAAATAAATAAATTGTGTTATATATATATATATATATATATATATATATATTATTAAAATTAAATGTATATATACAAATATAAATAATAGTATATATATATATATATATATAAACAAAAAAAAAAATAAAAACAAAAATAAATAAATAAACAAAAAAAATGTTTTGTTTTAAATATGAATTTATTTAAACAAAAAAAAAAAAATGTGTTGGGGGGGGTTCGGCCCCCAGGTATATTAAAAAAAAAAGTTGGTGGGGGTTCGGCCCCACCCACCTCGCTTATCTGGGCGGGTGCCCCCGCCCCACAAACCTCGCACCTCCTCATCGTCCCTCTTGCGGCCCTACCACACCCTTTACCACCACGACCCTCTACCCTCACCGCCCCACCCCTTCCCACCGCCTCCACCATGCAGCACCTCCTCCACACGTCACCGCACCCCCATCCTCCTCCACGCGGCCTTCACTCAATCCTCCCTCCACAACTCGACCTACATCTTCAATCTAAACAAAAATTAATTATATATATTTCATATCAAAAAAAAATTACAGTGAGGGTTACAAAAAAAAAAAAAAAGAAATACCTCTTGTTATGTGGTTTTCACAATAAAAGAAAATCCTCATAGCACTCCAACAACCTGTAACAAGAAAACAAATCCAAAATGAAAGGAAAGAGATGGAAAAGAGAAGAGATAAGGAAGTTAGGGCACAAATTTAGATCTAGGGTTGAGGATTGTTTAATCCTAGGGCTCAAATAAAACCCTATTCACTTTAAGTCATGGGCTTTGGTGGGAATGTTTCTTTTTAAAATAAAAAAAAAAAAGAAAATATGGATCAATATATGTATTGGGGAATGTTTTTACCTAAGAACTGAATAATCCTATTCCCATGTGGTGAAATTATTTAAGTAAATACATGTGTATAAAAAAATGTGTGTAATTTAATCAAATCTAAGATAAAATTAAATTGAATTAATGTCTTAAACAACCATGAGGGTTTTTTTAAAAATTAATAATAATGAAGGGTTAATGGAAAGAGCTAAATAAAACGTTAGTTCACTACTTCAAAAAAAATTACCAACTTTTTAGCCTATTTCTTGGTGTCTCGAGGCATGGCACGACACATTCTAACTTGGTGATAACTCGACTTGAGATCCAACTTCATGAAGAATTTGGCATGTTGAAGCTAATCCAAAAGATCATCTATGTGGGAAAGTGGATATCTATTCTTTGTGGTGATCTTGTTCAAAGCACAGATAGTTGATGCACATTATCCAAGAACCATCCTTCTTTGGCACCATCACAATAGGAAAACCGCATAGTGGGGTGCTTGGACATATCTCCCTTGGTCTAGTAGTTCCTAGAGTTGTTTCTTTACTTCAATACTCTCAAGAAAGGATTTCCTATACAACCCGATGTTCGGTAGAGGGGACTCGGAAATAGTTGAATCTCATCCTCTAATTTCATTTTTGTGGTAACCCACTAGGAGCCTGAAATAATTCCTAAAAATACTGAATAATACTATCCAAATCATGCTTTCCCTAGTTAGAAATCTCTGAAACTTCTACCCCATCTTGTTTATCCTTTAACAAAAGTAAACAAAATTGATTATGATTTGCTTGAATAATTCATTTTTCTTGGTTAGCACTCACCATAGTAACCCGTGTCTTATGCTGGTGTGCTCGAATGTTGTAGTTGATCCCATTCTTGACCCATCTGTACTAGTTTTCCCTTCTCATAAATATAACATCCCTAATATACAAGTAAGAACTCCCGAATGCAACATCAAAAGCATCAAGTGGAATAATGTTAGCTTCCAAAACATCTATATACTTGGAATTTATCCCAAACTTAACCTTACATCTTCTTGTTACCTGAATTTCAACACCCTTCTTCACCCAACCTAAAGGATAAGGGTGTGGATGCTCGTAAGTCTCAAGACCAAGATTCTTTACAACTGCTTTAGAAATCAAGTTAGACCGAGAATCGGTATCAACCAAATAATTTACCTTAGTTCTCTTGATCTAGATTTTGATTTGGAATAGTCTACTCATCTCTTCTTCCCGGCTGTCCATGTTGGTGGTTGTGCATCCAAGCCTTTCATCTACATCAAAGTCATCTTCAATTTCCACCTCCCATTCTATTTTTTACAGTTGTCATGGACTTCTTTTTGTCCTTGGTTTGGTTCTTCAAATGTAACTCGGGATGAAAATTCTAACATGTAGTCTCAATATGACCATTGATATCACAATTCTTGCAATAATTCTTGGGATCCTTACAAGTATTTAAAGTAGTGACAGATTTTTTACCTTTCCTTTCCACTTACCCTTGTTACTTGTTTGCCCATACTCTTTTTTTTGCTGATTTGTCTCTGAGTTTCTCTTGGATCTTCTTCTCCTTGCTTCTTTTCATCATCTATGTAGTATGCCTACACACACACCTCGTTGAGATCTTTGGGTTTTGTGGAGATGAATTTTCTTCGAAGGTGAGTGTGAATTCATCCCAAGTACTTAGTTAGAATATCCTCATCCTCCAAGTCCATGTTTAGAAACATGGGCTGCCTCTGAAACTCCATAGTATAGTCCTACACACTTTGACCAATGCCTTGTCTAAAATACTACCATTTAATCATTTGGTCATTCTTGTGGATAATAGGATAGAAGTTAGCTCTAAGTAATTCTTTAAATTCTTGCCAAGATTTCACAATAGGACGCTTCTTCTTTTCACAAGTAGTTAGATGGTTTTTCCACCAAACCGAGCATGTCCCTTCATTTTGAGATGTGCAAACGTGATCCTCTATGCCTCCATGACATTATGGATGCTAAAGTAGACTTCTAACTATTTTAACCATTTATCAAGCAACTCAAGATCTACTTGTCCTTCAAGGCTTTTAATGTCAACTTTCGTCTCAACTTTAAAAGGAGTGTGGTCAGATTTTACCTGTTCTCTTGCATTGAAGTCTCTTCCTCATGCTCTTCCCCATTCTCTTCCTCATGGTGGCTCTTCCCTATGCCAAACTTTTCAGCTAAGCCTCAACCACCGATTCCATGGAGTATTTCTTGACAGTTGTCTTCTACAAATCTGCAAGTTCTTCTTGCCTCCTATACAACATATCCATCATGGTCTCCATCATCTTGATTCTACGGACCAAGTTCTCTTCCTCCATTTGTCCCCAAATTCTCTGTTTCCACCTCTTTGTATAAATTTCTGGATCACAAGGTAAATCTTTTTCACCTTTAGATCTCTTCATTGTCATACAAATCCAAGAATGAATACCACAATCCTGGATACTTGTTAGCTCTGATACCAAAATGATCTCTAAACTCTTCAACTTTGGAATTATCCACATAATCACAAATTAAACGTTGTTTTTCTTCTTTATATTATAAAATGACAAAGACAACTAGTGAATGAATTTTACTTGTTCTTAGAATCAACAATTGTAGGAAAGGAAAGAATATAAAATCACAAACACCAACAAGTTTTTATCCTGGAAACCTCTAGAGGAGGAAAAACCCCGTTGTCGGGAAGGGTAATTAATCCTTCCCACTTTTGTTGGCCAATTCAAACAATAAGTACATAAATTACAATAAGTATGAAAGAGAAGTAGATAATATCTCACACTTCCTCCCAATTACTTGCTTACTCTGTCTCAACACTCCTTTCTTCTACAAAACAAAATTCTAGCATTAAGAATTTTTTTCTCACTTGCTTTCATGCTTCAATCCCCTTATTCTCTTCTACAAACATGTATTTATAGCCTTTCTCATGTCCTCCTGTGCACTGGAGAATGGGAAAGGTCATGGAGGAGAAGATACATAGACAACCTTTCAAAATTTTTGGCTTTTCCTTTCATATTTTTGTTTTCTATTTGAAATAGCCATGATCGCTTCTCTACACAGAGTAGTGGTCTTGTTACTATAAAGACATAACCTCTGTGTATTATTTTTCCTTCTTCATGTTGACTAATTTGATGAAGTAGATTCATTTTGGATCCTTATGGATCATTATCCTCCCATGAAATACTACTTTATTCGTCAAGTGTTTCAAGGCCATGTGATTTATGAAGAACATAAATGGTGTCACCAATAATTAGTGTTCAAACTTTTGAAGCACATAAACCATTGATAATCCTTTTCTTTCCATGGTGACATAGTTTCTTTCTACACATGTTAATTTTCTAATAGGAAATTAAATGGGATGATCCAAAGTTCCTTCTCCTAGTTACACTAAGATTGATTCGACAATAGTTATGTCAACATGTACATGAAAGGGAATACTCGAGTATGGGAATTATAATATGGGATCTAGTGTCGATTTCTCCTTTAATTTTTCAAACACTTTTTATAGTTCTCAGTAGCCCACTCAAACACTTTTGTTTTATGCATTATTTTTCCAATGGTGTTCCAAAATTGGCATAATATTTTATAAATTTCTTATAATATGCACAATATCCTAGGATTGATAAAAATTGTCTCTATGTTCTCAAAGTGGCTCCAGATGAATTATTACTGTAGTTTTAGATAGATCCACTAACAAACGATCCTTGTATATTAAATGCGCCAAGAGGGTACCAAAATGTGTTGTAAAAACACATTTTTAGGTTTAATGAGATTTATAAATTTTTGCAGCACTCAAACATGAATCTCAAGTTATTGTAATGATATTTGAATAGCCCATACATCGTCCAATCATCTAAGTATACTTGAATAAATTTTAGGATAAAGTCTTAGAAAGTGGTCACAACTATGCGTGAAAAAATGTTGTCGTGTTCTTTAATCTAAATGACATCAATGTGTAGGAAAACGAACCCCACTTAGTCTAAAAATTGTTTTTCCCTATCTTCTTCCATGATTTCAACTTGGTGGGATCCAGAGAATCCATTGGTGAAGGTGTATATTTCCCTTCCCATAACCCCTTCTAAAATTTCTTTGGTGAAAGTTGTATGCAAATGGGTTGATTACACACATAGAGTTTAAGGCCATGTAGTCTATGCAAATTTGTATCCATCCATATTTCTTTAAGATGATGGTCATGGGTCTCACTCATTTTTATTCCTCCATTGATATTATTACTACTATGACTATCATGTTGTCTATTTCTTTCTTGAATTTTACGTGCAAATTAGGATTCATCTAGTATAGTCACTTTCTAACTAGTTTTACTCAATCAATTTTATTTGCATTGTTCCCAAAAATGGTATAACCCCTTAATTTCATGGTACCCTCTTGGGAATATACCATCATACTCACATAAGAGTTCAACAATATTTATGATCTTCCGGTCACTCCAATAGTCTCCGATTGTTTCCAATTTTTGTTCTTCCTCACTCCTTATATTGATTTGTATGGCTTTGAACACGTCATCTTGTGTTCAATTTCTAGGTTATTTCTTATCTATGACCTCTTTGGATCCATACAAGACATCTATATTTTGATGATGATTATTTTCCTCATCCTCTACTTATTACACAAGTTTTTACTTAAGTTTGTGCATTTAGTTTCTATTTTTCCATACTTCATCATCCTCCTTGCTTGAAATCACTATTTGTGGAGCTCTTTTCAATAAATTTACGAGTGCAAGTACTTTTTGCATATGTAGATTTAATACTCTTTCTTTCATGGTGGCATCATCCCCAAATATTTCCTTTTTGATATACTAAAGGGGGTATTTTAGTCGAGGGATTGAAGAAGCATAGGAGAAAGTATGTATAAACCCATCTTTCAATTTTTCCATGAACTTGTTTCTCTATGCAACTCACATCTGATGTACCACCCACATGCCCATATAAGCAATGTGTTATAGAACACATGTGTCCATAATGCTAGGTTAATTTTTGTTCCTCATTTGTCCAGTAGGTCCTCTTAATTTTAAATATGTGCTTTAGGTTTAGTGACTCCACCGTAGCTTGGAAATCTTCATACCGCATTATTTTTCTCACACTGATGATATAGCTTCTTATACTACTTCCCATGTTTTAAAAACCGGTCATGTGTCACCCACCATATTATTTTGGTTCCTTTTAATAAGTATATTAAACAATTAATGTGTTCCCTTTTGGGTTGCATATAGATTTTGAATTCTTTGATGAAATCATATACATCTTCACTTCCACTAAAATTTGGTGGATTCTAGGGGTTTTCCTTGCTTATCCTCATGATATTTTTCCAGTATACCTAGGTGCTTAAAAATTAGCAACTTCAATACACTTTTAATCATATCACAAATGTGACCTACATAACTCATACCATGTGCCCAATTGTCACATGGCATGCTAGTCAGATCTAACACCAATTGGTTATCAACCCACGTTATCTCACCTTCTAGTGTTGGTTCATAGTTTTCCAGCCTTATAGCTTGTATGTTCTAGAAGTTCTCTAAATATTCATATCTTTCTACATTCTCAACATATATTGTGATATATTTTGGATTCATTAGAAATATTATGCACTAGGTTCCATCCTCAAAACTTACATACCTTTTCTTGAATCATCAGTCAACATTATTTACATAGCACCAAAGCCTTCCTTGTAGCACTGGAAATTTTTTTGCTTCCACTAGAGGTATCACTTCAAAGTCTCCATGGAGCTTCACTCCCATTATGTTAATGATAACATTATTTAGTACCCCAATAGAACGATATGTTTTTTTCTTTCCATAAATAGGACATGTGGAGATGGATGCATCCATGGTGACCCTATTTTATTCTAAGCATCCATGGTAATAATATTGACTTTTGCACTTGTGTCTACCAATATGTCATTGATGTTCCATCCATCTATGCAAGCATCAACCAATATTTCCCTCTCAAATCCCTCCATTTTTGTTGATTTCACATTTTGCTTATGTGTCTACCCCAATTACTTTCCTACCGCCATATTTCATAATTTATCCCACAACCACTAGCTTAGGAATGAAAATATCCCCTCTATTCATAGTAATCTATAGACCTCCTAAAACCCATTCTAGCTAACCTTATCTTCCTCAAAAATTTTAAGTATTTCATTTGACAACCTTTCTTCTTCTCAAGGAATTCTATCTCTCATGGAAACTCTCGGTCCACATCTTTTTATTATCAAATATTTTACTTCTATTTCCTTCCATCTAGATAGGGCTTTCCAAGATATGTATTTATCTGCTTCATTTTTTTCAAAAGATATTTTTGTGCGCGAGTAACAACTCATGTTGTTATTTGTACTTTGGTTGAAGGTTTCATTGTTGGCATAGTTTTAGACTATCTCTTCCACCATATTCTATGTAATTTTGATCATTCTCATGTGTTTCTCACTTTTTCCCTTCATGAGTGCATATAGATCTAGAAAATATTATACCTTGCACTCTTTTCGATAATGTGCACATATCAGAACACTTTGAGCGATTATGTTGATTATGGTATGATGGTCCAGACTTATAATAAGTCTATAGGGATTCTTCCACCTCCATGTCCACCTTGTCCTTGCTAATTTCATCCTTTCCCATATCCTCCATGTCCTTCATTAGCGTTATCCACTATAGCTTGTCTAATCCCCAATGATCTAACTTCATGGATATGATCAATTATTTGACAATTTTTGCATCATGAATATACATATCACAAATTTTACATTAGGTAGCTATTTTTTCTTGCTTGGCATGATGTAATAGGGGTAGTTCTATACATTATGACCTACTTCACATATTTCATAGACTAAAATCATGGATTCTAGATTTATGTGTGGACATGTACTTTTGGTGTGTCCTTATACCTCATAATTAGTACACCATACTCCACTATGTGTCTCTCTAGCAATATTCACCATTAGTTTCTCCAACTCGGTTATCATAGATGTGATATTTGCTTCCATAAATAGACTAATGCCTATATCAACACTACCAATTGCTTCGTTGCATAACACTACTTCTAGGGATTTGTAAGGGTCTCATGAAGGTCTTATGTGAAAGGGAACACTTGAATGACATTATAAGTCTCGCTTTATAAATGTACCTTGTAAGAAATTTTAGAAATCGAGTGTATTGAAATACATACACAAATTCTATATTAATTCTTGCTTAGGGAAAATTTTAGTGGTGAATTTTTGTAAACTCGTGAATATTTATATTTTTGGAAATTACAAATAGTGAATTTTATGTAGTCACTTCTACCTAATACACTAAAATTTCAAAATTTGGTCGATGGAGTCCTTAGTATGGTTTAGTTTGCTAAGTATTTACACATATAAATGAACTTATGCATGTAATTTACCAACGTTTTGAATCAACCTATGCACATATTTACCAAAGTATACTACAGTCTACTATATATAGTACCTAGGTATCCATATAATACATATACAACCATCCAAATGTTTTTCAATCTTTTCACCAAGTCAAACATCAACCCATCCAACCTCTGTCGGTTTGACTACAAGGTTTTCCGCCAAACCCAAATCTGTCTAACTACAATTATAAGCTATCCAACTAAGTAATAATGTAATCCATCCAACTCGATCCATCTAACCACCAGAGTAACTACAAAATTTCCAACAACAAGCATCCAACTACAAGCATGTCTAACTACTAACCTGTCCAACTCCTAGCCATCTGATTGTAACAACAAGCCATCTAAATTAGTGCCTAACTGCTAGCCATCCTACCCCAATCCAACCAAAGGAGAGCTGACCAGCTGCAATCTCCCTCGATCATCTAACTTATTTGTCAAACCTTATACCCTTTTGTCCCTGTTTGGCAAAATATCCATGGATTCTGGAAAGTAGGGTAAGAAGGTTACAACTAGTTCAAAAAGGGTACCAAGAAATTGTTTGGCTATTTTGGAAACTCACAAAAATGAAGGTTATGTCTGATCTACTAAAATATCAATATGTACTATTTACAATTTACTAATTTACATAATTTTATTATTATATTTTTCATATTGTTTTTCAAACTCTTTGCACTTTTTTTATGTTTATTCAGTGGTATTAATAATATAAATAATTAATACTATTTTTATAACACTTTTATAAAATTATATGTAGACATTTCTCAAACACCTTCACAAACTAATCCATTTCTAGATGTCGATGATCCTTTATATGTTGATGAAAACATTCGTTCCCTTGATGACATCAAACTAGAAGAAGATTCATCAAATTCTCATTCAACACCAACAACAAAGGAAGATTCTACTCCAATGTTTTTTCAAAAAAGGAGATGAGGATCAAGATATTCTTACTTGAACCCGCATTCACAAGTTGAAGTTAAAGAACATAAAAAAATCTATCATAAGAAAGAGGACAAACTAGATAATGAAGGACTTTCAGGTTCGAATGGGTAGCCAAATATCCTTTTATTGAACCCATGGAGTTGAAAAATGGTAATGATGTTCCAACTCAATATCAATGTAAAATATGTAGTTAGAAATAAGAGAAATATCACACAATACAACTTAAACTAGACACCATTGAAAAACACTTTGGGAAAATCTATATTTCCCAAAATACCAAGAATGGGAGCATAATAAGATCTCATACATGGAAAAATGCAAAATATTTTTGCATCTAAAATACATAAAAGAATATGAAAAAGAAAAAAATTTTGAAAAATCTAAATGAAAAAGGTGGCACAATTGTAGAAAATTTGAGCAAAGCTATGGAGACTAAAATGTAAGCCAAAAGTATTCAATTTTCTATTGTATTCAATATATTGAAAAAGGGAAGACCCATTTTAGATTTCTCAAAAATAAAATTTTGTATCAAGTTATTGGCTTACAAAACGTTCCAAAATCACATTGGTTAGATACTAGTGGCTGAGGAAATTGCAAAATGTCTTGCTCTAGTAGAAAAGAGGATATGAAAGAGTCTATTTAAAATGTAAAGTTTATTTCCATTTCAATTGATGAGGTTACAATAGTGAACAATAATTCATGGGTTTGTATTCATGTATACACATTTGAAAATGAAGTAATAACTCCCCATCTCTTAGCAATTCATAAAATGAGTGAGAATTACAATTATGAAAACATTTACAAATTGGTGGTGTCAAGTCTAAAGGATATTGCAGAGTATGGATGATTTTTCCATTGCAATGAAGTTAGTTTGTGTTGGAACTTGATGGTGGTGCAACTATAATGGGGGAAGAAAATGGTCTCTACGTATGACTACAGAAAATTATTGCCCCCTATATGATTGCAATTCATTGCATGGCTCACAAAATGAATTTGGCCTACAAAATTGTGAGCACATTTGAAAATGTTGCCAAAGTGGAGGAGCTGATCCATGATTTGCATGCTTATTATTCTAGCAGTCCAAAGAGATTTTTAGAATTTTAGAAATTTACAATTAGACTGACAGATGGGAAAAATATTCTCAAATATGTAGATACCAGATGGATTTCAATGTATGAACCTGCCTATAGAATATTTGAAGAATATCCTTCATTAATAGGTTTTATGTATAAATACCACATGGATGTAGATAAAGCTAAAGATATGTTTTACCATCTAACAGACATTGAAACTTTACTCACACTATGTGGTATTTTTCCTATGTTGAAGGAGCTAAATTTTTGACAAAGCATGCACAAAAGCGTTACATCTACATAACAAACTTCATAAGACTAAGAAAATGTGTGTGCTTGAGTCTAGATAATTTATATTTATTAGATGGAAGTTTTTAGGGTCCTATTTTTGAAATATGGAATGCATTAATAGACCTTAAGAATCCCATTTAATTCTTTTAAAATTCAATATACATGATCATCTCTATATAACAACACATGGGAAAGAGATACCACTTCATACTTTTCAGAAAAGAGTAGATTTGGTTGGGTCAAAAATGGAAGAAGTAAGAGTGACACACAATTTATTTGAAACAATATTATCTGACACTCAAAATAAATTGAAAAATATTTCTCAATATTTATCTATAGAGATCCGTGAAAGATTCAAAAAGGATAAATTACTTGAAGTAATGGGAGTTGTCAATCCACAGTTTTGGAATACAACTTGGAGGCACACTTCAAACATCCATCAATAATTTATTTATCAAATACATGACTAGTCTAATGAACCATTTCTGTAAGTTTGAAGAGATAAACAAAGTTATCGTCAAAGGTATTTTACAAAAAAATTTACTTAGTTCTCAATCAATGGATTTTTCTACCACTATGCTAGAGAAATTTCAATTTCTTGAGAATAGCCAAATGAAAATGGTTCCATTAGAAGAATTTGGAAGAATATTTATTCAAGTAGTATTTTGAGAGGATTTGAGTGAGTATATTCAGCTATATGAACTTTTTCAAACAATGATTATGGGTTCTGTCAAAGATGAGAGGGTATTTAGTGCATTGTCCTTTGTAAAGTCAAAAGTCTGAAATAAATTGGATAGGAATTTAGAAATTTTTCTAGATTGTATGTATCTGATTACTCTGTGGAAACTTTTCCTTATGAGAGAGCACTTGCATTATGGAATTCACTCATAGAAAGAAGAGGAGTCAAACATTTTGACTGATTTGGGGATCTAAACACATCCACCGAACATGCTTTTGATTCAGTTGAATTCTAGGACACAAATGAACGTGTTTCTCCAGGACTATTTCAATTTCTAGAGTTCTAATTTATTGTATACATTGTTGACGCTATTGAAAATGATTTGATGTATTGATATATTTCATATTCATTAATGATAATCAACTAGTCTTAATAGACTATGTTTTTTACTTGTAACAAATTCATTTTTTATATTTTGTTTTATGATTGAAATAAATACTGATTTATTTGGATCCATCTATGTGATTATTGATTAATGTTTTACATCTACATGAAACATAAATATTTTTAAACAAACACAAACTAAGCATCTTAAACCATGCTTTACTATTTACATCTCCAAATAGTAACATAAAAACCATTCACAGTAAGTAGAAATCCAATTACAAGTTTGCATATTAAATTGTTGAAAACTTTCAATAAATGTGATACAACAAGTAAATATAATTCCAATTCAAAATTATTCTTGTATTCATTCTATCAAGAGGTGGATTACTTTATGAAGACATGCATCTTTTCATAAAGCATTGTTGGCCAATACAATTACAAAATGGTGGGTTGTCAATGGTTTTCAAAGCTTTCAGAAATTTTATCATATAAGAACACATTATGAGGGAATCCTCTTTTTTCCTATGATTCTGAATCATAGTTTTCCTTACGTATGCCACAAAAGAATAAATGAGAAAAAATTGGCTAGCCACTATCTTTTAATTCCTACGCCAATGTTGGAATTGTGACAACACACCTATCACATGGTGAAACTAACATTTTTTCAATTTTATGTTGCAGGGGAAGCTTGATCTTTTTCTTGCATAAGAGGTGGAGTTTTTCTCAGTCTTGTATAGTGCTCTCTGCTATAAATCTTGATTCCTACAAATCCTACACTATGGTATTGATATTTTTAGAATATTCTGCTCCTCCCTCATAACATCTCCTGATGACAAAAGTGATGGATCAACATTTTTCTTTCCTTCAGTAAGATTTATGGATCCATCTTATGCTCCTTGATTATCCTTTTCAATGTATTATTTTTTTATTTAATAATACAAGTTTTTCCTTCAACTATATAAATGCATTCAAGATTTTTCAGAATTCTTCAAATGTGCATCAAATACAATTGTTTCTTTCTTTAAATTTTCATATTTTTCCTGCAAAATAGAAAAAAAATGTATTAGTAGTCTATTAGATAAGTCTTAATAATTTATTGCAATGCTCATAATATCACGATTTTGCATGTAAAAGATAACCTACCACAACTTTCTCTTTTTCTACATTTGCAATTAAAACATTGCTTTTTTCCTTATCCCATTTATTATAGTATGCCTGGGCTTCTACATTAAGATTCTCCAACTTGTTTAACATTATGTCCAAAATATCATCATCATAATCATTATTATAAAAAATTATGCCTAACTGAGCTTTGTTTAGCAAAATGTCAAGCCTTGCTGGTTGGCTCTCTGTGGCAGTGAACAATGAATGCCTTTGAGCATGATTATGGTATCGGTATTTATTTCTTTGATCAATTTTTTTCCCTTCTCTCCCAAGTGCACACTGATTCCACATCAAACAACTTCCTAAATTGTGCCCCCATACTATATGATATCATATTTTCGAAGGTAAAATCCATCTTCTAATCATCTATGAGTTGAGTTTTACTTGGAGGAGGAGGAGATTCTATTATTTTCTATACATCTTGTTGCGCTTGTGGCTGAGGAGGTGGGGTATATTATATCATATTATACATGTCAAAATAGCTACCCTTCTCTGCTTTGCTAATATCAAAACCCAAATACTCATCGTCGAGCTCTTGATCTAGTTCAAAATATGGGTTTCAGTCATGTTGAAGACACCACCTAGTGAAAAACCAAGAAAATTCATGGTTACTAGATAAATTGTTACTTTAGAGTCTACAGAAACCTTATATTCTTGCCTACAATTTTTCTTGTTGTTTGTACAATACACATCAGTAGTACTGGAGGCCTTTTTGCAATCTGTTGTGAAGGTCTATTCACTGCAAGAAGAAAACTACAATGTATTAGAAAACTAATCAATAAAATATTTGCAAGTAAACAAAATATGCTAAATATTATTAATTATATAATACCTTGCATGCTTGGAGACGTGATGACTCAATCTTGACACTTGAGAATGAGTTTGATCTATACCATCAAACTCAGAACTTTCTGAAAAAAAAAATGTAGAAATATTAAAATATTGTATGGCTTACAAAACATATAGCTTGTTTATAGTTCCTCCTAGTAGCTTAATTAATTATTATAAATAATAAATACTAATGTTTATACCTGTAGAGAAGTGCGATGGCATAGAAGATAGGAGTGGTGGAGCTATCAACCCCTAGGTATTTTTTGACGAGGAAATCGTATTGGGGTTGATTTCACTGAATCCATATCAGAATCAAGAGACCTCATGAGGGGCTTTACCCCAAGAAATAACTTCCTTATGAGATATTGCAGCCATAATTCTTATTCTCTGTAAAAGATAAAATTACTATTAGTATTGCATTCAAAAATAATTAATCGATATAATGTGAAAATTAATTGTTACCTATTGTTCTTCAAGTGAGAGACCAATCATTTTTTCATTAATTGTAGTTGGAATTTTTCCATTCTGCAATTGGTGGAAAGCTTCTTGATAGAATGCAAGTAGATAATTGGTAGAAGAGAAAACAATCTTGGATTTATTAGATGTATTTGTACTGGAAAGGGAATTGTTGACATTTGTTTTAATTCGATTGGACAAATATGTGCACCAATCAAATTATTGCCCTGCAAGTGTATGCAATATATACTGAACTACCCAAAGAGGAATGTCTCAATCTGCCCTACAACACAATCCTGGCTTGAAATAGAGATATCACTACATGAAATAATTTCTTTGTAATGCCTTATATAACAAGGCCTCTTTTGGAACGATTAATAGGTGTTACAACAAGATAAAAGATATGTTAGATTCTTGACAGTCAAGTAATATTAGGAAAACAAACAATTGAAAATAATATTGAACTTACCATCAACCTGCACATTGTAATGAGACTCCAATTTTTTTGTCTTCATCAGTAAGCACCACCTTTGTAGTCATGGATAGTTGGTTTTGGAAAGGTAAACCCAATTAATCGATGGACATGTACGGACTCGATGGTAAAATATATTGTATGATATTTCAAGGGAATGGAAAATGTGCATCTTTCTAGCTATAAAAATTCAATAGATAATCGAGGATGGAAGTATCTATTTTGAATTGGGGCATGTGGACAATCCCCATGAATTGTGTTTTTTCCATCCATTTCTTCAGTGTGTCTTTCAGTTTTATGAGCACTGTGTGATCGAGAGGACACATGATATTTTTGTATTGGAATTTGGAGGGAGTGATAGGAGTAACAATGGTGCTAGCCATTGTTGAAAGGTTTGGAAATTGTTTCTATACCACAGGCAATTGTAGGAGAGAGAGGGGAAACAAAAAGATTGTAGCTATTAGAGTCTAGGCATACGTTGGTCTAGGAGAAAATTGGAGAGCTCAGAGAAGCTGTGGATTTGTGGTGGAAAAAGTGAAGAAATGAACCTCGTATGGGTATATATAGGTCTTGAGATCATGACACTAGACACATGGTGATAAAATAAAGGTGGTGAAGTTCGAGGCATGTGCACTGGGGACTCATGTCAAATCCTTCCCATCCAAGTGTCAGCAGGTGACTGATCCCACTAGTCATCCAACAGGAAAAATCAAGATAGATGTCTAACATGATCTTTCCAATAAGATCGAGACACAAGACACTCATCTAACTTATTGAGTAGAACCATCTAACCACACCGAGACAGGTCATCTAACTAGGTTATGTGACCAAGGGGCTCCATCCAACAAGCATATATGATGGATGTCCAAGAAAACAACAACCATCCAACAAGTAAACGATGACCATCTAACAAGAAAATGATGACTGTCCAACAAAGAAAAGCGATGACCATCCATCCTTTATGGGATAGACCTCCAATATAGGTTAGACAATGGTCTTCAAGATTGGCCATCCACTCTAACGGGTTACATCTAATATACATGTGATGACCCTCTAACCATAATAGAGTTCCATCTAATTTGAGTTGGACGATCGATAACTAACACTACATTGTCTAATAGGAATCATGTGTAGCCACACTAAGACGTCCTTCCAACACCTGTCTAACTATATGAAACCATTTTAACAAAATCCTTGCAAATTCTCCTTTTCCACGAATCAATTTTTCGAGATTTGTCATCATTTCAAAATTCTATTTCAGATATTTTCCACCCATTCTATAATAATTTTTTAGAGGGGGAGTCTTAAAATGAACCCTATTCTTGCTTAATTTTTTTGAGGGCTGAGATAATTTGTTGTTTAAAAACTAGTATATCAAATCTTTTAAGAAGGTTGATTTCAACCGGTTATAGTCTGCCACAACTTGCGAATGGATTATGATTTGTATACCAATTATGATCGTAATCGGGAAAGGTTGTTACGATCTAACTTTCCTTCCACTCTAACGAAGTTATGCCCTTTACACACCGGATGAGTTCACACTTGTGAATAATGTATGCACCATTTTTGACACCATGGTATTCGAGTAAATGTAAAGACATCTTATAAAATATATTAGGTGCTACTATCTATTGCATAGTGTTTACAACTCTACCTTGAACCAAAGCATTGGTTGTTGGTGCGACATTTCCACTTCCACTTTGTCACTTTTATTTGATGGATTATTCCCAACGACCTACTCTATTGATGTGTTTCCTCGCACTCCCATTGGTGTTGATGTTTTTTTATTGAAACTCATCATGCCAAATATTTAGGCATTCAAAAGATTCATAATGAATTGTATTATTTTCAACATTGGTTGCGGTGATTAGATTACATATAAGAAACTACTAATCAAAGCCTCTTTCTCTTTATATTTTTTAATTCTTCATCACTATTGATTTACTGTTAGTACTTGTTCTCTTGTGTTAGTTAGACCAGTTGAATGAGAAGATGTGATAGGTTGGATCAGGATACCATCAATATTGTATTGTCTTTCTTCATCCTCTAGATCTCTTGTTATCTCCTGAAACACTATTACTTCTCCCTGGAGCTCTTTGTCCTTGTTTCCTTCTCCCTGCTTTGACCAATGTTGTTCTACTAGCTCCCTTTTTTCTAATTCCTTTTTCCTCTATTCTTCAAATCACATCCTCCTCAAGGTACACTCATCCAAGGAATCCATGGATTAGTCTTGATTTTCTCTTATCTTTCATATTTATCTTGTTAACCACGCTTGTGGAGAGTTTAGCCTTCAATTGGGAAATTATCAATTACCATGTCAACCATCACTTCATAATTTCTAAGGGGAATCACTTCAAGTATGATCCACATGACTCTATGAATATCTAAATTGTGCTTTTTCTACACAATAAAATGTTTAAACTAAAAGGAATGATAACCAGATCATTCCAAGACAAGAACACAGATGCTAATCAAACATCATGATCAATAAGATGAAAGAAATTCACCAGAATAACTTTACATAAACCTTTGCAAAAAAATGAGCAGTAATATCATATATTATTATGGAACTCAATGAAATACAATGAGAATGGGCCTTGCTTATATAGGCAAGGAATAATAATCTAAGAACCAGTCAAGGTCATAGATCAAGAGCCATAAATCATGGAAAGAACTAGTCAAGTCCATAGATTTATGAGAGAACTAGACACCAAGGATCTGTGATGGTGAATCACACCCACAGATATACGTAATGTCTCAGAATGGGTTGGGTTGAGACTCTCGGTGCGATTGCATAACATGGAGCTTTTCCCAAGTGTGGGACCTTGCGAATCGGGAAAGCTCTCTGGATGAAGGCCAGTTCCTATTCCTCTGTTTAGATGCACATGTAAAAATGTAGAGGATTTACTCAAAACCTAATCTAACTTACCAAGGAGACAGGGTAAGAAGATTCATAAAATAAAACCTAAACTACAAAGGTGATGCACCGAGGAATGAAGAACACCTGTCTTGCCAATAAACACAAACCATAAAAATGCAATGCAAGATCATGCACAGATAACCAGATTCATAGTGAAAGATTAGGAGGATGAAAATGAACATAGAGAGGGTTGAGAATCATCCACAAACATGCATTATTTTCTCCAAGATTGATACAATACACTACAAAAAATGCCAAGAGGTAAAGTTGCATTACGATTTTAAATGGGAGGTTTGAACTCCAAAAATTCACTGCTAAAGAGAAGAAGGAGGGGCAAAACAAAAATGTCCAACATTTTGAAGGAAGCCCCTCCTTATAATTTATAGAAGGAAAAAGAGAGGGAGAAGAGAGGAATTAGAAATCTGCCCCAACCACCTCCAGACTACACTTAACTCATCTCATTATGGCGGTATGTGGGAACCCTAACAAACCCAAAAATGGTGAACTGTATTTTACATTTTTGAAGAAATTTTTCTCACCTAATTAAAGATATCTAGTCGTAGTTGGACATAGGACCTCGTAAGCTTTCCAAAAGTCCAACCTTACATGAATCTGAGCTCCCTGTGAAAAGTTATGGCCATCCAATATTTCTGCGTCGGAGTTACGCTTCACGTTGGGTTGGGATTCTCCTTCACATATGCATCGGATTTGGAGGATGCCTCAACATCTATTTGATGCTTGTGTTTTACCGAAACCCACTTCCACTTTGCTTATTGCCAAGATTTCCTTTGTTTCAGTTTGGAAATTGGACTTGCATGTGCATGGGGTTTGGAGGATGCCTCGACATGTGTTTGATGCTTGTGTTTTCCCGAAATCCACTTCCGCATGTGCATCGGGTTTGGAAGGTGGCTCGACATGTTTTCGCCCCATGCTTTCCCGACATGTTTTCCCGACTCCAAGACCTGATTTGCCTAGGTAGTGTTTTGGGTTTGCGGAACTCTCAAGCATCGGGACATCCTTTGCGATCTGCATGCTTCATGTCTCATGTTTCCCGAAACCCAAAACCTGAAATTTCCTTTGTGTCGGGTTTTTGACCTCTCCGACATATTTTCCTTGTGTCGGGTTTTTGAACCTCTCCGACATATTTTCCTTTGTGTCGGGTTTTTGGACCTCTCTGACATATTTTCCTTGTGTCATTGTCTATATTTACAGGGGGTAGATATATACAACATGATCTAGTCAATACCATAGATCTAGGAAAGTACTATACCTAACAACTAGATAATATCTCCTAATATCTAAATAAATAAAAATAAATATCCACACACATAAGTGGGTGAGGATAAATACAATAATGTACCTAGGTGAACATGAGCTAAGGTAAATACCTACTCTAACACCCCCTCAGTGAAGATAGGGGCCAAAATAGAATTGGCATGTCCACGGTATGAGTCTTGACAGGCAGGCTTAGGCACGATGAGATACTCATGTACAATATATCCATGAAGAAATCTCAAACCAAAAGAAGGAAAGAATCATGCTAGAAGGAAAGAGAAAGAAGAAGAAGAGGAAGGAAGATGTTCTCACGAACACCCCCAAGAACAACTTCCGAAACCCCAAGCATTCCAAACAACTCAAGGTAGCAAGGTGATGCAAAAGGCTTTGTAAAGATTTCTGCAACCTCTGCTTTGAGTCAAAATGTACTCCAAGAAAATAACTCCATCCTGAATGTGCTGATGAATGAAGTGGATGTGTATCTCAATATGCTTGGTTTGTTGGTGCTCAACTGGGTTGCGAGAAATGTGAATTACACTTTGGTTGTCACACCAAAGTACAGTCGATGAATCTTGTGGGAATCTAAACTCTATCAATAACTGGTGAAGCCAAAGAATCTTTGACTCGCTGTAACGCTGTTGCCATGTACTCTGCCTCTGAAGATGAAAGTGCAATAGCTTGTTGATTTTTACACACCCAAGCAACTGGAGAAGAACCAAGACAAAAAGATAGCTAGAAGTGGAACACCTATCATCAATAGAACCTGCCCAATCTGAATTTGTATACCCAACCAACTGAGTAGAGCCCCTAGTGTAGTGTAGGCCAAAGTGGGAAGTGCCATGCAAATAGCGCAAAATCCTTTTAGCAGCCTGCCAGTGACTACTATGAGGAGAATGTGCAAACCAAGATACAAGCCCTACTACAAATGAAATATCAGGGTGAGTATGGGTCAAGTACATGAGACTCCCAACCAACTTCCTATACAATATAGGATCACAAAGTGGTGTGGTACATGTGGATGTAAGAGTAACTCCAGATTGAAAAGGAGATGGACTTGGCTTGCAATCAGCCATATCAAAGAACCTAAGAAGATCATGGGTGTACTTTTACTGACTCAAATGAATCCCTAAATCTGTCTGAGAAATCTGTAAACCAAATAAATAATATAATATCCCAAGATCTGTCATGTCAAACTGTGTAGAAAGAGCCCTTTGAATACTCTTAATGTGGGAAGAAGAGCTACCAGTAAGTAACAGATCATCAACATACAAGATAAGTATCACAATATCCTCACCGACATGCTGGAGATACACTATATGATTAGAGTGGCAACAAACAAAACCAATAGATAGAATAAAAGAATCCATCTTCTCATACCAAGCCCGAGGGGCTTGTTTGAGACCGTAGAGAGACCTTCGAGCCGACAAACAAGAGAAGAATCCTGAACAAATTCAGTTGGCTACTCCATATATATTTCCTCTTATAGATCTCCATGTAAGAAGGCACTCTTCATGTCCATTTGGTATATGGGCCACCCCTGTGATGCAACAATAGCAAGTACAAGGCATACAGAATCCATCTTGGAAATGGGTGTAAAAGTATCAAAGTAATCAATACCTTCGACTTGTGAAAAACCATTTGAAACAAGACGAGCCTTATACTTATCAATGGACCCATTAGCTACGTATTTGGTTCGGTATACCCACTTACACCTAACCATCTTTATTCCTTTAGGAAGAGATACCAAATCCCAAGTATGATTCTTCATCAAAGAAGAATACTTAGTTGTCATCACATCATCCCACTCCAGTATCCCATGAGCCATTGAAAAGACTGGATCCTCATAAACTACCTGACACAAAAGTCCAAAACTTGTAGAATGTGCATGATGATGCCTAGTGGGTGGAAGATCCTCTATGAAAGGTTTTTCCTCAAAATTGTAGTACGAGCCCACTTAGGCATAGTGACAACATCAATGGGAATAGGATCCTCAATGGCATCTATAACCTCCTCATCAATCTCCTTAAAGAAAGGATCCTCAAGATGAAATGAAGAAGAAGAAGAAGGAATGGAAGAAGATGAATAATCATGAGGAGGAAATTCTCATCAAACTGAACATGTGTTCGAAAAATAACCTCATGTGTATCAAGATCTAAAAGATGATAAGCTCTCATGTCCTCATAATACCCTACAAAGATCAAGGGTTTACTCTTCTTATCCAAAGCTTTCCTTTTCTTCTTTAGCACAAAGGCCCAAGCATGGCTCCTAAAGACTCAAAAAAATGATACATCTAGCTTAGTGTTGGACCAAGCTTCCTCTGGAGTCAAATGCTCAAGTGTTTTGTGTTGTGTGTAATTCTGAATATAGTTATCACAATTAACTGCTTCTACCCAATAGATAGGAGGTATATCTCTAGAATGCATCATACAGTTAGCCATTTCCTTCAAATTTCTATTCTTCCTTTCTGCTAATCCATTATATTGTGGAGTATGAGGAATAGAATGCTGGTGAATAATGCCTTGAGTTGCCAAAAATTTAGAAAAATCATTGCTGAAGTACTCCCCCATTATCAGTGTGAAGGTTATTTATGTTACTAGAAGATTGTTTCTTGACCAAAGCCTTGAAGACTTTGAAGTGTGAAAAAACATCACTTTTTACTTGAGAAAATAAACCCAAGTATGCCTCGATAAATTATCAATAAATGTAAGTTCATACTTAGCTCCATTGAAAGATGGGGTAGAAAAAACCATCAAGTCACTATGCATAAGCTCAAGTGGTGAAGAAGCTCTCTTAGAAAAATTCTTAGGAAAAGGATCTTGGTGTTGTTTCCCTAATGCACAACCATGAAAAACTCCCTCAAGACAAGAAACTCTAGGAAGACCATCTACCATACCATGAGTGCTCAACTCCTTCAAATATCTGTAATTGAGATGTCCAAATCTTTCATGCCAAAGCTTACTCTCTGAATCTGAATGAGAAACCAATCTTGTCCCTATAGAAGAAGTGTCATCAAAACCCTCAAAGTGATATAGTCTTGAACTATGATCAACAATAAAGACCATCTACCATACCATGAGTGCTCAACTCCTTCAAATATCTGTAATTGAGATGTCCAAATCTTTCATGCCAAAGCTTACTCTCTGAATTTGAATGAGAAACCAATCATATCCCTATAGAAGAAGTGTCATCAAAACCCTCAAAGTGATATAGTCTTGAACTATGATCAATAATACCCTAAGCAACAAGTGAATAAGGCTCCAACAAAGTTCTTACTTCTGCCCCATGTGGTGTAAAAGTCACTATTTTCCCTTGACCAGAATGACAAATTTGATATACAGAAAGAAAATTTGTAGTGATGTTAGGAACATATAGTGCATCTTAGATATTGCCACCATCAATTTTTATATCACCTTTTCCCTCAACAGAAAGAAAGGAAGAATCTCCAACCTCAATTTTGGAAGTAGAACTCAAACCTAGAGAAACAAAAGACTCCTTGGAAGAAGTCATGTGATGAGAAGCACCATAATCTATAACCCAATTGTTTGCAAGTGGTGACTGAGATCTTCCAACAACATTAAGTGATTTTCCATGTTGATTAGAAGGAGGTGGAGTGGAGATATAAATTTTGTGTTTCTTGAATGCATCCTCTAAGGCTTGCATTCACTTATAACACCTAATTTCTTCATGATTACTACTCCCACAAAAGAGCATGAACGGCTAGACTTATTCTTGGATTTAGAAGAATCCTTGGGTTTTGAGTTGTTTTCTTTGGGTTTAGGAGCATTTTGAGATGGAGAAGGTGTGGATTTGGTTTTAATGTTTGGTTTTCCATTTCCCTTAGGATTACATACAACTAATGCCTTTTGAGAGGTAGAAGACTCAAGGTGAGATAATTTGGATTCTTCCCTAGTAATTCTTTCAAAAAATGTTTCTAAGTTAGGCATTTTGAAGGTGTCACCTAAGGAATCCATGCTAGAGAAAAGGTAGAAGCAAAAATTTGGAATGGTCCTCTCAACTTGGATAGAATCAAGTAAACACACTCTTCATATTTCTTATCTCTTCCACTCCCCTTCAACTGTGTCAACAAATGCTTCAACTTGGTAAGATAGTCTATAATTGTTGGAAAATCTTTAGGATTAAGAGAGGTGATCTCAATTTCAAGTTGCATGGCTCTCATATGATCCACCTTACTAAATAAATCCTCTAATTTCTCCCATATTTTAAAAGGAGAGTCACACTTTTCCAAATGAAATAAAAGAATGTCACTTACATAAGTTCCTATCAAACCCATACACTCATCAAATTTGCACTGGTACTGAAATTTCTCATATTCTCTAGTGAACACTGGTTGTTCTTTAGAAGTTAAAGCCCATAATCCTTTCTCGCTTAATTATTGTTTCCATTCTTGGTTTCCATGTGTGGTAATTATGTGTTGTTAATGGCTCAACATGATCTAATGTAGAAGTAGATGCCATCCTAAAAAAAATCACCAAAAGAAATGGAAGAACCAAGCAATGCAACAAGAGCCCCCAGATTTTGGCACTTTATAATGAGTGTGTGTTATAATATGGCACTTTATAATTATAGTGCAATTCTCAAAATAAATATTTCCAATGGAAAGAACATGGAAAAACAAACACTTTTGCAAAATATAACACTCAAAACTGAGTTACCGATCAAAAGTTACAAGATTTTCAATATTATGCTCTACTATTTATTTTAGTTGCCACTAAAATAGAATAAAATACTCTTGCCTTCACCACAAAAATAAAATGAAAGGGGTTGGAGCTAAGCACCTAACCTAGGTGAACATGAGCTAAGGTAAATGCCTACTCTAACATAAAATGAGTATTTAATTATATAACTATGAAGTGTACCTTTCCACCAATAGTCCACCACACATGTCTAAGTCATGTAATGTTTTGTAAGTTTCCTCATGGGAACAGGAGTCCAAGGTGATTTAATGAAAATTGAATTAAATCTAATTGTAGAGAAAACTAATGTAACAAATGATAACATACAATAAATATACAAGCACTAAGTACTCAAGCAATGTAAAACCTAAGCAAATAAGAGGGATAAATGACTTAGCTTTGTTTCGTGTGACCTAGAGGTTGTGGGACTGTGTATCTTCCGATCTGGATGAAAATGATGTAACAATGGTTAGCTAAGAGTTCTGAAACTCTTTTCTATGCAGGACTAGAGTTTCCATGAGAGGACATAAGCACCCAATCATTAGTGTCCATTATAGGCGCTAGTGTCTATGTAAATCTTTAAGATCCACTCTTTCCTAGATCGAGGGTCTTCACTCCAATATCTACTTTGTCACTCTGACTTTGTTATTAGGGTTTTGATCACACATGTAACCTATAAAAAAACCTAGCCACCTACACAGGCTCACAAACATATTAGATATAAATAAAATATGCAATATGTGAAGTCGGACTAACCTCGACGGTCACCTAATGAGTGAACTTAGTATTGAGTGATACACTACATTTCAGACTCCATGTAGTTTTGTGTGCTTATGTTTATAATAGTGTCCTTTGGTTTCCCTTACGCTAATGATGGCAAGATAGTAGGCTACATCTATCTTTGATGAAAAATGTGTGGTATGGAATTCAGCACTTCCCCTTTCTATGCAAAGTGTACACAACAAAAATGTAGTCCCTTTGATAGTAGTGGTAGTTTATAGATGTGATAACCATTTTTTTGAATTACCAACCAAAATAATAATGTGTATGTTGTGTATATATATAAGTCTCTTGTTTTAATTTTCACACTAATGACACAAAAGGCCAACTATGAACACGTGATAAGGATAAGAAAAGTGAAAAGGCTGACCAAAAATGTCAAAAATGTGTAAAAGAATAAATAGGACAAAGCGCCCAAAATGGACACAATCACCGAGGTGCTAGTGTCCAAAGTGGGTATATCCTGAGATAAATAATGAGAAATGTGAAAATACAGATAAACAAGGATCCTTGTGACCTAACTAGAATTGGATACAAAAATTATAGATGTGGGAGAGACTTACAATAGAAAATAATCAAATACATAGATGGACAAGAGATAGTGTCACTAGTGAATATTTTTCTTACTTAAGATTCATGCATATAATAACATACTGATGACATAATAAAATAGTAATGTGTGCATGATTTTGTGTCTACACAAGGATTTTTTCTTCCCAAACTTTGGATTTTCCCTAGGTAATAAGCTCTTAACCATGCACGCAAATGTATTGTGAGATCACATAAAAATGTCTCATACAACACATCATACAAAATAGCTTCTACCCACCTACTTGGAGAACAATATTTGTAGATTGGATGTTGTTATGTAAATATGTCTTCAACAATGTGCATCCAAGCCTCAATATTCTCCTGCATTAATATGAGCATATTTTTCCACTCCATCTTTGGATGTTTATGACATCCTAATAATGGAACCAAAATTTTGCACATATAGTTGTGTCATAACCTTATACCCATGTGCGTGAGTTACATGAATCAACACACACAAGTTTATATTACCCTTCATGCTACCCTATCATGTCGGAGTAGGAACTAAGGTGAGCTCACTCAAAGTGCAAAAGGTTCTAGATTTCATCAAGGTTAGCTTAGTTGAAGTGGATTCAGATGTTATAACACACAAGACAAAATCCATAAATTAACTCAACACATATGCTTAAAATACTATCACTACTCCAAAACAAACTTTCTCATATATTAATCATTAGTTACACAAGTACATATTATCCAAGAGACTTATATACTCACACATATGATCTATTCACACAAATACGAACATACTCAACTCAAACTATGATGATACACACTACTACAAAAATATCCTCTTTAAAATGAATCCCCATAGGGTATTTATACTAGTGGGGACTTTCCCTTTACTAGTCTTCTAATAACTACTAATAGCCCTTGATTTACAACTATCAATTAAATTATTACCTCATGGGCAATAATAAATATAGCCACATGTCGTCATACCTATTCTCTACATGGTGATACTTCTAGAAGCTCGTCACCTATCTTTAGTCAAGATCGCATTTTACCCATTCTTACATTGTTTCCATGCAAGTATTATAATATATAACTTATAATATATTATTTTTCCCATCTATAATTGGTCCTCATTGTCCTGCATGCCTTCTCTAAAATTTTCCTTGTTGCATGTTCTTCTATCAATTCTTGGTGCTTCCTTTTCATCCTTACTTAGGTTCCCATTCGTCTTATGCATGTGATCTTTATTCTTATCTTTAATCGTTGTTCATTGCCCCTTTTCATGCACTCACTTCTTAACCTTGTGGGATTCATCCTCATTCTTATTTTTGTGAATAAACTTCCTTAAAGTGTCACAGATCCCTCCAAAGAATAGTATACCATGAATAAAGAATGCTTAGTCTTAATATAGAATAAAGAATACAAATTCAAGGGTCCAACAATAGTTTTTAAGATTGAAAGCATAAAATCCATTTAGAAACTCCATTTGTTTACTTCCAAACTTCACACTTTAGATTTCCCCTCTAGGTTAAAAATGTACAACAGGGGAAAGAATGTCCATATGTTCACAAACATAGTGTACAATTTTTCCCTTGCTCACTCACTCAGTCCGAACTTTTAGTTACACATTATTCTTTGGGTCATTTACTCCTTCTCAATCAACCTTTGTAACTTACATCACCTTCAAAAGCATATATACGAAGTCCAACAAACCTGATTTAGAACCTAACACTCTTACTAACTCTTATTTCAAAGGATAGCACAAAAGGCACCCAAAACTTCCTACATTCTACAAATAGCTCTACACATTCATTAAAGCAACACCATATAAAATTCTGAAGCTTCCCACTAGGTCTATAAGACTTCTTCCTGCATTTGTAAGTATTCAAATTCACTCACTCAATTAGATTTCCAAGAGACAAACTCAAGTCAAATTTTATCAAAAGAAGGATGCCAATTATGATTACGGTACATCTAGATATTACATGCTAGGTGGAGGATGACATGCGATTTGAGACATCTTGAGAGTAGTGTCAATATCGGTGGTGCATGGGAGTACCCATAGCCCAACTAATATTTGTGTTTTAGAAATTATTATCCATGGTTAGGGTTTGAAAGATTGAGAAAAGCATTTAGAATCCCCTATGGTGTGATCGACGATTCTGCAAGCAAAGAGAAACAAATATATTCAAACAAGTGATAAACCTAAAAAGTTATAGATCCCAATTTTGAAAAGGGTTAAGACCATATAAATAGGTCAATAGTGTATAGAAATTCCTGCCCCTACTGTATGGTTTTACCCAAGAGCATATTTATGCCAAAGTTATAGTTTTAAGCCACTCTTAGGTGCAAATATCCTTGTTCTATCATTCAAATCACCCATATTAGTCCAGAATCATCTGTAATCACCCAAGTGCATTCAATCCCTTATGTTTGTGAGCTTTTATTGTATTGTGTACAATTTTTGCAAGTATTAATGCATTGTTATGATATTAAATGATTAATGCTAGAAGTTAATTAATAAGAATAAACTCATGTAGTGTCTATTTCATTCCTTTTTGGTTATGTACAAATCTTAATTACATCTAAAAGGGTGAAAACACTTACACTTTCATCGCACACCGATTTTTTCAGTTCATGTTCTTATTTTCCATATATATTGAATTGTTTCAGTGCATGTTATGAAAATATGGTGTTGTTATTGAATATATAATGTTGTTATTAAATCTATAGTGTTATTATTTAATATATCATTATATTAGTATATACATATATGAGTTTAGTTACCATAACAACTAACAAACATGTGTTGCTATGAATAATGTGTGGATATAAGTTGCATATGTGAAACAAAATTTAGTGTCATTCATCATAAAAAATAAAGAATATATGAATATACAAAAGTGTTGTGATTTTTTTAGGCAGTTAAATCCTAAATATAGATAAGTGTTATGTTTTTTTGTGTAGTTAATATTTGAATATCCATGGTTAAATTTATATTGACTAGATGAATATACACTGGAATTACTGAATATATGACTATAAATTTATCATTTTCTACTACACATTCAAAATTTTAATGTGTAGTGAAATTATTGAATATTGTAGACACTCAAATTTGGAAATCTATCTTTTGACATTACTAATCTTGACATTACACATTTGCATGTACAAATGCACTCTCCTCACTCTTTCTTAGCACACCTTGTTAGCTCTTTTTGTTCATGGTGATTTTTAGATTGCATATTATAATGAGTAACACTAAAAACTCATAAGACACATGGTTGAATGAAACTGCGCCGATAGTATAATGTCAGGATGAATGGATGCCAAAGACACAAGAGACCCCTTTTTCCAGGTAGATGAGAGAACCTACATACACAAACAACTAAACAAGAAAAATATTAAATGAATATTTGATGAGTTTCTCGGAAAAGGTAGATCCCAGGGAATATTAATTGATTCTTTGATTTTGTAGAGGGTCTTAGGGCCTAAAAAAGGAAGCACATATTTGAAAAATGTGTAATTTTGGCAAGGAATGATGAAAATGATGGTTGGACGACGCTTAGAGGCCATTTAATAATATTTTAGATAAAAAAGGAGGGAGTTACTAGTGATTTGTCATAAATCATATGTGATTAACCCAATCGTTGATGATTTGGTGGGTGGTAAAAAAATTTGATAAATAAGGTGGTTTGAAAACTCATTTGTTACATTACAATTTTAGAAACCAAGAACCTTAAAAAACCCTAATATTAGAGGTGACAGAGGCCCACATGTGCTTTGGGTAGGTGGTATACTTAATATTTTTGTTGTTTTTTGTTGTGTTTATTTTCTTTTTAAAATTGGAATCGCCGAAGAAATTGCTATAAATTTTATATGAATTCACTAGAAATTTATGGGTCATTGGTAATTCTAATGGGGCCATCGGTGATTAGGATAGAGTCACCGGTAATTCTAAATATTTTATGGTTTAATTGATTTTTGATTTGATTATTGGTGGATTGAGATTGATTTTTTTATTTTATTGTTGGGTGAAGGATCAAGAGAGATTGATAACACATGATAGTGTCTTTAAGATACTTGATGATGTCTGATATTTATTGTCACTTGAGGATTGGGCCCACTTGGAGGTAGTTGGATTGGGTGGGATGTGTCATTACAGGCATATCCACAAGGAGATGGGACCATGTGACATGCAAGTTTTGCTACCTATTGGAGAGATGACAGTCACTTTAGAGGATGTGCAACAGATATTGCACTTGCCAATATAGGGTGAGTAGATTTATGTGATTGATGAGGCCGGTAGAGGTGCAGCGATACATACTTTGTATGGTGATGATGGAGGGGACGTAGTGTATACTTCAGGGGATTTTTCATATGGGGGCCTATACAATGATGAGGAGGAGGGTAGAGCATTGGTTACTATGATGATGATGGGGATTAGTTGTTACGTCTTAGGAGATTCAACTAGAGTGAAGTTATCATGGATGTTAATAGGGGTAGTGTTGGCTATGTTTGTTCACAAGAAATTTTTTTCTTGGGCTCTGAATTTTTTGGTACAAGTGTACAAATAGTTATGGTCTTGGAGGACTAGAAGGAGGTTCTAGATTGATGTATAATTTTTATTAGAGTGACGGGTATACAAGCACATTGCGGTGGATAAACCGAGAGGAGTTCTTTGGGATTTAAGGGTGAATTTACTATATTCGGTTGGTTTATTAGGTGGAGTTATGATTTTGTGGCTATAGGGCCTATTTTAGGTGAGGCTTATTATAGGAAGCTTATGGCCAATTTATAGGATGGGGATGTTACTTAGAGACCATAAACACGTTTCCTAGTATGGCTTGGTGCGGAGGGGGAGTTGAGGGAAAACAATAAGATAGATGGGTGCGGGGGGAAAAGGGAGGATCAATGGGAGTTGATCTATTTTTGTCATGTTCGATGATAATTTAGTTTGATATAGGATGTACTAGAGGTAGCAGTGGAATATCGGTGTGATGATGTAGATACTAATGTGGCACGCCCACTTGTTCGAGAGGGAATGAATATGGAAAATGAGGAGGGGTTGGGGTGAGGGTGGACAGGTAGGGAATGACGGTAGGATATGATGATGTCAAGGTGACTCGAGACCCACACAACATGGTGACAAGGGAAGATGGATAGTTTTGGGAGGTGGGTGTGGGCACATTTAAAGGGTGTACCTTAGGAGGATGGTGGTCGTGAGGGTGGAGATGAGGAGGATAAAGTGATAGTATTGGAGTCCACTATAGAGAATTTAGAGGTCAAGAAGGTTACATTGTTGGATGAGCGGGATATTTTGAGTAGTGTGAGAGATGGGTTGAGCTAGTAGCTCACTACTATGTAGGCAAAGCTTACATAAACCGGAGATGAAAGAGATAATTACATATGGGATAGGGAGGCCTTGTGAAAGGCCTTTGGTGTGATGTGTCCTTAGATTTAGGAGCTAAGATACGGGCTACTCGGATCATATTAGTGGTCATATGGGACCTCCTGTAGTGTGGGCATGGCCAACTACTAGACTTTGTGTGATGAGTTATGGTACTATGAGGAGATAGTGTGACAAAGGATTATAGATGAACCTCATTATATAGTGTTTTTAGCACAGTGACAGGTGGCTCCATTAGGTAGTGTTGGGATCATGGGTCAGCCACCGTGAGATCCAGAGGGAGGACCAAATAGAGGGCTAGATGGAGCTTAAAGGAGCAATACAGGAGGGAGTGTTTTTTTAACGAACATTTAGTTTACTTAGTAGTTTTTATAAATATGATTTTGATATATGAGGATCATTTGAAGCTCTTACCGATGATGTATATTATTGATATACGGGGGTTTTAAGACCCTTGATGATGTACAAACACACACACACATAAATTATATTATCGTTGAGTTATGTTATGTGTTTTAATTTGTAATGTTATGGATGTAGATGTGATTTGATGATGTTTAAATTAATGATTTATGTTATGATTTGAATATTTTAAATTTATGATTTTTATTATAGATACATGTGATTACTAGATTATTTTGATGATTTTTTCATGAAAAATGGTAATATTTTTGTATGATTCACGCACTTATATGATGGATAAGAACTTATTATGGAATGTTTACTTTCTTACTATTTTGGACACATATAGTGTATGGTGGTAAATTGATTTAAATGTATGATATTACACATACAGCCTTATATTAGATGTTAATGTATGACCCATAATGGTTAGTCATACTAAGATCATAGATAAATATGAGATAGTTAGATCTTATCCTTTTCGACATGGAAAAGATTTTGTGTAGAAATCACAAGGAAATGGGTTCTTTCGATAATCCCCATAGTTTTTCCCTAAATTTACAAGTTGATTAATGCGGAAGCTTGCATTTGGGGAAATATGATCAATGCATGAAGCTTTCCTGGGATGGTTGATTTTTATTTTTTTGTATGAGGGCTGATCGATGTGGGAATCCCCTTTTGATATGAGGAATGATCAATGTGGGAAGTCTTTATTATTCATTTGATGGGGTAGCCATCCTTCAAGGGGACGATCTACGATTTTTTTGATTTTTGATTTGATAGTAATCATCCTTTGATGGAGTGGTCTACAACTTTATTTGACATGTTTGTTTTTTAATAGCCGTCCTTCGAGGGATCAGTCTATATTTTGATTATATCCATCCATAGATATTTTTATTTCAAGATGAGGAAACCCTAGGGTGACTACATAAAATTTGATAAGATAAGCATGCGAGCTATGCTTATTTCCTTTTCATGTTTTTAATAGGATAAGATAGGGGGATGGTGTGAGTAATGATTACAGGGTTCCCTAGCCATAAGTGGGGAAATTTTCCATGAGGTATATACGTGAGAATGCAGATCCATGGTGCCCATATTTAAAGTGTCGATAAGTCTACTAAAGCAAAATACCACATGCTTCCAAATAATTATGATAGATATGATGTGTGGGTTGATGGACGAAGATCATAGTTTGACTAAGATCTCATGAGTTGATAAGTTAACAGTAGAATGACCACAAGTGTAGTGTGTTAAGAGCCTCTTTTTTAGGTTTCTTGTCGAGGGATGTTAAGCGATAAGTGTCAAATCCATACTTATAAGTGATAATATATGGTCCAAGCTAGTTTGGATAAAAGTTTCCATGTTTTCTCTTTTCCATGTTAGTGACATGTTGGTTTTCTTTAAGGACAATATTTCCAATGTTAAAGTCACGTTACTTGAGATGTTTATTATAGGCTTGTTTGATGCATTATTGATATATGTTGATATGTTTGAGGGTTTTTAGATGATTTTCATCAAATATTTCAAGTTGTGATAAGCGTTATTCATAATAATCCTCATCTAGGAGGAGATATTTAAGGGAAACGCATAAATATTGGATTTGGAATTTGAGAGGACAAATGAATTCGGTGCCATAAACTAAGGAGAAGGGTGTAGTGTCCTTCGGTGTGTGAAAGTCTGGGTTGATATGCCCATAATGCAAATGGGATTTGGAGATTAAAATCTCCACCATCTTGATCAATAATTTTCATGAGGATTTTGTTAAGTGTTTTGTTAGAGGCCTCTACTCAACCATTTTCTTGTGGATAGTAAGGTGAGGAAAAAACAATCTTGATGTTGTAGGTGTCGCAAATTTTTGAGTTTTCTTATTTTTGAATGATTTTCCATTATTTATGATGAGCTTATGAGGAATATGGAAGTGACATATAATTTCATGATGGATGAATTCCATGATTTTTTTTCTTTAGTGGAGATAAGGGGATTTATTCCACCCATTTCCTAAAATAGTTAGTTGTTATAATATTGGAGTTGTGTCATTGTGATGAGTAGGGGTGATAAGGATGATGAGGTTGAGTCCCCATTATGAGAAGGGCCACAGAGTCCCGTGTTGGTTGAAGAGCATGACTACAAACATGTGTGAGGTTGACATGTTGAAATTTGACACATTTCTTAATGTAGTCACAACAATATTGATTAAACGTAGGCCAATAGTAGCTCATGTGTAGTAGGATATGTTTGGAGACAACCAAACCATTTAAGGGCCCACCATATATGTCTTCATGGAATTCTTATATAGTTAGACAAGCTTCCAAAGTTTTAAGACGCCAGAGAGGAGATCTTCAAATCCTCTTTTGTAAAGGATTCCCCCTAGTATGACATAGTGAGACACACACTTTGTAAAAGGATATTTTTTTGGATAGATCCGGGGTAGTTTTTGGTGGAAAGATAGTAATATATTTGTGTGTACCACATGTTTGATTAAATGTTCTCTATATGATTAATGGTTGGAATATCAGCCCTAGTGTAAGATGGTTGATCAAGTTTTTGTATGACGAAAAATAATTTGGAATCGTAAGGAGATATAGGAATAAGAGCATGAAGAGAAGCCGTTATATCTCGTAATTTTTTAGATGAGAGAGGGGTGGTTTGAATTTCATAATGGTAAAAGAGTTGTAATAAGTCTTCGAAAATGGTTTTGTATTTTTGAAGGACCTCATTTTTGTATTGATATATTCCTTTGATTTGATTGATGATGAGTAGGAAGTCACTATAGATGTCCAAGACTTGTAAACCTAGAAAGGCAATGAGTCTAGAGCCCATAACGAGGGCTTCATTTTTGTTGGTGAGAAATTTTTTTGGGGAAAAATTTGTGGGTTTCTTGCCAACGCTCTAGGAATATAATTCCCTCTACTTAACCAGTGTAACTTTCATATATACATACGTGAGTAAAAAGGTGGATTTTTCCTAGTGGCCTTATAGTTGGGGATCCAATAGGGGCACTCCACTGACCCTGCGGAAAAGATAGCAATTGCTTGCTAGAGAGGAATTTGTCTGGAAGTGGGAAAGGGAGTGATAATATGAGGTAGGGGAACTAATGTTGTAGGTAGAAAATTAGATTCCTACACACACTAGTTAGAAACTTCATCACATGCACTAAATTAAGAGGAAACAACTTTGCAAGTAGTAATAAGACCAAATATAATTTGATGAGCACAAAGTATCAATAAATCCCTTAGTCAAAGAAAGCTAGAAACTCCTTCTTCTTGTATTGATTGTTCAAACAAAATTTGTAGATAGTGGGGAAATGGAGGAAATTTGAGGAGGGGAATGGAATAATTTGGTTATCTCCTTTGTTATCTCAATGCACTCTTAAGTTCACAAAATCAATCATGAAACCTTTAAAATGGGAATGGATCTAAAATTTATAGAATGAGAGGTGATTCATCATCTACCCCTCAATTCCTTTTCATATGTCCTCGTACAACTTAAAAACTTCAACTTCCTAGGAAACTTTTAAGTCCCTTTTTATAACATAAAGGTGACTTATTACATTAGGAACATTAAGACATATGAAAAAGTGCAACCCCAACATGAAATTAGAATATTGGAAAGTGAGAGAAAGTTGGGAGAAGAGGAGAGAGAAAGAGAGAGAGAGAAGAAGAGGAGATGTTGTTCCTGATGAAGTCCATTGATCCTTGTCGATGGAAAGCTCCAAATGTAGTGAAACTCTGAATCTTCGAACTCCTTGCACCTTGAGAAACTCCTTCAGGATGGTTCTAGGACACCTTGGGTTGAGTGTTTAAGAACACTATTAAATGAATTGTTTTGTCGATGACTGCAACTTCCACCTTGCACATGATATACCTATGACCCGAACCACGTAGTGAGTGTCAAAAAACATTGTCGAGTTCCCTGAGATGGATCTTGAATTCCCTGTGAGAAATGCCTATGATGATCTTGAATGATGATGTTGACCTGAATGATCATCCCTCTATGTCCCATTATGCCAAAACTACCCTTTGAGTGTGACTTACTATTAATAACAAGTGCCCAGATGGGAAACTTACTATTTTTGGTAAGAGGTGATTTTTGCCTCTTCTTAACCATCTTGATGCGATGAATTCCCTCATTCACTCCTGTGCACACTACCTTCACCTCGGTTGCTTCTTGGGGTGACTTACTATTTTTAGTAAGCACCCATATAGGGGATTAATATTTTTAGTAAGTGGTCATTTTCACTATTTTCTGCTTCAGAAAATCATTCTAGCTTCCTGGTGATCTTGAGTACACACTACCTTTTCCATAGCCACTTTTGATGGCAACTTCCCAAACATAGCAAGTATGTATAGGAAAACTTACTATTTTTAGAAAGTGTACTTCCACTGATCAGTTTGCAACAAAACATATTTTTTGGACTTGACTCATCATCACAATCATTTCCTCCAAATTTCACTTGATTTCACCCATTAGAATGCTTGGAAACAACATTTAAATTTTTTTCCTAGTAGTGGCTTCGAGCATGGAGCTACCATGGCGGCCATTAATGGAGCTTGAAATTTACAGGTTTTGTTTTTGTCTTCGATTGTGATGAAATCAACTCCATTGTGATAGGTTTTTCATTTGGATTCTTTGTGTAAGTTTTTAGCTCGATCCGATCACAATTGTCAAGGAATCCAACAAACATGAGTTAGGGCACAAAATGGGGATTTTGTTGGAACAAATGTTTCAGGGCACCATTTGACCTTTTGTTTGTTGAATCTTGATTTTATTGAAAATTTTGGAAGTATGAAAAATATGGCACTCGTAATTTGACATTTATTTTGTAAGATATGAATATTTTTCGATTGGGTGACTTTGTGGTTATTTGACGAAAAATATTTGTTTTTCTTCATTTCTCTACCATTTTTCATTTTTTTGATCCATTTTTTCTCTGAGACCTATGTATATTCATGGAGTGGAGGATTTTTGGCCATGGTAGATCTGATTTGGAGAAAAATGGGGGACCGGTGTCTGTCATGACAAGTATGAACGAGAGCTATGGCAAGGTGTAAAGTTGTGAAGGAGAAATGGGGAAAAATGGGTAAGTGTTGAGATTTAAATGCATTCAAAAATTGCATTTCAAAGGGGGACTGGGTGCATTTTATTTTCCTTTATTTCCCCCATCTCAAATGTACATTAGGGACATCAAATTGGACATGGTGCCTCACGATGACATGTTACACTTGATCCGACGACAGGGGTTGAAGGCTCCACTAGCTCTCGAGGCTAAAAAATTGGTTCTAAAGAGGTCACATGGGTGACCAGGAGTCTCCTTAGGGGATGGGTTCATTTTATTGATGTTTATTTCCCTCACCTTAAAGGTATATGAGGGACATTAGTTTGCATGGTGAGCTAGGTGATGACATGTGGCAGTGATCCAATGGTGAAGGCTTTGAGCTCCCGCAAGCACCTAGGGGCTAAACTGGCAATCTGGAGGTCATATGTGGGTCCAAAGGGATTTTAGGGGTTGGGAAAAATTTCTTGACCTCATGTCCCTGAGCTTGAGGGATGTAAGGGACACAAAAATGTGCCAAGCTCTTGGTTTTGACACGTGTCCACTTCAAAATATGGCTAAGTATGAGGTCTTGAGAGCAAACTTGCGACGATGATAACTTGAGCTCTTGATGGAATATTTTGGTGAAATATTTTATGAAATTGACTTAAAATAGCCTTCTAAATCCAATTTTAGAGGTGTAAAATCTTGCTTTGTCCATTTATGCACTAAAAATTTGGATTTTTGATCTGATCTATTACACATGCATGATAAAAACTACCTACAGACCTATTTCACCAAGGTGTTGTGAAAAATTAAATTTCACCATATTTTAGGGATTTTAGTTCCCTTTACAATTATGTTTTATTATCTCCCAAATCCATCCAAAGCTCCTGAAATCACTTTTCAAAGTTTAGTTGCTTTTTGGGCCATGTCCATTGTGTGATCTGTGAAAAAAGCGATTTCGACCTATTTCACCTTAGTGTTGTGAAAAATATTATTTCACCATATTTTAGGTATCTGAATTCCCTTTCGACAATTTCTTTTTAGCTCCTAAATCCTTCCAAATCTCCCAGAATCACTTTCCAAAGCTCGGTAGCATTTTCGGCTTTGTGCATTGCTTAGGCCTATGAAAAACCGATTGCATACCTATTTCACAAAGGTGTGGTAATTTTTTTATTTTACCATATTGTAGGTATTTTAATTCCCTTTCTGAAGATGTCTTTTTTTGTTCCTAACTCCATCTAGAGCTCCCAGAATCACTTCTTGAAGCTTGACAACTCTTTTGACCCTGTGTGCTGACTAGGCCTGAGAACCCTGTTTTTGATGAAACTACTCCAACTCCTCCAAACCTTTCCTGAATATTCCAAAATAAATTTCATGATGTTACTAGACCTTAAATTCACCTCTTTTTGGATTTGTATCCTTTGTTCTTCTCTAGGGGTGTGCATCGGTCTCAGGAAGGCCAGTGGTAGCCCTTCCCAATACTGCCCAAAAATAGCAGTTTTCAAGAACACCTAAAATCACCTAGGGGGATTGACTTGAATTTCCTAATTCACCTAGGGGATTATGTTAACATCAAATGGGAGGTCATTATAACTGAATTGGTAGACATGGGGTTCTCGAAATGGTAAAACATGAATATTTTGGCACAGGAGTAGTGTTGTCATGCTTGGAAATTGTCAATTTCCTTGTTGCACATTTGTATGACAAAAATATTCTACCATGTTATTAGTGTATTCAAATTTGAGTTTGAAATAAAATGGAATAAGGGTGTCCCAAGGTGGTATTATGACTATTATGGCACCTACCCTTGCTTACATTTAGACCCGTCAAAGAATAAGGTCATTTTAAGAGGGGCATTGTCTTGATCGAGAGTGTTGATTGATTCATCAGGGAAGTGTTCATAGGGTAATTGATTAGATGGAAGGGGAGATTCTACGAGATGATCAACAATGACCTGCCCCTTAATGGATTTTTGAGAGATGAACTCAAGGTCAAATTCAGTCATGAGCATGAGCCATCTAGTGATGTGATCATTGTGATATGGTTTGGAATGTATAGATTTCAATGGATTGAAATTCATGACTACATAAGTTTTGTGATTAAGTAAATAGTGATGAAGTTTAGAAGTTATGAAGTACAAGGAACAACATGACCTTTCCACTTTTGAATAACAAGTTTCGTACTCATGAAGTGTGTAGCTAATGTAATAAAAAACTATTTTTTACCTTGTTCATCTTGATGTAAAAGCATGGCTTCCAAGGCATGGTCATTTGTGAATATATATAGAAAGGCTCCCCTCACAAGGAGGGGTGAGTATGAGTGGTGATATGTGGTATTATTTAAGGGTGTCAAAGGCCTATTGATAGTGATCATACCACTTAAAGTGGGAGTCTTTTTGTAAATGATGATGAAAGGGTTTACAATAATCTGATAATCAAGATGAAACGAAAGATAGATTGAAGTTTTCTTTGAAGGTTTCAAATCTATTTGAGATTAGATGGGGAGGAATTTTGAATATATATTTGAATTTAGCGGGGTTAAATTCAATTTCCCTAATATGAATAATGAATCCAAGGAGTTTCCCTATGATGACTGCAAATACACACTTAACAAGATTGAGATGAAGGAATAAATGTAGAAGACATGCAAAGATCATGTCAAGAAAAGATAGATGGTCTCTTTGGTGTTTGGATTTACCTAAGAGACAATTGATATAGTCTTCCTTGGTTTCGTGGATGAGATCATGGAATATATATAGGCCATGGAGCATTGATAAGTAGCTCTGGATTTTTTCATGCCAAAGGGGATTACTCTATAGTTGAAAGTTCCTCATGGGGTGATAAAAGAGGTCTTTTCCTGATCCTCAAGTGTGATTAAAATTTAATTATAACCAGAAAAAACATTCATAAGAGATAGCATTTTGTGGCACATTGTTAAATCGACGAGCTAGTAGATTTTGGGAAGAGGAAAATCATTGTTGGGGTAAGCGAGGTTCAAGTCTCGAAATTCCGTGTAGATGCACAATTTTCTAGTGGATTTAGTGATGCGTACAATATCAAAAAACCATTATGGATAATCAATGGGTAGTATGAAGTTGGATGAAAGAAGACATTGAAGTTATTCTTTGATTAGAAATGTGATGTGAAGGTGCATCCTATGAAATTTTTTTCTTTATGGGCTTAACATCCGGGATGGTAACAATATTGTGGATGATGATGTTAGGGTCTATACCTAGCATGTCACTGTAGGAACATGTAAAGGATTGACTATGTTTGGATAGGAAAGTAGTGAATTCTTGGAGTTCATGTGAGTCTAAGGCTTGGCTGATCTTGACAATGTGTGGCTCTTGTAATGTTCTAATGTTAATGTTGATAGTGGATTCATTAAGGAGGGTAGATGTGTTAGATGGAAGGTTCTTATGAAGATAATATTATTTAGAACACATATAGGTCAGAATGGCATCGTCATTGTGATAATGGTAGGAGATTCTTATTATATTAAGTGAGGTAAGATTAAGTGGATGGATCTGGTTTTTCCATTAACCTGATAAGTTAATGGTCTAAGTGGGATGGTATTGAATAAAAAGTGTTAGTCGAGATGGATATGTTGTCATTATCATCAGAGGGTGAGTCCAACAATGAAAACACTGGTGCTTGAGATTCAAATATTGATGGTGGCGGTTTAGGAGGATATACTTTGAAGGCCAAGTCATGTTTTTCATAAGGTTCTTTCCATCCTTCAAAGGGTAAGTCACGTGGACCTTGTTCATATTGACCTAGACCAAAGTTTTTCTATGCGCAATTTTAGAGGTATTTTTGGGTGAACTAGGGTTTACCTAATAATTAAAATTCAAATAAAAAGGGCTTTATATGTGGTTGATCTTCAAGGTGAGATGAAGGGATTCGATGCCTCTGTACACTAACTATGTTCAAAGGAATGGAGGGCCAAATGGAATTATGTTCCTTACATTAGGCTCGTAAAGTGGTTGTTTGTTTGGCCTCCCATATGTTTTAGGTGTGGGAAGGGTGTTAAGGGATAGGACGTGATACTTCCTTAGTGAAAGGAATTACACAATGTAATTAAAAGAGTTATCATTTGGAAGTTTGGATGTGGGGACCAAAGAAATTGTGGACAATTTATTTGTAGATGTAGGATTTTGTAAAGGAAGAAAGAAAACGTTAGGTCTGTATGTCATGTG
This sequence comes from Taxus wallichiana var. yunnanensis, assembly GCA_018340775.1. Lineage (NCBI taxonomy): Eukaryota > Viridiplantae > Streptophyta > Pinopsida > Cupressales > Taxaceae > Taxus > Taxus wallichiana. The sequence goes on along the minus strand of CM031234.1, from coordinate 985,913,915 downwards.
GAAATCCTTGAATGGATTTGGGTTAGCGAAAGTGGCCATGATGGTTTTACTATCGTGTTTGTATTTGAGACATCAGTATAGATTGGTTGGGACACAACACATTGCTTATAGCCAAGGATGACCAAACAACATGTTATACTGGAACTCTCCTTCTACCAGATAGAAGATTTTGTGGAGGCTTTTTAGGCCTATTTTGATGGGTAAGATAACTTTTCCCAATGTATGGGATACAATATCATTGAATTCATATAGAACTATAGGTGATTGGGTGAAAATGGTGTCTAGTAGTTCAATTTATTTGAACGTGTGAGATGATATGATGTTTATGTTTGTGTCATTATCGATCATAAATCTTTTAACAAGAGTATCATTGATTTGAGAGGCGTCGAAAAAGTGGAAGATCATGGTCTTGGGGTTGGAGTGATGAGATCTTAAACTCATCAAATGAGATGACATATGACATCTTCAAGGCACCAAAAATGTTGGAAAAATGATGGGATTCATTGAAAGCAATTGATATTTATTTGAGGGTTTTGATCATGGCTTGACAATGTTGGGGAGAGTTTTGAATGATCTCATAAATGGACATTTTGAGTAGATCCTAGTGTGGATATTTAATAATGATATTTTGAATGGACATTGTTGATTGATTAAAAGGGGTTGCAAGTATGGAAACTTTAGCTTTAGATGGTGATGGAATAGGTGACTTAGGAGGGGCCATAAAGATAGATACTTTGGGATTGTCTTGATTTTGGGCCTTCAAGTTGAGTGTGTGGGCTCTAGTGGTTATATGAACAACATCAATATGAAAACACAATGGTTTAATAGAAGAGGAAACAATTTGTTCCAAAGAGGAAATCAAATGATTTCCTTGGATTATTTGATTTAGGAAATCTAGGAGCAAGTATGGTTTTTGATTTGGTTGATTTAATGGGTGGAATGAGATGATCTTCATTGATTGGGAGGAATCCTTTATTATAAAGGTTTTGAATGATGACATGAAGGTATTTAAAATCTTTAATGTAATGCCCTATTATTCAATGGTAATAAAAACATTCCTGGTAATTATACCAGGATAGTTTCCATCCTGGAGGATCGAAGATTTTGATAGGTGGTAATGCGTTAGTTAATGATTGAATGAGTTGTTCAAGGATTTTAGTATAATATTCTATCAAAGCTTATTGAGATTATGTCAAGGGAGTAGGATTATGAGTTTCATTGGATGGTTTAGAGGTACGAGACACTTATGCGTATCTCGAGGTGCTACATCTATATGTTATCATGGAGGTTAATTTGGATTCTATGACAATGATTTTAAGCTTAGAGGACAGATATGACCCCAAAAAGAGGGGAAAAAGGATTATATTGGTTTGGTTATGTTCCTACGAGGGTTTTACTTTGCTAGTGAGGTAGGTGGTGGGATTTGACGTGAGATTTATAGGGTTCTTGATTTGGTGCAAGGTGACATAGTCGTTGAAGGAGATTTTCAAAATTTCAACTGAAAAGTTTCATTTATTGTGATGTTGAAGGAGTACTATCGATGTTTCTATAGAAGTATATATGATAAATTTTGAAGGTTGAGACACTGGATGGACATGAGGTCCATGTAATGATGTTTTTAGAGATTTTAATTATTTATTTGGGATGTCAGTCATAAAGATCGATGATGTGTTGGGTGGGGAAAGAGTTCATGAATGGTATTGACAATGTGATGAGACCCTATGACATTGGTTTGAGGTTGGTTGCTAGTTGGAGGATGATTTAGAAAAGGTTGTTTAAATACATCCAAATTTTGATTAGGAGGTGCATTCATATTATCAAGTTATAACTCACCTCGGTCAATGAGATCCTAAAGGACATTTCTAAATGATCAACACCTTTCATGTCATGTCCTTAGACTTGGTGATATTTACAGTAGTCATTTTCTCTATACCAAGAAGGTTTAGATGTGGAAACATTGATGGGTCAGATGGGAGGAAGTGTGATCATACAAGTGGAAAGAAGTTTGCCAAAGATGGAACTATGTGATTCCCCTAAGAGTGTATTTTTTTTTAGGTCGGGACTTATCGATTTTGATCAAAATTTTGATGCATTTTTCAAAACAAATGCATTTGTGGAGCCCTTGGATTTTTCAATGCTAGAAGAAATTTTAAAGGAAGGGTCAAGTTTGGGTTTTATACACTATAATTTCACCTTACCTTCCTCGAGGGCTCAAAGTTCTAGATTTCGACCATGGTGAAGGCTTCATCAAAGGTTTTGAATGATTGGATTTATAATGTGGATGAGATATGTTTTGTACAAGATGGAGCGAATAAATTGATTAGCTCAATTTGTGGAAGGTAAAAAATATCCAGTTAATAATCCCTTGCCATTTGGAAATGAAATCAATGATAAAATCATCTTTAAATTGTTTGATAGCATAAAGATTGGAGATGGAGATTTTACGGGCTATGCTAATAGAGAAGTTTTCCAAAAATAGTTGTGCTAGTTGCGTGAATGATAAGAGGGAATGTTAGATAATACTACTCTAACAATGATCGAGGAAGGGTCAGCCAATGACATGGGAAAGGTCCTAAACATCGAATCTTTATCGTAAGAAATTAGGTAACAGACATGAAAAAATTCCTAGACGTGTTGTTGTGGATCCTCCTTATTGTAAAATTTGATAAAGTTAGGTAGTTTCTAGTGAGGAGGATTTGAATGGTACAGATAGACTGATAGGTTCATTGCATATTTTTTCATAAGAAAGAGTGATCTTTGGTCCCATGGTAGCAACTTTAAGGTTTTTATTCTATTTTTAATGTCTATATGAGATAATTTTGAAGAGTTTATTGGATATTTGATATGGGTGTTAGATTGTTGATATACATGATATGGTACTTGGAAAGGAGGTAGGAATCCTAAGATGTTATGGGGTTGTTGAGATGCTAAAGGTTGTGAATGGGCCTAAATATATTGATAAGGTAAAGGGAGAGATGTATTGACAAGAGGTTGCGTTGGTTGCGATCAGTATTGGGAGGATGTATAAACATATTACGGGATGGAGGCAATGTATGTATTTTTTGTGAGAAAGGGAGAGTACTAACAATGACACTCATATTGAAAAGTGGTGTAGATGTAGGCATGGATAAGACTAGATTATGGATTTACGATGTAATTTGTTGTGATGAAACAGGTTGAGATATGATAAATGGATTTATAGAGAGAGGGACACTAACTAATGTGGTAGGTTGAGGAAGAGGAGGAGGAATTAGAATGGTCTTGAGTGACAATGTGAAGGGGTTTGTAATATTCAAGTGTAATGCCCTATTATCCGATTATAAACACAAAATGCTTGATAATTGTACCAGGATGGTTTCAATCCCTACAGAGAGTTTGATATGTGGTAATATGAGAGTTAATGATTGAATGCATTGTTCAAGGGTTTTATAATAATACCCTATTAGAGCTTGTTGAGATGATGATGAGACGGTATGATTATGAGTGTCATCAGATGCTTTAGAGGTATGAGACACATGATGTGTATTTGAGGTGGTACATCCGGATGCTATCATGAAGGTTAATTTGGATTATGTGACAATGATTTTAAGCTTAAAGGATGGATGCGGCCCCAAAAGGGAGGGAAAATGGATTGTATTGTTTTGGTGATGGTCCAATGAGGGTTTTAATTTTTATTGAGGAAGGTGAGGGGATTTGATGCGGGATTTCTAGGGTTCTTGATTCAGTGCATGGTGATGTGGTCATTGAAGGATATTTTTAAAATTTCAATGACAGGTTTCATTTCTTATGATGTCGAAGGAGCAATATCGAGATATTTCTATAGAAGTACAAATGACAGATTCGAGGGTGAGACCTAGATGGACTTGAGGTCTATGTAATGATATTGTTTGGAGTGTTTTATTATTCAATTGGGATGTTAGTCATAGAGATAGATTATGCGTTGGGTGGGGAAAGAGTTTATGAATGGTATTGACGATGTGATGATACCCTATGACATTGGTTTGAGGTTGGTTGCTAGTTGGAGGATGATTTGGAAAAGGTTGTTTAAATACATCCAAATTTTGATTAAGAGGTGTATTTGGATTATCAAGTTGTAACTCACATCACCAATTAAATCATAGAGGAAATTTCTAAATGATTAGCACCTTTCAATGGCATGTCCTTGGACTTGGTGATATTTATAGTAGTCGTTTTATCTATACCAAGAAGGTTTATATGTGGAAACGTTGATGGGTCAGATGGAAGGAAGCATTATCATACAAGTGGAAAGGATTTTTTCAAAGATGGAACTATATGATTACCTTAGGGGTGTATATTTTTGTTGAGGTAAGGACTTATCGTAGTATGATCATTTTTGGATGTAATTTTCAAAACCACTACATTTTCATAGTCCTTAGATTTGTCCATGCTAGAAGAAACTCTAAAGGAAGGGTCGGGTTTGGGTTTCTTAGACTATAATTTCACCTTACCATCCTCGAGGGCTCGGAGTTCTAGTTTTGGGCCATGGTGAAGGCTTCATAAAATTTGGGAATGATTAGATTTGTAATGTGGATGATATATGTTTTTTTCATGATGGAGTAAATAACTCGATTAACTCAATTTGTGGAAGGGAGAAAAATATTCAGTTGATAATACCTTGCTATTTGGTAATGAAATCAATGATAAACTCATTTTTAAATTGTTTGATAGAATAAATATCGAAGATGGATATTTTATAGGATATGTTAATAGAGAAGTGTTCCAAAAATAAATGTGCTAGTTACGCCAATGAGAAGAGGGAATGTTAGGGAATATTATTATACCGGTCGAGGAAGGGCTATCCAACGACATGGGAAAGGTCCTCAACATCAAATCTTGATCGTTGGCAATGAGGTAACAAACATGAAAAAATACCTAAATGTGTTGTTGTGGATCCTCCTTACTATAAAATTTTATATACTTAAGTAGTTAGTAATGAGGAGGATAGGCTTTGAATGGTACATATGAACTTATATGTTCATTTCATATTTGTTTATAAGAAAGAGTGCTCTTAGTCCCATGGTAACAACTTCAAGGCTTGTGATTCTATTCATTAATGCCTGTATGAGATCATTTTGAAGAAGTTGTTGGAGATTTGAAGAGGATGGTTTGGATTAGTGGTAAATATGGGGGTTATATTATTTATATACATGATATGGTAAGGTATGGTAATAGAAATGAGGTATACCTCCTAAGATATTAAAGGGTTGTTCGGAAATTAAAGGTTTTGAATGGGCCTAAATATATTGATAACATAATTAGAGAGATGTTTTGACGAGAGGCTGCATTGGTTATGATATGTATTGGGAGGATTCATAACCGTATTATAGGATGGATGTAGTGGATGTTTGTTGTGAGAAAGGGAGAGTACTAGCAATGAAACTCATATTGATAAATGGTGTAAACACGGGATGAATAAGACTAGATTCTGGATTGATGACACAAGTTGTTGTGATGAAACAGGTTGAGATATGATCAATGGATTTATAGAGAGAGGGACACTGGTTGATGTGGCAGGTGAAGGAGGAGGAGGAGAAACAAAGGCTGCAATGCTAGGTGTGGTTGGGGAAGTAGTAGTACGAGTCTGTGTACCCTGCAGATTAGGTGAGAGAGCTAATGACATAGGTATTATTTGTGTTATGTGATGATATAACATTAAGGTAAAAACTAGCAATAGTGATAGATGAAGTAGGTGATGACACTCTTGTACCACTTGTGGGGGGGGTAATGCCATATTTGTTGGATTATAGGTGATAATCATTGTCACAAAGTCTAGAGTGGTCACAAGTGGTGACTTTGGATGTTGGACCATACTCTGGATAGGAGGGGTTGTAATTGATACACACACATTTTTAAAAAATGTAGCTATAGAGGGAGATCAATTTGGCTTCTAAGAGTTATGTAAATACTTTGGGTCACCACTCTAGAAGAAATGTGGAGGATCAAGAAAAGGAGTTTACGATGTTGCAGATTAGTCTTGGGAGATTGAAAAGGTTCCAGATTTTCTCTAAGGATTATTGCGAATGGATTTTATGTGTTTGGGATATTTTGAATATGGGAATGGGATGATTCCAAGGATTGTTGAAGTGGGTCTACCATATTTGAGAGGTTTTGAAAGCAAGCATGTAGTCTAGTCAAAACCATGGACTAATCAAACAATCAACGAAGATAAAAGGAAATGTGGTTATTTAAAACAAATAAAAGTAACACACATACACAGAAAAATTTATATTATCTTGATTAGTTAAAATAATGTGAAAAAGAAAAGATGGTTAATGAAGGTACTATAGAAGAGGCTAGCTAAGGCTAGTTTCATGTAAGTTAAAGATGAATTCCTCGATATACTCGGATGTATGTGAGGCCCGATCTATATTGGTGGCGTATGAGGCATGATAATGGGGCCTAACCCCTCACTTCATGGTCTTGCAATAATAAAGGTGTTGGGTGCTTAACCAATATACTTCCCACCATATTGTTTATACTCAGCCAAAACACTAAGTTGACTTCCCTCTTGGTGATTAAATCCAAGTAGGTAGACTTGGGAGGAAATTATTTAAATACAAGTTTAATTTAAGATGTGGGTTGGTTATGTGTAAGGGAAGATTGTGAATGAAATCATCTAACCCCTAATTAATCTACATGATCAAGTAGACATGAAAGTTTTTTTAAGATTCAAAAGGAAATGTTGATTTTGATGAAAACAAATCAAACAAAATACAATAATGAAAGGAAAATAAGGAAAAATAAACACATATGAATTCAATATCCTTTTTTATTTTCCTTATTATTTTATTACATGTTTTTGAAGAAGCGAGAGTGAATCACTCCAAGCTACAAGGTTAGATGATTTGAAAAGAGTTAAAAATTTATGAAATCTAATGAAAGACGGACTTATTATCCCACCGGGCATGCCAAACTATTCATGGTGATTTTTTGTTTGCATATTATAATGAGAAATACTAAAAACTTAGAAGACAATAGGGTTTAATGATACTTGCACCGATAATGCAATGTTGGGATGAATGGATTCTAAAGATGTAAATTAATCCTCCTTCTAGTGGATGAGAGAACCTACATGCATAAACAACTAAACAAGATATATATTAGATAAAGATTTGATGATTTTCTCATCAAAGGAAGATCCCAAGAATCAATGGGCTTCCTCGAAGGGTGTCAAATCATTTCACAATTAAGTGATAATCATGATAAAATGATAATTGACAATAAAAGGAAAGATTATAATTCTAGGGGGATAGAGAGATCTTTTTTCGTGTTATAGGTGTCCAAAGTGAGGGCTACAATAATCTCGAACTCCTGGAAGTAGTCAAACCCAAACTATTCAGAACCATGTTGTTCTTCTTGTATGATTTCGAGTTGGTCTTCTATGTTTTTGATCTTAGGTATCAAGGTGATGGTGCAAAGGCTAAGTTCATGTGCAATATAAAAATTCTCTCATACGAACAGTTGTTGTATGATCGATAGATCATAAATATTGGTTATGGGGTGTGATTCACCTAGAAATGTCATCTACAGGGATACACATCTTGAAAATAGACTGATTAGATAGAAACAAAGTAATAAAATGACTAAAAGTATTCATATATAATTAAAATGATAGTAATTGTTGGTGATTCAAGTAAAATCATTGGTGATTCGATAAATTGCAGTGATTATTGTTAAAAGATGAATTCTTTGATAGAATGCAAAATGATAAAAAAAAAGGTTGAGTTTGACTAATAGATGATTTTTAAAGGACTTGATAATGCAAATGATAGAAGATACTTACCTTTGATTAGTGTAAACAAGTGTATAGAGCTAAGGAAGCCTTACAAAGATTTGTGGATGCTCCAAAGGTTGAATTGATGTGATGAAAGTGTCAGGATGCTCGTAGTGGTGTCGTCTTGGTCTTGAATGCAAAGATATTTGCTAAGGATGAGTAAGGATTCATTTCGAGAGAGGTTTCGTGATCTATTTATAATTGATGGAGATCTAAGAAAAGTGGAGAAACCCACTTGGAAGTGGTTTCAACCACTTCCAAATAGGGTTTTTGGGTTTTGATTCGGTGCAAATGGTTGGGGATGTTTTTGGAGGTTAAGAGGTTGGGTGGTAAGGATAAAAATGGGTTTAGATAGGTTAAGGGTGGTTAGGGAGGTTTTGATTGGTAAATAGGCTTTACAAAGGAGAAAAACATGATTTTATAGTGTGTGGAATGATGGTTCGGGGTAATTAGCTACGTTTAGGGATTTTCAAATGAGGGTGTGAGGGGTGTAGTCGAAATGAGTGTCTATGCTTTGATTATTTTATTATATTTGTACACATATTTGTCATTATTTTTGGAGGTTTGATTACACAAAACACATCTATAAACATTCATCATCCAATCCATGAAGTCAAAATTATCTTTTCTCCCTCTTGTCCAAAAACTTTGGTTTCGATTGGAATTGGAATATGTCAATCCCGACCCTATTGCATGGTTTTAGATCGACATGTTTTGGGCTAATTATTTTGATACTATCACATTATTATGAGAAAATATATTCCCATTGGTCGGCCTTTCATGACATAACAACCTTTGAAAGCATGTCTAAAAAGGTAAATCATACCTCATTTAAAGAACCTAACACTTTAAGAACTCTTCATGTAAAAGCAAGCACAAAAAGGAACTTCAAGCTCCTAAACTATGAAATAAATCATGCACATCCATTATAGTAGCACCCTCTACAAGTTTGAAGTCTCAATCTAGGTCTAGGAATATCCATCTTCATTCGACAAGAAAGTAAAGTGACCTTGCCCAAGTATTTAAGTAAGTGTGAATCATAGGAAAAATAATTGTCAAAGTAAGGTTTTAAAGGTATTTTTGTCCAAAAGAAATCCCCTAGCTATTTTTACAACTTACAAATCCATCTTGGCTCCGAGTTTAAGTCTTCGGATCACATATACATATGATTGTTTTCCTTGGTGCAATTGCATGGTTGTAGTTATTCACACACGCCCTCATGCGCCCTTCCTACTTCTTCCTTGTGTTTCCTCTTCCTTCAATTCCTTCTATGCACTCTCTCCTTTCTCTTTCATTATTTTATCTCCTTCCATTTCCCATCATAAAACACTCCTTGTGCACTTACTTTCATTTAGTTAGTTTTGCGCACCCCATCCTATGCATTTCTTTGAGTTACCTTCCATTCTAGCTAAGTTCTTGGCATGATCTTCCTACGCGTGCTCCTTTCCTTTCTGAGTCCTACACAGTTCCTTGTGCACACTCATTCCTATTCCAATTTCTATCTTTTACACTTCCTTATGTAGTTTATTCTCTGCATCCCTTGTGCTCACTTTTATGCACTCTTCCTCCTTCTCACCGCACGCTCCTCTAATAAGATGCTTGCGCCTTCTATATACTTGAAAAAAATTTGTATATATTCACCTTTTCTTCCCACTCCTCATATACCTTTTTCATTCATGCTCACATACCTTTGCATTCTTCCATCTTGTGCCCTTTCTCTCACATACTTGCCAAGTGCGGTATTCTATGTCGGTCATTAAGTGCCACGTGTAAACTTGTCGGTTGAAGTGCTCAAAATGCAACCTATCGTAACATGCCAACTGTGCACCAAATCCTCACATCAAATGAATATATGACACATGACAGGAAAGAAAAAATAGATGAATAGTTAGCCAAATCCATCTACTAATAAGAGTGTGCCATGTGTCTTGCATGTTCATCTTGTATTACATATTTTTTTATCATCATAAATTATGCTCCAGAGCTCGATTCCTACAAACATGAGCTTGATTGAAAGGTGTTGATGTGGGCTACACTCTAAACCATTCAAAATTATATTTTAGTAGGATTTGTTAGGTAGAAAATAGGGAAATGTTAGTCAGGCCATTAATGCACACATCCAATCAACTTTACCACCTAAATTTCTTTCGATTTGGTCTCCTTTCTTCTTCCACAAGCAAAAAAACATGGGGAGGTGGATCTAACAGTGATTTAGGTGTGTTTTCAAGAATTTATTGCTTGTTGTTGGTGGTTGAAAGTTTGAATCTAAGTTTCCCCATATTTCTCCTCCTCTCCTCTCCTTCTTCTTCCTCTATAAATTATAGAGCATTACTCATTGTAAAATTTTAGACTCACTTGGTTTTCTTAGAGTATTGTTCAAAGCATATCTATTTTGTATTTAGAGTTGTAGGTCTCAGATTTAGTTTTTTGCATGTGGATACCTACCTCTTCTACCATTGTAATTGATTGTGTATCTTTGGAAGAAATAAATCCTTGTTTTGTGGCTATTCTCTTCCTTAGCTGATTTTATTACATGTTCTTGCATTTCCCCTTGCGTTGTTGGTTTGTTGTGCATTTTCATGTCTCTTGCAAGTTCATGAGAAGGATACACATGAGACAGAGCACTACAATTGAAGGATATTTTGAATATATTTAGTTGTCTCTAGGAAGATGTAGTAGACCCTCCATACGTGCATCTCCATCTTCCACATACATGATACAGTCTACTCCTCCTCCTATTAAAACTTATACGCGATCTACTAGGGTATTCGGACCCCCTCTAGTCATGGCATAGAGAAATCCACCCTTTTTTAACTATATCGGTGGTAGTCATTTGAATCTTTCTATGCAACATGATATACCAATGGTTGTGCTCAAAAGTATTCCATTTTTCACTGGTGAGAATCAAGTTACCCTTGCTGAGCATATTCAAGACATTGCAGATGTATGCTCTGTTCACTTGGTTACATAAGATAATGTAGTTATAAGGCTACTTGTTTCTTCACTCAAAGGAAAATCAGTTCAGTGGTACAAAATCTTAAGACCTTCCTCTATTATTAGCTGGGATGAGCTAGGAACTATGCTTTGCAATCATTTTATGGAGAAATTTAATAACATATCCTTATTAGAACAACTCACAATGATCAAGAGATCTCCCAATGAGCTCATGGATGATTTCAACTTCAAATTTTAGAAGACATGGGACATAATTCCAACCCTCTTAAGACCAACCCCTCAAGGTGCTTTCCTTTACTTCTTAAGATCCTTGAATTCTTATATTACAAGTAATGATACGATCTATGGGTGATACAAAAAAATTTATGCCTATGCTATAGCCATTAGGGAAGAAAAATTTCTTATTCAGCCGACAAGATAGCTCCTAAACCACCTATACCCTTGTTTCCTAAAATTTCTCAAACACCTCAACCTTCCATTGCCCTGTTCTTAAGTAGACTTATCAACCCAATGTCTCAACATCCTATTCTCCAATGCACCAAAAAGAGGATGAAGAAATGAAAGCCTTGATTAGAAATTTGTCCAACAAAGTTATATCCTTAGAAAAATAGTAAGCACAAACCTTCAAACATAATTCTAATCAAGGATTTAACCAAGGCCATCAACCCTTCACAAATCAATAGCTAAATAAAATATATGGGCAGAACCAACAAAATGATAGATGACAGGCCAATGCACATCTTCTCGTTATAAACAACTCATCTGTCAATCCATTCCAAAGTACCTAATGCAAGAAAAGCACTAGTTCCAGTATAAAACAACATGATCTAAGAGACATAATGGTTATTTCCTTGCAACTTTCCTCATAGTCAATATAATTACACAAATGCCTTGTGCGCCCAAGATTACATAATTTAAAATGTAATTGATGAGCCCTCTATCAAAGACACATGAATTATAGAAATAAGAAGTACGAGAATTTGTTCACGAGACCAACCTTATGTTTTTGGGGGTTGAGGATTTATGTGCAATAATCCAAGCCATGGATAACTTAAATGACCGCACGCACAAGTGGTGACAAAAAGGTACAAGAAACAACCCTCCACTACCATTCGAATGATCCTCAAAAGCAAAGATACATATCCCATGAGCCCAACAGCTTCGACCCATAGATTTCTATGGGTGAGGTTTCACATAATTTCTCAACAGAAATGGTGCACACCCCTCCTTTCATAGGATAATCCTCTGTGTAAGATAAGGCCCTTACTTCTATATGTTAGCAATCAAGAAAATATATTGCTATGCCTCAAATGCATGGGTCCATGGGCCTTCCATTTAACATTGTGGACTAGATAAAGAAAACACATGATGATGTCACAATATGGGATGCCCTGCCATTCAATATCAATGCGACCATTTACATGAATATTTGGCACAAATTTTTTCATTGATTCAGTTATCAAAACACCTCATGCTAGTGTCAACATTTATCAAGAAAAGGAGAAGCAAGTAAAATTGTCAAAACTCCACCCTTTTATATGTTCTTGATAGTAGGAAAACACCTTTTCCATAACTATATGATTGACTCAGGGGCTAGTACTTCAGTCACACCTAAGAAAATTGTTGATGTCATAGGACTTAAGTATAAACCTATATCCAAAGGATTCTTAAAAAATGATGGATCTAATGTAACCACTCTAGGAGTCATCAAGGATCTTGAGTTAAACCTCCATGTATGTCCAAGCCTAACAATAAATAATTAAACGTCAATCATTGATTTGCCTCCATTTTTTTCCATTTGTTTTTCAAGAAATTTCACTTTTAAGGTGGGTTTTTACGTGTCTTCTGATTGGAATCATATGCTCCTAAGAAAAAGGTATGGTACCTAGTTTACCATACAAGTTGAGCCTATATTTTCCTATCATGTTGAGTCATATAAAGATTCCCATCTCCATGCCAATGACCTAATCCAAGAAGGCCAAGAGAAAGATTCGGTTTTAGAAGAACATCTTATTCCTCCCTCCATACATGATCTGTTATTAGATGAAAGGGTGAAAGAGCTCTATGAATTTTATCCTTATGATACAACTATCGAAATTGGTCTTGGTACTGCTTACATCCTTAAATAAGAGTATGTGTTTCCTACCAAACTTAATAAAAATGCTGAAAATTATAGACTATGGTAGATGTATTTTGATGGTTCCAAAATCAAGAATGACACAGTGCAAGTGTTGTTCTCATTTCTCCATGGGATGAGAATTTATTCTTCACACACAAGCTGTGGTTTACATGCTCCAATAACATAACAGAATATGGAGTGTTGGTGCATGACCTTCTTATGCGAGAAGAGGTAGATTAAGGCATTATCGGTCTTTGGGTGATCTCAAAAACCAACCAATATTTTTCCTTAACCACAAACACTTATAGGAAATTAATTATTTTACCAAATTTACCCCATTATAATCAAATTCAAATCAAATGAAATTCAAGAACTAGAACCACACTACAAAAGGGTTAATAACAAAGTTTGGATGAATACCTACATCTTCTAGTTCAAAATATTGAACCAATTTATTATTCACTTCTAAATTGTAAATCTAATACAAAATCACAATTAAAGCTATAATAAACCTAAGGCTAGAAGAACAAGAACCTCCTCCATGATCACCAAGTGATAATACCCCAGCTTATGCAATAGATCTAATCTCCAATGATTCCAAAAGAATAAGAATCTCCTCCATGACCACCGAGTGACAATACCCCACTTATGTAGCAGATTCAACCTCCAATGCAAAATACCCTTTGGCTCAAAGTTAGAATCCGGGATCTTTTCAATAGTTTTGATGAGTTGATAATAACTCATGTATTATAGATGAACTCAACACCCGTGTTGTTGTACGGTGCTAAGTCTCTCTAGACATGAACAAACAACAAGGATGCTTCTTCACTCTATTATATGACAGAAATAAACTACGTGTAGAGCTATGACTGATCCAATGTTTGTTGTTTATGATGACCTCCTTTCACTCTGTTGTATGGAAAAATAACCACTACACAGGGCTATATGGATCAAATGTGGCCAAAAATCTCAATGGTGAATAATGACCCTTATCGAAGAAATAAATCTAATAATGCATCCAATGTAGTGAGGATCTGAGCTCTAGTGCTTCTCTAATGCTTTTTCATGTCCCTCACTCTACGGAATCTCTAGGATCCAACATGAAAATAAGGTGTCAATTTGTTTGTTAAGCATGGAAAATGACTAACTCCCTAAGAACAAAGGTTAGTGTGTAATATGCATTGTAGAAGAAAGGAACACGAGGACACACATGTAAGGAGAATAAGGTTAGCACATTGAAGTTGGATAGAAATGTGTGCGGGAGGAAAGAATGGACAGACCAATGACAGCTTAGACAATTTTGGGATGCGAGATCTAAATATAGACTTGGAGTAGCGAACAAAAATATTTTGAAGATAAGATTAAAGAAAGAATACTTGTAGTTCAAGTGAAGGTTTATTTTGGGATAAGAGGAATACCAAGTGACACGGATGGTTCTAAGCTAATAATAAGATGTAAACTAGATTTATCTATACAAGAACTATTAGTAGAAGTATGTGCATGCTTTTTTATTTGTCTTGTAATTGGTGCATGGATATTCTTAGCATGTAGCCTATTTTGAGGATGCATGGGCGGTGAAGGGAAAGTACCCACCCCTATATATATGTATGATTTGCATATTTTATGAGGAATGCTTCTATGATAGAGTTATGATGTTGGTTTGTGTATGCACATGACTCATGATGAAATTATTATATATTAACAGAGATATTTGTGGTTGGATATTGATTATTGACACATATGTGACTGGTTCATGCATGTTAAACTTAATCTTGATTCTTGTACTAGTTAATCTTGCATATAGTTAAGATCTAGGTTATGTTATGCTCCATTCTTGGATGGGTATTATGGATTTGAAATATTTGTATGATCACGCTAACTCCTTGACAAAGCCCATAAAAGAGGGACTTGGTGCCCTTATAAGCTTCGGTGAGCGCTCGCCTAGGCCGAGTGATGTGTGTTCCTTGGGTTGTTGGTGAAATAGTAAGACTACATTTTATTTTCATTGTCAAGACCTCTTTTTAGTTGTTTTCTAGGATGTTGTATGATGAAGATGTATCGGTTAACCTTGGCTAGTATTGAAGAGTAGTTAGACAATCTAGAGCAAGAGTATGCTCATAGATTTAGCACTAGACATGAATTTTATGCATGTGCGTGGGTGGAACAAAATCTGTATCATGAACTATATGAGATGTTCTTCTAAATTTCCTCATAGATCTATACGAGTTCTGGTTTCTTATGCATCGAAGAGAAATTGGAGGTTTCGAACACTTGTTTGGATGTAGGAAGAATTCTAGGCTTTGCATGATGTTGATCTGACTTGGACACGTGTTGTAGATCATTAGTGGAGTGGTGTTCTAAATAGATATATTTTGGAGTACACAGTTTCTAATTATTCCTATCTAGAGGTTGTTGAGTTTCAGTTCTTGTATGAACCTAGCGTATCGTATTTATGTGGTATACCTTTAGCGATTAATATCTTGATTATGACCCTAGATTTGGAACAATGTCCTATGGCTAGCTAAACTCTACCATGCGGGAGGGTAGGATTAGGAGAGGTGAAAGATAGTAAACTGCAAGTAGAAAGGTAGAGAGAAGAAAGGTGGCTTAATTTTAATGAAGCACGTGAGAGGGATTTGGTGAAGTAACGTGAAATTGTGGAAAGAATGGTGTTGTAGAGAGAGATGGCTCGTGAAGGATTTGGAGCTCATGTGGAAGATGTGGAGTTAGATCATCCGGAACTCCCCATTTGAGAAATCATGGCAAAGAAACCTCTTTGGTTTTAGATGAAATTTCTTCGAAAGAAATATTGAGAACTGCATGTGCACATCTGATCCTACCCGATAACCTATCCCTTGTACTTGGTTTTCTAGTTTCTATGATAGTTATTACTAAAAAAATAGTGTGGACAATAGAGTAGCATCGATAGAGTTAATTTAGAGTTAGGTTCAGGAGTTAATCAGGTATCTTATTCATCTATGGTAGCATAGTCATCGTCTTTGTTATTTAGAGGTCAGGTTAGAGGTATATTTTCTGGGGCATCATTAGCACGAAACATGGGCATGCGAGAATGTTGGTATCATGTCCGTAGTAGTAAAACTTCATAGACTCGTGGGAGTTCAGTTTAGCACAACTATTGGGACACAAGGCATTACATCCTCTCGTCCTGCTTCTTGCTACATGAGGGGTATCGGGAGGATCAAGTGGCTCGAGATCTAGTGGATTTGGTTGTTACGGAGGTGGAGGAAACACATGAAGTAATATAAGTTCTAGATAGGGTGGGCATGGTCTACACCAATCCTAGTAATTCTATTTAGATATGTCTCTTCGTATCCTAGAATAAAAAGGGATCAAAGATGCATCTGAGCACATACATATGTGTGAAAGGTATTATAGCTTCGATCATAAGGCAATTCAAGATGCAACTAATTTGCAAGGGCATGCATATAGTTGGTACATGAAATATGATCCAAACCAGACTTGTGTATACTATACTGATTTGTGTGATGTTTTCTTAGCATAGTTCTATATACGAGTTTGAGTAGAAGAGCAGCAACGCACCGAAGGACGTCAAAGAGGGCATGGCTGAAAGTGTTAGGGAGTATGATGCATGATTTAAAACCCTTTTGTCACATTTTTCTTATGAAATTCACTTGAGTCGGCATGCTCAATGGTTTTTTTGGAGGTTTGATCACACCTTTAAAAATGTCAATCTCACATAAGACTTATACAGATCCATGTGAGGAACTTGAGGCATCTCTGCGTGCTAAGGAAGTTGCTAGTGTAAACATTGGATTTAGTCCATTTTGGAGGCTCGATTATGGCTATGGACAAACAGTTAGAGAAATTATCACCTAATTCAACACATGAGATGTGCATTGGTATTTGATGTAAAGATTGTGAAGTAAAAGGACATATTAAGGATAATTGTCCTAAAAAATAGTGTGCGCTATATTTCTAGACTGCAAGATCTATCACTTGGATCATGATTCAAGTAGGTTCCTATTTTTGTAACATGCAATAAGGAAGAACGTGTCCTGTTACTACAATACTTGTTGGACTACCACTCATGATACTTGAGAATTACATGTTGATAGATTAAATTCATGATGACATTGATACTAGTGTATGTTAGACTAGCATTGTGAATAATTCCAAGTAGCAAGGTGAGCATCATGATTATAATCATAATGAAGGGTGCTCTGATGGAGGCCGAGGTAGAGATCTTGGTTACCATGGAGGATTTAAAGGCTGAGGTTGCGTTGGTGGAAGAAGTGAATTTCCATGAGGAACATGTTATACATGCATATCCCCTGATCATTACAGGTGCAAATTCCCTCGAATATTATTTGTTCTTTTTGTGGAAATAACCACAACTATGAAGAATTGTTGGATTTATATGAACACTTGATTAAGAAGAAAAAGTAGATAAGGGTGTGGGAATGGTTAGAGTAGAGTGCTTTGTGGAAGATCAGTGGATGAAAAATTTAGCGCTTGATCCTGAGATGGTACCTATGTTAGTCATTATGCACACTAAGGTTGTGCATGTGATGGAAGTTCAAAAGCATAATCCTATTATTACAAATAATGAGGTATTGCATGTAAAGTATGTACACATTATGCATTAGAAGGAAGTTTGTCAAGAAACCATGGAGATGATTAGAAACTGCAGGTGAGATACAATGTTTAACAGAGCGATTATGGAAGTTGGAGTAGGAAAAAACAACCGAGCTTCCTCGAAGGATGTCGATGATTTAAATAAATTTTGCAAGATGTTATGACAAGAAAACATCATTCCTTTATTAGGGGAATGCTTAAGGGGTAATATGTCATGCGCTGGAGTTGAGCACAAAAGAAATTTTTGCATGCTAACCTACCTCCTCATAGTTTGGATTATGACAAAGAAATAAATTTGAGTGTTATTGTTGATGGATGGCTTTTAAGTAACATTTTGATTGATACAAGTGTAGAAGTAAATGTACTCACTTTGGATGTGTGGAATCAGATGGGGAGGCCACCATTACAACCATCTTCAAATGTGTTGTTTATGGAAAATAAGACTAAATCCATGCCCATTGGAGTCTTGAAAGATGCTACTATTACTATACAAGGGGCCAAGTTTATTAGGGACTTTGAGGTCTTGGCACTTGCAGAGGCAAACAGTTTTCTAGCATTGCTTGGGCACCCTTGGTGTTATGTGAATAATGTTGATATGTGCTTTAATAAAGGATATATCAATTTTGAGAACAAGGAAGAGCACATCATCATTCCTTTGACAGATGGAAAAGCTACACCTTATGTAGAACCTTTGAGTGAAGAGGATTTAAACAAAATATATGTGTGCACCATTAGGGATCCTAAAGTACTTGATCCATCAAAGGAAGGAGTTATTAAATGGGATGATGCATAGTCTATGAGTGATACTACAAGTGTTGCATGTGACAACTAGGCACATGAAACTTGTGAAATGGTTGGGAATGAGATAAAGAGTGCAATCATGCACGTAAGTAGGTCGCATTTGTTAGGCATTTAGGTAGTAGCCAAGTACCAAGTTACACTGGTGAAGGAAATAATGAAGTGTTCCTACACGCTATGGAAGTTTAGGGGAAAAATCAAGTGGAAAGAAGGAATATTATGGTGTATACCTTGCATGGGACAACAACATACTCATGGATGGCTCACAAAGATAATATTTTGGAGTGGAGGGAAGTGAGGGTCTCCTTCTCCGCAAGATTTATTTTGAGTAATGCACCTACCAAAACATGTGAATTTCATGGGAAGGATGCTCAACATCATGTTTAGAAGTGTGAGAGACTGTAGATAGAGGGGCAAGAAGCCTTACCACCTTCACTGTGGGTGCAAAATTTCTACTACACCTTGTGAGGCTATGCGCGCACATGAAATATTTATATAGAGTTGAATAAATAAATAGGAAATTGGAAAGAACTGACTGTAGGTATGATTTAGACCTTTGACTATTTTCCACTAAACCTCCAATGAATGAGGCATTACAAGTTATGAAGCACTTGACTATAGGAGATAGTGAAAAGTATGAGGAACTTATTCAGGAGTTACTACGTGATTCATATCTGGAAGTGTGATTTGAAGAAGAAGAGATAGATGTAGATTATCTTAGATGTGCTTTCCTGGAAAAATAAAAAGGTAATATGGTCTATGTAATTGATGATAAATAAGTGGAGAATCTAGATGTTGAGCACACTAAGGGTACGCGTGAGGTCTTAGATAGTGCAAATGAGTAGGTAAGGGCGTATCATGAACCTATAAAAACTAAGAAGGTCAACATTAGGACAGATGTTGAACCTAAAGAGGCCATCATCAAAGATTATTGGTCTAACTCGAGGTTGCTAAAATAATTGAACTATTGCATGACTTCCAAGACTTATTTCCTAGAGGCTATCATGAGTTGAAAGGGGTACATCACTCTTTGGGTGAGATGAGGATCAAGCTAAAGGAAGGTTCGCACCCAGTTAGGAAGATGCCTTACAGGATGAAACTCAATCTATGTGTCAAGGCGAAGAAAGAAATTGATAAAATGTTGAATTCTAGATTCATCGATCCCATTGAGGAGTCAGATTGGGATATTCCTATGGTGATAAGTATAAATAAAGATGGAAGAATAAAAATTTGTGTTCTACATATGTAATAGATCGCTTTCCCACACTTTTTACTAAGGAGATTCTAGAAGGTGTTGTAGGGCATGAGAAATACTCCTTCACTGATGGATTTTATGGATATCATCAAGTGAGGATTGCTAAGGAAGATCAGAGAAGAAAACTTTCACCACTGAATGAGGAAGTTTAACATTCATAGTTATGCCTCTTGGATTGAAGAATGCACTGCGCAGTCTTCTCGTGCATTGTTGTGAAAGAATTCTAGGAGTTTATTCATAAGTTCTTGTACGTTTACTTGGATGATTGGATAGTTTATGGGCTGGTGAAATATCATTGTGATAATTTGTGACTTATGTGTGAGAGGTGCCAAAAATTGAGCATCTCTTTAAAGATTAAGAATTACATTTTTGCTACACCTTTTAGAACTTTTCTACCACACATTATTTGTAAAGAAGGCTTGTTGGTAGATCCTGATAAGGTTGTCATTATTTTGGGCTTAGAGGAACCTACTAACTAGAGTGAAGTACTTGAATTCTTGGGGCACATAGGGTATTACAAGAAGTTTATCAAAGATTATGCTCGAATTGTTGCACCCTTGGAGGAATTGCTGAAGAGTAAGGGAAAGTTCCATTAGGGTGAAGCGCAACAGTGCACATTTGAAACATTGAAGGAAAGGCTTACTATATATCCTATTCTATGCTTTCCTTCTTGACCAAACCTTTTCATGTGTATGTGGATGCCTCTAGCATGGCCATTGGTGTAATATTAGCCCATCTTGGAGAAGGTATTATTAATCATCCTATTTGTTTTTCAAGCAGGAAGTTGACCCCAACTAAACAAAAATCTACAATAATAGAGTGCAATGCCTTGTCCATGACTTACATGTTGCATAATTTTAGATAGTACTTGCTATCTACCCCTTTTATATTCTATATAGATCATATGACATTGAAGTACTTGGTGAAAAATCCCATTTTCTAGGATCACATATGCCATTAGATTTTGTTGTTTCAGAATTTCATTTTATGGTGGTGGTTAAGCCAAGCAAGAGTAATTTTGGACCAGATCATTTGTCAAGGATTAATTTAGGTGAGGAAGTGCATAGTATTGAGGATACAATGTCAGATGCACATCTATTCAAATTGAACCACACACCATATGAATTAGAATACATTCTTGTCTTTTTATGAACTAGTGTGGCACCTGAAGGGATGAATAAAATAGAGAAGAAGTAACTTACATCCACATCATGGCTTACATGTTGATCAATGGAGATTTATACAAACTAGGACAAGATGAAGTTTTTTCACCGGTGTGTACTTGAGCATGAGTGTGAAGCTATTATGGAGGAAGCTCATGGTGGTATTGTAGGTGGACATTATTTAAGAGATGCCACCGGGCGTAATATTTTACTGGTTGGTTTATGGTGGGAAATACTATATAAAGATTGTAAGGCATGTGATAACCGCAAGGTGCCTTGGAAATCTTGGGCATAGAGATGAAATTCCTTTAAGGCCTATTTCTAGTGCATAACCTTTTGAAAAGTGGGCAATTGACTTTGTGGGTCCTATTTCCCCACCCACGCGTAGGAATGGGTAACACTATATTATAACTTTTACATATTATCTTACAAATTGGGTAGAAGCGATGCCTACAAAGGATTACAAGACAACTACGACAATAAGGTTTTTGTGGGAGAACATTATCACCATGTATGGATGCTCACTGAGTTTGATAAGTGATAGGGGTACTCATTTTCTTAATGAGACCATAAGGATACTATTGGCATAATTTATGGTGGAAAACCATAAAACAACACCCTATCACCCATAGGAAAATGGAACAGGTGAGGCCTTCAACAAGATATTGAGCCATACATTGAATAATATTTTGATGTTGGAAGGAAAGAATGAGATGATAAAGTCTCTGTTGTACTTTGGGCATACATGAAAACTTATAAAAGACTGAAAAAGCCACACCCTTTGAGTTGGTGTTTGACAAGGAGGCTATTTTTCTAGTGGAGTTCAGGTTACCCTCTTTGTATATTGCATGTGTAGGAGGTTTGGCTGATGAACAAGCACTTGAAGAGTGCATTAATAAACTGATGTAGTTAGATGAAAGGCACGCCATTTCTGGATGGAGTCAAAAGACAAAAAAGGCCAAACATAAGGCATGATATGATATACATATTAAGGATGGGAAGCTTGAAGCTGGATAGATGGTTCTTCTTTATGACTCCATTTTTTTGCGCCACCTTAGAAAGATTAAAGTGCATTGGTTGGGACCATATGTTGTGACTTATATACTTGATTCAGTTTTCTAGTTAGAGGCGTTGGATGGGAAATGGTTACCCAATTATTTAAATGAGAGTAGGTTGAAGCCCTACTATAAATAAGTCTTCTTGGTGTTTGTAATAAGGAAATATTGCTAGCTAGATTAGGTTTCCCTTTATGCATTTATTTTATGTGTTTCTCCTTTCATCATTGATATGCTTTGTCAATTTAGCTCAATGTTTTGTGTAATAAGCACATTTGTGCACTAGAATCTGATTACTCCCTTTTTGAGTTCATGTGTAGAGGAATACATATACATTTAGTGTGGGGTAAAGTACAAAAAGAGGCAAGTGTATAAGCGATGATGTTGATAATGGCCCAGGAAAAACAAGAGTGCACGATGAGAGTCCTAAGTACCAAAGAGGTGCGTGTAGCAATGGTGATAATGGTTGTTGGAAAATGATAAGGTGTCATAAGGAAGATGGTGATAATAAGGATGATGCCAAGGGAAAAATCCACATACTGGAATGAACGTGTAAGGAAACGTGATGTAGGCAGTGATAGGGAGAACTACTTGGAATAGGACATAGTGGTTAATGTACTTTAGCGGTGGGAGCACGCGTAAAGAGAGGTCTGTGGTCGAGTGTAGTTTTGCATGATATAAGGTTATAGAGGTTACACATGGTTGGATGCATGGAGGAAATGCACTTGGGAAGGAAAAGTTGAATTTATTGCAACATTACGGTGGTAGGTGGAATTGTAATTAATGCAAAGAAAAATAAAAAAAAAGCGTAAATAAGGGGTTGTGGTGAATCTTTTTGCTTTGTGAAAATTTATGAATGAACTTGTGTAAACTAGGGAATCCTCAAGATTATTGGTGAAGGAATTATTACAAAGGAAAATATTTGTAAACCAGATTATGGAGAAGAACACGAAAGTGTGTCGAGCAAGTTTGGGAAATAAGTTTTGTGAGTTTGGATGGTGTAGTGTGAAGGAGAGAAGGTTTTCTGTTAGGGTTTGAAGAACTAGGGCACGGTTTGTAGAATTTTCACATGAGAGTTGCAGTTAGGGTTTGAGGCATCGAGGAAACCAAAGCACAAGGTAAAACTAACAATTACCCAACCAAGAATGACACCAAGGAGGGGAGAAACTATTTCACCCAAGAAAAAGGGCAAGGGAAAAGATAAACCAAGTGCAACATAAAATTTCAATGAGGAATGGTATTCAAAGATGTAATACCTAGATGGGGTATTGATGGGGATGGAGTGGGTGTCCCGCATAAGGAACATGGTTATAAGTGATTATAACCATCAAACTGATATGACCGAGAAGAAGTGATTATAACCATCAAAATGATATGACCGAGAAGGAAATGACTCTCGAAACCGGGTTTGACCCAAAGGTTAAAGGGCGATGATGATAAACCAATGTATGATGACTTGGTGTAGAAGAATTTGGAGAAGGTTGGATTACTACAACTATATGAACTACCATTTTTGGCAAACTTGAGATATTATACTAGTGGCTAATGTCGCGTGTACATGAAGATTACTTTTACTTCATTGGAAGGAGAATATGCATAACTCCATAGTTAATTTCAAAGTTCACTGGACTCACCCGCACTAGAGAATAATTTGATGATGACTTGGGTGATAATGAGGATGGAAAATAAATAGCTAAGGAGTATGGGTATAAGAAAGGTGGTGTGGCTTCAATATCTCAAAGATCAGTAATCCAATGATAAAGATGGCCACGTGCCTACTTAACACATTAAGTGGATAGGAAAGATGGACCCAAGTTAGTAAGAGGTGGTTGAATGTATGCACAAAGATAATCGAGGCAGCCATATACATCTTATCCTTTATTACGTAAGATATAATTGATGCATGGTGAGATGGAGGTGAGATAATGTATGGAAATATCTTTCTCTTGATCATTTTCTCTAAGATTGGAGTGCCCGATGGGCCAAATAACAACATGTGGGATTACCCTGAAGAATACCCCTCTCCTGCTAAGAGGTTTACAACTTATACTTGTGATATTATGACACCGACATACAAGGCACACTTGGATAAATGGTACAAGTAGATTCACAATGCCTTTAGTGCCGAGTTGAGGATCCTTGAGCAAGTTTCAGCCTTGGTAAAATACGAGGCTGAGTTTCTATTTTACAAAAAAAAATCATTGGAAGGTTCACTCTAACCGATGGCACCAAGAGCTCGTGGTGCAAGTTGACATTTTCCTTCACCTCACATTACTTCCAAATCTCGGTTAACAATTTTAAAGAGGCAAAGAAGCTGAGATTTTATCTAATTACTATAGATTGGGAGCATCACGAGCTATGATGAACACTTGTCTACCCGAAGAAGTGCACATGTGTGGAAAGGTATGTCTCACATGACATACAAATGGTCAAGCCTATTACCATACCGATTGATGGGGCCACTGTAACAAGGGTATATATTTATCTGTGGCCAAAGTTTGAACAAGGCATGTATTTAAAGGATGATGTAAGTATACTTGAGGACCCTTTAGGAATAAATAAGGTGGAAACCAAGAAGAAAGATAAAGAAGAGGCTCTATAACAAGCTAGGCACCAAGCGTGTTTAAAGGCTAGGCTACATGGACAAAGGAAATAGGTGCGAGTATGAGTACTTGTACTCATAGAAAGAGATCTCTAGTAAAATACAAGTCTCCAAAGGTGAGGAAGAAACAAATTTTAGTTTAGAGTACTTGACTCAAGAAACAAAGAGCTTAAAGAACAAAGAAATAGAAGGGGAGGAGAAAGAACAAGATCTTGAGAAGAACCCCACGTGTACAATGTGCACAAGTCTGATGAGGATAAAAGTGCACCTTCGAGGAGGTTAGAGAGGAAGAAGTAGATGGAGAAGAATAATTTGGAACAAATGTACACGATACTGCACACGTCTCCAACCTAGAAGTAGAGACCTTAGCATAACATGAGGTCACTGGTATTAGATAGACCTTAGTCGATCAGGAGGTAGAGCACAACATAGAAGAAGAAGAATAAAAAGAGAAAGGTGGGAGTCTGGGAGGAGAAACAAGTTTGGCAATAGGGTTCCCAAAGGGTGTGCGCACAGTGGCAAATGCACATCCACCCAACAAAGGCCTACTATGTCCTATGATGTAGACCCCAACAAGGTATTGTGCACTCACTACTAGAGTATAGTACCGATAGAACAACTTTTCTATTGGTCATATTTTGATAGGGAAGGTGCGTTCCCATGCATAAGGAAGATGTTGTCCTAGATGTTTGAGTCCCATGTTGATGAGCCTAAGTTTGAAGTCAATGCAGGAGCATTACTAGATACACACGCTTCATTGAGCTCTAAGGAGATAAATCTAATAGTGGATTCATAATAAATGACTTATTAACATGCATGTAATGCACTCGGATAAAGTATTAATGGAAGTAGAGGC
Source organism: Taxus wallichiana var. yunnanensis (assembly GCA_018340775.1). Taxonomy (NCBI): domain Eukaryota; kingdom Viridiplantae; phylum Streptophyta; class Pinopsida; order Cupressales; family Taxaceae; genus Taxus; species Taxus wallichiana. The sequence continues at coordinate 985,888,700 of CM031234.1, read as the reverse complement.
CGATTATCTAGGAGGAATAATAGAATCAAAGCACTGGAAAGGAGTTAGAAGAAAAGAATAAATAAATTATTGAGAGAGACAAGGAAATAAAGGGGAAAGAACAAATGGTTGTGTAGTTAAAGGTTGAGTTGAGGGAGGAAAAGGGAAAATTGCATGAAGTATACAAAAAGGAAGAATTGATGGCAGATTCAATCATACTAGCATGCCCAGATTTGGCCCCCTTCACAAAAGTATGAATCATCTCTCCACTATTTGGAGGATTTAACGTGCATAATCATGATGCAGAAGTAACCCCTAGCACTAGAGTCTACGAAAGAAGTTATGGTGTGGCAGAAACAATAGGAGAAGGAACATATTGAGGTGATCATAACTTAGTGCACTGAGCTTCTTATGTTAGTTAATACACTGTGGCTCATATTACTCAAGTTGTCTATGAAAACTATGAAGACAATGATCGGGTGGCAAGCATATTGTTTGCTACTCATGAGGTGGATTTAAAGGAGTTTTAGACCAAAAACAAAGACAATTAGGCGGAACAAGATAATATCCTTGCAGAGGTCGAGAATAAGAGTGACGTTATTGATATATTAAGGACCTCTATAAAGAATAAGCTCAAGGAATTGTATCCATAGGTAATGTGCATAATGGACATGCTAATAGACCTTGTCAAATAGTTGGAAAATTTGGTTGACACATTCAAAGCCAAGGGCGAATAGTTAACATTTGAAGAAGTCGAGATAATGATGGGGGATCTATTCAAACAAGAATAGAGTGAGGCGAGAGGGATGGAATGCAATTGAAGAATCATTTTAAAATGATTTTCCCATCCTCCTTACCTAGTGACCAAATTATTTTAGTCTTTGAAGACGGTAGATATTCTTTTATTCTTTGTGATTTCCAGATTCTTTATTATTTATTCATGAAGAGATTAATCAGATTACCCATTGCCGAGGGTAGAAATGAAGAAAGTTTGGGGTAATGTTGAGCATGGAAAATGAATAACTCCCTGAGAAAAAATGTTAGTGCATAAAAAGAATTATATAAGAAAGGCGCATGGAGATGCACATGTGAGGAGAACAAGGTTAGTGCACTAAAGTCATATAAGAATGCATGCAAGAAGAAAGAATTGGTAGACTAAACACTTAGCCAATTTTTGGATGCAGATCTAAATATAGACTTGGAGTAGCGACCAAGCAAGATTTTGAAGATAAGATTAAAGTAAGAAGACTTGCGGTTCAAGCAAGGTTTATTTTGGGATAAGAGGAAGACCAAGCGACATGCATGGTTCTGAGCTAATAATAGGATGTAAACTAGAGTTATCTATAGAATAATTATTAATAGAAGTACTTGTATGATTTTTTATTTGTATTATAAGTGGCACATGGCTAATCTTAGCATGTAGCCTATTTTAAGGATGCATGGGCAGTGAAGGGCAAGTCCCCACCCCTATATATATAGGTATGATTTGCATATTTTAGGAGGAATGCTTCTATGATAGAGTTATGATGTTGGTTTGTGTATGTGCATGACTCATGGTGAAATTATTATATATGTATGGATATTTTTTGTTTTATGGTAATTAATATAATGGATCTTTATGGCTAGATATTGATTATTGACACATATGTGATTGGTTCATGCATGGTAAAATTAATCTTGATTCTGGTATGAGTTAATCTTGCATATAGTTAAGATCTAGGTTATGTTATGCTCCATTCTTGGATGGGTATTATGGATCTGAAATATTTGTATGATCATGCTAACTCCTTGGCAAAGCCCATAAAAGAGGGACCTAGTACCCTTGCACACTTTGGGTTAGCCCTCGCTTCTAACCGAGTGATGTGTCACCTTGGGTTGTTGGTGAAATAATAAGACCGCATTGTCCTTTGCACTAATTGGTGAGTAAATAATAACTCATCTTATTTTACATGTGACTATTAAATAATAGGACTTATTTTCATCTTTCCAATAATAATAATAATAGTAGACTTCAAATGATGATGATGATGTGTATATTAATACAATATAGGTCTTTGTAAGGATATTACTTGTACAAATCAGAACATATACATCAGAATAACATGAGAGAACACCAAAATATAGATAAATGATGACAATATGCTCATATAATAGCTTTTCCACTTTGAGGGGGCAACCTCCAATACCACTTCGAGGGGTAACCTCTAAACCATACAATAATACTCCAATACTCAATATGATGATTAACTACAACCTTCTAACCCCTATATATACCATTCTAACATATGCCCAATATTGAGCCCAACCTCCTAAGCATAATAAATCATCAATGAATGATATAATAAGATAAGGGGATGTGTGCCACATGTCAGCATCTCCATCAATACATATACATCATAACATCCTTTCCTAGGTGCATAGCATTCCTTCCCTCCTTGACATGTTTCATCCTTGAAACATAAGAAGGAACCATGGCATCTCCTTACTTCAAATGTTTCACAAATCTAGTAAAAACTTTCCCACTAATTTGCTCTGGTTCACAATATGTGGTGGAAACAAAAAATTAGGGTTTTTGCCCTAATTTCGGCCCAGATCGCAGCTCTAATACCACTTGTAAGGATATTACTTGTATAAATCAGAACATATACAGCAGAATAACATGAGAGAACACCAAAATATAGATAAATGATGACAATATGCTCATATAATAGCTTTTCCACTTCAAGGGGGCAACCTCCAATACCACTTTGAGGGGGTAACCTCTAAACCATACAATAACACTCCAATACTCAATATGATGATTAACTACAACCTTCTAACCCCTATATATACCATTCTAACCTATGGCCAATATTGAGGCCGACCTCCTAAGCATAATAAATCATAAATGAATGATATAATAAGATAAGGGGATGTGTGCCACATGTCGGCATCTCCATCAATACATATACATCATAACATCCTTTCCCTAGGTGCATGGCAGCTTATTCTCTCCATATGCCTATATTAATATAATATGTGTCATATAATAATTCCTATAATAATAATAGGGCTTACATATTTTATTTTTCTCCAAAAATGCCTTTATAAATATAGGGCTTATAATATTCTCAAAAATGTTGCCACGAAAGTGCCTTTGAACTTATTAAGGATTTCACCTTTCTTTCTCGTATGCTTGGGCTTGGCTAAATGCTTCTTGAATGGAGGGAGGAGCTTCATCTTCAATATCACACACACACACACACACACACACACACACACACACACACACACACACACACACACACACACACACACACACACACACACACACACACACACACACACACACACACACACACACACACACACACACACACACACACACACACACACACACACACACATATATATATGACTTAAATTTTAAATGCTTATAAATAAATAGGCCTCCAAATATTTTTTCCCTAATATGCCTCATGGGATTCTTCATATTTCTCCTAACTCTCCTTAAGCCCCCTCGAGTTTTCTTCTAAATGGAAATAGGCTTATTTTGGAATGGAGTGGAGAGGTTGGATTTTATAGCAAAGGGAAGCTTGTAACTCTTGTTGATAGGTCTTATCATGGGATCTATATCCAATCCAACTTGATGGATGAGTGTGTTGGGATGGTCTACGTTGTGGGGGTCACAGGGTCAACTCCCTCATCCCCACTTTAGCTTAGTCAATTTTACTAAATTGTTCAACTACACACACTTCATAACATGTGGAAATGCCTCCCACTACCATGTCTATGCCCTAACTCATGTAGCTATCTGTGTGTCATGTTACATGACCCGCCACGTCCGAGTCTACCACCATGATGCCTACGTGTCCCTCTTTTTGACCATGCCAGCCTACATGTCCTCCATGCGCCCCTCATATATTTTCCCCTAACCATTGAAACCGCCACATCCTCTCGCACCGCCTTATCCAAATCTATGTGGATTATCCCACATTTATGTGGGGAGGGATGTCGATAGGCTTAAAATAGCCTTTGGTGGATGGGGTTTTTGTGGCTATGGCCATGTCACCATTTTTTCCTGTTGATGCATATAAACTATCTCGTCCCAATGGCTCATCAAGTTGGCTCAACACCTAACTAATCCAAAGGTGTAATGGACTAACTTTCCACTCTAAGTTGTTAGCTCGCGATGTATAGCTCGGTGAATAGCTCGATATATAACTCACCACTTGGTTTTTTGAGTTGATAGTGGCAATGTAGACCAATGTGGTGGTAGGCCACATGGTGGCTTGAGGACCCACCACATGAAAATATTTTTTTGATAGAGCCAAAATGATGATATCAAGCATTGATGACCAGAGGTCTAAAACACTATCCCGATTTGTCGTCTATGCCCAATTTTGATTTTTCCACTTTTCGTAATGTGACTCACTAGTTGACCCTGTCTTGTCTAGAAGTTGACCCAACTTTGACCAACCACAAATTTCACATATGGGCTTTTTTTTTTTCCATGCTCTTGTAGTCGTCGAAAGATCATGAAGTCTATTTATGTACCATAGCAATCCTATGAGGTTTAGGGAACTTATATATTCTGAAATGTCCTCCAGATCACACCTTCCCACTAAGGAGAATTTTCGTCCCAAAAATCTTATGTTTCTTTCTCTTGGAGCATAAAACCTGTCACACTCTGTGATGAGATTTTTGCAGGTGATACTTACTCTCTGAATTGCTACTTCTCCAATTAGGAATTTTTTTTTTATCTCTAGGATCTATGGCACTTGGGCTCATTGCCTTTTTCTATGTCAGTCTGATGCCAAATTGGGATGACTAATCTCCATTTGGTCTTTGACGACTTGATATAGATATTTGATTACCAATGATGCAAGAAAACACTAAACATGATAATCTTATTGCATAGTGCATACTTACTTGGTGGCTCTGGTCCCCTGTCATCTACTCTGCATGATCAATCTCTCTACAAAGTATGACACTAGTTTCTTTTTGTTCTTAGACAACTTAGTCAACAAGAAAATTCAATATACTGCAACAAATTTTTTTCCCTTGTAAGAGGGTCTTACAATTGCAAATATATCAATACAATAATACCTAAATTTTGTCAGAGACTCAAACATATCCCATAGCTCTTGCTTCTACTTCTCTTCTTCCATGAGTTGTAGACGTTTCCTCAATTGAGAATCCTTCTCTAGGGATATAGTGTGAACTAGTACATGTCCATCTCACTAGCTACTATAGAAGACAACCAAGTTCTTGATATCAATTTTCTCGAAGATTAGAAAGTTTACAAGTGTGATCACCTTCTCTGATATCAAATTTGATCCGAAAACTGTCCATTGTTTTTCCTTGACCATAGACCCTTATAGGAAATTAATTATTTTACCAATTTACCCCATTATAATCAAATTTAAATCAAATGCAATGCAATAGCTAGAAAAAAAAAACTATAAAAGGATTTATAAAGAGTTCGACATAATGCTTACATCTCCAAGTTTAGAATACTGAAATTATTTATTATTTAATTATAAAATGTAACTCTAATACAAAATCACAATTGAAGCTATAATAAACTTGAGGCCATAAGAACAAAAACCTCCTCCCCGATCACCAAGTGATAATACCCCGGGTTATGCGTAAGATCCGATCTCTAATGATCCCAAAAGAACAAGAATCTCCTCCACGAACACCAAGTGGCAACACCCCACTTATGTAACAAATTTGATCTCCAATGAGAAATGCCCTTTGGCTCCAAGTCGAATCCGTGCTATCCACAATAATTTTGGTGATTTGATGATAACTCTCGTATTCCGGATGGCCTTAATGCCTTAGATGTACAAAGTGTTAAATCTCTACATGTTATCGAAAAAAAAAAGATGTTTTTCACTCTATTGCATGATAGAAATAAACCTCTAGGCGGATATATGAGATAATACTGCTTATATGGAACAAGGACCGTTACACAAGGCTAAGTGGATCAAATGTTGCTAATGATTTTAATGGTGAATAATGACCCTTATCGGAAGTAAACAATCGACGATATGTCTAACGTAATGAGGATATGCATTCTAGTGCTTCTTTGATGCTTCATCACGTCCCTTGGCTCCATAGTGTCTCTAGGGTCCAACATGAGAATAAATTGTCAATTTGGCCTTTTCACTAATTGGTGATTAAATAACATCTCTCGTTATTTTACATGTGCCTATTAAATAATAAGACTTATTTTCATCTTGCCGATAAAAATAATATCAGACTTCAAATGATTATGATGATGCCTATACTAATACAATATAGGTCATATAACAATGCTTATAATAATAATACCGCTTACATATGTTTTTACTCCAAAATGCCTATATAAATATAGGGCTTATAATATTCTACAAAATATCACCACAAAAATGCCTTCAACTTCTTAAGGCCTTCACCTTTTGTTCTCCTATGCTCGGGCTTGACGAATTGCTTCTTGAATGGAGAGAGGAGCTTTATTTTCAATATCACCTATATAGGACCTAAAGTTTAAATGTTTATAAATAAATTGGCCTCCAAATATTTTTTTCCCCAATATGCCTCATGGGCTTCTTCATATTTCTCCTAAATCTCCTTTAAGCCTCATCAAGCTTGCTTTGAAATGGAGAGAGTCTTATTTTGGAATGGATTAGAGAGGTTGAATTTCATAGCCAAGGGAAACACACGACTCTTTTTGATAGGGCTTATCACGGGATCCATATCCCAATGGGAAAGTGCACATTGTGGGGGAAGTCACGGTCGACTCCCGGATCCATATCTTATTTGTTTTTACCAATTTTTTCAACTCCACCCACTTTATACATTATAGCAGCTTCCCGACCCATCTAGCTATCCGTGTATCCACCACGTCCCGATTTTTCTTCCACGATGCTTAGGTGTCCCTATTTATGACCTTGTTAGCTACATATTTTCCATGTGTCCCTTGCAGATTGTCCCACGACCGCTTGTGATCGCCACATCCTCCACACCCGCCTTATCCACGTATTTGTGGATTATCCCACATTTGCGTGGGGTGGGATATTGATAAGCTTGAAATAGCCTTTAAAGGATGGGGTTTGTTTTTTCTTTGAGCACATCGTTGCTTTTTTTGACCGATGCATATAAACCATCTCACATAATGGCTAATGAGATGGATCGGCTCCCAACTTGTCCAATGCAATTTGCTAACTCTACACTCTAACTCGCTAGCTCGCCATGCATAGCTCGGTGAATAGCTCGGTATCCAACTCACCACTTGGATCACGAGTTGATAGTGGAAATGAAGATTAATGTGGTGATAGGAAACGAGGTGGCTTGAGGACCCACCACGTGATAGTATTTTTTTCGATCGAGCTTAAATGAAGGTATCAAGCGTCAAAGGTCGAGGTCCAAAAACTACCCCGATTTTTCACCTACACCCAATTTCCTGTTTTCCACTTATCGTAGTGTGACTTGCTAGTTGACCCTGTCTCATCTAGAAGTTGACCCAACTTTGACCAGCCATAAATTTCACGTATGGGCTCCGTTTTCCACACTCTTGTAGTCTTCAAAAATCTCGCAAAGTCTATTTTTTATTCCATAGACATCTTGGGAGGTTTAGGGAACTTGTGTCCTCTCGAATCATTAGAGAACTTGAGTTGGTCATCCAAAATGTCACAAACAAGTGCACATCAAATAATAAACTTGTCAAGGCTTATAAACATAGAGTTTGGGACCTCCTAGAGAGATGTGAAGCTTTGAACTCCGTAGGTGGTTCCAAGGAAATTGAAAAAGAAGTAGATTAAATGGCGACTCTTTGTTTGCAGATCTCACATGCTAAGGATTTTTTTGAAGGAAACATGCAACACATCAAGATGGTGGTAAGGCCATCCATTCCAAATAATGAAACCACTCGCATATGTTTGATGAAGTGATGCGTAGATTTTTCAGTTCATTCATAATGAATTTGAATTCTCTTCAAATATGCACGCCGACTTTTGTAATAGCTATGGTGACCAAGTGATTCAACTCAAGACAAATAAGGTTCCTAAAGGGATATAGTCACAAAATCATGTTCTTACTACTATTATTATACTACCAATTATGTTGTTTTATATATGGATCTTACGTAAGAAAAGTATTCACTGATGACCTATTCCATAGTCCACTCGCCCTGCTGTCTTATTGGTCTTTACCACTGCTTTCTCTTGTACATTTGTCACTCAATCACATAGTTCTAATTAGGTCTCATTGATTCCTATATGTTATTACTTACTTATTTTTCGTCACTAGTCTATGACTAAGGCACCTAAAGAGGATTAGGGGCACAGGGAACCTTGCCCCGATATTAAGCACCTTGGTCCCCATCACACTTGGTTTTATTTTTGACATTTGAGGTCGGTATTTTCAGTTTTCCCTCTCATCTCCCAAGGTACTAGCTAACATGTCGAGTCATTAGTGTTGAAATTTAAGCAAGATATCCCTATATAAACACAACATACATACTACCTTATGGGCGAACTATTTCTATCAAGGGATAGCTATCTATATAGAGAAAAGGAATGCATTTGAACTATTATACATACACACTACATATGAAGGGAATTCTATTCTATTCCATCCATCATTTTGCATTTTATCTAACTACTACCTGATACCTCTTTGTTATTGGCGCTAGGGAAACCTAGGCACATTATTGCACACACAAGCACATATAACTTAGGATAGTCTAAACCTTAGTCATAAGTCCATCCATTTGGAAGTTGAGGATAGTCTGACCCCTTCATTTACATCTTTATTTTTTAGGGTTTGATGCTTTGTATGGGGTTTTGCAGGTGATTCTTCATTGCAGGTTTATAGTGACATCAACAAACCAAGTGTGACACTCACCTAACAAAAGGTGAATAATTACGAAGGTCTAACGACTATATTAGAATAAGATCCCGAGCTTTTAGTAGACCAAGGCACCAAAATTTTAGACCAGGGCATGCACAAGCACCCCGATCCCTCTCCAGGTGCCCCAGTCCTAGTCGATCTACCTCCACCGTACTTTTTTGAGGTTCTTAGCGACACTCTATTCTCGCCATTCCATCATTATCTTTAGTCCTAGATCATTACAAGGTAAGACCAATTCAGGTAAGTACCTTTCCCTATCATTTCATTTCATTTATAATATCAAATAAATTACTTAGCATCTACATTCCATTGTATTTCATTTATCATAGTTGTACATTTTTTATTTTAATAAAATATTCATATTTTATTTAATCATTTTGGTGAACCCGTATATTAGAACATTTTTTCCTTAGGATCCACTAAAACCCTAATGGCTAAGGATATCTCTTCTCCTTCTTATCTCATCATGCCTCATGTTAGTATCAATCCTATCTATGATGAGGAAACTATAGCTGAGCTTATGGATCTATATCGTGATGTTACTATGTTAGATCATATTCAACAACAACTCTTAGCCAACGAATGCAATGTGCCTACTAGCTTTGAAAATTATACTATTGGCATTGTTTCTGATGTGATGAGCTTCACTCGTTGTACACCATGTTATATAGTTAGCCATGATCCTCCTTCTGAAATTTCCAAAGAAATTCTAGATGATTCTCTTATTAATTTCATGCTTGGTCTTGACAATAGTACACATGTGCATATTGATTCTCCTCCTAGTCAGACCACTACTATAGTTGCATCTCATGCTTCTCCTATTTCGATAATGCTTCTCATGATCCATTGCATACTAGTTCACATATTCCTTCACACTATGTTGATGATCCAATTGATGATACACTTAATGACATTTTCATATCTAAGTCTCTCTCTGATTTTGACGAAATAATTGATAGTCATGAGTCTACTACTTTACATACTGCTGAGTGTGAATCTCCGATCCATTTTCATCTTCTTCTAAGGTTGTATCTAATAATATGCATGACTCATCTCCATCTATTATTTCATCTCCTCCTACCACTTCATCTCTTCCTATTACTCCATCTCCATCTATTCATTCCTCTCCTCTTATCATCACATCTCCATCTGAAGCTTCATCTCCTAGGGATGTTTCTGATTCTAGTCATATCACTTATGTGGATGTTCCATGCTCTTCATCACCTATTTATTCATCAAAACCTACACATAGTGTGCCCTTAGCATCAAAAACTACTTTCTCTTCTCTTGATGTCCCTATGATTACTAACAATGGAAAATTACAACCGCTTAACACATTATTACCATCCCATACTATTCCTTCATAGGATATCTTATCTCTCATGCATGATGTGGGTCATTTATAGAATCAGGCTTGATCAATCACATTAGAAAGAAAGGCCTACTATGCTTCCATTGATAAAAATTCATTACACGGAAATCCTATTCCTAATAAGATTCATAATTCAACATTTCCTAAGGATTTTATCAAGACTACCTTTTCATGTTTCGATGGTACTGGAAACCCCTACTTGAATCTCAAGAATTTCCATATGGATATGGCTTTATATTCTAATAATCGATTATTGCTTAAATCCTTTCAACATAGTCTTACTGATGACACTTTAAAATGGTATACTCATCTACCATTTGGATCTATTAGCACTTATTATGAGATAGAAAATATTTTTTCTACATCACTTTATCATCAACAATGGCCCTAAAGTTACCTATGATCATCTACCTACTTTACATCAAGGCACAATATAACCTATCATGGATTACATCTTATGATTCAATGTTTGTATGCACTAATTAGTCTTTCAACTTATCGATTTAGAGAAGAAATTTATTTTTTGTCGTGGTTTGATTCCAACATTAAAAAAAGATTGTAATATGACACATGTGAATCATTCACACTTCTATGTTATAAAGTCATTGATCTAGAACAAGACCTCATTGCTACACATGTTATAGATCCTCCACCTATTGTTACTATTGCTACATCATCTAGTTCTTCTCCATTTCCATTAGTTGAGCATCCTACATGATCTCCATCTCCTCCTCACAAGAAATTTTAGCCTACTACATACAAAAGTGTCCTTCTCCTACTATGTGGTAGGATACACCTTAAAATTCTACTCTTGTTTTGCATGAGCCATTGTATTTATCTCATCACACTCGACCACATGATGTGTTGCATGCTTTTCTCAACATGTGTTTAATTCACTTAACTTATAACTAGTATCAACCACAACATTGCTTACAATGTCAGCGTGATTGACCCTATTATAACTATCATCGTATCAATGGCCATAGGGATAATGATTGCTTCACCCTTCATGATCGGTTACAACAGTTAGAGGATAAGGGAATCATTTCCTTTGGATCTCGTTCACGTTATAATTTCATATCACATCTCCCTAGACAATGAGATACTACTCCGATTGAGTTATCTCCTTCATCTAGTGCTAAGGTCATCATTTGTCCATCACCATAGGTTATCACTCATGGGAACTCTCCATCACATTCATCCATCATTGCACCATCTCATGCACATCATCTATCTCATCCATCACATCATGTTACTACTTCACATTGGCTTCCATAGCCCTCAACATTCACACCTCCCATAGCCACTCCACATGACATTCAATTTGGTTCATACGCTCACAGTGCTTTCATTCCACATGCTTCGCCACTTCGTGCTGCATAGGTCTTTGGTAGGTGATTTCTATCACCCTACCCCTTGATGACGCACTCATGTTCTTACGGTTATTACATGACTATTGAGGGATGTGTTACAATAATAACCTATCTTCACACAATCTCTCGATTCACCTAACGCACCCTATTAAAACATTTCTCGATGATGCACTCTTCCTTTCCAGTTCATTCTTGATTGTTGAGGTTTCTTATCTAAATGAACCTCATCATCCATATACTAGGGGGCATCGTTAATCTTCCCCACTATCCTAATCATACTAACACATGTTTCATTATACTATTACGATTACGTCATCCTAACACACATCATTAATTATTCATCATGATTTTATTTTTGTAATCACATTACACATTTTGTCTATCATCATCTACATCATATTACAAGTCCATTCAACAAACATGAGAAATACTCAACACATCAAGCATCATATATAACAACAAAAATCACATACATCATCACCACATCATAACATCAATACATAACAAATACAATCATCATATGCCAATAAATCTATCTATATATATTGATTACAATCATAGTTACAAAACATATCATCACTAGGGGCAACTCCTCTTGCAATCAAATACATCAATACAATTCATATCTCATCATCTTTTTCACTATCAAGTACTACAATAGCTCTATAACTTGATGCCTCGCCACTAACTCTACACCACTGATCACGACCTCGATATCTCTCCACCTGTCTCCGTATTAGTGTCATCTTTATTAACTATTCCACAAAACAAATATGTAGTGCAATGAATTGTGCAAACAAGTTCTACACTAATGGACCACAACCTACCGCCTCTCTATCTCATCATGTCTCCTCGCATGCCTCATCCCTCTTGCTTAGCAACACGCACATGTCGCGATTGCTATGGCCTAGCTCAAACAAATAGGCATGTTTTCCCACAATGTTGTCCACACACCTAACATCCCTCCACCCATAAGTATATCATAAGGCACGTTCCACCTAAATGTGTGGATGGATGTGTCCATAATCAAGGAAAATTACGCATCACCTACAACCAATAGAACAACACATTAGAAAACCATAACCATCAAATAAGCAAGTAATAAATCATACAACATAACTATATAGATACTCACACTCCATTATCGTCATTGTTACATTGTCAGGGATATGTGCTTTCCCCTCCACTCCTCTTCCCTATGGTAATCCCTCCACATCTTAAAACAATGGAAATAAAAACACCCATCCATGCACTTCCCACCATGCATGGTATGCCTCCATACACCCCGCATCATCTTTGTCCATTAAATCTATCGCCGCATCGGCCTTGTCTATTCCGAGAGGTACTAGTTGCTCTCATGTGTTCCCGGTCTAGCTCTAGCTCTCTTTGGTGCTCTAACAAATCTAACCCACACATATGGATATGGGGTAACATCCTTGGCCATACCGAAGTGTTGAGATACCCGCTCCACCTGGAATAAATCGATCACCCCCGAAACCAATCTTCCAACCACATCTCCTCCCGCATCCTCTAGCCATCCTCCATAGTCTCGGTATGGCCTCCATATCACTTCTTATGGCCCCATCTGATCTATCAATTCTCTATAGGTGTAAATATCCATATTCTTCCCACGCACACCAATCCATATACTAGAAAATATGTCTGACATAGCCTAATATGCTCACATACCTCTAATCGCCTCAATACTACTATATTCTCGTAGGCACATACATACATAATGTTGTAGCTCTAATCCCACATCCATACTCCTCCTCGTGTAAATATGTATAGATCCCTATATATGTCAGCTAACACACATCCTTTCTAAGCATACCTAGTACTCTCCTCCTCTATTCGGTGATAAATATTATGGATCTTATATAATATGCCCACAATACCTCCCTCCACTGTAATTGATGATGCAACAACCACGGATATAAAATTTCACAAGTGCAGAACCCCTGATCTCAAAATCACATCTAAACTAATGTGGGCCTCAAAGAAGCATTCGATTCCCCATAAAATACCACTTAGCAACCCTCATTTATATCTCCATATCCTCCATAGCCATGACTTGTACCCTCTTGCCAACAATAGGTAATCGCAATATGCGATATACATCCTCTAATGTAATTTTCATCTCACTTATAGGTAGCCAAAACATATAAGTGTCTCGCACACCATCTCTCACACAAAGCTATCAACATCAGCATATTATGGGGCACATCCCCATCCTCGCTATGTGCCGCAAGCTGGCACGGTCCATAACCTCCTAATCATCATATGATAAACCCAACCCGAGTAACGTACTTAAGCGGAAACCACCATGAAACTCCCTCGAATGGATATCCCTCTGCACACCACAAAATGAAACAAAACATAGCATTAGAACACCATATAAATACATGCATGCTTACTTATGACATCACTACATATCAAATTTCACGTTTACATCACTCTACACAAAAATCAGACTTTCTGGACATGGGTTCCTAGAAGTAGGATCGGGCGGTAGGAGTAAGACACTAGCGCCCACGTCTAGGCAATTCATGTCTCAAAGGCCACTAGCAACTTCACCGCTCTTGTATAAGTCCCAAACGCTAAGAAAAACAAAACAAATGTGAAAATTCACTAATACACATGCATTTTTTGAAAAAAAAACACACTTACAAACTTTGTCATTGACGCAATGCCATGATGGTCGCTACCATCTTGAAATGGCTAGGTCACAAAGGTTTCTAAATTGTGTCATTCTCAAACACTCAGATCTCACTCTCACACTCACACAAAAGATAAATGAGTTGACTAATCACATTTTCACTTTACTATTGATAGTCACTTTTCATTATTCACTCTACTACGGTCATAATTCACATTCACTACTTAGCTAATACACATTGCATGATTTTTCTAATATATTGATCATTTTTACTCTAATTTCTATATCATTTGTGGTATTCTCTTTAGTATTCTTGTAGACACAACATTATGTACTTTATACATTATTTAATCTCGCCTCATACTACTACTTATAAGGTTCTTGAATGAATAAAGTACTAATTAAGCCTCGTATTTTGGCCATCTTGTTTTATTTTATTTCGCCATTATCTACCTCTTACACCCAATCAAATTCTATCATCTGTGTTATTTTATCCTCGATCATGGTGCCTAGATTATTACTAGGGTGCCCGTGGGTTCCTTGGTCCTACGAGGGGCTCCTCGGTCATTTTTGCACTTTCCCGCCACTTTTTGGCTATTTCTAGCCATTTTAGATTTTTGTCTTTCTTATGTTCGACCTTTTTAGGTTAATTATGAAATTAGACCAAGATAACTCTATAAACATAAATCTATGAGATCATAATGAGGGACCTAACATCATTCACTAGTATCACTCATCTAGAGTTACATCTATTGATTGCATTGGAGATAACTTTCATCCATATAGCTCCATCATCAAGGCATAAGGCTAAGATATCTACATCACACTCGAATAGGGAGAATGATTCTATTCTATTTCATGCACACATTCTATTACATTTTCTACACATAGTTATTGCTCGCTACTTCACAAAGTGTGACTGACACAAGAGAAACCTAGGGAATATTCACACACACTTGCACATATAACTACATCAGGTCTGAGATGTAGTGCAACACTTAGTAATTCCACCATTGTGGTAGCTAAGGTCAATTTGACCCCTTCATATGCATTTTCTTTTTTATGGTTTGATGCTTGTTTTGGGGTCTTGTAGGTCTTTCTTTCATCTTGGATTATTGGTGACATTTGAAGGAGCACAACGAATCTAATACAACACACAACAAAGGTTCCAGATCACCTCCCAGCCTATGTGGAGATCAATTTCATATCTTTTACATAGACAAGGGCACCCAGTTGTAGATTAGAGTGCTGCGGGTGCCCCATTCCCTCTCCAGCACTCCAATCTAGCCGGATACTCTAAATCCATCCTTTTAGAGCTCCCGCTTGCACGCTTGTTCCTTCTTCCCCGATTTTCCTATCACCTCTATGACAAAATCTCACAAACATCTATTATTCAAATGAGTTATTTCCTCTTCTCTCTTATATATTAGGGTTACATTACTTTTTTCATAGTTTCTTGTGTCATCTTTACATTCATTTAAAACATTTATCTACTTTATTTACAATTGTTCATATCTTAGATTAACTATCCCCTTATAATACATAGTCTGTTAATTTTAGTTAATCAATTACACCAACCATCATATCATACACATGACACACACATTATTTCTCCTTGACATCATCTTTCACTCTATCTACACATATTTTCATGATATCCATCATACATTTTCTAATAATGTGATTTATTTCATCTCAAAGTTCGTTCTCATTATCAATTCCCCTTTCGCCGAAAGGGGGCATACAATTGGGGTCATCCTATAATTCCCCTTATACCACTACATGATCATTAAATAATTTTGAGATGTCATTTTCAAACATTTACTAACACACCATATGACATTTCATCATTTTCTATCGATTCCCCTAGTGACCTAACTCTGGGAAACAAGCATAAATTCTCTCTAAGACTAAAATAATCAAAAAAAAAAATCAATCAACCATTCAAATACGTTCAAGTCTCTAACAATTGAAATTATACCATTCAATCAATACAATAAAAAAATTGGCCTTTCGATGACCTAATTTGGGAGTTATATGTGGCCTCCTGAAGACCTAACTTGGGGTTACATTTGTTACTTTAGCAAATGACCTAACATGGGAAGTTATTCTACATTTTACGTTTGCTTCCAGATGACCTAGCTTGGAAGCCATCACACACATTGTGGTGACACCCTTGAGTGGGGGAAATGAGATGCCATTTCCTTTCATATAATTCTCCTATATGGGTCAATATGTTTGATCTAAATATTTGGATCAAAAATCACTGAAAATTTGATCTAGTGTCCATCTAGAGTGGCTATATCTTTTGAGGATGTAGTTAAAGGTTGGAGAATAATACACCTTTCTCCCTACACTCTTCCTCTCACAGCAGGATGCCTAACTCCTCTGGTTTTCATATATATGTAATCAGGTTAGGAGCTGATCACTCCCTACCCCATCACATCGTCATCATACAAAATTCAAAATCGTCAATCATTCCACATCACAAACATTAGTCTCATTTATTGCACTTCATCATGGTCTTACATCTCTCATTACATCACATGGATCAACACGTTGATCCATGTTTCATCACACTATATGTTTTCATTCGGCATGCTCTTCTACCACATCTACGCATTCTTCTACAACATGGGATTATTTAGACTTCTCTTAGGTACGCATCTCTAACTACTTTATGTTATCAATCTTTTGATCACCAACATAAAGTGGGGGAAAATGTAGTCACAAAATCACACACTTACTACTATTATTATACCGCCAAGTATGTTGTTTTATATATGGATCTTGTGTAAGAAAAGTATTCACTGATGACCCATTCCATAGTCCAGTCATTTATCTTATTGGTCTTTACCACTATTGGTCTTGTACATTTGTCACTCACTCGCACGCTTCGATAAAGTATCATGGATTCCTATCTATTAGTACTCTCTCATTTGTCGTCACTAGTATATGACTAGGTCGCTTACAAAGGTTTTAGGGCACCCGAGGTGCCTTAGTCCAAATATTAGGTGCCATTTTCCCCATCACAATTGGTTTTATTTTTGACATTCAAGGTCAGTATTTTCATTTTTCCCTCTCATATCTTGAGGTACTATTGGCATTTTGGGTTATTAGTGTCAAAATTTGAGCAAGAGATCCCTATATAAACATAAAATACATACTTGATTTATGGGTGGACTATTTCTATCAAGGGATAGCTATCTCGCATAGAGAAAGGGTCTACATTTGGGCACTATATACACTACATAGGAAGGGGAGTCTATTCTATTCCATCCATCATTTTACATTTTATCTAATTATTGCCTCATATCTCTCGCATCATTGGCACTAGGGAAACCTAGTCACATTATTACACACACAAGTACATAGAACTACATTGGGTCTGAGATGTAGTGTAGCACTCATCATAATTCCATCCATTTGGTAGATGAGGACACTAAAACCCCTTCATTTTCATCTTTATTTTTTAGGATTTGACGCTTTGTATGGGGTTTTGCAGGTGATTCTTCATTACAATTTTACAGCGACATAAGAAAACCAAGTGCAAAACTCATATGACTAAGAATAATTACAAATACCTAACAAACATATCAAAATTAGAGCATGATATTTTCAATAGACTAGGGTGCACATAGACACCCTATCCTTCTCCGTGTTCCCAGTCTAGTTAGATTTGCCTCCGCTGCACTTTTTTGAGGTTCGTTATGACACTTTGTTTTTCCATTCCATCACTCTCTTCAATTCAAAATCATTACAAGGTAAGACCAATTTAGGTAAGTGCCTTTCCCCTATCATTTCATTTCATTTATAATATCAAATAAATTAACTTAGCATCTACATTCCATTGTATATCATTTATCATAGCTGTACATTTCTGATTTTAATAAAATATTTAGATTTTATTTAATCAAGGGCTAGTAACTTTAGAGGACAAATTCAGTCCTCGATGACAAGTTCAAGGGTGAAGAAAATAATATGCACGCAACATAAGAAGACTTTCATTGGTCACTATTGTGCATGACAAAGAGTCTGCTACTTAGTAAAGAATGCACATAGGTTGAGAAATAAGCTTTCATCTCTCTATGTGAGAAATGCAACAATATCTTTTCATGCAAGTATGAATATCTGAAAGGATTTGATCCAAGTGTTTCTCAAAACTCTATTGACTTTGATCCTGGTATCAATCCCATCAGATAAAAGTAAAGGCCAGTCAATCCTAAGATAGAGCCCCTCATAAGGAAGGAGTTATCCAAACTCATTGAGGAAAAAATAATTTTCCTATCCATTATTCTAGCCGGGTGGTGAATCTTTTCCAAAGTCGCAAGAATGGTGAAATTAGAATTTGTGTTGATTTCAGACATTTGAATAAGGCATATTTGAAGGATCATTATCCTTTACCTTTTATGGAACAGATTATGTAGACAAAGGTGGTGACATGCAAATATTTTCCATGCTAGATGGGTATTCTAGTTTCAATAAGATCATGGTCAAGTAAGAGGATCAATTCAAGACAACATTTAAAACCAAACAAGGAATGTATGCCTATCAAAAAACTTCTTTTGGCATGTCAAATGTAGGTTCAACATTCCAGAGATCCATGGACATTGTATTTAAAGAATATATCAATGAGTTCGTCCTAGTTTACTTGGATGACATAAGTGTTTTCTATAAGTAGAGCGTGGATCACATGATGTATCTCGAGAAAGTATTTGAGAGATGTAGAAATTTTGGGGTGTCTCTTAACCCCAATAATTCCAACTTTTTGTTATGCAAGGTAAACTTTTGGGCCATGTAGTCTCGAAGGATGGTAGTTCTATTGATCATAAGTGTGCCTCATCCATCCTTGCTATCTCATTACCAATGCATAAGAAGGCCTTTCAATCATTCCTACGCAAGATAAAATTTGTTAGGAGATTCATTCCTAACTTTGTAGGATTTTGCAAGCCAATCACCCTTATGCTCAAGAATAACACAATCTTTAACTGGACAAATGTAAGGAATGGAAAACTTCAACAAGATCAAGAAGGAAATTTCTTTTGCACCAACACTCATCAATCTAGACTAATCAAAGGATTTTATCCTTTATTCTTATGGATCTAATGCGAATGTTACTACTGTCCTAACACAAAAAATGAACAAGTACTAGAGAAGCCAAAGGATTTCTTCATTCAAACACTAAAGGATTATGAATTGAAGTACGATCACATGGAGAAATAGGTTTTTGCCATCATGTGTACATTGAAGAAATTAAAAGTATACTCACCAAAAATCATATCAAGGTGTTAGTTTCACACTTTAGTGTAAGAAAATTCATCATGGGAGAAGAAATCAATGAGAAAAGAGCAAGATGGGTGACCAAAATCATGGAGTTTAATATGGATATAAAATACACTAAGTTGGTTAGGGGTAATGTGCTCTGAAGAAGATTGCTAAAGATGTGTATAATGAACAAGATACTTTGTTATTTGTGAATGAGGAACCTCTACGCACCGAAGTTGAGTAGAGTAAAGACCCTAGTGTGTGCACATGGATGGAGGACATGGTAACATTTCTCTCTTCTAGGTAATATCCTCTTGACTAAAAAAAGAGATAACATCTGAGGCTACAATTTATTCCATATGTGTTGATTTATGGCATTATCCTCAAAAGAAACCTTGATGGTGTCTTTGTTGCTGAGATGTGTTGATGGCGCGTAGGTTGACAAAGTGTCAGCATAATTTCACGATGGATTCTTTGGTGGACACATTTCTGCCAAAGAAACAACAATAAATATCATTAAGACATAATACTTCTAGCCTACAATCTTTACAAACATGCACAAGTGGGGCAAAAAATGCAAAGATTGTGCCTTCTTTGTAGGAAAGAGGAAATTGACAGCACTTCCCCTTTGAATATTTCAAATGGATCATCCTTTCACACAATGGGGTCTTGAATTCATAGGAATGATCACCCCTCCTTCAAGTATTGATCATAAATGGGTATTGATAGCCATGGATTACTTCACCAGATGGATGGAAGCTATCATGCTCAAGGAATCAATCAAGTCGGTCATCCTAACGTTTCTCAAAGGGATTATAACATGATTTGGAATTTCTCAAACCATTATCTTTGATAATGCAAAAGCCTTCCTTGGTACTAAAATTTCTGATTTGGCTCTTAGTATTGGTATCTATTTGAAGAATTCTTCTAACTACTACCCTCAGCACAATGGCTTAGCAGAATATACTAACAAGAACCTGATTAGAATCATGAAACAAACAATGAATATCAACCAAATATAGTGGCACAAAAAGGTCTTGTGTGCCCTCTAGGTAGACTAAATCATGATGAATAAGGAAATATGTACTTCACCTTACAAACTTTTTATAGTAAAGAAGCTAGAATTCCTTTATCACTTGAGTTGCCTTCATTAGAGATTTCCCAACAGATGGAGTTTGAGGGTGCAAATCAGAATGGAATAATTGGCTGAACTTGAAGAATTAATAAGTTCTACCATGATCAACTAGAACAACATCATGGATCAACCAAGGAGTGCTTTGATAAAAATGATAGAGCTTAGACCTTTAAAGAAAGTGATCTAGTCCTAAAATGGGATGCTTTGATAGAGCTAAACCAAGGTGACATTCAAAGTTTGATGCACTTTGGAGTGGCCCATACATCATCATATCTTGCAAGGAGGATAAATATTTTGAATTATCTCATCTTTTTGGAGATGCGCTACCAATCCCCACAATGGGATTTATCTTAAGCATTTTGATTAAGTCTTTCTCTTGCATCATGTACATATTAGGGTGATTTCGATTCCTCCAACTTTCCATTGCACACATTGTTTTGTTTGTATATAGTTCTTTCCTCCCACATGCTCCTTGTGTATGTTATTTTATTACTTCTATGATGATTGTTCGAGTTGAGGCTCTTATAACAAGTTTAGGCGGTATTCGAAGTTTTCCACTCTCATAAAATTCAAATGAAAACATCTTCATATGAGAGAAGTAATCTTAAATAGTGTTCAACAAGTGCTTTAAGTGACTTCACGGGTGTTCTTCAACGTATAGATCTGAAATTCATATTTTCAAGTAGAATCCATGCATAATGGATGCTTTAAGGATACTTGATCTCTTTCATCTAATAGGTAGATGGCTCCAAAAGTCACCAAATTTTTTTCTAAAATAACTCCCCTAGCTATTTTGACAACTTACGTATCTAGCCGGCTCTCGAGTTCAAGTCTTGATTGCACGCACCTCTAATTATTTTCCTTGGAATAATTATATGGGTGTAGTTCTTTGTGTGGTCCCTCACACACCCTTCCTACTTATTACTTGTGCTTCCTCCTTTTTCTTCATTTTGTGTGCTCCTTCCTTTCTCCTTCATTATTCTATCTCCTTCCATTTCCCCTCAATGTAAATTCCTTGCACACCCGATTTCATTCCAATAGTTTTTGCACCCCTTTACGTGTATCTTCTCGACTTGGCTTCTATTTTGGCTAAGTCCCGACATGATCTTCTCCCGTGCATGATCCTTTCTTTCTAGAGTCCTACACAATTCCTTGCGTGCACTCATTCCTTTTCCACTTTCCATGTTACACAATTCCTTGTGTAGTTTCTTCTGTGCATCCTTTGCGCTCACCTTTCCATGCCCTCATGTTTCTTCTACACACTTCCTCCTTTTTCTCGCCACATGCTTCTCTAATTAGATGGCCACACCTTCCTCATACTTACACACTTTTATAGATATGTACCTTTTCTTCCCACTTATTATGCACCTTTTATGTGCACACTCACGATCTTTGTATTCTTCCCTCTTGCACCCTTTCTCCCACATACGTGCCAAGTGCGGTCTTACATGCCACGTGTTAACTTATCAATTGGAGTATGAAATTTGCAACCTATCAAAACATGCAAGTTACACACTAAATCCTCACATTAAATGAATACATGATACATGGTAGAAAAGATAAAATAAATGAATAGCTAGTGAATCCCTCAATTGATCGAGAGCACGTAATGTGTCTTGTGTGTTTAGCTTGTATTACAAATCTTCTGATCATCATAAATTTTTTGTAGAACTTGGTTTCCCACGTACCTAGGCTTGATTAAAAGCTTCCGACATGGGCTACATGCTAAACCATTAAAAATCAGATTTTGGAGGGATTTGGTAGGTAGAAAACATCAAAAATTAGTTTGGGCCATTAATGCACACATCTAGTCAACTCAACCACCCAAATTTATTCATATTTGGGCTTTTTTATTCTTCCACAAGGAAAACATACATAGGGAGGCAGATCTAACAAGATCTTTGTGCATGCATTTAGGCATTTATTGCTTATTGTTGGTGGTTGGAAGTTTTAATATGAGTTCCCCCTCTTTTCTCCTCCTCTTCTCTCCTCCTTCTATAAGTTATAGAGCATTTCTCATTGTAAAAGGTTGGACTCGCTTGATTTTCTTACAATTTTATTTAGAGCATTGTTCTTTTGCATTTTTAGTTATAGGCCTTAGATTTGGTTTTCTACATGTGGATACCTACCTCTTCCACCATTGTAATTGATTGTGCATATTTGGAAGCAGAAAATCCTTATTTTGTGGGTATTATATGCCTTATCTTGTTTTATTGCACCTTCTTGCATTTCCCCTTTCATTTCTCGGTTTGTTGTGTATTTTCATGTCTCTTTCTAGTTCCTATCTATTGTGCTCCACAAAAATGAATAGGTGAATGTGTTTTAGACTGTGGCATGGTGGTCTACCCTCCTGCGCGATCATTTACCCTTACTCTCACGTAACCAAGTTTGTTCATCCCTCTCTTTCTGGTGCTATCACCTCCCTTTAGCTTAGGTTTTCATTTCTCATGTATATCCTTCTCACCTCGGTCCCTTAGAATCGTAGATCATTGATAGCTAGATGCATTATCTTTCTTAGGAGTAGTTTTAGTAGTAGAAATAAGTAGAGGAAGCCTACCTTCTCCGGAGGTCATCTCAAAGTGTAATTCCCACAACTTGGAGACAATCACATGTTGCCTCAAAGCCCCGGTTTATCTTGATCTCGGATGGGTGCAATTTTTAGCTCTAATAGTATTTATCACATGCTAGGAGAATGACATGTGGTTTGAGCTTCTTTGGAGTAGTGGCGATGTTAATGGTGCAAAGGGGTGACCATAACTCACCTAAATTTTAATTGCAATAACTTATTCATACACTATAAGGGTTCTAGGGTTTTAGAAAAAATTATAGATCCATTATAAAGGTGAGCAAAGAAGACCGACACACAACAACATTCCTTTCTAGGTAAGTGAAGCATCCAAGAATTTTTAGACCCATATTCTAAGCATTTCCAATCTTTGCATAAAGGTTCATGACTCGTATACGTACACTTTTGACCTAGTTGTATGGTTTTTACCAAGTTCACTCTTAGGTGTTAGTTTCTATAATGAAGCATTTTCAGTCTCAAATTAGACTATTCTTGCACTCGAGATCACCTAGACTCTTTCGAACCACACATAATCAGCTAAGTGCAATTCTCCCTTGTATTTTTGATAATTTTTAGATCAATAGTCACTTTGAAAAGTGTTATTATAATTTATGCAATTAATGTTGAAAGTTAACTAAATCAAAATAACCACTTGTTGAATTATATCATCCTTTTTTAGGAAAACATTAAAAATATTAAAAGGGAGTGGAATAGATTCACACATAAAGTGAAATCAAATATACAATGAATACAATAACCAAATACACCTCACCCGACATAAATTAGTTCATCAAGTGCTTAATGCTCACCACTTGTTTCCTCTCCCCTAAACACTTGAATGATTGAATATACATTGAATATATGCATGTATTTATGTCATAGAAATCTATATATTCAAATGTAAAATTGAGACATGTTTATTTATTGTAAATTATTTAGTTTCAATGTATGATGATAGCTTGTAGCTACACCTAAAAACATTCAAATTTTGCAATCAGTTTTCCCTTTTCACTCTACAGGTCCTCGTCCATCACTTGTAACTATGCACCAATACTCCATTCAATGCTACCATTAATTTATTTTCATGCATTTAAAGCACTTCTTAAGCCCTTTGAACATGCAATGGTGTTATTAGGAAAAATCAATGTATCTCGAAGGGTTTCATAGTTGCTTCTTATTTTATTATGATCTTTGTTTTGAAATGCTAAGTGAGTCATTAGGTTGACCCAGTTTTTATTGATTCTTTGATTTCTTATTTACATTCTTCATGCACTAAGAACATTCATAAGCAATACTAGGATTCAATATTTATTTTTAATGTATATTAAATAATTTTAGTTGTTAATATATAATGATAAAAAATTCTAAACATGTAAAGAATGTTTGTCTATACATTGAGTATCAATTAACATGAGTTGTAAAAGTTATATTTTAGTATATATTTGAATATACACTAGAAATGCTAAACATACATTGAATATACGGGTGAAAATTTGCATTTTTCAACTACACATGTTTGATTTTTCCTACAAATGTGATCATTCCTCACATTTTTTTTTAGATTCCTAGATAGAAGAAGGTATACAAAAGATTGTCTAATTAGGAGGATAGAGGATAATGTCACAAATGTGTATTTTGACACCATTAATCTAAATGAAATATTAATGCTTCTTTCTATAGGTAAGTGTGGACACTAAGTCACACATTTTGGATATATTTCTATTCATGATCACATACCACTATTCATATGATTTCTAAGTAAGAAAAGTACTAATTGACCATTGTCTTTATCCTATTTTCCTTCTTCGTCTCACACACCTTGCTCAGTCTGACCTTCGATACTTTAGTTTTTCTGAGTCTAGACACCAGTGCCTAGCCAGGACACCAACGCTCGTGCTCCCCGACCTCTTTATATCTTACTCACATCTTTTGGGTCCTTTCTATCCATTTGGGCATATTATTTCTTACTAGTCAAAATTTTAGTGGTTAATTACAAAATTCAAGTAAAGGAACCATATAAATACAAAGATATGTGACAATAATAAAGGACCAAGTACTAAGCATCTACTATAATCACCTAAGGTTAAATCCAAAGACATTATAAGAGCATCAATACATCCATCTAGCATCCATTCAAGGGACAATGGACTCCATTCTTCTCGTATACACTTAATAGGAGGGGAGTTCATTTTTCGATGCACACATATATCTAAATTTTCTACATCTAGCTATTACTCACTATTCAAATGCACTTGGAACAAGAGCTACCTAGGTAACAATTCTACACACACACACACATCCGTAGAACTACATGGAGTTTGAAATGCAAAGCAACACCTAGATCATAATTTCACGATTAGGGTGACCATCGAGGTCACTCTGACTCCCCATTTTCATATTTTTATTTTTAGGATTTGATGTGTTTTGGGGTTTTGCAGTTCTATTTCTATTTGTAGGTTTCAAATGAATTCAATAATCACAAAATGAAATATATGTGACTAAAGGAAACATCCAACAAATATCTTGCGACCCTACAAAATTGAGTTTCTGAGTTGTCACAATAGCCCGAGAGGAGGTCTACAATTCCCCATGCACCCTTGACCCCGTCCAAGCACCCTATTCTTATAATTTCAAGTGCTTGTACAATTTTTGGCTCATTTACGATAGTATGCATCCTTGTTTCTTAATTTTTCTATCTCAAAGCACAACTTAAAAATTATTGTGGACTAGCTAAGTATCTTACCCTCTCTCCTACACTCAAGGTTTAAAATTTATAAGCTTACTTGCTTAGGTAAAGTTTGTACTTTATTATATATCTATATATGCATAGTTACATATTTAGATTTAACATTTATTTATTTAAAATATTTTCTTAATCGTTTGGTGAACTCGACTCTCAATGCCAACCTTATTTCTATGGTTTTTTGCTTATGCTCGTCACCCGTAATGGTTGTTTTGGGTCTTTTGAGCATCTCGAGCTTCCTTCATCTTCTCGTAGGGTTTCTAGATCAATGACTAAAATTGATAATCCAATTGCTAACTCTCAACAAGTACCTCTGAAAACAATTGAAGCATATGATAGTGCAAACTCATACGATGAAGACACAAATGTTGATCAAGAAAAATTAAATAAGCTCAAAAAAATTTGTCAAGTTTTACGTGATAATATTATTCATACTTTGATTTCTACTTTGAAAACTCTCATGATTCTCGCTTCGACACCTTTTGTTGGTTCTTCCTTGACTACATGACATCCACTTAACCCCTTCATATTCCTACTTCCATTCCCACTACTAGTACTCCCATCATTCAACTGAATGCTTCTCATACACAACCCGATGCTTCTTTAAATACACCTGATTTAACTTCTTTATATCAGGATTTGTAAACTCAATTTTGTCGACTTCAATTGGCCATTTCTTGTGCATCTCCATCTCTTAATTCCACTTTAATTTCTTAGTGATCATTTTTCACCCACCATCTCCTCCTACCAATTTACTCCAGATTTTATCACTCTTAAGTAACCCATTTTTAAGGGACATTATAACCCTAAAGAGCATATCCGAACATTTCATGTAGCATGTATAGATTATACGGATGACCACACTTTACTAAAAATCTCTTTCCTCACAGGTCTTGTGGATTATGCAATGTGTTGGTTCTATGATCTACCCATCCACTCTTGGGTCACCTATGCTCAATGAAAATTTGTACTTGGAAGATATCCTTAAGTCTTTCTAAGATTTTGTCAAGAAAGAGGCAAGAGATCCCTTCTCCTTCAATTAAGATACTTTAGAATACCTTCCATAAATTAGAGGCTCAATCTCTAATACTATAAGAGATCATCAAGTCTAGTTCAACCAATGCAAGACCATTGGTGGCATTCCCGATACTTAGATTAATTTGTTTGGTTGTTCTTGTATCCCACAGTGCGAAAGGTGGAACTCGAAACAACATTTCAAGTAAGGAAGTGAATGGTGAGGATCTCATTCTAGGAGCATTTCCTTAAAATTTTCCACTAGATGTTTCTTCATCATCGAAGGTCGCTTCATGTTTAGAATTATCACTCTCTTCTTCCCCCTCTCTTTATGTTCTAATTATTCATTGGGAATGTACTTTTTGAATTTTTTTCTTATTCACTTAAGTGACCTTTAAATCTAATATTGTAAAATGTTCTCTTCCATTAATAAGAAATGGGATTATTTATATTCCTATAGGAATATGAAAGGTCACAGTGATGGGAATGTGAAAAGTCACATGGGGGGAGAGGTAGAGACATTTTGTAAATATGTATATTATGGTGAATTTTTCATTCTAAGGGGTTGATAGTTATTGCTCTCTTACTACAAGAAAAAGACTATTTTCTTCTATTTCCTTGTCTATGTTTTCTCTACTTCCTATCTTCAACTTTGTGAGCATTGTAATCTTGAATAACCAAGAAGGAACTTTGTATCTTTGAGGAATGAATCAATGGAAATTTTATCCATGGTTTATTAATATTATTATTGTTTACATAATTGTGTTCTTCTTGTTGAGTTTGGACCTACTCTAGTTAATGCTTGTGAAATTTGTAAGTGCATATTCACAAACTTAACCTTCCCTTACTACATTCCTTCCTCCCCTTTACCTTTTCTCTAAGAAAGTTCCTCCCTTGTACCAAGTACAATAAATTTTCCACATGTTTAGTGGAGTATTCTTGTGTGATCCCTGGCCTAATGACCACCAAATATTTTACTTTTTTGGTGAAATAATTTATCACAAGGGAAAATGAGGGGTTTTCACCAACACTCTGGAACTAAGTCCCTCTACTTAGGAAAGGGCTACTCAATTTATCAAAACATGAAATATATACACTAATCAAACCATCATGGGTGTCCTCTCGACCAGGTGATCACACATGAGTACTCCACTAAATATGTCTACAAAAAGGAGGTGTATGAAAGGTCTATATATGGAGAGAGGGGAGAAATTGAGAAGGGGGTTTTAATCAATAAATAGCAAGCTGAGTTTATTGACATAAAAATAAAATATTTCAAAGTTAACAATGAGAATACACCATATCAAGGAAAGAGTAACATAACACAAATAGATCCAAGTTCATTTGCATAATAATGCATAAATAACCATGCTCATGGAGTAAAGTTGAGATGGAGACGAAAACATAAGACAAAGAGAGAATAATTGTAGTTTATTTCTTGTAATAATATAATGGGAGCTATCAACCAAGAAAATAAGTCATTAAAATTTATATCTTTACAATCTATATCTTCATCTACCCCCACATGACCTTTCATATTCCTACCACTTTTGGCCTTTCACATTCCTATAGGAAAGAAAAATAAGACCCTTTCTTATTAATGAAAAGGGGACTTTTACAAAAAATTTACAATGCCCACTTAAGTGAATAGGATGAAAGAACCATAGACTATAATTTATAATGGAGAATTAGAAAGTAGAGAAAGAGAAAACTGAAAATCCGAGAGATGGGAAAGGATCTTATTGATGAAGAATCTACTTCGATATATCTTAAGTGAGAGCTCCATGAATGAAGTTTTATTCATTTGACCTCTTGTTGAGTCGAACAATGTGATTGTAAATTCCTCCTCCTATAATATTAGGACACACTATAAGGCATTAAATGAGTGTTTAGAAACACCGATATGGTAATTTTATTGATATGGAAATACGATGATCCTTTTTTATCACCAAGATGGAGTTAGAACATGGAGAACATCACCTTGCTCTTCTTGGATTCAAAATTCACCTCCATGACACATAATTTACGTTTTTAAATGGAATCAACCCCATGATTATCAAACACTTTATTTATCTTCTATTATTCATTGGAAAATTCCCTATCCTCCAAATAGAAGAATTGTTCCTTCATTCAACTAAAAAAACATAGAGTTAAATTATGAATATGTTAGGTCACTAAGGTGTTCTACATAGTTTCAAACTTATCCATGTGTTATTTCTTTAGTAGGAGAGCCTCAACATATTTTTTCACCGACCAATATCTTGAAACTTACTATTTTTAGTAAGCGTTATTTTGATAATTCCATTTCAATTTAGATTTGCTTAATTTTGTAATTTTGAGTTTCCTCGATGTGCAAGGGGCAATGACAACTCTGATAATGAACTATTTACAACACTTACTATTTATAGATAATGAGCCTTATGAAGGCTAATTATTTTTAGAAGTGGGTATTCCCGGTGCCAAAATGGAATGAAAGTGGTCTCAATAGTTTTCTTAATTCACAAGGATGATTTGCTCCAATTTTTGAAGGATTTTAATCGCCACAACTCCATAGATATGAAAATTGAGTTTCTATTTTGGGAAAACAAATTGGACATTAAACATAATCTAGAACACTATTGAATGCAATTTTGAATTCATTTGAAATGAATTTTTGCAAGGAAGCTATAATCAAAATCTCATGGAAAAAAACATGGGGTTTGGAAGATATGAGAAAAAGGGTTTTTGAGCATGGAGGATGTCTGAAGAAATTTTGGTAGAAAAATAACATACCAGAAGAAATAGGGGGAGAAAATATCACAAATGACGCTAAAAAGCATTAAGTTTTAGATTTAAATGATTTTCCCTCTTTTAAATTTGTTTTCCCTATGATTTGCATACCTTAATTCACATTAAACCCAAACAAGCTTAACCCAAGTAAGTGGAGGTTAGAGGTTTTTAAAACCATAAAAAAGGGATAAAGGGACATAAAACTCTGGAAAATGTGTCATGGATGAGGCTATCATGATGAAGGGGCAAGATTTTATGAGAAGAGTGAGTTGTTAACCTTTCCTAACACTCGTTGTCACTTTTAAGTAACAAAATGTTGCATCCATGGGGGCTAAATTTTTATCACCCATGTCCCATTATTTATTGTTACAAAGGGACATTAGACCTCCAAAAGGCTGCCATGGGTCTATTTGTCATGAAAATTTGTCAAAATCCAACTTATGGTGAGTTTATAACATGTTTCTAACACCTTAAGTTGTCACTTAAGTGATGAAACATAAAACTCAATGGGGAGCACACTTTGGTGTCACCCATATCCACTTGTAATAAGGGGAAAAGGACACATGGACATCAAGCCTTCAAAACTCTACCTAAGCTTCTAAGAATGTTGATGTCATCAATCTCAACGTGAAAATAAACAAAGGAGAGGTTTATCACACCCAATAGAAATACATGGAGTTTAGAGGTCCATACTTATATTATTTTGACTCAAAAGGACCCATTGAATTCATTCCTACCATTTTCAAGACCTGATCTTGCATGAAATTTCCTTTTTATCCCATTTTCCACTTTTTTCCATGTGCATTTGCCAATAAGGTGAGCTCTCACTAGGGTTCAAAATGAGTATGATAAAATCCAATGCATGTACCATGAGAAGGGTCCAATTTAATCCAATTTGAACTTTTTTAGGTTCCTAACTCTTCCCAAGGTGTCTAAAACCCTTTGAGCAAGTTCCACCTTGTAGAATGACTATTGTGATGTACTAATGGACATGTTTCTACATTTTTATAGTCCCATAATTCTGTATCAATTATTGCACCATGAAATAGGCTCTGTCATATTTTTAATTACCAAGTTATGATCTCTCAACACTTCATGAGGCTCCTGAAACCCTTCAAACAAGGTGACTAGCTCCTTTGAAATATGTTTTCCCAGTGCCTTGCCCAAAAGACATAGTTTTTCTCAACTTGTTCCTGACCTCGAGTTATATCCACAAAATTTACCTAAACTTCCTTAGATAACTTTATTTATTTCCCACACATTTATTGGATGGTTGTAATCTTCCCTATAATATTCTAAGGGATGTCCTCCTGTAACAAAAAGACTAAAAATAGCCCTTTTAAAGCCTTTGGGAGCCTTGTTCTTTCATAGATCTCAATAACTTCAAGATTCGGGATAGGTAAAAGTATATGCACATGAAACACATTTGAAAATAATGTTAGTACATTCCTCTTGGCTAGAATGATAATGAAACATTGAAATGCTAGTCTGGAGGAAAGGTTTACATTGACCATGAAAGGGGATTTCAAGTGTTGCCAAAATTTTAATTTTTTTATGATAGACATTTAACATGAAAACAATTGGATATTTCTTATGGAATTGCATCAAATTGGACAAAAAATAAATGGAGCAAGCATGAATCTCAATTATCTCATGGGGAGTATACATGTGCCTTATCCTTTGGGTAAATAGAGTGACATAGTACACAAGCAAGAAAAACCAAAACAAGCACATGAAGGAAAGGGAAACACACAACATAAAGGGAAACACATACATGGGTAACACTTTATCTCCTTTGGATGTTACCCATACATGGGTAACACCGAATAATTTTTACTCTGTAAACACATTAATGGTTTAATGAAGTCTGAAACCTTTCTCAAATTTTTGAGAAATAAAGTTACTATAGGAGGTCTGCATGTACGTAAAAACAATAATATTTCATGTCTCCTCTTGAGAAATTCAACATGGCTCCCCTTGCAATCGAAGATCAATATGAATAGCCCACTTTTCTCAATTTTGTAAAATTCCATTTTAGGTTTCTAATCCATTGTTACATTCAATCGTGCTTGTGATTTCACATTATTCATTTTAACATTACCACAAGATTGATTCTCAATCATACCAGGCTCACCATGTTCACAACTATCCTTGTGCTCTCTGACAAACAATTCCTCCTTACTTATCCTATTCCTCATGATCATTTTTGTAGGAATGTTCTTGGTAGATATTTTGAAATTTTCAACATCATCATATACCTCTTATTGATTTATGTTCAACATATGCTCTAATTTTTTTGTTTCACACACACTGACTCATTATTGACCTCAATATCATTATCTTTGATGGAGGTAATATCCTCATAAATGAAGACATCCACTGGAGATTCAATAATTTCCTTTTCATTCAATTCATCATGAATATAATATTATTCAAAAATGGGAAAAAGGAGGACCCATATTCACATTCATGCTCATAAAAAAAGTTTCAAGTTGTACTTTAAACTCTTGTATTTATTCTATTTCATTATTGAAAATTTATGCATCAAATGAAGAATCAAAACTAGACTCATACTTATCTTGCATAGTCATAGCATAGGTTAGGATTTCAAGACTGAGTTGAGGGTCTTTAGTTCCTTCTACAACCTTTAAAATCTCTTGCATATATTCCTTCTTCAAATTTTCCCCATACTCACCTTCACATTCATTTGAAAAACCTTCAATATTGGGTCTTGAGGATATGATTGGAAAACTAGAAATTGTATAGCTATAAATCTCTTTAAAAATTATAATTCTCATGATTCACATTGGTTATCATTTGGGGATGCCTTCTTGTAAGAAAAGGAATACCTAATCTTCATCATTTTCAAATATATAAACAATATCTATTTTGAATGGGGATGGTACATCTTCAAGTTTGGGATCTAGGAAGCCATCATCATGCTTCTTTACTAGTTCCATCACCTTTGGGAACTCTTCCATCAAGATAGGAAGCTCAAAATTTTATTCTAAAGTTATGAAATAGCTATATGATCTGAAAAATGTGAGATGTATTTTTATCACTTCTAAAAGCTTCCAAAGATCGTGATTTTCTTAACCAATTTTTAAGTATTCTTAACTCCACAAATTGATTAGAATTCTGATTATTTTGCATCCATAGAAGTGCAGAAAACTTGTGTAGCAAATAAATAATCAGAAAACTGAAACATTCAGATAACAAAAGAGATTGTTTACGGGGTTCGAATTCCTACGTCCCCAGGTTAAGATTGAACCGATCCATTAATAATGTTGAAATGCAAGTAAAATAAATCTTACAAACAACCAATAATTAATCACAACCTGAAAATGAGCTGATCACTATCCCAAGAACTCGAAAAATAGCAGAAACTGTCCCCAAGGACGATCCGTGGCTCTACACGGTTTTTCACAATGTGATCTCCCTGCAATTGTTGTGTTATAAAAATACCTACAACTGGAGATTTAAAAACATTCTATGAAAAAAATCATATTTCTAAGATCATATCTGAATTTTGAACACTTTTCATGTTTACACCAAGTCACAATTCGGACTAGAAGTGCATTGAAATTCGTGTTTTCCAACTAGCTGTCTTGAAGATCCCTGTTAAAATCTGCATTCAAAGCTTCCAAAAATAGGTTAAAAATCATCAAAAAAGATCAAACCTTACATCGTTGGAATCATCTCATAATTTCCTTCATTTCATCTTTTTACTCCGAATGCCCAATCTGAGTGTACGGCCTTCAAAAATGCCGTTCTCTGCAATCTGGTCCTTAAGCTGCTTTACACAGACCTGTACCTCCTCTATTCAAATAGAATATCACCCTATTTATATTGTTTATGTGCCTCCTGGTATGACGGCTGGGTGCCTATCCTTTTACTCGGCCCACCCGAGTTCCATTCCCCTCCTTTGCTTTTAGTTTATCCTTTTAGGATTAAAATCCCACATTGGGCGCATGTAATCTTATCCATGGGTTTAAAATAGTAGGTGGGCGCGCATTTTAAGTGGCAAGGAAGCCACCTTAGCCTATGTGGTAGGCGCTTGACTTGGGGCACATTTCTTGGGTGGCGCATGGTATATTTTTAGGCACCCAATCCCAATATCTATGCATGTATAACCTTAAATGGTGGGCAGTTTAAAATATGCGTGGAAAGTTTAGATATATGCGTGGCATTTGGAAATAAGGCGTAGAATATGAAAAGTGGACTTATCAAGATCATATAATTTCGACCCAATTAATATAATGACATTCCAAATGAAATATGGCAATAAAATACCACTTGTCGACCCTCGATAGGCAAATCGAGCGAATTCGACAAGTGGTGGCAAGCCACGTGGTGGCTTGTGGACCCACCACTGTCGGCGATAATACCTTAGTTCACACGGCGGTCGGGCTCCCCTCCGTAATAAAAGTTGAGCCTCTTGTTCCTGAGCACCTTTATTTTTTTATGCTCGTCGAAGACCGGTGGTTGAAAACCAAACTAAAAACTCCCTTTTGCCTTTTCGCCACGTGTCGCAGTGCGATTGGTCCATTATTGACCAGTTGACTAGAGTTGACTTTCTGTTGACCAAACTTTGACCGGACATATCTAGAGCTCCCGATGTCCGTTTGTCACGTTCTTACAGTCGTTGGAAAGCTCTCGAGATGATCTTCTGCACTGACACCATTTAGGGATGTTTAGGGAATGTTTTCAAAAATGATCCCCTGATCACACCTCCCCACTGAGAAAGGCTTTTTGTCCACAAAAAGTTGTGTATCAACCCACAAAAACATGCTATCTCTTCCTGCATTGCACAAACACATACAAGAACCCAAAATAACATTATAGGTTAAATAATAGTTGATTAGCTAGTCACATAACCGATCGATAATAACACCCAATTAAGCTAGTGTTAACCGAAACGCTTTGCACCACCTATCGAACTCTACGCATAATTGTGGAATCTGTCATACCCCATTTGTAATGCCATCACAAATAATCGACCCGGATAATAACACCCATTCTATTACGGAAAGCTAGTGTTCCACTGTCACTTTGTGATACGGCCGATTACCAAAAATTACAATTCCATAACACGATCGGTATATAAGACATCTAAATCGCCCACAATTAGGCTAGTGCCCACCGCCTTATCCCAAATCAGTAACAAGCTGCAAGTATTCACTATCGAATATAATAGACTATCAACGCCCAAAAAATAGCTATATTCAATAATCAATCAACATGAATATGCCAAAACAACTTTGTATCGCATCAAATAATAAGTCGATAATAACATGACCATCTAGAGCGATGAAGCTAGTGTTCAATCGACACTTTGTGATTATGCTGATTACTACGCAAGTTTTAAATTTAGACATGTTAGTGATGCCTATCCTCGCATAGTGTTTTCAACAATGGAACTACCAACCAATCGAGAAAACAAAACATGAGTACGATGAACCTATCACTCAAATCTTCTCTTCAAATTTATTTCCATTCATTTTCAAAGCTTAAATATCAACTTAGGAACAAATCCTTATCAATCAACAGAATCCCTAAAATATAGCTCTAAATTTTTTTGCTTGCCTACTATCAACAATTTACTGTAGTGCAAATATAAAGTTGAGGAGTGTTTTTCCAAACCAATCACTTGGGTTTTTCCGTTTTGGTTGTTTTACCTCCTCAGTACCACAATGAGTTTTAGTTAGGTTTATGAGCCTTTGTTGGTTTTACAATACTGTTCTTTTTAACAACTTTCCAATTTTGTTGTTTAGGAACAAACCAACAAACCTTAACATCATGACCATTCCTATTACAATGGGAACAAAATTTAACTTCCCTGTTTTTAGGAATCTTACCCATTTTACCATTCTTAGAACTCTGTCTCTGAAAATGATTCCCTGTTTAGGAGAGGTAACCTTCTTGCCATTTCTCACCTTTCCTTGGTGAGATTGGTCTTTAAAAAGCACCGCCTTATCATTCACAAAAGGCATTAACTTCTTAATCAAATTTTTCCTCTTCCAACAATATGCAACAGAATGATTAGTACCTTCACAAAATGTGCAAGGGAAAGCATATTTCTGTCTACCAAAGCTATATTGTTCCAACTGAAAGAGTGTATTAGAAGTTTTAGGATTTGATTTTCCCTTAGTGCTATTTTTAGTGTAAGTGGAAGGAGGTGGAATCTGATTACCTCTTTTACCTGTTTTCTTACACCTTTCATTGTTCCTCCTGATGGCGGAATCCTGCAATTCTAGTGGTGTAGATCCTTGGCTGTTGGAAGCTTGTCTTCCTTCAGCTGCTTTGGAACTTTCTCCAATTTCCATTTTCCCACTAGAATAACCCAAACCTGCAAACCAAGGCTGATCCTCTACCTGTATTGGGTTAGCATCACCTTGTCCATTTTTACCAAGGCCTTTTCCATTAAATCCCATCTTAACCATTAGCTTAGACCCAATTCCCTTAGTGTGTTTTTCAAACTGACCCAAAGGAACATCTGAAACTGAATGAGAGGAAGAATTAAAATGTGAACAACTTACAGTGCATTCTGTCATAGTACCTACATCTGATTTGGAAAGAATTTCCTTCTTGTGTTCACCTTGTTACAACTTTTCCAAGAGGGCATCCTTGGTCCGTATTTCTTCCTGCAACTCTTTAACAAAGCCCATCAACTTCTTGCTCTCTTCAAGCATCTTGTTGGCATACTCCTCTTTCTTGGTCATAGAGGATTGTGGCTTAGATTTTAACCGCACTATTTCCTCTTCCAAGGAATAAAATTTATCTCTCAAGAAAGAGTTTTCTTCTTGGAGTTGGCGGTTTATGGCTTCAAGCTCATTCAGTTGCTCTTGTTTGGATGACTTGCCCATGATTCCCTATTCCTGCAAACACAACTTGTATTTCCAAAACTGCACACTGCAAAAGAAGATTAACAAGCCCCAAAATTTACATACACTAAATACTAAAATCAATACTGAAACTAAAGCCAAATTTTCAAACACAATCGAAGCTAATCCAGCAATCTAAGCTTTACATCTCACGATACCAAACTTGATCTCGAAAAATGTGAGATGTATTTTTATCACTTCTAAAAGTTTCCAAAGATCGTGATTTTCTTAACCAATTTTTAAGTATTCTTAACTCCACAAATTGATTAAAATTCTGATTATTTTTCATCCATAGAAGTGCGAAAACTTGTGTATCAAATAAATAATTAGAAAACTGAAACATTCAGAAGGGTTTGATGTTTGTATTAGGGTTTTGTAGGTATCATCTTTATTTCGATTTCCAACGATATATTACACGGTTCTAGGAGCTAGTGCGGTAGGAAGTGAACATAGGAGATCACTTAACAAAACATCGAGAGGATGTTTATAGAGATTTTTCACATACCGGGTGCCCATATCTCGAAAAAGGGTTCCCATAATATCCCTTGTACCGATCTAGGTGCCCCAATCCACTCAGATTTCCCAAATCTACACTTTTTTGGACCTCAGCACACTCGTTTGTTAGAATATTAAGGGATTGAGAGGGGTGGTGAATCAATCCTAAAATAAATTTATTTTCATTTACCAACACACATATTCATACATTAGATTATATATGCAACATCCATAATCACGTTTTCATATATGCAACATCCATAATCACGTTTTCTTATTAACATATGCAAAATCAACCACAAGAGCAAGAAAGTAAAGTACTCAACACAAGAACACCATATGTAAGTGGGAAAATCTCATGGGGAAGAAAAAAATGAAAATATGCTCATATTACTCAAAGAAAAGTAGTTTAGTGAAGCACCAACTTCACAAGGAGCACCAACCCCTGATTTAGTGAGGCACCAAC
Organism: Taxus wallichiana var. yunnanensis; assembly: GCA_018340775.1. NCBI lineage: Eukaryota > Viridiplantae > Streptophyta > Pinopsida > Cupressales > Taxaceae > Taxus > Taxus wallichiana. Next base: position 985,851,103 of record CM031234.1, on the reverse strand, counting down.
CCCACAAGGAGCACCAAACCCTAGTTTAGTAGAGCACCAACCCTACAAGGAGCACTAACCCCTAATTTAGTGAATAACCCACTCCAAAAGGAGGCTAAAAACCCCTAAGGATGACCAATAAAAAACTAATCCACCTGAAGATGTTTTATCTATGATAATGTTGCTTGCCACAACCGATGGAAATGGAGATCACAAATTCAGCTCACAAACCCTAGCTCATACCCTAGGGCATCAAACTTTCACTTTATTCACTTGTCTTGCCTATAACTTGTTACAATCATATTGTCATTTTTCCTAAATATGAAACACATCTGATCTGAATTCAAATCATGCCATCACACCTACAAAGATCTCTCTTCTAGGTCGCTTTACACCCCTATGCAAGACTAACTAACCAAACAAGCTAAAACATCACTTTTATATGCATTTCTTCTTTCTAACCAAAAGGAGGTTAGTCCCTTATGATACATTTGACCCATGTATCATTTAAAACATCCCATAACCTTTCCACAACATATAAAAGTGACCCAAGTAGGTTAGCCTGACAAAAACCCTTCATTTCATGATCCAAAAATCACTAAAACACATGCATTGGGATGCCAAAATTATCCTCATTCCAAAACCATGCTTATTCAAGATCTAATATTCATAAAAAATGAGTAATACATCATTTAAACATTAACCATGGTCATAAATTTCTTCAACCAATCAGATTATTTCATTTAATGGGCCCAGTTCCCTTTACAAATCTCAAAATAGTTGTTTCCTTCACCCTTCAACACCCTGGAAACTTAATCTGATCACCAAATAAATTTTACTGAACCAAAAATTTCATATGATAACTAAAAATAAATTCCATGACCTTTATAAAATTTCTAATAAATTTAAAAGTCGTGAAACGTCATTCACTTCAAACCATAACAACATTTGCCTTCATCAAATCAACTTGCCAAAAATGTTGTTTCCAAAGGTTAGCTCATAAAATAAATTATACATGCATTAAATATCTCAAAATTGATTAATTGGATTCCAAATTCATCCCTATTTTCTCTTCAGGTGATAGGAAGCATCACCCAATCCATCTCATGCTTAAAACAACATCAAACTTGAACTAAAATATATTCTCATCATAAACTATCAAAAAACCTTCTTGCTAAAAGAATGCCTTGAAACCCTATTAAATTACCTCATCAAAAGGCAATAAATATATCACTATAAATATCTCTAAATATAATTTCCAACACAACTTGAATCACCTCAAAATTCCACATGTAGCTCAAGTTATGATCATTTTATTGAACCATGTTATTTGAGACCCCAAAACTACCCTTTGACCAATCAACCTGTTTGGAACTCAAAACATCATGAAACTACATGGAAATGTCTTGAAACCTCCATGAAATTCAATAAAAACTCTCAATAATCGTGCACCATCAATTTTACATGCTACTCCTTTGGGCCAACTTGTCCTAAAATCTTCTTTTTAAGAAACGACTATTTTTAGGTGGAGCCCACATATCGCCATGACCTTAACCATACATTTATGGAAATAATGAGGAGTATTATACAACATACAATCATAATTTTTGATGAATCAATCAAAACTTGGTCATAATACTTCACTTTCTGTCAACATCTCATAGCTAGGGTTTTAGACATCTTTACCTTCTTAACATTCGTTCATAAAAATGTGACAATTAAATTACCTCATTATTTTTATTAAACCTTATAAACTAACCTTATAATAATCCCTAAAATCCCAAATATCCCTTTGCAAATCACATCATTCACAATGAGCATCTGAAGTTGCACTTCAAGTTGGAAATGCACTAGATTTTGACCCTACTTCACAAAAACAATCATATTTTACAAAATTCACATCATAGGAACCTTAAATTATGTTGAGAGCACTGACTTATCCCTATAACATATCAAATCATCATAACATCAATTACATGGTTCAATATCTCTATTCATTAATACTTACCTATGCATGCATGTTAGATCCTCACTGTAACAACTAGGGCCAACTGAAATAATGCAAGAAATGAACACAAAACCTCTATAAATGACCCAAACATACCTCATACACCATGATATACTTAATAACATGCATTCATAAGCTCAAATGGCTCCAATCCACTTTGTCGCATCTCATAGCCACTCTACCTACTCCCATGAACACTGCAACATGTAGAAACACCTATAGCTGCACTATGACACTTCGTGAGTGATCAAGAACTCTCAAATCATTCTAACCAACATGCCAACATTATTAAAAAACATCCAAGAAGATCATATTGTCAAGCTACACCTCCTAGGCACCTGTATGGGCTTTCTAGAGCAAGCACACCTCATTGAATCCCACTGTAGCAGTTGATAAACATCTGAACCATCATATTAGCACCATATACAACATCATGACATCATCATACAACATTCAATTTTTCATTAATGTGGTTTTTCATCAATGAAAACACCTATTAGGACACCATGCCAACAATCTCCCCTTTTTCATTGATGGAAAACACCCAAACTTCTCCCCCTTTTTACATTAATGAAAAAGGCATACCTGTATCTTATTTTCTTCTCCTTCATCAAATTCATATCTCCATACTTTATTTGGAAACATCAACCAAATATTTCAATTTTCTCCTTTTTCTCGCTTGTTCTTAAAATCCAAATTTTTCCTTCTTTCAAGCATGTAAGCAATATGCTCCTCATGGAAAAGACACTTCCACCATATGAAAACCATAAATTAAGCACGAAATAAGAAATATCTCACCTTTCAAGGGACTAAAACATCATTTTCCATCTTCTATAATAGCAAAATCATCAATCTTTTTCTTGACCATGTGCTAGTCTTCTCAAGAATGTTATAGCCACCTATAAACTGAGTCAGCTCCATCATGCACATGCCGACACTAGTAAAACGACAATAAAACATCATTACTTTATCATTCAAGAAAATAATCCACCATCTCTAGGCCAAAACATGCATATCAAGGATACTTCACACTTTCACACTTAAGGGAAATACCATGAGACCATAACAGTCTTTTTAGAGCAATTTAAGCCAACTTTGACATCCACCTACAGGTCATCCATGCTTGGAATCATACAATAATTTCTCCCCTAGCTTTAAGACCTCTATTCCTAGCTCCTAGGCACAAATTTTATCAACCATCCATGTTACTATGCCTTGAAATCATCATTACATCTTTTAGCAGTCTTTAATGCACCATTTCAGTCTTCTAGAGTCATATACAGCTGAGATAGGCCACTACATACCTTTACAAACATGAATCAAGAAGAAATCACCATTTTCTCACCTTGGCTAGCCTTTAGACCAACATTTCACTCCCATGGAAGGATAAAAAATTCTCCCTTGTTATGATTAGCATACATACACCATTGTACCTTCATCCCCTATCTTAGAACACTGTAATATTGTCTCAGTCACCTTATGAAGGGTAAGAATCATCTTTAAGGGATAAAGAATGATAATTTTATCTCTTTTGTACCCTAATACATACAAGTACATCATATAAGACTCAAACAAGGAATATAAATCATCATACACTTTACATCACCCTTGTTTCCATGCACTCACATGAGTTATAAGTAGTATGTGCAAATTTAAGCAATAATTGCAAGTCCTTCAACCTTGAAAACTACCTAGGCCTTTTCAATGCACCATTTCTTGAAAATATGGATAAATTACTGAGACATACCTTTCAATGAGGATTTTTAGCATTGAATAGCATAACATACCTCTGTCACTAAGTAATTTTTCCTTCTAGACCACTAAGACACCTGTAGGTTACTTTGCCCTTCCTAGAGTACTAGGAAACCCTCACAAGCATTGAGCTCAATACTGAAATCTTTATTAAACTATGTGAAGAGAAAATTAATATAGTCACCTCAAAAATATGTCAATAATTTCATAATATCAACTCTCATACCTTTGAGACTATGCACTTTGCCTCTCAGACCTATAAATGACCATTCTTTTCATGGAGCAATTTAAAAGCCTACACAAGCAAAAGTTGACTTCCAAAACCAACACAAAAATATCTTCTCAAGCATTATAATATGCTTCATTAGTACTATAACCTCAAAAATCATGTAAATATATGAAGGGAAACCAATATTCATACCTTAACCATAGACAACCTTGCCCTTGTATTGTAGCGTACACCATTTTTGCATTAACTATGGAGAAACACAGTTATACCTTCTTCAAAACCATGCATAAACATAAACATCTTTTCATACATCCTTTAAGAACCTCTTAGACATTTACAAAATCTTGAAAACCTGTTCTAGATGTGAAGGAACTAAGAGATAGGGTTTTAAGAGCCAAACCTTCATCACTGTGCACTATGAACTATCCTTCCAACTCTGTCAATCACAACTGAGAATATACACATGCTTGAAGCTCAATTTTTTTACCTCCTCTAGTTTCATGAGTCTATAAGATTTTCCCAAAATTTTAGACAAAATTTTTAACATTTGACTACTCAAATCAAGTTTCCATGCATCTTTGCTCTCAAGGACTGAGAAAACATAGTCATGGAGAAGTGAGGTAGCACTTTTGTCAAAATATGATCTTGTCATTACCAAGCTGGAACCAAACTCTTGAAATATCATCTTAAAACATTCTTCAATGAGACTTCAATAAGTACAAACACTCCACTCACCTTTAGCACACCATTTTCTTGGAAAACCCTAAAAAAATGCTTTCTTGACTACATCATTGTCTTAATCAAGATATTTGAGATCTCAATTATCAAGTAGGACTTGATTACCTTTCATCCACCTTCAAGAGAAATCAGAGGATCATACACAACTCTAATATCTCATGAAACAGACCCAATATGCTTAAGAACATGACACAAAGTAGGAACATATGATGATAAGACAGACAAAATTCCTAATATGAATGATAGACATCTTTTTCTATGTAATGACAAGACTTGAGAAATCCCACACATGAAAGATGTTAAGACACATCTGTTAGGACCATTTTTTATCTCATGAAAACTCCACATAATCAACTTATGACTCAGACATGATAGAGAAGACCATCACAGACTCAATGCAACAATATTGATCATATTAGGACATAAATGACATGATCATGGTGTTAAAGACCACTAAACCATTAAGATTCATGAAGGAACAATTCAAGATGATACTTAACCCATTTAGGACTCACCAAAGATATATTTCATGCCTTGATAACTCATGCACAAACCACTTAAGATACTTGTAGGTTAAACTCATAAATGAACCAAACAAGAAAATGATGAGCAAACACACATACATACACATACCTTGACCTTGTAGTGATGAAACACAATGACATAGATTTCTCCCCCTCACCTAGATGCTTCATTTTCAATCGACACCTTCAAGAATCATGATGAATGTATACTAGATCAAGGAGACCTAAAATAAGGTCTTGAAGAGGTCCCAAGACTTCTTAGGCACGTCTAAAACACTTTCATCTTCCCATATCTAATTTGAAAACTGAGTTTTTCTCTTCATTGCATCATTTCCATCTCTTGATGAGACATCAAGATCTATACTAGGTACCCAAGTCATTCTAGGACCATTTTCTTGCATTTGAGGCCATTGAAACATAGTTCTTTGCTCTTTAGGACCTTGAGAATACCTGTTATGACCTAAAAGGCTTGATAACAATTTCTTGCAACATGACCAACCTTGTTACAACTGTAACATACTACTGTACTTCTCCTTTTGAAATCACCAACATGATTAGATCTTCCATTAAAACAAGCACTAGCTACATGGCCTACCTTATTGCACTTGAAGCATACATCTTTAACAAGATCATTTCTATTTTCTTTCCATGGCTGAGCATCTCTAGGATCAAATCTCTTGACAAACATCTTCTTACTTTTTCTAGGCTCAAACACTCCTAGATTCCATCCACAATCCTTGGCTTTGTGACCATATTCACAACATGAATTACATTCACCATCAAAGAATCCTACACCATTCTTAGAATACTTTGAATTACATTCTTTAGCTCTATGACCAAAACCATGACATAAGAAACAATAGCCATTGAATGATCTTTCATACCTTGATGCATTAGGTTGCCTAATAGGCTTGGTCTTCTCATTTTCCTTGGAGAGAGTCACCTTATTTTATTCCTTACTTGAAACCATGTCTTCTTGCCTCAATTCATTGTCCTTGAAGTCTTCCTTGAGTCTCAAACTAGCCTTATCACCTACTGGTATTTGTTGGCTAAGAATATTTTCTAGGTCATTCACACTTTTCTCAAACATCTTCAACTTTCTTGAAACTAGATCAAGTATTGAATGTAGAGATTTCATACCATCTTCATACTTGATGCACTCATCCTCCTTTGACTTGAGCTTATCATTGAGAAAAGAAACTTGTGACTTCAACTTGAGTACATTCTTCCTCTTTGACCCTTAGGGTTTGAGACACACTCTCCAATTGAGATTTCACATCCTTGATGGCTAGATCATGATCTTTATTCATTTCACACATATTCTCTTGTAGTTCAAACACCATATACTCAACAATTTCATATTGTTTCCTCCAAAGATTAGTATACTTACCCATTTTTGCTTCAAAGTATCACCTTTTGAGGTGTCAAACTTCTACAAAGGACTTGATTTGATACCAATTGTTAGAAGCACAAGGGAATGAGAGGGGGGGTGAATTAGTCTTAAAATAAATTTATTTTCATTTACCAAAACATACATTCATCCATTATATTGTATATGCAACATTCATAATCATGTGTGCTTATTAACATATGCAAAATCAACCAAAAGACCAAGAAAGTAATGTACTCAAAACAAGAAAACCATATGTAAGATGGAAAACCTCACGGGGAAGAAAAACCACTAAAAATCTGATTATATTACTCAAAGAAAATGTATTTTAGTGAAGCACCAAATTCACAAGGAGCACCAACCCCAGATTTAGTGAGGCACCAACCCCACAAGGAGAACTAACGCTACAAGTAGCACCAACCCCTAATTTAGTGAACAACCCACTCAAAAAGGAGGATACAACCACCTAAGGATGAAAAATCACCAAATCAGCCACATGAAGATGTTTGATCTCTAATAATTTTTCTGCCACAATTGATGGAGATCACAAATTCAGCTCACAAACAATAACTCATACCTTAAGGCATCACAATTACACTTTATTCACCTGTATTTCCTATAACTTCTTGAAATAATGTTGTAATGTCTTCATAAATATTAAACACGTATTATCTTCCTTCAAATAATTCCTTCACACCCGCAAATATCTCTCTTCTAGGTCGTTTTACACCACAAGGCAATACTAGCTCACCAAATGAGCCAAAACATCAATTGTATATGCATTTCTTCTTTCTAACGCAAAGGAGGTCGGTAAATCATGATAAATTTTACCTATGCATCATTTAAAACATCCCATTACTTTTCCACAATAGATATAACCTTAATTTTATGATCCAAAATCACTAAAACACATGCCAAAATTCTCCTCATTCCAAAACCATTTTTATTCAAGCTCCCATATTCATAAAATTATTAATAAAACATTTAAAAATTCACCATGGTAACAATTTTTGTTAACCATTCAGATTATTTCATTTAATGGGCCCAGTTCCCTTTACAAATCTCAAAACAATTGTTTCCTTCACCCTTCAGCACCCTAGAAACTTCATCTGATCACCAAATAAATTTTAGTGAACCAAAAATGTCATGTGACAACTCAAAATAAATTTCAGGACCTTTAGAACACTTCTAAGTAATTTATAAGTTATAAAACATCCTTCACTTCAAACCATAGAAAGAATTGCCTTCATCGATCAACTTTGAAAAAAATTTGTCTCCAAAGGTTAACTCATAAAATAAATTATAGATGCATTAAATATCTAAAAATAGATTTATTGGATGAAAAATTAATCCCTCTTCACTCTCTAGGTGATATTAAGCATCACCCAATCCATCGCATGCTTAAAACAACATCAAACTTGCACCAAAATAGATCATGTCCTAAACTGTCAAAAAACCTTCTCGCTTAGAGAATGCCTCTGAAACCCTATCAAATTACCTAATCATGAGGATATATATATATATATATATATGTGTGTGTGTGTGTGTGTGTGTGTGTGTGTGTGTGTGTGTGTGTGTGTGTGAAATATATCTTAATATAATTTCTAGAACAACTTTAATCACCTCAAAAATCTATTTGTAGCTCAAGTTATGATTATTTTATTGAACCCTACTATTTGAGACCCCAAAACTGCCATTTGACCACCAACTGTTTGGACCTTACAAATTTATGAAAATGCATGGAAATTTCCTAAAACATCCATGGAAATAAATAAAAACTATCAATAATCATGCACCATCAATTTTGCATGCTACTCCTTTGGACTAATTTTTCCTAAAACCTTCTTTTTCAGAAACTACTATTTTTTAGGTGGGGCCCACATATCACCATGACCTCAACCATACATTTATAGAAATCCTGAGGAGTCCTCTACAAAATAAAATCATAAATTATGACGAATTACTTAAAAATAGGTCACAAAACTTCACTTTCAAGAGAGCTCCTAGCTAGGGTTTAACTAGGGTTTTAAACCTCTTTACCTTCTTAACATTCATTCATAAAAACGTGACAATAAAATGACCTCATTATTTTTGTGAAACATTATAAAATCACCTTATAATAATCCTTTAAATCCACAAGGTCTCATTCAAATCACATCATTCACAACAATCACCTCAAGTTGCGCTTGAGATGGAAATGCACTAGATTTTGACCCCACTTCACAAAATAGTCATATGTTGCAAAATTCACATCATAGGAACCTAAAATTTTTATGAGATCACTATGAATAATCCTCTAACATATAAAATAATCATAACATCAATTCCATGGCTCAATATCTCCAGTAATTAAGACTTACCTATGCATGCATGTTAGATCCTCATTGTAACAACTAGGGCCAATTGAAATAATGCAAGAACTAAACAAAAAACCTCTATAAATGACCCAAACATACCTCATACACCATGATATACTTGATATCATGCATTAATGAGCTCAAATGTCTCCAATCCACTCTGTCACACCTCATAGCTACTCTACCTACTCCCAATGAGCACCTGTAACATGGAGAAACACATGTACCTACACTATGACACTATTGTGAGTGCTTAAGCACTCTCAAATAATGCTAGCCAACATGCCAACATGTTTCCCAAACATCCAATAAGCCCATACTATCAATCTACACCTCCAAATCGCTTGTATAGTCTTGCTTTAGAAAACATACTTCACCAATCCCAATGTAGCAGGTGATAAAAATATGAACGGTCATGTTAGCATCATATACAACATCATGACATCACCATACACCATTAAATTTTTCATTAATGTGGTTTTTAATAAATGAAAAAACATATTAGGACACTATGCCAACATCTTTTCCTCTTTTTGTTTCTCCAACCATCTCTACGACATAGTTTAGCAAGCTTGTCGAATTAGCTGACTTCTTTCTAACTCTCTTTTCACTCTAGGGTTTCACATATCTAATTTCTTATTTGCTTGGGTCATTTCTCCTTGTTTTCTAGATCTTATTTACTAATTTACTTCTTAGATTAACTTATAAACCCCCATTTTTTGTTAATCAAAGACAAATATAAAGGTTAATAAGTGATTGGTCGGTTTCTCGTGAGCTCTATACATCAGCGATTATGACAATTGGATATGGTATTTGATAGTTTTAAGAATTTGATATGTGGTATCATTTGAAATTCAAGAGATTTAGTTTCCTCCTTGGGGCACTTGACTTGATCTTTGATCCATCTCCACCTCATTACATACTACATTATGGATACATTGTTAAATTAACATGGGAAAATAATTGCTGCAAACCTAAAATATCTACTTCTTAGCCTTTTATACTTGAAAATTGAACATACTTACCCAAATTTCTTTGATGATTATATCTCCTTTACATTTGATGGTCAAATAATTCCATTGACATGATTTCTCTTCTAAATCATAAATTTCTATGTTATCCAAACTTGCATCAACGCATTGACCAATTTTGTTCTCCTTGTTAGAACTATAATATTAAGTGAATCATAATATTTAGTTTATAGTTAAATAATATAGAATAACTTATATTCTTATTATTTAAATATAAACTATATATTAGGTGGTTAGTTATTTAATTAACTAACATTAATCGGGAGGTGTGCCCCATCACTTAAGAAGGTCATAACCCTTTGGGTTATTTAAATATGACTATAGGTCATATTCAGAATTATCGTGGTGATTTTGGTAAATACATGGAGTAGAAGTGAGGAGGGAGTTTTACTAGACTGGATGTAAAAAGTTTCTCAGATAGTGGAAATTATTCTACCGTGATTTTTATCCCATTGGGGTTTTCCACGTTAAATCTTGTGTTATGGTGTTCTGTGTATTTATTTATTTATTACTATGTGCATATTTATATTTGTGTTTATTAATTAATGTTGATAAATGTTTTATTCCCTCATCCTGACATGGTACTAGAGTGGGATTAAATAATTTAATTTAATTCTAATGTTGCAATGGTTAGTGGTTAGTATCCTATTTAAACCCCCTTCCATCTCCATATAGTAGCATGAATTAGTGAGTGTGCATAGGTGAAAGGGGTTTACATGCATGAAAATCACATACAGGTAAGGGTAAATTAATATATGAAATATTTCTATTTCTCTATAGTTTCAAATGTGTGTCGTAAATGATTTCAAAGGTGAATACAAGTAAAAAGAGAGTTACAAAGGCCAGGAGACAAACCCCACAAGAATAGGAAATAAATTTTTTCTATTGGTTTATCATTTATCAATGTTCCCGAGTAAAATTGATAAAACCTGGTAAATTTGTTCTCACATTTGAAAATAAAAATCAATTTTGTATGTCTCCTCCCATACCCTTTTCTAATTTGAATAAATTTTTCTTTTGGAGACTTTAGTATAAAGAGGAGACAAGTTTCATAAATATAGGAAATACATTTTTTCTATTGGCTGAGAGAGAACTCTTGTCCCTCTTGGTAATAAAATTTCAAGTTAATTTTTTTACCTTCGTTATTCAAAACTAAAAAATACCTTTTCTCCCTGGAACACATTTTAATTAGAGGTTTTTGTTCATTCTTGTAAAATTATAGTATGAAAACATTTATACTATTGTCTAAATTCTCACCTATAAACTTTATTCTATAGATTTTTAGAATCTATAAACCTATAGTTTATAACCTTATATCTATGTCTATAACTATTTAATAGTTATTTTTATCTATACATATTTAAGCCCCTTTATATTATAATTGGGTTGATACCATTTAAATAAACTACTAAATAGGGACCTATATTTTTTTAAACTATAGGGTTCAGGTCTACTCAATGTTTCTTTCATCTTCACCCATGTGGAGGTGTATGCAAAACCCTCCAAACACAAATACTCATTTTCCATGTGGACCTCTTGTACCCTGCTCCGTCGACATCCTCCTACCCCTCTCACCTATGTGCCATACAAAACATTGTGTTGCCCCCACCCTCACATGGCCAAAGTGGATTGATTTATTTTTGACAAAAACATTCCTCTTGGGCAAGTGGAAAAGGAACAAAATGCCCAAAAGCCAATTTTCCCCTTCAAAAATAAATTTGGGCACACTTTTATCTGTTTTAAGGGTTCCGAGTGGACTGAATTAATATGAAAATTTTGGGTTTGTTAAAGGAAAAATTGGTCATTGTTTACTTGAAAATCGGCTCATCTGTTGAGAAAAGTAGACCCCGAGATAGAGAGGACTTGTGGGGATGCATTTTTTCTAACACAACACCATCCCAATCTCATTCCATTCAAATAGTGTTTTGTGAAATCACCTCACCAAATATCACAAACAAATTCCCATTAGAAGTGTTACTTGTGCTCCCTATAACATCTCTGTGCTTACCATCTGCATATTCATCCAAATACCTCCTATAATTATTACTAGGGGTCAGTTGGTTTGTTCAAATACTAGGAACTTACTTAGGAGTAGGCACTGACAACATCAAATTTAGAACTCTGGAAACTTCATGCATGGTGGGTTGATCAGAGGGCCATTTCTTGGTGCAAAGCAAGGCCAACTAGAAGATTTTTCTTACAATACCAAGATCAAAGAATAAACCACCAATGACCACTTATAACTAGGAAATAATATATTCCTTGAACGTAGGAACTTTCCCACTCTCAAATTGATAAGTTTTTATTTTCAACCGATTCGGTGTATTGGAATATAGGAATGTGCAACTTGGACACATTTGGGAATAGAAACTCCACCGATCATGCAACATAACTAGAAATATATGTCCAACTTGATTTACGTAGTCAAAATGATGAATAAGTAGAGACCCTCCACTTCGCACTCAAGATTAACTCTAAACGTCCACCTTCGTGAAATCAAATTTGAGTTATTGTCCATAGCTTCCTTCCCGTCAAACTCCGAAGAAAAATTCCATAACATTTTGTTTATGTTGAGGACCTTTTTGTTATTATTTTTATATGGGACTTTTAGTCCCACATTAGGACTACGAGGGTATTTTTAGGCTTTATAAGCCCTCCTTCCACATTTCCAAATGTGGCTTAAACCACACATGTAATTTTTTTGTTGCCATGTAGGTGGTGGTTAGAACAATTTAATATGTCCTTGTGGATAAGTCCAGGGGGTTGTTTGAATTTCCATGTGGCTCTGACATGAACTATGTGTTGTGGTATACTAAGTTTTAATGCAAGTAGTTGGCAGGTTATGTGGTTCCCCCTCCTCTAAATTCGGTGCATCCGGTGTTTGGCTTATTAACCGTGTGCTATGTTAACCATCATGGATAAATATGTAAGCCGGTCGATGTAAAGTGGCAGCTCACCGAGTTGATCAATGACTCGGCCATGCTAGTAAGCATCCTTATTCATCTCTATAGGATAAAAACTCCACAAAGTTTTATATATATACAATTTTTTTGTATATGTAATTTTTATCGTTTTGATTTAAATTAAATTAATTTGATTGATTCTTTGTTATTTTAATGAAAAATTAATTTTAATTATATAAATTGTTTTGTTTCGAAATGATTTTTATATGATACGATGACTAAGTTTTCATGAAGAAAAAAAAGTTCACATTTCGATAAATTACTATTATTGTCAAACTAATATTTTGTATAGATTATTTGTTTGATAGGTCAAAATTTTGATGTGAATTTCATTGAAAGAAAATGTAATTTGAACGACGAGGGGGATGGTATATAAATTATTTGTGTGATGTTTTTCCTCTCTAAAACCTAATTTATTATCAAAAAATTGATCATACAAATTGTTATAATAATCATGGTTTTTTCGACAAAGAGCTAAAAAAATTGTCAATTTCAAAGGAGGATTAAGTTATAAATTGTGCTTGGCATCGAGGGGCATTTCCCTCGACCCCATCCTATATCATAATAGTCAATGTGTTTGGGGTACTGCCCCCTCAACCCCACCGGGGCTGCCATCCCTAGACCCTCACTCCTTGTTCCTATATTCAATACCTTTTGTGAACAAAACCTCACCTTTGTATATGCAATGATTATTCTTACATGATTTTTATCTGTTCGGTTATGTTATCTATCAAGTGTTATTTTTTAAAGGCTTAAAGATAATGAAGATATATATATATATGGTAAAACATTTCTTAGTATATGATTACTAAAATCTTATTATATGTATATCAAATGACACTTGGGGATGCCCTTTCATTTGTATTGAAGACGACCAATACTAATTACATCTAATACATGTTTTAACATGGTTAATTGTTAATCATATTGTTATGTTAGTTATTATACAACTAATGTTTAACTTTTACAGATGGTTAAAAGTGAAATCAATAATGATTTAAATTTATATGCTTATTATGATGTCGATGAATCTACCCATGTTGATGTTGTATTGGATATAAAATATACTTTTGGATATTGTGTTTAAATTTTTTTCTGGTGTAGGAACCATTTCTTGAAACAATAAAAGCAACCAACAGTCTCCATTTCTTCTACTGAGGTAGAGAAGTACAATGGAAGCAACAAAGAAGCCATGTGGCTAAAGCATTGTTGGAAGAGATACACATGAAAGCTAAAGGATGCATTACTCTTCTATGTTGTGATCGAGTTGTATTACTATTGCTAAATAATCCATTTCAACATTAAAGGACAAAAATATCGGATACATATGCATGTTATCCGAGAGAAGGTTCTCTACGGTGATTGATATCTCTAATCTTTGCATCAAGATTATGCTACGATATGTTTACGAGTCATTATGTGCTATAAAATACTCCATTTTTGTGTAATGTTTGGCCTTTCGAGTTTACATTGAGGGATACTATGCATGTAATCTCACCTTCTAATGGTCGGCTGCTTGTTGACTCATTCTCCTATATACTTATACTCTGATATAAAACATTGTAAAAAGATCTTTTATGATCTATGTAAACTAATAGAGTTTACAGAAAATATAGTCTAGTGTGTGCATATATTTTTAAAGGAGGTCCTTTTGTTATAAAAGTATCCTAGAGATGTGGTTTGATAATTTTTCCATGAGAAATAGTGGGATTTAGTCTCACAAATCATGCTTAGCCTAAATCATACTTCTAATTTATGGATTCCAAATCCTTTTGTACTAAAAGGTAAGTTGAGCATGATGAAGGTGTTATAATTCCTTCAAAAATACATATGCTAGCCTAAACCTTTGGGGTTTATGGATTTGTAAATCTTGTTGTACAAACAGTAATGTTGGCATATGGATCCCCACTTAATATTAAGGGGAGGTGTTAGAACTATAATATTAAGTGAATCATAATATTTAGTTTATAGTTAAATAATATAGAATAAATTATATTCTTATTATGTAATTATAAACAATATATTAGGTGGTTAGTTATTTAATTAACTAACATTAATCGGGAGGCGTTCCCGTCACTTAAGAAGGTCATAACCCTTCAGGTTATTTAAATATGACTATAGGTCATATTCAAAATTATCAAGGTAATTTGAGTAAATACATGGAGTAGAAGTGAGGAGGGAGTTTTACTAGACTGGATGTAAAAATTTCTTAGATAGTGGAAATTATTCTACCATGGTTTTTTACCCCATTGGGGTTTTCCACATTAAATCTTGTGTTATGTTGTTTGTGTATTTATTTATTACTATGTGCACATTTATGTTTGTGTTTATTAATTAATGTTGATAAATATTTTATCCCCGTCTTGATTCTCCTCTTAGATATTCAAAATGCTAATGCTTTGGACAACCACAATGAACAATATAGTACTCTCCAATTTTCTAATCTCATGGATTTTTAAGTGTTAACCCTATTGGAATTCCTAGTCATGGTGATTTTTTGGGTGTATTTTTGCTGCATATAGATGTGTTTATCCGAGCTACACATATATATTAACTAAAATTTCACTTAATTGAATGATTAAGAAGCATCAAGACTCTTGTTTATTTTTGGTTTTCTTGTGATATTTATGAATTTTGAGTGTGGCTACTTGACCATTTTTTTGGTTTCCAATATTTCTTGTTTGTATTTATTTGCTTTTGGAACTCGTAGCTTCATGCTTTTTGAAGCCACTTGGATAAATGTCATCAAGAGTGCAATGCAGAATTTATTACTTGTTTAATGAATTGGTTTTATCTTTTTGGTGTTGTATTCACATGTAGTATGGGGGTAATCCTGAGGTATCATGTATCCATGCTTGGTGTTGCAAGACATGCCCTTGGTTTTGAGGTGATGGGGATCTATGCATCCAAGACCATGAAGTGGCCCAAACTCACTTGGATATTTGATACTCAATCCTCTTATAGTGGAGTGACACGTGATATTAATTCCTCCTATGGTAGAGAGACATATGTGATACTTAGTCCTCTATGGTTGAGAGACTTTTATGAGACTCAATTCTCCATAACAGAGTGGCCTCCATGACATGTATTATAGTCAGTGGATTTGGTAATGATTTGTGTTTATCCTTTCATCCGAGGATGATGTTATTCATCGTTAGGATAGATATGGTATTCATTTTATACTCCATGGTTTTACTTGAGATTTTTCACTCTTTCATATTTTAGATTTCTTGAGGACAATGTACTTTTGGGGTAAGCTAGATATACCAATAGACATACAAATGGGATACTTGATCATTTTTCTTGGTTATATTATCTCTCTTGAGGAGGGGTTGAGACACTAGAATAATGATTCTTTGGAAAATTATTACTATAATTGGATTTCTTAGACACTATATTGGAGAGGTTTGTTACTTGGTCTTGGGAACCCTACTATGGGTGTGTTTTTATTATATCATACTATGATGGTGTTTTCATCTTAGCATTTTTATATGTGTTGTGCATACGTGTTGTATTCTTATTTGTTTGGGTCTTATGCTATGGGGACCATGTTTCTAGTGTTATGTTACGTACCCCTCCTAGGTAAGTAGGTATTCTCTTGGTGAGGAAATGTGTCATTTTTATGGTAATATGATTATTTTAGTCATAGAATCATGGTTGTTTAATGTGTTTTCCACTTGGTATGATGAATGTTATATGTAAATGCTTTCTTGTTGGTTAGTGTCACATTATAAGTGATTTGTCTTGTGTTATTTTTGTAGGTCTTAGATGATCTCATGTTGTATTTCATCATTGGAAACCCCGTGTGAAAATAATGAAAATGAATGTTAAACATAGAAAAATAATGAAATGTAATTGCTTGATAGTGTATATGTTAAGGAACATAGAATCAATAAATTGTACTTATGAGAAAAAAATTATAAATACACTTATGAGAAAACACCATCAAACAAATTTGGATATGAATTACAACTCTTTGTATAATATAAGCAATGGAAGAAAAATTATCAAATTCTTCTTGTGACTTTATGGACACTTTTAGGGAAAAAACATCCATTCATAGTGACATGATTCATTATGAATTTCCTCCTTGTCATGATTACTTTTCCTAATCTTGGTATTGGTTTCATCGAGGATGATGCTCTTATAAGGGGAGGGAGATGTAATACCCCATCTAATTCTACTTTGTCACTTACACAATTTTTGTGTTTTGATTTGATGTGGTTGCGAGACCTTAATTTTTATAGCTATTCTGCAGCGTAGGTGAAGTGGGATTGAAACATTTTGAAGATTTATTTTCTCTTTTATAAAGGGCCTTTTTACATCGTGTGGTCAAATATTCTTTCACAAGTGTTGATCTTTGGTTTTGAATTATGTCGGATGGCCTTCATAAAATGGAAGCAAGGGATTTAGTGTAGTGAGTTCACTTTTATTATCAACATTAAATTTTGTTGTCCATTTGATCACCATGTGACAATTCTTCCATAAACTCCGACTTTTTAGTTATCACTACGACAATTATTATCATGGAGAGAAAGAGACTTTTAATATAAATTGAGGAGAATTGTTATAATAAATGGAAAATCCTATAAAAGTAAAATAATAATTACAAACAAATGAATGGAATAGAGGTTAAAATAAATAAGAAAATGAATTAAAAAAATGAAGATAAAGCCCAACAAGGGTGAAATAAGGTAGATTAGGGAAAATTTTTGTGCTGTTTTAGGTTTTTCTTTTGGAGGTTCTTATGTTTGGTCCGAGAAATGTCATGGAGGGAGACAAAGGAAACTTGTATATGAATGTTAATGATAAGTTACGAGCCGAGAATCCACAACCATGGAAATAATTGTCATCAGCGACACGAGAACATGAGAAATGGAATGGGGTATACACATCCATCATAGCATTTAGGATAGAAGGATCTTTGCCTTAGTTTGTAGCTACAATCTCCCTAACATATGTCTTGCAAATATGGAAACTTATACATAGGCACATGATTTGTTTTATTTGGATTTCCTCAAGAAGGTGTGGTAACATTGTATGCCACATTACACACTTCAATAATTATCCTCGGTTTCTCTATATTTTTTTCCTTCGAGGAAACTTCTTCCTGGGTTAGATAGCTCCTAAAATCTCTTGATCCTAGCTTCCTCCTTTGTATTCTCCTACGATTTCCGAACTATAAACATACTCCCTTTGGATTTTATGCTTCTCTTCTCCCATGCGCCTTTATGTAATCCTCTCGGGATTTCCCTAAATATCCTTACCGGGTATTCCCTTTTTCATGTGCAATCTAACAATATTCATGGATTTCTTGGTTCCTCCTTTAATGGTGCTCCAAATTTTTGCATGTATCTTCACCTTTGCGGTCCTCTACTCTACTTGGAGTCTTTTCTTTTCTGCGCAACCTATTGCATCTATTATACTTACTTGGGTCTTTTCCTTTTCAATCTCTATGGTGCACCCCACTCCTTTTCCTTCCAAGATGATGTCCCATGCATCTCATGTATATTATGCGTGCCTCTCCCCTTCTTGTGCACTTTCCATCTCTCGATCAACCTCATGTTTCAAGATGTCTTCTCTTGACTCTGCAATTTTCCCTACATAATCATGGTCTACTCGACCATCTATCTTTCTTCCCGAGCATCCTGCTTCACTAGTGTGATACTCTCACACATTTTCATCTAATGCACTTCCACCAACACACAATTCTGGGTACTCTTATAGTTGAACCATCTTCTCTTAGTGGTGCTCCCAAGATCGGTTATTCTTTTCTATTTTATTTTCCCTGTGGAACCGCTTTAGTTGTGCCTCTATGTACACCCTTTTATTCTAGTGTTCTCCTACAAATCTCTGCACATTATTTTCTTTGTGTAGTTCCCACTTCCCTTTGACACTTTTAGATACTGATTTTGATACTATTGATCGTATTATGGACACTATTATGTTTTATTTCAGTATGATGGTTAGATGTTAGATCATGGATTATTATTGATCTAGATTCAGTTATTATGCATGATGATTACTAGAGACATTTTCTATATGTGGTTGATGATATACTATTTGACATGGACATATTATAGATGTTGATTTGGACTTATGATATTGGATATTTTGAGTAGATCTGGTATGGTAGATTTTGATGATGATATAGTTGATTTATTTAATTAAAAATGATAATGTTGAATTATTGATATTGTTGTGATTTGTGTGTTTGGATGATTTTGAGATATTGTTTATATCATTTTGGATGTTTTGATATGGCCATGAGGCCAAAGGAGGTATTTGCATTTTGTAGGTTAAAAATCACAACAATGTCGGGGACTAGAGACTAACCATATTGAAATTCTGGGTGAAATCAACAAGGTCACCATGGCAACTGTGTTATGAGTTTGTGTGTTGTGTTATGTTAGGAATTCCCATGGGGGGGATTTCCATTATATGTGACCATGGGATAAGTGTTTTATTTATGTGTTCCTTCTTTTAATTAATTTAAATGTGGTAGATTAATGTGATAGTCATATAGTTAAATTTTATTTAAATTAAATTGGGATGTGGAATGTAATTAATAAAGTTGTTGTCTTAGATATTAATATTAGAAGAGTGTAATTTATCATGTAATAATGTGTAAGAAATTGTAAGAGTCTTGTAAGGTAGATTTTATAAGGTCTAGCACTCCATCTTTTGTGGAATTTGATTTTGACCTTGGAGGCCAAATTTCGAGGCTTGTGAGACAAGTTAAACTTGTCCCGCGCCTCTTAAAATGATCCACCAACCATGCCTTTGGTTTGGAGGTTAAATGTAGGCATTTATAATGAATTTTGAGGTGACAATATGTAAGTTTTAATTGCACTTCCCTTACATGTTTTTAATTTGGTCCTTTTGGAGTATGGGTTGAATTGGAGTATGTAAGTGATTTTGTCATGTTTAATTTATTGTGATTTGTTTGTTGTTGTGGATTTCCTCTTGGGGATGAGGAAAAATGATGTGGCATCCCACTTGGATCCACATCATCCTCTCTCTTTCCTTTCCTATAAAAGTGAAGCTTCTTGCTCATTTGGGGGTTGTTGAAAACTTTGTTATTGCCTCTTGGGGGCACATTTTTTTGGTGCTATTTCTTTTGGAGCTTGTTTGAGGAAGAGCTTGGAGTGTTTTTGCGTGCCTAAACCTTATTGATTTTGGATTGTATTTGGCATCTTGGAAAGCTTGTCAGCTTGGAACAAACTTCAATATGGAGAGGTAGGATCTTGAGTTGTGTTTTAATTATTTTCCTTCTCTTGCATGCATGTTTAAATGGTGTTTGTGTTTGCATTCTTGGCTGGTTGGGTAGAATTCTTAGGGCATGGTGTAGGAGAAGGCTATGGGGATTTCATATGGGGGCATAAGGGATTGCCAATGGCACAATTTTATTGTGGAGGGAGTTTTGGTTTGGGATCCACCTTGGAAAAGAAACTGCTTGCATTTCTTACTATGGGGGCATAAGGAGGGGTTGGGAGATATAAGGTTTATGGGGTTGATATGATTATTGGCGGTATGCATTTTGGTGGATGCCCAATTCCAAATTGGGAGGCATAAGGAGTTCCCCATAGTTCTTGCTCTTGTTGGCTTGCTTGATCAAGCCTATGTGTTGTATGAATTGTTTCAAATGCAGTTGGGAACTGCTATCTTATTTGAACTTGTGCATTTTGTTGATTGTATGCAATGTGAATGTTGTTTGTATGTGATAGAAGCCTTTATTGCCATGTGTTGATATTCATGCTCCATTTCAATATGGTTGGGGCTCGGGGGCCAATGGGGAAGGATGGCTTCTCCTTTCTCATTGGATGTCTTGGTTGGGTGGAGAGCGTTGCCTTTCCCCCTTCCTTGTTGTGATCAAAGTTGCAAAGAAGAAGAAATAAGCATGCTGCTATTTGGAGAAGAAATTTCACAGTTTGACAGTCATTTCTTTTGAGTAAATTCAATGTAAGCTTTCCCACCTTGAGTGGATGAGATGTATAGTAATTTTGATGTGAAGTTGTTGCAATTTAGATGGAAGATTTAAATTGAATTGAGAAATGCACAAGAGGAATTATATTTCTCTGTTTTACTTTGGAAAGAAAATGTGAATGATGTTTCATACTTTGTATTTGACAATTTGAAACCAATTCAAATTGGAAAAGTGACAAGTTGTAAAATTGTTATGGAATTGCGAATAAAAAGGAAAGTTGTTATTGTATGTATTGTATTTGAAATCAAATAGAAAGGAAAGTTGTAAAAGTGTATTGAGGATCAATGAAATAATGCATTCCCTCTCAAAAGTGTATTGCACAATTGATTTGAATTATTGTTGAAAATTGATTGTTGTTTGAAAAGAAAAGAAAGAAGTATGTGTATGGAATGAAAGATAGTGTTATATTAATTACAAAATTGTATATTAAAATGGAAATCGAGATGCATTTTTAGTTATAGTTAAATGGATGACCTAATAATCATTGTATTTTATTAAGTTAGAATCATATGCACATTTAAAAGACAAATTAATAAATCAATTTAAAAGAAACAACTCATTATTTTAAAACTTAAATCAGTAATGCACATTTTAATTAAAATGAGCAATTCAGACTTATACTCAACAATAAGTTATGAAACCTTGAAATTCATACTTATGAAGACCTAGGGAGCTCAAATTCACTATAATAGTCAAGAATGAACTTCCAAAACTTAATAAATTTCAATTCAGAGCTTGCACAGTCATTTTTCCATCTATTGTCGGAAAAATGCAACCTTGAACAGATTGGATAAATTGACTTCCCTAAAACACTCTAAACCCTCCCTAGACTGATCCTCCATGTCTATTTTGACATGTTGAGGGAAGGAGGAGTTCACTTTTTATCAAAATTATAAGTTGGAATTTGTCATTTTGCCAAATAAAGGCCTACAAAATTTTCTACAAAATTTACCCTTAAAACTTTATCAAAAAGAAAATTTTATGTTCCCTGTGCAAAGAGGGCATCGAGAGATTTCCAAAAGTCCTCATTTTCCCAAAACTGAGATTTCTAGCTCAAGTTATGACACTTTGAAATTTTTGTGCCTTGGTGGGAAAATTTGGGAAAATTTTCCCTATCGGGCCCGCAACCCAAAAATTTCCCATCAAAATTGCCCTTAAATTTTTTTCGAAATTTTGGGCTCGAGAAAATTTTCACTTTTCCCTCCACTAGCCCATAGCCAATTAGAGGTTGCCACATGTCCTCTAGGGGCTGAGGCGGAGCGCAGAGATAAAATTTTACCCCTTAGACTTTTTAAAAAATTTGGGAAAAGTTTTCATTTTGAACCCGCCGGCCCATGGCCAATGAATGCGTGCCACATGGCACCATCGGGTGGTGGCGGAGGTTTGGGAGAAATTTCATCTTTTGGGCCTTTGGGAAAAATTCCTAGAATCCTCCCGTGGCCTGCAAGTCCACCTTATCCCTCGCCTTTCCTCCTTGAACGGGCGCGCAGACCGCGCGTTTTTTCTTCCCTTTTTTCCCCTAGGGCGCAAAGCACAAATTTGGTCCGCCGCCCCGCCCTTTCCTTTCCCCTTTGTTTTTTTACCTTGTACGGACCCGCGGGGGTGCGGAGTGCATTTTTACTTTGAGTCCATGTTGAGAAAATTTCTCAATGCCACCCCGTGACCCGCCAACCCGCCCAAGGTGCACTCCTCCTCCTCTTGCCACATGTCCCCTTGGGAAAATTTGACCCCAAACTCCGCCCACTCATAACTTGAGTTTTGTAAGGAGTTAGGAGGACTTATTTATATCACCGAAAGGTGAGAAAATTTCCTATCCATTGGAAATGGTTTAGGAAATTTTGGAATCATTTAACTATGAGAAAAATCTAGTTGAAGTTCTAATCCTATTAGAGAGCAGGCATGGGGGTAAGATTACTCCCTAAACCCAACCAAAATATGTAACCCTAAAATTTAAACCTTGTAAACATGTTATAAGTTAATAAAGGAAACTTGTGTTTTTGGTAAGCAGGTTTTGTTTCGAACCTATTAGTGAAAATTGATGTCTTATAACTTAGTTGTAGACACTTCAAATAAAAAAAATTATCCCATAATTTTCTAGCTAACCCTAGGTTGTTTCTTGGGTCTCAAGTGGTTGTTTGAACGGGCACTACAATTTGGTATCAGAGCAATGGTTCAAAGGCTTGGACCATTGGGCACACTAGAAAACTTGAGACATGAAAACTTAAACCTAGCACACTTGAAACTTAGAAAACAACTTAGCAAGAATTTGTATGTTTTTAGTAAACATGGAAGTTGTATAACTTAGAAAATGAACTGACTCTCACTTTGGTCTATGCAGGAGGCTTAGACGGAGTGAGAGGAACCTTCACAGAGACTCAAATTCACCACCACCACCACCACTAGATCAGGGTGTAGCAGCCATTCTACCTCATATTCTACAGACCCTTCAGATGTTAATGCCACTCTACACGAGAGGATTAGGTGGAGGATAGATAGCTAGTCATGATAGAGCTCCTTCTATCGAGGGTCAGGTACCCCCTTGATTTAGTGAGGAGCATAGAGGAGATAACTCCCATGTGGAGTCAACTAGATCGAGTCACCACCTAGGAGACAAGGTGACAGAGTTTCCAGAGCATAGAGAGAGGTCTCGAGCCCTAGGCTTAGGGATGAGCATGCAGAGAGACCTAGAGGCTGACAAACCACAGCAATGGATCACATCAGGGAGATCTTGAAGCTTAAGCCCTCACATTACTCAAGTGATACAAGTGGATTTCAAGCAGAGGCCTGGCTAGTGAGCTTGAGCGGTTTGCTTCAATATTTGTCCTTGTTCTAGCAACACGAAAGCTCATGTTGCGATCCATCTACTGAGGGATGGAGTAGGAGTATGGTGGAGGACAGAGGAGCAGAAGCTCCATGTTGATTTAGAGACAGTGACTTGGGAGCTATTTGAGGAGAGATTTAGGAGTAGATACCTATCATGGAGGTTCATCTAGTAGAAGATTGACAAGTTCCATGACCTCGACAGGCTACCCTTTCAAGAGTGTGTGCATGAGAGTAGATTTTTTATATCTACTTCAATATGTAGAGTATATGCAGGATGAGAAGGTGTGGATTCACAGTTTCATCTAGGGCCTAATTTGGACATTGGAGGTGTAGTTCGATTCACTATCCACAAAATTTAGCAGAGATCATCAAGAAGGCCTATATTGCAGAGGAGACTTAGGGTAAAACCCAACAAGCTAGAGACCGAGTCAAGAGATGCATTCAGCAGATGTAGGATGGTAGATCAAGAGGTTTAGTGCCTCTTCCTCGTGGTGGTCAGGATTCAACATAGTCATCCTTTAGGCCACAACAAGAGCAGCAGCAGCATTCCTACCCACCGTATAGACCTCCACCAAGATCTGATGCACAGAGAGGTTGGAGCATGGGGCCTCCTCCTAGGGGTCCCATCAAGACATAGGGTGGACCTAGAGCTTAGTCAGCTAGAGCTCGCTAGCAGAGAGGCCATATTAGACCACGCTTGGATCATCAGGATCCACGCCATAGGCTTCTAGGGCACCTACTGGAGGTGTTGTTCCTTAGAGAGGATCAGGTAGTTGCTTTGGATGTGGAGTAGTTAGACATTTCTAGAGAGATTGTCCTCAGAACCCTAACAAGGGTAAGGCACCGGTTTTGGAGCCAAAAGTTGGTGACATGGGATGTAGCCATAGGATTTATGTAGCAGTTGAGAACTACCAAGCAAATCACCAGAGCATGGTCATTGAGACCACAAGTTGCATTGGTGGTATTCTTACCTCTGTATTGTTTGATTTTGGTTCTTGTGATTCTTTCATTGCACCATCTTTAGTAGAGCGATGCAAGC
The DNA here is from genome assembly GCA_018340775.1 of Taxus wallichiana var. yunnanensis. Taxonomy (NCBI): domain Eukaryota; kingdom Viridiplantae; phylum Streptophyta; class Pinopsida; order Cupressales; family Taxaceae; genus Taxus; species Taxus wallichiana. The sequence goes on along the minus strand of CM031234.1, from coordinate 985,826,283 downwards.
TGGTGGTAGTTAGGCAGGGTCTCAGTTGGGATGTCGAGATGGCTTCTAGAGCCAAGATCTCTGTGGAATCCTTAGTTAAGGAGTGTGTAGTGGATTTGGGACCTTTCACCACCACCTCAGATCTTCGTATTCTTCCTTTGGGCTCATATGGAGTTATTTTAGGTATGGATTGGCTATCTACACATAGGGCCAGGATGGATTATTATCATAAGACTATAGCTTGTGCAGATGATTTGGGAGTTGAGTTGGTGATCTCGGGGTCAAGAGACCTGTTTCTATTTGTACCATTTCCGCTATGCAGCTTAAGCGGTGTGTACGACGAGGTTGTCAAATGTATGTTGTTACAATCAGTGACAAATCAAAGGATGGGTCTAGTGGACCATCGCTAGATGATCATCCCATCTTGAGAGAGTTTTCTGATGTATTTCTAGGGGAGCTACTGGGAAGCCACCCCCATGTGAAATTGATTTCCATATAGATCTAGTCCCTGGAGCAGAGCCTATCTCATGAGCACCTTATCGAATGACCACCCCGGAGCTCTGTGAGCTCAAGTTGTAGCTTGAAGGCCTTTTGGAGAAGGGCCTTATCCATCCTAGTGTATCCCCTTGGGGTGCACCAGTGATATTTGTGAAGAAGAAGGATGGATCATTGTAGTTGTGTATTGATTACCGCCAGTTGAAAAAAGTGACAATCAAGAATCGTTATCCTCTTCCTCGTATTGATGACTTATTTGATTAGATGAAGGGAGCCATGGTGTTCTCTAAGATTTATCTCAAGTTAGGCTACCATCAGTTGAGGATTTTAGAGGTGGACATTCATAAGACCGCCTTCCGCATGAGATATGGGCACTATGAGTTCATAGTGGTGCCTTTTGGTTTGACGAATGCCCCTGCAGTGTTTATGAGTTTGATGAATGGGGTATTCAGAACCTTTTAGATCGCTTCGTGCTCATCTTCCTTGATGACATCTTGATATACTCATGTACATGTGAGGAGCACAAGGGGTACCTTCAATAGGTTCTCCAGTGTCTTCGTGAGCAGCAGCTTTATGGGAACTTGGAGAAGTGTGCTTTCTTCCAAATAGAGGTGTAGTATTTGGGTCATATTATTTCTGGGGAAGGTATCATAGTTGATCCTTCCAAGATTAGAGCCATTATGGATTGGCTAGCACCCACTACAGTGACTAAGGTGTGTAACTTCATGGGTTTAGCAAGATACTATTGGAGATTTGTTCAGGACTTCTCTCGGATTACGTACCCTATCACTTCCCTTCAGAGGAAAGGGAAGAAGTTTGTTTGGATGGACATATGCGAGCAGGCCTTTATGACATTTGAAGGAGTGCCTCACTATAGCACCCATTCTTGCAGTGTTGGATCCACAGGGTGAGTTCTTTGTTTTCACAAATGCTTCTTTAGTAGGGCTTAGAGGTGTGTTGATACAGGATGGTAGAGTTGTAGCTTTTGAGTCTCACAAACTCAAGGATCATGAGCTTAATTATCCTACCCATGATCTTGAGCTTGTGGTAGTTATGCATGCTTTAGTTAGATGGAGACATTTTCTTCTTGGATGGAGATTCACACTCAGGACAAATCATTTGAGTCTTTGCCACCTCTTCACGTAGCCCAATCTAAATGCTCGTCAACGGTGTTGGATGGAGTTACTTTGTGAGTATGACATGGAGATAGAGCATGTGAAGGGGAAAGAGAATGTGGTAGTAGATGCTCTTAGCAGATAGAGACATGTGGCTATGGCTACCTCAGTGAGCAAAAATTTGCAGAGCAGATTCTTCAACAGCTTCCTCTTAATAGCTTCTACATGGCAGTACGAGTAGAGATCGAGTCACAGAGACCCCTTGAGGGGAAGTTTTATGGCTTTTCCTTAGAAGAATATGGTCTTCTCGGCAGTACAGAGACAAGATATATGTTCCCAGAGATGGAGGCTTGAGGTAGGACATCTTGGTAGAGGCACATCATGCACCCTATTTAGCCCATCCCGGGGTGAAGAAGATGCATGCTACGTTGAGAAATTTGTACCACTGGAGAGGACTTTATCAAGATGTGGCTTAGTTTATGTCACGGTGTTAAAAGTGCCGAGTGGGTTAAGGCCGAACATCAACATCCAAAGCAGGTCTACTTTATCCTCATGCCATACCGGAATGGAAGTGGGACACCATTTCCATCGATTTCATTGTTGGACTACCTATGTCGAGATATCACCATGATGCTATTATGGTCACATTTGATAAATTGACAAAAGTGGCTCACTTTTCTCTGGTGAAGACCACTTATACAAATAAAGTAGTGGCACGAGTATATTTGGATGAGATTGTCGGGTTGTATGGGATTCTCGGAAGATCATTTATGACTCACATCCTTTGTACACTTCACATTTCTAGACTACCATACAGTATGTCCTTGGGATGAGGATTAATTTCAGCACAACATATCATCCTGAGATAGATGGACAGACCGAGCAAGTGAATCAGATTTTGGAGGATATGCTCAAGATGTATGTGATGGATCAGCAGTCTAAGTGGGAGGAGTACCTGTACTTAGTGGAGTTTTCCTACAATAATAGTTTTCAAAGTTCTATAGGCATGGCTCCTTTTTAGGCATTATATGGTAGAGAGTGCATGACATATGTGTACCCAAAATTGTAGGGTACTGCGCTGCCAAAACAGCGTAACACACTCCCCAATGATGATACAAGTCTCCTCACAAGGTGTTCGGGGTCCGAAAAGATCTCCAAGTGTGCGTTAACATCCCGCATGCCCCGCTTAGCCCCCATGTGCTTTGTTTTTCCCTTTTCCCCTCTTTTCTTATCCTTTTGCTCTTCGCTGATGAAACTACCGCCCTTCCCGGGCAAAGTGGTCTCATGACCGCTGCCCCGAACAGGGTGGCGGTCTGTAACCGCCGCCCCACTACTCGGGGTGGCGGTCCTCATGTAACCGCCGCCCCGCTCAGTGGTGGCGATCCTTTACGCATTTTTCAGAAATCTCTTTTAACATGACTCACGTAATTTCAACATTTTACCGGCTTTCTTTCACCACCATAAGCTTGCATTAATGATTTTGGTTCCCTAGAATAGTGTTTTACCATCGTTTATAGTTTAAGAGTTCTATTTGGTTTTTACCTTGGGTAAATGCAAATGCTATAAATAGTTGGTTTGTGCTCAAGAAAATGGCCCTCAAATTTGCCTCACGAATTTCTCATTGCAATAGATTAGTCTTTCATTTTGTTTAGAGTCCTTAGTTTCTTTCATTGCATGCTTAGTTAGTATTGTTTTGCTGTTAGGAAGCCACATATTCATCTTGTGCAAGTGTTGTTGATATTTCATCCAATCCATTGGAGTAGAATAGTTTGTTTTCAATAGGAATCCATTAAAGTTGCAGGTTTTGTTCTTCAAATAGGATAGTTTCAGGTTCTAGATGTTTCATGTTGCATGAATCGTAATAAATCCCACTAGGAATTGCATAAGCCAAGCTCTGTACTCTTGCGCTATCCCTCTCCTACTCGCATTGTATTCAATCTGTATCTTGAGCTGCCTTTATCCCAATATCTACTTCTGTTGATGCTAGCATTACATGCTTTTCTGGATCCACGTGAACATGAAGGAACGAGGAGATCACACTGAGGGGACAAGATCACACACACCATCGGATTCGCCATTGTTACTGCAGAATCCAAGTTCTAGCTTTCAAAGTTCTAAATTAGAAACATATCAAATAGAGTAGTTAATCACTTTATTTCAGTCAATTTCACTTTTGATATTGCCAGGGAAGTTGTGGGGATTGATAGTTTCTAAGAGACTATGATTCATTCCTCACTTCTGAGGTAGGATCGAGAGTCTTGCAAATAGATTAGATCAGTTATTTCATTGTTTAGAGTAGATCTACAGATTGCACAGACAAATAGCTATACTCGGTTATTTTGTTTGTTTTAAATTGTTATTTTAGCTGTCAATTCTAGATATGTTAAACAGTTACTCTTTTAGATTCATTCGAATAGTTCATCAGAAAATACAAAAATAGAGAAATCATATATGCTATAGATATATTCAAAGTAGTTAAATTTCACTTTGTTGTAGTTAATCTATATTGTTGCTTCTGTATGACAATCACGGGACCTAGGGAGCCCAGAGAATACATATTCGAGCCAATCGTGCCCCAACCCAATCTCGTCACAGCCATAACTGACATAGATCAGAATCTCAGGATCCAAGTCTTCCGAACAACGGTAAACTTGCAACAAATCAGTTTCCAACTGCACGGGTTAAACATAGAAGATGACCAAGCACACATATTTTGGTCAAGTCAACCAAACTACAGATTACCCTAGATACATGCCCGCATGACTGTGGAGGGGTTTGAAAGAGAGAAAACATTTGGTTGTGATCCTTTGGTCCCACAGCCAGACGCAGGAGACACCCTCATAGATATAGATACCAGCCTAAGAATTCAGGTTGCACGAACAACTGTAAGATATTCTGAGAAGATCACACAGTTATTAATTCTAAATATAGAAGCTGAGAAAGCATACGATTATTGGATACTAGGGATTAGGGACTGATTCCATACATGACCATAGCAGGACTGCAACAACCACAAATATACGGTTGTGATCCACAAATCCCACAACCCAATGAATCCACGGGTGAATCAGACATAGATACTGGCCTACGTACACTAGTATTCAGATCCACTCCACTTCCACCTATCATCATCGAACAGTTATCCTTGCTAGACATAGCAGCTAACAAAGCTAAGGAGTTCTGGACTAGGCCAGAGAATCACCCATAGAGTCAACTATATTTACCATCCACCCTATGACCTTATCTGGAGACATACATGAAACTATCCCAGGTCATTTTCCACGTATTCCACAACCTATAGACCGAATCATGCCAGAGCTTGATATTGATTGGAGCCTTCAGTAGTCATCCTTGCTGATCGATCTATCACACCACTTTAGGTTAGGAGGGCCTTATTTACCTTAGATTTGCAATTTCCACTAGTGCGTGTAAAAGACATTAGATTTTCTAACTAGTTTTTTTGTATCCCACACATATTCCATCCCCACCGGCTGTCTTGGCACGACCTCGGGAGGTCAAGTGCGAGGAAGAGTTACTTGTAGATTCCCACACTCATTTTTCACTTTTCCATCATAGAGACACCCCTTAGCTAGGATAGGTTAGAGGACAGAGTATCTCTTGGACCAGCTCTTTTGTAAGACATGGAGAAATAGGTAGTGTTGATCAGGAAGAGATTGTAGGAGGCACAGGACAGGCAAAAGAAGTATGCGGATCAACATATGATTGATCGTAGATTTGATGTGGGCATGAAGGTGTTCCTTCAATTTAGGCCACACAAGAGCCCTACCCGTTATGGAAGAGGTTCTAAGTTAGCTCCTCGATTTTTTGGTCCTTTTGAGATCTTGGAGCGTATCGACCCTTTGGCTTACCGTCTAGCATTATCACCCAACTTGTCTTACGTACATGATGTGTTTCATGTTTTTGTCCTTAGGAGGTACATTGCAGATCCTTCTCATGTGTTGGATTAGACATCATTGCAGGTGCAAGATCAGGGGTAGGTGACGGTGGAGCCCATCCGTATCATAGATTACAGGACCTTGGGCCTTTGAGGTAGAGAGATTGATTAGGTACGGGTGCAGTGGGACAGATATGATGAGACTGCAGCCACTTGGGAGGATGCCACAGTATTACGAGTGTAATTTCCACATTTGTTCCAGTGACTTCCAAGAGGAAGTCGAGTCTAAGGGGAGGGGGATGTAGTGCCCACTTCCCTTTGACACTTTTAGATACTGATTTTGATACTATTGATCGTATTATGGACACTATTATGTTTTATTTTAGTATGATGGTTAGATGTTAGATCATGGATTATTATTGATCTAGATTCAGTTATTATGCATGATGATTACTAGAGACATTTTCTATATGTGGTTGATGATATACTTGTTTGACATGGACATATTATAGATGTTGATTTGGACTTATGATATTGGATATTTTGAGTAGATCTGGTATGGTAGATTTTGATGATGATATAGTTGATTTATTTAATTAAAAATGATAATGTTGAATTATTGATATTGTTGTGATCTGTGTGTTTGGATGATTTTGAGATATTTTTATATCATTTTTGGATGTTCTAATATGGCCACAAGGCCGAAGGAGGTATTTTCATTTTATAGGTTAAAAATCACAACAATGTCGGGGACTAGAGACTAACCATATTGAAATTCTGGGTGAAATCAACAAGGTCACAATGGCAACTGTGTTATGAGTTTGTGTGTTGTGTTATGTTAGGAATTCCCATGGGGGATTTCCATTATATGTGACCATGGGATAAGTGTTTTATTTATGTGTTCCTTTTTTATTATTGTTGTATGTACTTTATTTGTAATGTGTTCCTTCTTTTAATTAATTTAAATGTGGTAGATTAATGTGATAGTCATATAGTTAAACTTTATTTAAATTAAATTGGGATGTGGAATGTAATTAATAAAGTTGTTGTCTTGGATATTAATGTTGGAAGATTTTGTAAGTTATCATGTAATAATGTGTAAGAAATTGTAAGAGTCTTGTAAGGGAGATTTTGGAAGGTCTAGCACTCCATCTTTATGGAATTCAAATTTGACCTTGGAGACCAAATTTTGAGGCTTGTGGGATAAGTTAAACTTGTCCCACATTGTAATGCATTTTGAGGTGACAATATGTAAGTTTTAATTGCACTTCCCTTACATGTTTTCATTTTGGTCCTTTTGTAGTATGGGTTGAATTGGAGTATGTAAGTGATTTTGTCATGTTTAATTTATTGTGATTTGTTTGTTTTTGTGGATTTCCTCTTGGGGATGAGGAAAAATGATGTGGCATCCCACTTGGATCCACATCATCCTCTCACTTTCCTTTCCTATAAAAGTGAAGCTTCTTTCTCATTTGGGGGTTGTTGAAAAATTTGTTATTGCCTCTTGGGGGAACATTTTTTTGTGCTATTTCTTTTGGAGCTTGTTTGAGGAAGAGCTTGAAGTGTTTTTGCTTTCCTGAACCTTTCTGATTTTGGATTATATTTGGCATCTTGGAAAGCTTGTGAGCTTGGAACAAACTTCAGTATGGAGAGGTAGGATCTTGAGCTGTGTTTTAATTATTTTCCTTCTCTTGCATGCATGTTTAAATGGTGTTTGTGTTTGCATTCTTGGCTGGTTGGGTAGAATTCTTAGGGCATGGTGTAGGAGAAGGATATGGGATTTCATATGGGGGGCATAAGGGATTGCCAATGGCACAATTTTATTGTGGAGGGAGTTTTGGTTTGGGATCCACCTTGGAAAAGAAACTGCTTGCATTTCTTACTATGGGGGCATAAGGGATAAACTTGGGGGCATAAGGAGGGGTTGGGAGATATAAGGTTTATGGGGTTGATATGATTATTGGTGGTATGCATTTTGGTGGATGCCCAATTCCAAATTGGGAGGCATAAGGAGTTCCCCATAGTTCTTGCTCTTGTTGGCTTGCTTGATCAAGCCTATGTGTTGTATGAATTGTTTCAAATGCAGTTGGGAACTGCTATCTTATTTGAACTATGCATTTTGTTGATTGTATGCAATGTGAATGTTGTTTGTATGTGATAGAAGCCTTTATTGCCATGTGTTGATATTCATGCTCCATTTCAATATGGTTGGGGCTCGGGGCCAATGGGGAAGGATGGCTTCTCCTTTCTCATTAGATGTCTTGGTTGGGTGGAGAGCATTGTCTTTCCCCCTTATTTTTGTGATCAAAGTTGCAAAGAAGAAGAAATAAGCATGTTGTTGTTTGGAGAAGAAATTTCATAGTTTGACAGTCATTTATTTTGAGTAAATTCAATGTAACCTTTCCCACCTTGAGTGGATGAGATGTATAGTAATTGTGATGTGAAGTTGTTGCAATGTAGATGGAAGATTTAAATTGAATTGAGAAATGCACAAGAAGAATTATATTTCTCTATTTTACTTTGGAAAGAAAATGTGAATGATGTTTCATACTTTGTATTTGACAATTTGAAACCAATTCAAATTGGAAAAGTGACAAGTTGTAAAAGTGTTATGGAATTATGAATAAAGGATTGAAGTAGTTATCAAAATTGTAATGTGCACTAGATTTGAATTGTTGTCCAAGAATGATATCTCTGTTTTGAAAAGGAATAAGAAACAATGTTGTTATTGTATGTATTGTATTTGAAATCAAATAGAAAGGAAAGTTGTAAAAGTGTATTGAGGATCAATGAAAGAATGCATTCCCCTCTCAAAAGTGTATTGCACAATTGATTTGAATTATTGTTGAAAATTGATTGTTGTTTGAAAAGAAAAGAAAGAAGCATGCATATGGAATGAAAGATAGTGTTATATTAATTACAAAATTGTATATTAAAATTGAAATTAGAGATGCATTTTTAGTTAGAATTGAATGGATGACCTAATAAGCATTGTATTTTATTAAGTTAGAATCATATGCACATTCAAAAGACAAATTGCTAAATCAATTTAAAGGAAACAACTCACTATTTTAAAACTTAAATCTGGCAATGCACATTTTAATTAAAATGAGCAGTTCAGACTTATACTCAACAATAAGTTATGAAACCTTGAAATTCATACTTAGGAAGACCTAGGAACTCAAATTCACTATAACAGTCAAGAATGAACCTCCAAAACTTAATAAATTTCAATTCGGAGCTTGCACAATCATTTTTCTGTCTATTGCCGAGAAAAATGCAACCTTGAATAGATTGGATAAATTGACTTCCCTAAAACACTCTAAACCCTCCCTAGACTGATCCTCCATGTCTGTTTGACATGTTGAGTGAAGGAGGAGTTCAAATTTTATCAAAATTATAAGTTGGAATTTGTCAGTTTTCCAAATAAAGGCATGTAGATATTTTTTTACAAAATTGACCCTTAAAAATTCATCAAAAATCAAATTTGATGTTCCCTATGACAATAAGGCATCCAGATATTTCCAAAAAGTCCTCGTTTTCCCAAAACTGAGATTTCTAGCTCAAGTTATGACACTTTGAAGTTTTTGTGCCTTGGCGGAAAATTTTTGAAAGTTTTCCCTGTCAGGCCCACAACCCAAAAATTTCCCATCAAAATTGCCCTTAGAATTTTTTCAAAATTTTGGGCTTGGGAAAGTTTTCACTTTTCGCCCCACCAACCCGCAACCAATCAGAGGCTGCCACGTGTCCTCCAAGGGTTGAGGCGGAGACGCGAGATAAAATACTACCCTTCGAGTTTTTGAAAAATTTTGGAAAATTTTTCACTTTTCCTTCTACCAGACCATGCATGACCAATCAACGGGCACCATTTGTCCCTTGTGGCTGTAGTATAGGCATGGGTTCTTTTTAACCCCTTAGCTTCTAAAATTTTTGGGAAAATTTTTGTTTTGGCCCCGCCGGCCCACGGCCAATGAACACGTGCCACATGGCACCATCGGGTGGTGGCGGAGGTTTGGGAGAAATTTCACCTTTTGGGCCTTTAGGAAAAATTCCTAGAATCCTCCCGCAGCCAGCAAACCTGCCTTCTCCTCGGTCTTTCCTCCTTTGGTGGGCGCCTAGACCCACGCATCCTTTCTTCCCTTTTTTTCCCTTAGGGCGCAAAGCACAAATTTTGTCCGTCGCCCCGCCCTTTCCTTTCCCCTTTGTTCTTTTTTTGCCTTGTGCGGACCCGTAAGGGTGCGAGCACATTTTGAATTTGAGCCCGCATTTGGAAAATTTCCCAATGCTTCCCTGTGACCTGCCAACCCACCCCCAAGGTGCACTCCTCCTCCTCTTGCCATGTGTCCCCCTTGGGGAAAATTTGACCCCAAACTCCGCCCACTCATAACTTGAGTTCTATAAGGAGTTAGGAGGACTTCTTTATATCACTGGAAAGGTGAGAAAATTTCCTATCCATTGGAAATGGTTTAGGAAAATTTTGGAAGTATTAAGTATGAGAAAAATATAGTTGAAGTTATGAGCTTGTTAGAGAGCAGGCATGGGGGTAAGATTACTCCCTGAACCCAACCAAAATATGTAACCCTAAAATTTAAACCTTGTAAACATGTTATAAGTTAATAAAGGAAACTTTTGTTTTTGGTAAGTAGGTTTTGTTTCAGAACCTATTAGTGAAAACTAATGTCTTGCAACTTAGTTGTAGACACTTCAAATAAAAAAAATTATCCCATAATTTTCTAGCTAACCCTAGGTTGTTTCTTTGGTCTCAAGTGGTTGTTTACATGGGCATTACACTTTTCACCTTCAACTATTTTATAATGTCTTCACCTCCTCACTACCTCTGGTCACAAGAAATCTCTTCTTTTAGCATTCTTCTTCCACACACTCCATTTGGTTCTACACATTTCAGAGTCCCTAAACCTCTTCCATCATTTCCTTAAGATTCTTCATGATTTCCTCATCTCGAAACTTCTTGATTTCTTAGCATAATCTCACCAATCATTTTTCTCTATCTTTTATATGTGTTCTCTACCCATTTCTCATAGTGAAGAACATTAGTCCTCATGTCAATTGCCTCACATTTGGTGATTTTTCAACTTCATTTATAGGAAAGTAACTTTCTATGATACCACTTGATGGCACAAAACTCTACCAGGTACTCCACAAGCATGTTGTTTCCTCAAAGTAAACACAACTAATTGAAACTATTTATGATACAATAGCTTGGAAAATTCATATAGCACCTACAATATCTTCCCTCAATGGGAACGTTACAATTATTGGTGCTTTTAGATATAAACTAGACTCATTTCACCTCACTCTCTCTGCTCAATGGCTAATCCTGACCTCTCTACTCATTCTCTCTAGCCAATTAACTCCTCTCAGCCCTTCATCACCCAACTCGACCCCTTCATGGCCTTTAAAACCCACCCTTCCAACCTCAACAAAAACCATAAACATAAGTAGCTCCTCTTTTGTTTATAGTCACACACTCATATTTCCCTCTTGTCTCCTTTGTATTGGCTTCTCCATAATTCCCATTGAAACTTCAAATTAAAACTAATCTCTTTAATGATATTATCCACACAATCTTCTTCCTCGCCAATCATTTTTTTCCTTGTTATTAGTTGGTTGTATCCTCCTTATTGGTTGTTTCATCATCTTATCACCATCAACCACATGACCATATAGATTCATTTTTTCTATCCTTTTCTCTACTAATTTTCACCGTGTCGTTATCTTCTCATACCCCATTCTTTGTGCTTGATTTTTTTCTCCAAACCTTCCACATTCTCCCTTTATTATTTTCATGTATTCATTCTTCTCGTGCTTCTCACAATCATGCTTCCCCTTATTTTCTACTAACTACACTTTTCTTTCTGCACATCTTTATCTTCTCATATCCAATTCCTTTGGCCTTATTTTTATCCCATGCACCCATTCTTGTGCGTCATCCTTGACCTATGCACAATTCTTCTATGTATGCCTCTATGTTTTTGGTTTTAGACCACTTCTTTCATCATTGCAATTTTTTGGTGACCCTCCTTTCTTTTTGCCTATTTCTTATGGCCTCAACTAATTTCCTCATGATCGAAATTCTACCAATCTTCCTCTTTCTTCTTATCACTTCTTTTTGTGACTACCCTTCATGCTCTTGGCATCTCTTCCTAATATTGTGCATCTCTTCCAAAAATTCATTCTCCTTTTGTGGTTGTAGGGCACCTCTTCTATCTTTGTCACTTCTCCATGACCTTCCTTCTTTTTATTTTTGGTAGTTCCCTTTAGAATTTTTTTGCACACATTTTTACAAAGTGACCTACTTCTCTTCTCTTGTGTAGTTTCCAATTCTCAAAATCTTCCTCCATTGTTTAGGTTTTATTAAGTCTTTGATTACATTGCATCAATTATCATTATTTTTATGAAGCTCATCCTACTAGTTATTTATAATGTTTCTAAGGTGACTTACATATCTATAAAAAACTCAAAAGGGAGAAGGGTAGAGTAGAAAATAAGCTAGACACACACTCTCTCTCTCTCCCATCAAACATGGAGAGCATATGATCTCTATTAAATCATACATAGGAAATGAGATAAAATAAATAAATAACATTGGCACATTTCTAAATAGACTCTAGGAAATTATTCGGAGAAAAATTAACCCAAAGAAACACATCCATGCATAAACCCAAGAAAATAATTGTTGTACATTCACCTAGATCATGACAAGGGTTATTTGACCTAGCATTGGCTCAAACTAACTATATTCAACACAAAACAAAGTAAGTATCCATAAACTAATATCTCCAAACAGTTCATCACTAAGATTTTATTGGCACATCCCGAAAACCAAGTATCAAAAGTAGTAACTTATGAAAAAGAGACTAGTTAGCTTCAATCACTTACCTTACAAACATGACTGAAACTATAAATGTAAACTTCACCTAATAAAGAGAAAGGAAAACAAATTTCTAGGAAACTTAAACATAAATTATCAATTAGAAGAAACTTGACAACATACAAACACAATATAAAGCTCCAAACTCTTCCCTTTATATTTAACTTAGGCTAGAATGATTTTACAATGTGATTACATCAATGTAAGGGACCAATTCATTTCCTTTGTAAACTTTGGAACTCCTAAATAAGCCAAAACTATGCCAAAAAACTAAAGCTACAACTGGAAAATCTACTAGGAATAAGCTCCTTGAAATTTTGAAAATCCCCCAAAACAGACCTCTCTTAATTACATTTACAATGGTTAAGCATAACTAGTAGTTTTAAGGCCCATAACACTGAAAGATGTCGCAAATATCCAACTTGATCGATGTGATCCCTAAAGTTCGGAGAAAAAGATGATTTCAGAGTTTCCACTTGTAATGTAGACCATGGTTATGTTTTAACAACTTAATCTTAATAGATATCTCATCTGACTCCTCTACATTTGAAGTGACCCAAAATGGGATATCCGTTCAAAAAAATACATCTTTACAAATCATGAGAGATGATTTGGGCACTACGAGATGCCAAAATGAGGTAGAAATTACCTCCAAAAATTTTCACTAAAATATTACCACTCACTACCATTTTCACTAAAACCAGGATCAATGGAAGCTCTCTAAATTACACACCCAATGGAACAAGTCTCAAGTTAAACAGATGCTCTTATCAAAACATACGGCAAAAAACAAGGTATGGGTCATTTTTCTTCATAACATCCCCGATATTGATTTAATACTAAGGAAACCTGTCAAATTTAATCTTGATGAACTATCACTTATTTTAGCCTCTAGGTCCACCAATATCTATAGTGTGGATGGCATCGACATAGTTGGTCACTACAAGTTGTATGATTTTTCGGGCTCGTGGTGCCCAAATACATCAACTTTGTATTGATTGGTTGAATGTGGATACCATCGATGCTCCCATTCTGTGTAATACTTTGTACCTTTAGGTTGTGTCATCCATATGCAAGAGACAACAATTGGAGACATGTGGCACCAATCACTACTTTTGAGTTCCACATGACTTTAAGCTTTGGGTCTCCCATACACTAGGTACATCGATTATTGACACTTGTTAATCACTGGTTTCATCATGCCTTTAGAACCCTAACTTATTTGATACCTTGAGATACTATTTGTTAATCATTTAACACCATATGGAAAGGATTGGTGTGTCCCCTATCTAGCCAAATCTTCAAGGTTTACTTTTCCTTTACGATGGGTGACACTTGTCACCCATCAAAATTCCCATGCTTTGTAATCCTTAGAGAGTTTGGGTACAACCCAAGCTTATACCAAATGTAAATTTAAGGCATGTGTCCTTAGAGACATGTGTCTTAAATAGGTAGATCATTAGAACATGCTAGAAAATTAGAACAAGAAAGTTAAATTTAACGGTTTAAACTTAAAGAAAAATGCAAAACAAATCGTTAAGTGAATGTTTCGAGCTTGTTTTAAATCCAAAAAGATACTAAGTCATGCAATTTTATTACTTTCCATCTTACATGTGTGTTTGATAGTAAAAGGACCAAAAATCATATCCAAGATAAAAATATGAGTTTAAATACAACAAACCCACTTTGGCTTTCAAAACACTTGTTAAGATGAATAAGGTTTTAACCTATGAGGCAAAGCAATTTAAACTAAGAGGAAAATCAGTAAAACCATGCAGGTACATCTAGAAATAAAAAAAGAGTTTAAACATAAAGTGCATGAAAGAATTAAAATATGAAAGTTTTACACGTTTATAAGCAAGTTTTAACTCTTTTTATGGTTTTAGCTAAACTACCAAGGTAAATTTCTTTTAGTCAATGAGGAAACTTATTAAACAAATTTTTATCATCGATTGAATAAAATGGGGCTCCATTTATTTGTAAAAGGGAATGATGGTGTGTTGGGTACCAACACATATTAGTAATATATTAATTATATTGAACCTAATTTTGATATTTAGTTTTGTTGAACTATCTTTCTCTATCAATCTATGAAACCCAAAGTTTCATTTTTTTCCCTTAAAGTTTCATATTTCATTTTAATATTATTACTTATAGGACCGATATTCTTCTTCTAGGGTTTTCCAAAACCAATTTCCTTTTTGGTGTGTAATCAAATTTTGTTTCATATGTCACCTAAACAAACTAGATCCCTTAACCCAACATATTTAAGTTATTGATTAAGTAAAACCCAAATTTACTACAACTAATTACCCTTAGTACCACATTGTCCTAAGAAAATGGTCCATATCATTGATACCCATGTTTCTTCTCCTATAGATGTTACTCCTCATAGAAATGAGGGTGTCATTGTTTAAGTTCATGAAAATTCTACACATAATATATAGGATATTACAATCATAAAGACAATGTCCTATCATGATGGTGACCAATATGACACTAATGATGATATAGAGTTGGTTATCTTAAAAATACCACCTAAGATTCCAATAGAGGAATTCACTCAAGTTCATAAAGACAAACCTAAAAATAGGGATGGTGTTTTAGCACTATTAGTGAAGATAAAAAATAATAATGTTCAAAGAATTTGAAAATATAATAAACTAATGGTGAACCTTTAAATGGTATAAATCTACATTCTAGAGGCTTTCTTCCCCATATGGGATTCCTCCAAAGTGTTTACGCAATATTTTCATCATGTGTGGTTCCCTAAGCTAATTTTCCTATTCCTACACATTATGTAGCTTCTACTGCATGATCTAAAACCATATATGTTGTCTAAAATCCTTTTCCTAATTTATCTAAACAAAAATATAGGTTATGCAAGCTTAGATAACCCTTCTCACACAAGGTTGATCACAAGTCACTACAAGCTTTATAGGTTACTTGAAAATTTGTTTCCCCCGAGGTCCTTAGTTACCCATTATAAGCTCAATATTTTCCTCCCAAGGTATCATTGTACGATGTCAATTTTGATCCAAAACAACATCTTTTGCCTTTATAGCTTCATGTATGCACTACATAGGTAACAATATATTTCTAGCTAAGATCTTTCTGCAAAGTCTCAAAGAATATGAATTAGATCGGTTATATACCCTTCCTTCAGGTTTGATATTCTCATTCCATACCTTAGTGATATTTTATATTCACATTTATGTATCAATATGGGTCTACAACTGTCATTCTCCAAAATGAAAAAAATTAAGCAACTATCTCATGAAAGGGTCATATATATGTCTTGCATTATAATACCATACTCTCTCAAGAGCCTAAAAACATTAGCAAGTGTGAGTTAATTTAAGTATTCACTATTAGCTTCATCTCACCACTTAAAGAAAAGGCCATGTTCACTACCTTTTCACCCTTTAAAGACCAATGTAGAATATTTAAGGTCTATGGGACCAAACTCCTCACAGACAATATGTTAAAATATGGCGAGAATACACCATCATCTAGTGGAACAAAATTTTGATCATAGCTCTCATATAAAGGGAGACCAAATGAAAATAAGAAGGTTGATGAAAAAATATCAATCTTACATAGCCGCTTTCGGTTGTGATCCTTATCTTTCCTTTGAAAAGGAACTAGACCCATTGACTAAAAGCTGCTCATAATATATTTCAAAAATTCCTAGAGCACAATATGATCGATTTACCTCCACCCATTTTGATTAATACATCTTGGAAAAAAGTGTGATACTTGATGGAAAACTATATTATGATTACCATAGAAATTTTAGAAATTCAACCCACACGTGTTTCTCTTTACATCATAAAATCCAAGCATTGATTGAAAACACCATTATTTATATATAAGACTTGGAAACTTGTACTAAAACAATAGTTGCCTAATTTGATTCTAAGATAAAATATTTTTGATTCATTACCACACCATAAAGAGACTCATAATAGTGATGAATTAGACGTGGATTATCATACAATACCTCCTCCAAAGACATACACAGTTGACCTCCATCTCATTGATGACATTATAGTCTTAACTACATAGACATCATGGTCCACACCACTGATTACATTTGATGATTCAATTATTCCCTTTAATAATGAAGAATCATCTAACATTTCTTCATTTACTCACATGATGAATCACATTCAATCACGAGCATGGTGGAAGACCTTGCATTATGGTATGTCTTACTAATCTAGGTTATACCATGCAAGACATCATTAACAAAAAAATTATTCACAGAGACTTGATACACGATGACTGGGCCCATTTGGGGCATCATGTCACCTTTACAAGTTGAACATATCATGATTGGCACATGTTTTTAGTGGTCCCTTCAAATAACACATTCAATATGTTACCTGGATGCACACGGATTCACCAAATGCATGTGATCTCTACTAGGTTGCATATATGCCTAAAGAACATACACAACAACATAATGGTTACCATTACTAGTCTTCTTTATGAGAATCATTTTCAACCTTGTTATTGAAATAATTTGTTTTATAGAAAAGTATTAGTTTCCACCAATAGTCATGGGGCTAAACCCCTCCTTCTTGGGTATTGGGAGGATCCCATTTATTGAATGCAATGACTAAATAAAATTTTTGGGCAGCCGTTAGGCTAGGGATCACATAGGAATACTCCACTAAACCTGTGGAAAAGTACTTATACAATGTACAAGGGAGGAATTTTATTGGGAAGAGGTAAAGGGAAGTAGGAAAATAGGGGTTAATGTTGTGAGTATGCACTTGTAGATCACCAATATTAACCAGAGTAGGTTCACATTCAATAGGAATAAATCAACCATGTAAGAAATAACAAGACTAATAAATTTGATACACACTTATATGAATTCATTAATCAAAGACACAAATTTCCTTCTTAGTTGTATAAGATTATAATGCTTGTAAAGTTGGAAAGTAGAGAGTATGGAAGAACATAAGAAAAGAGATAGAAGAATGTAGTTTATTGTTTGTAGTAGTAGTGAAAGCCAACAACTATTAACAACAAAATAATAATAACACCTTAGAAACAGAGAAGCCATCCCAATTTATATCTTACAAATTGTCTCTTCCTCTCCCCCATGTGACTTTTCATCTCACCACCACTTATGACCTTTCACATTCCCTAGGAATAAAATTAAGTCCTTTTCTTATTTTGAAAGGGGAATTTTACAATGCAAAATTAATTCACTTAAGAAAATAAGAGGAAATAATGAAAAAGTACATTCACGAGGAGGAAATAGAAAGTTAGAGAGAGAGGGAGGGGAAGAGAGAAGAAGAGAGAAGTGTAAATCTAGAGACGGGAAAGCTCATATTGATGAAGAATATTCTTCTGATGGATCTTTGATGAAATGTTTCATAAATGAGATTATTTTCCTTTGACCTCATGTTGACTTGAAGTACTTGAATTTACAACTTCCACCTTCTCGGGAGATGTGAAAACACTACGGGAATTTGAATAAGTGTTTAAAACACTATTATATTATTTTCACTAAGATGAGTGTCAGGTCTTGCACACATGATGATCCTCTTTGAACACAAGGTCGGAGATAGAACATGAAGATCATCACCTTGTCCCTTTTGACTTCAAAATTCACCTCTATGAAAAATATGTCTCATTTTTGGATGGAATCAACTTCAGGATGCTCAAATACCTTCTTTCCCATATGTTGGTTATTGAACAAGGTCATCTTCCTGATATAAGAATTACTCCCACATTTAACTGAAAGTGTATATTGTGAAATCATGAATTTTTCAAATCATTATGATGTTATGCACTTTGGTGCAAACACATCCAGTGCCCTTCCCTTAGTATGGGTGACTTAACATCCCTGTTTATAGACTAATATTCTTAAACATACTATTTTTAGTAAGTCTTATTTTGAGAACTCCATTTTTAGTTGCCAATTGCTAAATTTAACACATTTGAGTTTTCTTGATATGCAAGGAGAAATGACAACCCAAAGAGTGAATTGTTTATTGCACTTTAAGTGAAGCTTAAGAAGGCTTACTATTTTTATAAGTGGTTCTTCCTGGTATCAAGATGGAAAGAGAGTGGTTTTAAAAGTGTTGTTATTTCATAAGGATGTTATTCTCCAATTTTAGAGGATTTCAATCACTAGAACTCCATAGATCTGAAAAATGAGTTTTTATTTAGGGAAACTTTGTCGGAATTAAAAATAATGTATACCACCATTTTATACAAGGTTGGAATAAATGGAAAGGAAATTTTGATAGTGATCCGACAAGGAGTTTGGGGGATATAAGCAACTTTCCATTTTTATCATATGAGGTTCTAAGTATATTTTTAGTAGAAGAAAAGAAAGGGGGTTGAGTTTTTTAGGGGTAAATGAAGCTTTAAAACATAAAAATGGAGTGTTTAAATATTAATACTTTTTTATCTCACTTGCACACATTTACTCATACTTGACTCAAACAAAGGCTTAATTGGGGTTGAATGGGGGTTTATGTGGAATTACAACCTGAAAATAGGGGCAAAGAGACAAAGGGGAAAATATGGGCTGCCATAATTTATTTTCATCAAATCATTCCAAGTGTCATCTTGTGGTACAGTGTGAGGGTTATGTGGGGTGTTGAGAATGGTTTCGGGACTGCAATCTAGTCCTTGATATGTTCATGGGTTGAATGGAAGGAAGAGGAGTGAAATTTCATGTCCCCCATATCCCTTTTGCTGTTAGTGAAATTTTATGGGGCACCAATAGCTGAAATTTTTTCCATGGATCATCATCTCATGAGGATGGAAGAATTGATTTGAGCAAGACGCAAGTTTTTGACCTCCTAGGGGTGAAAGTTGTGTCTTCCAAGATGTAGAGAGGAAGGCCTCATGGGGAAATGTAATTTTATGTACCCCATGTCCCTTTGCATCTTGGAGATAATGTGAGGGGAAAATCCATGCTCCAAAATTCACCATGGGGTGCTAGGAACATGAGAGGGGCCAAATTTGACTATACTTAAGCTTGCACTTCTAACACTCGCAACACTTGAAGTTGATGTTTTTAAGCGACAAAAAATTCAAAAGGAATGGGTAAATGTTTTTTTCCCCATGTCCCTAAGAAAATTGAGGACAATACAATTGGACACGACATGCTCCAAAATGTGCTAAGGGGGAGTTCATCATGAGAAAGTGGTCTATTTTTGTATTGTTTTCACCTAACCACTTAAGTCACAAGTTAAGTGACGATAACATAACATGTATAGGGGGGTGCACTTTTGTGTCACTTATGTCCCTTTGCACCTTGAGAATAAGTGAAAGGCAACACATAACCTTGAAAAGTGTACCCAATCCTTTAAGTGATGATGATGTCATCATCCCAACGTGAAATTAGAACACACAACTTGCCTTTTCTGCCTCCGGAATGAAAGTTGGAGTTCAAAGGTGAAATATTATATGATTTTGACTCTAAAGCATCTAAGGATTCCATTCCCATCATTTTCAAGACTTTCTTTAGATTGAAATTTTATTTATGGAATATTTCACCCTTTTAGCACGAAGGAGCAACAATAGTGACTTGAGCTATTACAGGATATTTTGAAGCCTTGACCAAAAATAATGTATCCATCATGTGGAGGATTCCAATATATTTCCATTTCCTATTTTTTAGCTCCCAAATCCTCACAAAATCCCAAAATAATCAGAACAAGGTGACTTTCTTCATTGGAGCCTTCATTCCATGTCCCCAAAATGGCCCAATTTTGCTTAACTTGTTTCGAACATAAATTATCTCCACAAATTTTCCCTAAACTACCTCAGATAACATCATTTCTCTCCTAAACAACTTTCATATGGATCTAGTCTTCCCTGTCAACTTCTAGAGGATGTCCTTATGTTGTAATATGGCTAAAATAGCCAATTTAGTGTTTTAGAGAACATCATTCAACCTTGAAAATTAGTCTAATCATGAAACCATATTGGATCTATTCAAGTTAGACTTCTTGCTACCTCTTTCAAGGGAAAAGTGCTTCAATGGTTTCGCGGGTTAGGTGTTGGCACTATAACCACTTGGGACGAGTTGGGAGAAAAGCTATGTAAACAATTTGAAGACAAAAGTGATCACCTATCACTTTTGGAACAACTTACTACCATAAAGAGAGCTTCCCAAGAATACATGAGTGATTTCAACTTCCGATTCCATAGGACTTGGAATAGGATTCCAGTGCTCGTAAAGCCTTCCACACATAATGCATTCTTGTACTATTTGTGAGCCTTGAATAGTGATGTAGCAGTTATGATCTAGTCCATGGGAGGGACTACACTTCCTGATGCTTACGAAGTTGCCATAAGTGCAGAGAATTCTTTGATTCAGGCTGGAAAGATAGCTCCACGACCACCAATGCCCTTTTCTCCAGATCTTACGAATCATCAGCCTATCATTGCTCCTATTCCAGTAGACTCTAGGCAACCATCTCAATCTTCCCCTGCCTCTTCAAATGACCTATTTGAAGTCAAGTCACTACTGCAAAATTTTGGAAATGAGCTCGTTGCACTCAAAAGGCAACAATTTCAATACAATCGTCCGTATCAGCCACAAAATCAGTAGTATCAGGCTAATCGTCCTCCTTTTCAAGGAAACAATCAGCCTTGAAATCAAACTACAAGTCAAGTTGCAAATGTAAGGCCTTTGAACTTTCAGAACCCTCTTGTAGCTAGCTCATCTAGAGCTATAGTACCTGTTCAAAATAATCTAGTTCAAGACTACGAATGGTGTTATCCTTGCTCTCAACCTCACAATCAAAATCTTTGTCCCAATGGGGTTCTTAGCCAGGCCCTTATGGTTCAAAGTGTATCTGCCCCTTCAGAGTTAACAAACAATTCATCTACGCAAGAAGCAGCAGATCAACCGCAGGCACCTGAAGAATCCACGTTACTAAACTGGCAAGAAGAAGATTTTTGTGGATTGAATATAGATTCTTCATCAGTGGCAGCAAACACTCGTTCCAAAAAGAGAGCAATGGAGCCTCAACCTCTCGAAGCTGATCTAGCATCCACTTCTCAACCTGGGTTTCAAATGGCAGTTGACAAAAATGTGGGAAAGAAATCACCAGAAACACCGGCTAGCCACACCGCAGGGAAAGATGGTTCTCCAGGCATCACGGTACCCAACAAACATTTTCCAAAGGAGGACCCCAATGCCCAAAAAAGTGTCATCAAAGTTGGAGCGATTCCCTTCAGCATAGTAGAACAAATGAAGAAAACCAATCTGAGCGTTACCATGTGGGACGTGCTCTCGATCCCTTCTCAAAGAAACTCATTGCAGAAGCTCAAGCAGCTTTTAGTACAACCAGCGGATCATCAAGCCATGGAGTGACAAATGCTACAAATTTGTGTCAACCGGAAGGGAAAATCATTCCTACGGCAAACAAACCACTGCCATTCTACATTTCCCTAATCATTGGAGACCACTTGGTACATAATTGCATGATTGATTCTGGTGCCAGTAGCTCTGTCGTGCCAAAACAAATTGCAGATGTACTAGGCATACAATATGCGCCAGTTGCAAGAGGGGTTGTTCAGCTGGATGGCACAGCTGTTAAGACTATTGGGGTTATCAAAGGGCTTCAACTTACCATTCATGCATGCCCAAGTTTGTCATTCACCTAAGACATATCGGTCATTGATCTCCCTCCTCTCTTTGCCATCTACCTATCACAGGATTTCACTGCCAAGATGGGCGGTTACCTATCAGCCGATTGGTCGCATATGATTCTCAAGACTCGATACGGAACCAAAGTAACTATAAGGGTAGAACCAATCTGTCATAATCATGTAGAACCCTACACTACTAGTCCCATAAATGGAAATTACACCATCGGCGATCCCGAAGAGGAAGATGCTGATCATGAACCAACCACCCTTGTTGAAGAAGTCCCTGATACTTTGCTAGATGAAGTATGTAGAGATCATCAGTACGATCCCTACGCTGATGTATTGGCAGAGGAAGAAGCTGGTTTGCTGGTCTTGGAAGAAACAGGATTAGGTACTTACTGTATCCATGAAGAAGATACGATCATACCACAACTTGTCAAAACACCAAGTGATTCTAAAGGACTGTGGCAATTTTTCTTCGATGGCTAAAGAAGTAAGAATGGATCTGGTGCTGGTGTTATGTTAATTTCTCCAGAGGGAGATAAGTACTTCTCATCTTTCCGGTTGCAGTTCAGTTGCACCAACAATAATGCTTGAATACGAGGCTCTTGTGCAAGGAATTCAGCTAGCCCAAAGGAAGGGAATCAAGGCCCTAACTTTTTTTGGAGATAGTGAGTTAGTTGTTCATCAAGTTTCAGCATGTAGTGCATCCAAAAATAATCTTTTAAGATCATATAAGAATCAAGTCTGGGACCTGATTGAAGATTTCGAAGCTTTTGGGATCCATGCAATTCCTAGAGGTCAAAATCAAGATGTGGATAGGCTTGCTACAATTGGTTCACAATACAACATACCAGTTGATATCATGAAATAAGGGCAGCAATTTGTTAAAATGGTGGTTCGACCAGCAGTCCCTGATAATGTGAATAGTTGGCAAGTGTTCGATAGTGACAACCAAATTGTCCTCTTCCTACAAGAAGAGGCGGAGTTTGCTGCAAAAAATCAAGATAAGTTGCAGGAGTCATATGGTGAGAAAATTATCCAATTGAAAAGCAATAAGTTACCAAAAGGTTTAGTCACTTTGGAATCCATTTTCAATTCAGATGACCAAGCCACAAGACAAAGCCCTAACATGGTGGTCAGAGAAGAATATTTTGAGGAAGTTGAAGTATCAAATGAAAAATTTCTCAAGATCGGAAAAGTGTGTACTTCTGAGGAGAAAGAAACTTTCATCAAACTTTTCAAGAGTATCATGACATCTTTGCATGGAGCTATAAAGATCTACGTGGTTTTGATCCAGGTCTAGCACAACATACCATCGAACTGGATCCTAATGCTAAGCCAGTTCGTCAGAAACAGAGACCAATTAATCCCAAAATTGAGCCACTAATGAGAAAGGAGCTAACCAAGCTCATCGAGGCCTGTATAATTTTTCCCATCAAGCATTCCTCATGGGTAGCCAATTTGGTGCCCGTGAGAAAGAAGAATGGAGAGATCCGATTATGCGTATATTTCAGGGATTTGAATCGTGCGTCATTAAAAGACCATTATCCTCTTCCATCAATGGAGCAGATCCTTCAAACGGTGGTAGGAGCTCAAATATTTTCTTTGCTCGATGGATATTCGGGTTACAATCAAATCCTAGTCCAAGAATCCGACCAATTCAAAACGCTTTCACTACCAAGTGGGGCACGTATGCCTACAATAAAATGCCATTCGGATTGTCCAACGCCGGCTAATTTCCAAAGAGCCATGGACATGGCATTTAAGGGACTAATCAACGATATTATTTTGGTTTACCTTGATGATATAATTGTATACTCTAAGCATGCAGAAGATCACATCACACATCTAAGGAAAGTTTTCCAAAGGTGTAGGGAATTTGGGGTTTCACTTAACCCCAAGAAATGTATTTTCGCAGTGCACGAGGGAAAATTGTTGGGGCATGTTGTTTCAGCAGAAGGATTATCAATCGATCCAGCCAGGATTCATTCGATTATGTCCTTATCTCTCCCAAGTCACAAAAAGGGCCTCCAGAGCTTTCAGGAACCATAAATTTTGTGCGGAGATTCATCCCTCAATTCGTGACATTGGCTAAACCACTGACAGCCATGCTAAAGAAAAACATGCCATTCTCATGGACAAAGGAAGGACGAGAAAGCTTTGAAGCCATCAAAACAGCCATTTCTCAAGCTCCCACGCTTGTGAACCCCATGTTTGACAAATATTTTATCCTTTATGCTTTTGCAAGTCAAGAGAGCATTTCAGGGATCCTCACCCAACAAAACAACAACTTGATGGAGCAACCAATCAATTTCTTCAGTCAATCCCTCAAAGACTATGAGTTCAAATACTCATTCATTGAAAAGTAAGTCTTTGTGGTTATTCAAGCTTTGAAGAAATTCAAGCACATGTTGTCCAACAACAAGATTCATCTGATGGTGTCTCATCTAGGTGTCAAGGAGTTTTTGCTGAACAAAGAAATGAATGAAAAGCATGCTGGATGGATCACGAAGGTAATGGAGTATGACGTGCACATCAAAGTCACTAAACTTGTCAGAGGTAAGGGTTTATGTCAGCAACTTGCAACAGACATGGAATCAAAAAGTAATGAGGATGTGACACTCCTAAATACTGATGAGGATGTTGATCAAGCTGACTGGTTATCCAAAATGAAGAATTTCATCTTCTCAGGAGCATACCCGACAAACATGGATAAAAACCAAAGGCGAACTTTCCGTCTTCAATCTATCCCATATGTTTTGGTAGATAGCGTTCTCTTTCGAAAAGATTTGAACGGCATCCTCCTTCGGTGCATAGGACCAGAACAGGTTAGTAAGATACTAGAAGAATTTCATAATGGCCTATCTGGAGGACATTATTCCGCACGAACAATAGCTACCAAGATCATGTGAGCTAGCTACTATTGGCCAGATTTATTCAAGGATGCCCATCTTTGGGTAAGGAAATGTAAAGAATGTGCCTTTTTCACAGGTAAGCAGAAGCTGGCAGCTCTTCCATTGCATCCAATTCAAGTGGATCAACCCTTTGTTCAATGGGGGTTGGACTTCATCGAAATGATTAATCCTCCATCTAGTGACGACATAAGTGGGTCCTTACCGCAACAGACTATTTTACTCAATGGAAAGAGGTGGTAGCATTAAAAGAGAGCAATGAAAAGGCGGTTCTAGATTTTTGGAAGGTATAATGACGAGGTTCGGTGTTTCATTTACAATCATTTCGATAATGCGCTTTTCTTGGTATGAAATTGAGCGAATGGGCTGTTAAAAATGGGGTATACCTCAAAACTTCGTCCAATTACTATCCTCAAGGAAATGGATTGGCTGAGTCTAGCAACAAAAACCTCATAAGGATTATTAAGCACACAATGGATACTAACAAGAGGACTTGGCATACACAGCTTAAGACCACCTTATGGGCAGATCAAATCACACCTAAAAGGGCCATCGGAAATTCTCCTTTCGTTATTTTATATGGAAGAGAGGCAAAACTCCCGCTCTCATTGGAGTTACCTTCTTTGGAGTTAGCTCATCAACTTGAAGTTATAGAGAGTGATCCTCGGCAGATAGGTTTGCTGAACTCATGGAGTTAGAGGAAGTACGAGACAAGGCTATGAAAACTTTGGAGCAGCATCAGGCTCAAGTTAAGAAATCTTTTGACAAGAAGGCGTCTGACAAACATTTTCAAGAGGGAGATTTAGTTCTCAAATGGGATGAAGACAAGGGCCAAACCGGGCAAGCATGCCAAGTTTGACACTCTCTGGAGTGGACCATACATCATCACAAGTTGCAAAGAGGCAAATTCATTTCTTCTATCCAGGCTCAATGGAGAAGAACTGCCCATTCACGTGAATGGGATACATCTCAAAGCTTGTTTTGAGAAGCTTTCCACCCCCCTATCTGATTAAATTAGGTGTTTTCCTCCAAGTGCTTATGCACATTGTTGTGTGTTGTTGTTTTTGTTTTCCTTGTTGCTGTGTTTTGTGTTGTTCTGCACATTGTTTCATCATTGGAAGGTGTCAAGGAGAAGAAAGGTTCAAGGTTTCCATAACAGTTTCAAAATCTGCTTCATTCAAATTTTTGCAATGTTCCATGGATGTCAAGCATTCAACAGATTCAGTATACTTCATGCTTAGCATTCCAAGGAGGTCCAGGATATCGGAAATGCTCAAGGATATTCCAGGATGTGTCAAAGAAAATCATACTACTTTCAGGATTCCAACATAGACTCCATGCCCAATGGATGACTTAAGGCTACTGGAATCATGCTTAGCAGGCAATCATCCCCGAGAGGTCGCCAAAAATGTTATCCAATTTTGCACACCTGGCAAGATTGGACAAGGGGGTCCTGTCATGTTCAAAATGAAATAATAGTCCCAGGAACCCACCTTCGGTTATTATCAAGATGCAATAATTAAAAATAATTCCTAAATTGCATATGAAGAGATCACCTAGCATCGAAAGGCACCCAGTTGATCTCAACTCAGTGGAGAGTTCAGGGTCGAGTTGATAAAGAACCCGGTGTCAAATTGATAATCATCTCAAAAATCATCTCAGTGGAGACTCTCAGTTGTAAGAGCTCAACAAGGTCTTGTTAATGCAAAATATAGCTCGTTGAAAATTTACGAATGAAGGGAACTCTATAAGGATCTCGGTAGAGATCGATGCATGCGGAAGTGAAGACCAAGTCAGAGAGAGTCAAAGTTTGAGCTATCAATAAAGTCTCAATGAATTGGAAAGGTTCAAGCCACAGGCGGAAGCGAAGGCAGAGATAAGGAGTTCGACTCATCTTCGTGACTTGTTCATTTTGGAGATCATGTGGTGAGCTTCTTTTAGGACACATTCTGCAGAGCTAGGGTGATTCAAACGCAAGCCAAGGCATCAAGAGTGCCATAAAATGAATGGAGATCATCTCATAAACAGAGATACGTGATGGAGCCCTATCAATGGGACTCATCGAGCATGATGGATAATTCAAGGCAACTCGTTTCATGTGGATGCATTAAAGATGGTTTCTAGGATACAATTCCAGGGCTCATTGATTAATGCAGAACTGGGAGGACTACTCGAGATAATTTTTCAATGGTAAGCCCGCAGAGACAGCAAGAATGCCGGGCCAGGGTATTAGTGAATACAGTATATATATTTTCGCTGGCGTTGTTCAGACCTTCCTCGGCCGAGCATTTGGTGCACAGGCAGTTGACATGTTATAGCAGAAGCCTTTTTGAGCACTTCCAACAAGCAGGTCATCCAACTATGTGTTTATCTGTTCAGCATCGAATGCATCCTCAAATTCAGGATTTTTCCTTCAAGATATTTTTTAAAAATTGATTAAGTGACAGTAAGGGTGTTACCGGGAGACTTGATTAAATTTATTTTACGATGCAACTCATGGAAACGGATCTCATAGAGGTGGAACTGTTTCATATCAGAATATTCATGGAGCATAATTTGCTTTGCAATTATATAAGCATCTTCAACAAGTCACTAAGTTAGCAAGCGTAAAGGTTTCTGTTGAAATTATCACACCTTACAAGCTATAGCTGAAATGTTTGCGCTGAGAGTTTGATGTTATCCTCAAATCTGTTGAAGGAAAATCATGGGCTAGGCACTGGAATAACTTCCAGCCATTACTAGAAACAGTAGTGAACACAATCTCAGCCTCATTCGCAAAACTTGCCTCAAGATTTGATCGAGCTTCTTCCATGGAAGTGACTTTCCAAAGTGAAAAGGCGAGACAACTCAACTAAAACTTTATCTCGTTCTTCTACTACAGCGGCAAGATTTTACAACAACTGATCACGGCTGTGGTCGCATGCAACCAGAACATCAGGATCAACACCAACGGTTCCTTGGGATCACCCTGTGGCAGCTGTCACAATTAACTCTCTCCGGAGGTGATTGATTTCTGAGATAAAGTTTACTTCTCTACCATGTAGCTGTTGCGTATAGCCAATTCAAATTGCCAAGTGAAGGCACGATCATGGCAAGAGAACAATATTTCCGCGCAAGGGAAATGACATGGCGGGCCAAGCATGAAAATCCCGCGCGCTGGTGGGAATAGTGGAGAAATCGGGTCAAATTGCCAAATCTGCGTGGCGAAGTTGAGGCCGGGGCCCGTGAATTAATTTGGCCAAGCAGTTATGCGGGAATTCAGAGCTGGTATGCCAAATGGGAAATATCAAGATGGCATTCCAAGCTGTTCACTCCGCGTAGGGGAGAAATCAGACCAAACTGCCAAGCGTGGAAACAATATGATGGCTATCCGTCATGAAAACCCCGCGCAGCTTGGAGTGGTCCGAGTCTTCGTGCGAGTCACACGGAAGGTGAGTCGGAGAACGTGGGAATGAGGCACTGGAGGTGTTTAATAGGATTGACGTGGTTGTCTGGTCGGCCGTTTTGTATGGAACAGAGATGGGCGAAGGAGGCTCTACACATTCTGCTTACCACGCATAACATTCTGGTCGCGAGAAACTCCCACGCACAGGCAGCAGGCACGTGCAGCACAGTAGAAGTCTTTTGAACGCTTCCAGCAAGCACTACAGGAAACAAACATTCACTGCCGTGTATGATAGATTGGAGTCACGCCATTCAAGGCTTCATAAAATTTTCCCGAACCAGGAGATGAAGGTTTGAAATGGTGCAGAATGAAACGATTCATATTGCTCAGCATGTTTTCTCCTAGAAGCGAATTGAATGTGAAGGTCAACTCTGAAATACCTGGTCGGCCGTTTTGCATGCTGCATCCTTGTTACTCGTAAATGGTCTCTTTGAGAAACTCCGAGGGCAGAAGCAATATTTATACCCTTCCATTATGTACGTCCAATCAGACAATAAAAGTATTCTTTTACCAGATTCAGAGAAACTGTGTTTTTTCAATGGACGATTATACTGCAGTTTCAAGCTAATCTTATCGAGCTTTATTTCTATTAGCTTTGATCCACGACTAAGGGAGAATTCATATGGTTGTTACCTGTACATTTTTTCAAGGTCCTCTTGGCTGCCCCAGTTGTTCAATGTATTTCTTGAAGGGCTTATTTTATGTGTTGCAGATTGTAACATAAAGGATCTTTTTAGTTTCTGAAAAATGGGTATATTGTGTAGCTCACAGCTACCTATGCCATACTAAGATCCCAATAGTGGCATAATTTTTGATTGGAGCTAAGATTGCTGAGTGCACTGCCAAAATACCGAAGGGCTCTTTGGCCAAAAAATCAGTCTCAAGGGTGTCTATCGACATGTTATGGGCATAAGCCTAGGTCATCATCATGGCAGCATTAGGTCTTTATTGTTAATGGCATTTTCTCATCGTTTGGAGGGTACAATTGTGCTTATTATGGCAAAGCTAAAACATTCTTACTACAAGTGTTATATGATGAGGAAGAATCCTGAGCATTGTGGTAAAACCATTCTTTTTAGAGATTTCGGGTTAAGCTCGGTATTCAAGTGAGTTTGAGCCCAGGAAAGGTAAGATCGTTTGCTGGATGAAGAGCTAGGTGACTTCGCAGGGAGCTCGTGGTGATGTTTCATGAAGTTTGAACATGGAATGCATAAATGGCTTTGAGTTAACAGAGCAAAACGATAAGAATCAAGTTTGATAGCCCACCATTCGGAGGACTCAATGCAAAAGAGCCCGATTGCCAAGACAAGGAAAGAGTTGGTGTGGGGTTCAAAATCAATTGCAACACCGAGTTAGAGGATTCGAAGCTCACCGAGTTGAGATTTGTGCAGACTCCATCCACATGGACCCCCCTCCTCTTCAAGTCAAACGGGTCAACGGGGGGGTCCCAACATTATGTTAATTAAATTAATATTTTTATTTAAATATTTTAATAATAATATTTATTATTATTATTTAAATATTTTATTTAAATATTCTTTTAATTAATTGAGAAGACTTGGTCATCAGGCAATTAATGACCCATGATGGAACCTTCTCAGGTAGTTCAACTAACTGCAATAAATACATCATGGGCCTTCATTTTAGGAATGTAATTATGACCATTTCCTCTTCTTTCTCACATATTTTTCTATAAATGTAAGTTGGAAGCTCATTTCAAAGGGTTCCAACAGTTCAGACAAGTTGGACAGTTAGATATCTCAGGCAAGAGTGTATACTTTTCAAGAATCCTCTCTCTTCTGCAAGTTGTTCTTGTGTGTTGAGAGAACTTTCAAGCCTCCTCTTCAAGACTGTAATGGCAACTATTGCCTCTTCTGAATGTATGATGCATTGTGCATGTTATTGAAGCAATAAAAGTGTGTGTTTTGTGACTAATCTCGGTCCTTTCATCCTTTTATGCTTCTTTGTGCCTTTCTCGTACTTGCAGGTACATTGTGCAAGTTTAAGTTTCTATTGCAAGTTCTTGGAGTTTTGTGCTTATCGAGTGGTGGAGTATTGCATGCAGTTGAGTTGTGGTGTCTATTCACCCTTCTTGAGTTCATCCTTCTTCACTGGGAAACTGGTATATTTCTCGGTCTGATAAATTTTAACAAAGGGAACACGTGTCTCTTAGTCTGTGGTATCCTGTACCCTCTCTAAGTTGCAGTAGGTGAAGTTGACCTGTGGTGCACACACCCTCTTCAAATTAACCCTTCCTGAATCTGAAGACACCCTTTATTTGGTGCATCACCATCCCTAGTATAGTTTCATTTCTGTAAATCTCTTTCCCTAAAACCCCATGAAAATGTTAGCCTAGGACTAGATAATCATTTTTGTTACACTAGGAGTAGTCTGACAAAGACTTAGTTTAGGAAGAGGAAGCCGGCCTTCTCCGGAGGTTCACCTCGAGCCCAAGTCCCACAGCTTGAGAGGTGATCCCATGTGTCCCAATCACACCGAACGTCCTATTCACATCCTGGCCATTCGGGGTGCAGTGATTTGGTGACAACAAGTTTTGCAAGCACACTGGTGGGGCATGATTTGGTTCCAACAGCGATAAGTTGGACGCTTAGATATCTCGAGCAAGAGTGTATACTTTTCAAGGGTCCTCTCTCTCACGCAAGTTGTTCTTGTGTGTTGAGAGAACTTTCAAGCCTCCTCTTCAAGACTGTAATGGCAACTATTGCCTCTTCTGAATGTATGATGCATTGTGCATGTTATTGAAGCAATAAAAGTGTGTGTTTTGTGACTAATCTTGGTCCTTTCATCCTTCTATGCTTCTTTGTGCCTTTCTCATACTTGCAGGTACACTGTGCAAGTTTAAGTTTCTATTGCAGGTTCTTGGAGTTCTGTGCTTATCGAGTGGTGAAGTATTGCATGCAGTTGAGTTGTGGTGTCTGTTCACCCTTCTTGAGTTCATCCTTCTTCACTGGGAAACTGGTATATTTCTCGGTCTGATAAAGTTTAACAAAAGGAACGCGTGTCTCTTAGCCTGTGGTATCCTGTACCCTCTCTAAGTTGCAGTAGGTGAAGTTGACCTGTGGTGCACACACCCTCTTCAAATTAACCCTTCCTGAATCTGAAGACACCCTTTATTCGGTGCATCACCATCCCTAGTATAGTTTCATTTCTGTAAATCTCTTTCCCTAAAACCCCATGAAAATGTTAGCGTAGGACTAGATAATCATTTTTGTTACACTAGGAGTAGTCAAAGACTTAGTTTAGGAAGAGGAAGTTGGTCTTCTCTCGGAGGTTCACCTCAATCCCAAGTCCCACAGCTTGAGAGGTGATCCCATGTGTCCCAATCACACCAAATGTCCTATTCACATCCTGGCCATTCGGGGGGTGCAGTGATTTGGCGACAACAGTTTTTGGCACGCCCGGTGGGACATCACAGAAGTTAGAGTTCCATCTTTCAGAGGTGTCTCATTATCAAACAGGAAATCTTAAGCCACCGTGCGACCACACACAACAGTTTTTGGCACGCCCGGTGGGACATCACAAAAGTTAGAGATCCATCTTTCAGAGGTGTCTCATTATCAAACAAGAAATCTTAAGCCACCGTGTGACCACACACAACAGTTTTTGGCACGCCTGGTGGGACAGAGTTGGTACTTCTCTTCTCACTTACACAAGTCAAAGTACCTGGCGACTCTATATCTCTGGATTCCAAATCTCAGTGCAGTAACTTATGCGAAGAATTCAGACAAGAGCTTCTTCAAAGAAAGGAAAGTATCAGCATATCGAACTTTCCTTGTCTCCTCCAAAGAGAAGCAGAAGAGGCATTTCCACATCCCCAGTTGCAGATTTACCTAGTAGGGGTCATTCAACTCCTCCTTACGGAATATTTCCTCCACCTAGGAACAATCAACCTTTTGTTGTTATGGCGAGGAACCAAGTTTTTCCCCCTTTCAATGCAAGCAGTCCTCTCATGTTGGCTCAACGTGACCCGATACCTGTTGCGGCACTCAAAAGTTTGCCCTTCTACACCGGGGAAACTCACGTTACTCCAGTGGAGCATATCTTTGATGTAGCCAAAGATCATGCGGTACATAATATCACCATCCCTAGTATAGTTTCATTTACGTAAATCTCTTTCCCTAAAACCCCATGAAAATGTTAGCCTAGGACTAGATAATCATTTTTGTTACACTAGGAGTAGTACAAAGACTTAGTTTAGGAAGAGGAATCCGGCCTTCTCCAGAGGTTCACCTCGAGCTTAAGTCCCACAGCTTGAGAGGTGATCCCATGTGTCCCAATCACACCAAACGTCCTATTCACATCCCGGCCATTCGGGGGGTGCGGTGATTTGGCGACAACAGTTTTGGCATGCCGGTGGGGACAGATTTGGTTCCAACAGTTCAGACAAGTTGGACAGTTAGATATCTCAGGCAAGAGTGTATACTTTTCAAGGGTCCTCTCTCTTCTGCAAGTTGTTCTTGTGTGTTGAGAGAACTTTCAAGCCTCCTCTTCAAGACTGTAATGGCAACTATTGCCTCTTCTGAATGTATGATGCATTGTGCATGTTATTGAAGCAATAAAAGTGTGTGTTTTGTGACTAATCTCGGTCCTTTCATCCTTCTATGCTTCTTTGTGCCTTTCTCATACTTGCAGGTACACTGTGCAAGTTTAAGTTTCTATTGCAGGTTCTTGGAGTTCTGTGCTTATCGAGTGGTGAAGTATTGCATGCAGTTGAGTTGTGGTGTCTGTTCACCCTTCTTGAGTTCATCCTTCTTCACTGGGAAACTGGTATATTTCTCGGTCTGATAAAGTTTAACAAAAGGAACGCGTGTCTCTTAGCCTGTGGTATCCTGTACCCTCTCTAAGTTGCAGTAGGTGAAGTTGACCTGTGGTGCACACACCCTCTTCAAATTAACCCTTCCTGAATCAGAAGACACCCTTTATTCAAAGTGCATCACCATCCCTAGTATAGTTTCATTTCTATAAATCTCTTTCCCTAAAACCCCATGAAAATGTTAGCGTAGGACTAGATAATCATTTTTGTTACACTAGGAGTAGTACAACACTTAGTTTAGGAAGAGGAAGCCGGCCTTCTCCGGAGGTTCACCTCGAGCCCAAGTCCCACAACTTGAGAGGTGATCCCATGTGTCCCAATCACACCGAACGTCCTATTCACATCCTGGCCATTCGGGGTGCAGTGATTTGGCGACAACACAACTTTCATATGGATCTAGTCTTCCATGTCAACTTCTAGAGGATGTCCTTATGTTGTAATATGGCTAAAATAGCCAATTTAGTGCTTTAGAGAACATCATTCGACCTCGAAAATTAGTCTAATCATGAAACCATATTGGATCTATTCCCATGCACATGAAACACACTTAAAAACCATGTTATCAATTTTCTCTCAAATTTATGATGAGGGTGACACATACACGGAGGTCATCGAGGTCCGAGAACTTAAATAAATATTACAAAGTTATTTAAATATTATGAATTAAACTATAATAAAAACATAACGAATAAACATTACACATTTAACACATGTTTAATGTGAAAACCTCATACGGGGTAAAAACATGGTCAAAACTATAGATTTCCATTAACGAGAAAATTTTACAATGTCCAGTAAAAACCCTTCTTCACCCACTTCTCTTCCATCTAACATTTTTAATTTGAATGAATTTACCTGGCCCTGGAGCCCTATATATGTGGTTTTTGCAGGTGTGTCTTCTTGTGAAGAACACCTCCACTTTAATAAATTGATTTTAATAATCAATTAACATATAACTTAAAGTTTATATTAAATAAAAATATATTACATTTTTAATTTAATTAATTATAAACTAAAGTTTATAACCTTTATAAGAACACTTAAGAAGGCATTTAAACCGTACTTAAAACTAATGTTCTAACAGCCCCCTTAATATTAAGTGGGGATTATATGTCAATATTACTTTTTTATACAACGATGATTTATAATCCTTAAACCATAGTGAGGGTTTAGGCTAGCATATCACTTTTGAAGGATTTATACACTTTTATCATGTTAAACTTACATTTTGGTACAAAAGGATTTGTAATCCATAAATTAGAAGTGGTAATTTAGGATAAGCATGATTTGTGAGAGTACATATCACTTTGTTTCTCATGGAAAATATATACAAACATCTATAGGATCCTTTTATAAAGTAAGGACCTCCTTTACAACATGATATTTTATTACTAGACTACTCAGTAAACTTAGAGTGATAAGTTCACTAATATCATAAGAATATATTTTAAAATGATTTAATTCGAGTAGAAGTATAATGGTGAAGAAGGAAACACAAGGCTGAGTGTTAGGAGGTGGAATAGTCATGCATGCTCCCCATCAATGGAAACTTTGAAAGGTCAAACATTACAAAAACTTGTAGAACTTCATGGCACACAATGGCTTCGTAAATATGTCTACAACTTGATCTTCAATATGATAGAATTGGAGATCTATATCACCGTAGAGTACCTTCTCTAAGATGAAATGCATATGAATATTTATATATTTTGTTCTTTGGTGTTGAACTGGATTATTAGCTAGATAAATTCAACTATAAATATCATAAAAAGAGTACTTTCTTTAACTTCCATAAGAATTTCTTCCAACAACCACTTTAGCCACTTGGCTTCTTTATCTACTTCCATTGCACTTCTATATTTTTCCTCATTAGAAGAGATGGAGACTGTCGATTTTTTCTGCTCCAAGTAATGGCACTTTGTACTAAAATTAAACACATATCCAATTGGGTATTTTCTATCTATCACATCACTATGATCAATCACAATATTCATTAAACAAACATTTATCAGAAGGAGCACAATATAAACCATTATTGATTTCACTTTTAGCCATATTCCAAGCATCATCATATGAATCCTACATTAATAGGTTTAGAATTTTAAGAAAAATACTATTAGATGTAATCAATATTGGATGTCTCCAATACAAACATGAAGGGCGTCCCCAACTGTCATTTGATGTGCATATAATACTATTTTTAGTAATCACATACTAACTTAGAGGTTATCTAATTTAGAAATGTTTTATTGACATATATATCTTCATTATCTACTCTAAGCCTTTTTATTTTGAGATAAGAACTTTTTCTAACTAAGGTTTTAAATTCTTTCAATTTAGATAAAAATTTCTTATTTATTTTTATAAATAAAGACCAAATCATATGAGAATAATCATCAATAAAAGTAACAACATACAAAGAACCATTTAGGGAAGGAACTTATAAAGGTCCTCTAACATCACTTGTGGACAATTTCAAGAGGTTCTGAGGAGTTAGCTTCATGATGACTATGGAAGGGATTTGTAAATTGCTTACCATGTAAGCACCCTTCACAATTTTTCCAGACATGAGAGATAGGAGATAAACCAACAACAAGGTTAAGACAAGACATGTTATACATGCTCCTAAAATTAACATGACCTAATCTTTCATGCCATAACTGAACATCATTCTTATTTTGAGTAGAAAGACATGAAGCAGATGCAAAAACTTTAAATACATATAAACCATTATTTTGTATGCCTTCTACAATAGTAACATCTAACTCATTTTTAATAAACCATTTATATTTTAGTAAAATTACACTATAGTTGTTTTGAGTTAGTTGTGAACATGAAAGCAAATTCATTTTTAGTTTAGGAACACACAAAACATCATTTATAAAACCATTGAAAATTTTATCTTTTCCTTGACTTTGAACATCAAGAATGGAATGATCACCAAGATAAATTTGATCATTACATTCTTTGATATCATAAAGAGTATAAGATCTATAATTCATGTGTGTAGATACACCATTTTCTAATATCCATTCCTTTTCTTGAAGTAACTAATACAACATATAAAACAACTACATTAGGTTTTTATTATTCCTTTGATATTTGATTTTGATTTGGTTTGTTCCTTTCTAATTTTTAAAATTTGGGTTTTTTTACCCTATAGGCTTCTTTTTGTGACCAAATTTCCCACAATTATGACATTTTCCATCAAAATGACTTTTAGGTGATTATTCCCTGGTTTCTTATCTTTACTAGGGGTTTAAATTTTGATTTAAACTTTTGATTCTTGTTAAACCTAGAAAATTTATTCTTAGGTTGAGCGAGAAGTCCCTGAGTGGAATTATCCTTCGAATCAAAGTTCACAATTACTTTCTTTTTATGGATTATGAGAGAAATGAGAATAGATAAGTGTGGAATATCTTGTTTAGTTTGATATTTATAATTTAGGATGGAAATGAAGTTCCTAAACCTTTTATGGATGTTCATTTGAATAATAAAGTATAATATCTTGTCATGAATCAAATCACAGTTACATCCATCTAATTGAGATTTAATGTTTTAATTTTTGCTAGAAATCAAACCAATTTTTTGTCTCCCTTTATGGGAGATGTCATTAGTTCAAGAATCAATTTTATAATTTGTAAAAAGTGTATACCTTTTTGCATTGATTCTAACTATTTCCAAGCCTTTCTGAGACTTTCTTGGTTTCCAATGTGTAGCATAAAGTTGTTGTGCATGCTTTGCAGTATAATAAACATCATTTCTTAAACTTTATTTTGAAATGTAGCTATGTTGTCTATTGTCTCTTCTCTACCAGTCAACACCTTCTTTGTACCATTCATGATAATCTAAATCTTACATGCCATGAATTTCTCTTTTAGTTGTATCTTCCAAATGTAGTTTGTCTCATTTAATATCTATGTCTTGCCAATACTGAAATGATTAGAACCCATTTTGAATGAAGCTTTCTAACTCAAATCAAGAGAAAAAAACAAGATTATAATAAAATAAGTGTATATTCAGATCCTTATTTTGTATTTATAATTAAATGCGAAATATTCATCTTTCATAGCTTCTACCCATATTTCATCATGAGATGCCTCTTCGAAAGATTGGGGTTTTGGCTCATACATAGTCATTAAGGCATGATAGGTATGGTGGCTTCTAGTCATCTTACTAAGGTTATCAGGATTAGAGTTTTGAAGAAGAGATTGAGCCCATTTAGGTCTTTTAGTTATAGAGGATATAGGAAGAGACTCTTTTTCAATTATAGACTCATTATTACAATCTATAATAATGAATATTACAAAGTTAAATAAATATTACAAAGTAGTTTAAATATTATGAATTAAACTAAGATAAAACCATAATGAATATACATTACACATTGAACACAAATTTAATGTGGAAAACCTCATACGAGGTAAAAACCACATTCAAAACTATAGATTTCCATTAACAATAAACTTTTACAATGTCCAAAGGTAAAAGGCTTCTTCACCAACTTCTCTCCCATCTAACATTATTAATTCGAATGAGTTTATTGGGCCCTAAGAGCCCTATATAAATGGTTTTTACGGTTATGTATTTTCATGAAACACCCACCACTTTAATAAATTGATTTTAATAATCAATTAACATATAACCTAAATTTTATATTAAATAAATAAATATTATATATTTTTATTTATTTAATTATAAACTAAAGTTTGCAACCTTTATAAGAACACTTAAGAGGGGATTTAAAACCTAATTAAGATTAATGTTCTAAAAACGGGGTTATATGGGCTGATGGACCAGCTAGAGGAAGGGTTCACAATGACCGAGAGATAGGTTTTCAAATGGTGGGATTAGTTGTCATAGCCAAAAATTTAATTTTACATGCTAGAAATTTAGCATGACAACAACTCGCTCTAGTTCGGGGACAAGTAGATCATCGGGAGTAATGCATAACCCCATGTATCTCATAGGGAAGCGGATCGATATCTTTTTGTTGGGCCATAGAGTCACCATATTGAATAACTAGCAAATATATCGACACAACCAAGAGAAAAACAACATGAATGCATAACAGAAAGGGAAACATGATATAACATACCTACATCACCTATGGTACATGTTGTGATTTAACAAAAATAGAAAAATTCTAAACCCTAATATTGTAGATTAAAATATGATAAATAAATGTTAGAATACATATTTGACACAAGCAATAAGCTAATAAAATATAAAACCCTAAGTGCAAGAGAGAAAAAAAAAGGACATAGCTAATTTACGTCCTGATCTCATTATGTTCTCGAACCAAGAAAACTCCTGAATAGAGAGAGAATACCATCATCATTACTCAAATTAAATTCAAAATAATTCAAATGAGGCTGGAACAGGCATCCGAGCTAGTTCGGGGGTATCTAGGTGTCGAGTTTGTTATTGGGCACTCGTGACTCAGAAAGTAGTTAGAATATGATTTGATTGGTGTCTCACAAGTTTTATTGTTTATCATCTATGTGTTGCAATATGATCTTCGAGTGTGCTGTAACCTGCAAAGATATGTTCACCTAAAAACCCTTAAAATACATCAAATCTCAAGAAAAAAAGATGTAATATGGGAGTCAAACCGAACTCGACGGTCCACCTAACCGAGTGAACTTACGACCAAGTGTTGCACTACATCTCGACTATATGTAGTTATTGTGAATGTGTTTGAAAATTGTGCCCTAGGACGCCCTAGTAAAAGTTGCACTTAATAGCGAGGCAAGCTAGATGTAGTAATATACATAGAATGTGTGGATGGAAAAATGAACTTCCCCTTCCTATGAAGTGTATGTAGAAAATATAGTCCCTTTTCCCTTGAATGGATGCTAGATGGATTCCTTTAGTGCTCTTAAATGCCTTTAGATGCAAGCTTAGGTGATGATAATAGATGATTAAAGCTTCGTCCTTTATTTTGATCACATAAATATGTATTTATATGATTCCCTTGTTTGAATTTTGTAATCGACAATCGGAAGGTCGAATCGTAAGAAATTAAGATTCCCAAAAGATAAAAGAGACCCAAAAGAAGCAAGTAAGCTAGAATCCTGGTTGGGAACTAGTGTCTGAATTCATAAAATATAAACAAGTAAAGTACCGACTGGGATGTAGGGTGTAAAAGACTAGAAAGAAGACAAGAAACAAAGAAAAGAGGCCAAAGATAGCTGTTAATTACTATTTTTCTTGCTTAGGAATCATATGAATGCAAGTATGATTTTAGGACCTAGAAATGTACTTGTGTGATTTTATTTCTACATTTTCTCCCACTTTATGTTGTTGAGTGAATACTTGATAACATAAAGTAGATAAGATATGCGTACCTAATAACCATGTAGAGTGTGATGGCGATAACATGCCAAAGAGACAAGTGAAAGCATGAAGTGATAAAAATGAAGCATGGAAGCTAAGAAAGAGGAAGTGACCCTAGGGGTGAAGCATATGGTGTTTTCCCATGTTGTACTTGTTATTGTGCTTGATGTAGGGATAATTATTATTGTGTATTAAGGATCGGCCTACAAAAGAAGAGTGAAAGAGAAGTCAAAGTAATGTATTACGAAAAATCTTGTAGAAGTATGTAAAAGCGTGTAAATGTGAAAAAGCAGTAAAAGGAAAGTGTGCACCTAATTAACATGAGTGTAAAAGGATAGAAAGATATCCACGAAAATGCTATATAAGAGAATTTTTTTTGGGTGATCTCATGCAAAGGGAGTTTTTGGGCAATCTCATGTAAAGAACGAGTTTTAGGAAATCTCACGCCAAGAATGAGTAGTTTGGGCAATCTCACGCCACAGCAAAGAGTGTTAGGGAGAGAGGTCTAGTGCTACTCTCCTTCCATGACTGCTTCCCCATTATACACCATTAAAGATAGTGTGATTATTTTTGTTTCGATTTGTACTATATTAGTTCTGAATTTGAAAATGAAGCAAGAATGCATTACGAATTATACCTTACAAATTGTATCTTCTTCTCCCTCCCCCACCCACATGACTTTTCATCTCACCACCACTTGTGACTTTTCACATTCCCTATGGAATGAAATTAATTTATTTTATTACTTTTGAAAAGGGGCTTTTACAATGTAAAATTAATTCACTTAAGAATAAGACAAAAGAGTGAAAAAGTACATTACCAAGGAGGAAATAGAATATTAGAGAGTGGGAGGGGGAGAGATAATAAGAGAAAGAAGTGGAAATATGGAGATGGGAAAGCTATTTCTAATGAAGGATTTTCTTCGATGGATCTTTGATGAAATGTTTCATGAATGATAATTTTTTCCTCTGACCTCTTGTTGACTGGAAGTACTAAGATTACAACTTCCTCCTTCCAGGAGATGTGGACACACTAGAGGTAATTTGAATAAGTGTTCAAAAACACTATTATGTGATTTACATTGAGATGAATGTTAGGTCTTGAACACATGATGATCCTCTTTGAACACAAAGTCGGAGCTAGAACATGAAGATCATCATGTTGCCCCTTTTGAATTCAACGTTTACCTTCATGACAAAGATGTCTCCTTTTTTTATGGAACCAACTTCAAGATGTTCAAATACCTTCTTTTTGATCTGTTTCTCATTTAACAAGGTCCTCTTCTTGATAGAAGAATTACTCCCACATTCAACTGAAAGTGTATATTGTGAAATCATGAATCTGTCAAGTCACCATGATGTTTTGCACTCATGGAAACACATATGGAGCCATTCCATCAACATGGGTGACTCAACATCCCTATTTATAGACCAATATTCTCGACACTTATTGTTTTTCATAAGTCTTATTTTGAGAAGTCCATTTTTAGTTACTAGTTTCTCAATTTGACACTTTTGATCATTCTTGATGTGCAAAGAGAATGTCAACCCTAGAATGAATTATTTGCAACACTTTGACAACTTGAAGAATTAAGTGTTTGTTGCACTTACCATTTATATACAATGAAGCTTAAGAATTATAAGTGGGTCTTCTCAGTATCAAAATGAAGCAAGAGTGGTCTTAAAAGTTTTGTTATTTTATAATGATGTTTTGCTCCAATTTTTAGAGGATTTCAATCACCAGAACTCCATAGATTTGAAAAAATGAGTTTTTTTATTTTGGGATACTTTTTCTGGCCATTGAAAATAATGTATACCACCATTGGATGCAATTTTCGAATCAATAGAAAGGAATTTTGAGAAGGAGTTGTTAAAATCTACTGAGGATCCGACAGGAGTTTGGGAGATATGAGCAACTTTACATATTTATCATATGAGGTTCCACGTACATTTTTAGATGCATAATAGAAAGGAGAGAGATATTTTGGTGGAGATGAATATTTAAAACATAAAATGGTGGAGTGTTTGAATATGAATACTTTTTTAACTCATGTGCACACATTTACTCATGTTTGACTCAAGTAGGCTTAACTAGGGTTGAATGGGGGTTGATGTGGAGTTACACCCTAAAATAGGAGATAATTGGACAAAGAGGAAAAATGGGATCCCAAATGTTATTTGTATCAGATCATGCCAACTGTCATCTTGTGGTGTAGTGTGAGGGAAATGCAAGGTGTTGAAAATGGCTTCCGAGGGATGCAATTTGGTCCTAGATATGTCCAAGGGTGGAATGAAATGAAGGGGAGAAAATTTTCATGTCCCTCGTGTCATTTTTTATGTTGGTGCAATGTGATGCGGCACCAATAGCTAAAAAATGTTTCATGGGTCATCATATCATGAAAGGAGAAGTGGTTTGAGAAAGATGCAAGTTTGGGACCTCCTAGGGGTAAAAGTTGTGTTTTCCAAGTTGCGAAGAGAAAGGCCTCATGGGAGCACAATTTTGTTTCCCCCATGTCTCTTTCCACATTTAGTAAAATACGAGGGTCACTCCATCCTCCAAAATTTTACATGGGGTCTTGCGAACATGAGTGGGGGTAGATTTGACTAGACTTAAGCCTACACCTTTTAACACTTACAACACTTGATGTTGATGTTTTTAAGTGACAAAAACTTGCAAAAGGAAGGGGGAACACTTTTTTCCCCTATGTCCCTTTTCATGTTAGGGAAAATCCAAGGGGACACAACATGCTCCAAAATGTGCCAAGGGGGATTTCATCATGAGAAAGTGGTCTATTTTTGCATTATGCTCACCTAACCACTTAAGTCACAAGTTTTAAGTGACGAAAACATAACATGCATAGGGGCACAATTTTTGTCC
The DNA here is from genome assembly GCA_018340775.1 of Taxus wallichiana var. yunnanensis. NCBI lineage: Eukaryota > Viridiplantae > Streptophyta > Pinopsida > Cupressales > Taxaceae > Taxus > Taxus wallichiana. The sequence goes on along the minus strand of CM031234.1, from coordinate 985,783,858 downwards.
CCCATGTCCCTTTTCACCTTGGGGACAAGTGCAAGGGGACACATAGCCTTGAAAATTACACCAAAGCCTTTAAGTGATGTTGATGTCATCATCCCAACATGAAATTAGAACATGCAACTTGTCTTTTCTACCCTGGGAGTGAAAGTTGGAGTTTGGAGGTGAAATATTATATGATTTTACTCCAAACAATCTCTTGAGTTTTTTCCCACCATTTTCAAGAATTTTTTCATCTTAAAAGTTGATTTATGGCACCATTCACCCTTTTAGGATGAAGGGGTATCAGCAGTGACTTGAGTTATCATAGGAGATTTCAAAGCCTTGGACCAAAATATGTGTATACATCATGTAAAGGATTCCAAGAGCTTTCCATTTCCTTTTTTATTTCACAAATTCTCTCAAAACTCCCGAATCATTAGAAAAATGTGATTTTCTCCATTGGAGCCTTCGTTCCACGTGCCCAAAATGACCCGCTTTTGTTTAACTTGTTCCTAAGATCAATTATCTCCATATATTTTCCCTAAATTACCTCATATAACATCATTTCTCTCCTGCACAACTTCCATATGGCTTGATTCTTCCTTATCATCTTCCATATGATTTCCTTATGATGGAATATGGCTAAAATATATAATTTAGTGCTTTAGAGAACATTTTTCCACCTCAAAACTTAGTCTAATCATGAAACCATGTTGGATCTATTCCCCTGCACATGAAACACAATTTAAAACCATTTTAGCACTTTCCTCTCATCCAGGATGAGGGTGACACATTCTTGGAGGGGTTGCATGAGTTGATGGGATGGTTAAAGGAAGGGTTCAGAATGACCGAGAGATAGGTTTTCAAATGGTGAGTTTAGTTGTCATGGCCAAAATTTTCAATTTGCATAATAGATATTTAGCATGATAAAAAACCTATCACATTTCTCACTACTATTCCAATTGAACAAGGAGTATCTTATACTAAGGCATAGCCTTCACACCCACACAAAGTTGCGATCATATTCCTAGATTAATTATGCAACACACACCAATGCAACATCATTATGAGTTAACTTTGACATATTATTCTTTGCATGTACATCCTATGTTACCTAATGTGCACAACACACTATAGTTCAGAAACAACCTTGTAATTATGACCCGTACAGAACATTGATGCACTATTTGCATACATAGTGAGAACCTAAGGTTACTACAAGTAATTATGACTCGCATCTTATGTATACATAGGCTATCAATGTTGATATTTTAGGATACTATACCACACATGGGTATATTTTAGATTCAGGTTATGGCTATGTTATTTCAAGCCCTACTCCTTTGCATCCCATAAACATTGAAATCTTTAATACAAGTCATCTATATGAACATTCTCTCAAAAAGTCATAAGATAGTCTTCCTATGTCTCTCTTACTCACATATTGAGAAAAATACTTGTAAATAACTTCATGCATGCACATATTCTTCCTCTAGCATAGTCATCAATGGAATTTTGGCTCAAAGAATAGTCACCACCTTTTGACACCTTTACAAAATTGTGACTAGCACATAATCCGACAATGTACCACATTTCAAGGGTTCAAAGTGTGATTTTTGAGGGGATAATTAATACCTAAGACATTGTCTCAATATTCTATTTTTACATCTTATAGATCAGGGCCCTTAGTAAAAAAATCCAAGTTAGCAATTTTATTCATGTTATCTCTTATGAAAAACACAAAAACAATATGATATGGCCAAAAATCAAACAAATACCTACATATGAATAGATTCTTCATTATAATTTTTATTCTCATTGAGTCCATTAGAAAATTTCAATAAGTGGCCATGGGGACACCTTGAGGTAGGGGTTGAATTTCTCCATGTGGACCAAGTGGAACACAGGCGGGGCACTCCGAATGTGGATCGCTTGATGGACATTAAGGATGGAAGCCCACCCCTATATCGCACCTAGATAAAGTTCTCCTCCACCACTCCAGTTTATAGATCTTGTATATTAAAATTTTTACCATTCAAATTTTTTGTGAATCGGGTTTGGGTGGATCGGTTAAGATAGACGGTTATGTCCGGATCCACCCAGGTTCATATCCTGCTAGGCATGATCCCTTCAGGGTGGTTTACTAGTGGTGGTGGGTGTTACATCACCGGTGGTTGTAGCTAGTGGTTATTCTCGGTGGTGGTGGAATTTACATCATTGGTGTTGGTGGTAGTTGGTGGCTCTAAAAATGGCAATGGTAGAAAAAATTGCATTATCGGTGTGGGCTCAAGTGGTCACGGTTTGTGATGGATTAATTGTAATATCTTGTCTAAGGATGTTGTTAAGGGAGGGGACCCAAGAACCCCCGGTTCTAAGCTTCGGTCAAAAGTGTTAAACTATAAAAAAATAGATTCTTCATTATAGAAACTTTGACATTGTGGCTATTCAGATTTAGCACTACATTATATGCCCTATATCCTTACACACTTGGACCTTACAAGACACATAAGATGGTTACAAATACCTTAATACATGGACACTTATACACACACCTTACAACTTCTCAAGCCTTGTACCCTTGAACAACCCCACCACATTGGGTGCATACATACATTGGGGGATCATATATACCAAGCTTACTTAGATAAAACATTGCACACTTTGTACATTTTTATAGGCTTATACCCCAAGGGGATACCTACCACATTAAGGACATACATCACTTGTGGTATGATGCCCATTTCCTACTGCACTTTCTTCATTATAATTAGACTATTGTGTTTATGGTGAATTTCAGTTAGTTTTTATTATGCTGAAATACAAAAAACTCTAAATAGAGAAGTGGTTACCGATAGCTACACTGACAATCAGAATTTTGGGATGATTGGATACACGAGAAATGTAAGAGACTCTTCCTTTTGTCAAGCGAGAATACATGTATATAAATACAACTAGATATGGAAAATATTAGATAATTATTAAATGAGTTACTCAAATTTATAGCTGATCCCAAAAATCTAAAGGGGTTCCTTGAAGGGTATCAACTTGTGTTTTATAATTAAGTGATTTGATGATAAATTAATGAAAATAAGGGTAGAATTCAAGATGGATGGAGAGATCTTTCTCTATGTTATATGTGGCCCATGTTATAGTCATGGCGAGCTTGAAGTTCGGAAATAGTCAAACCAAGATTGTTCTGCTACGTCTTGTATTTCATGTATCACTTTAAGTTGATCTTTGATTTCTTTGATTTCCCGTGTGTGAGTGTAATGGCACATGGGTTGAGCTCATGTGAGATATCAAATTATTCCCACATGAAATGCTTTGGTAGATGATTAAAACATTTTATATGCTTTTGATGGAGTGTGAGGTACTTGTAATAGACATCTACAAATAATACTTCTTGCAAGGCAACATATTAAGCCAAAATAGATTGATAAAGATATGATAATTGCTAAAAATGAATAAATTGAAAGATATCGATTGGAGACAAAAAGGCTTATTTTGATAAAAGCTGATAAAATATATTGTATTTTATGTAAAATAAATTTTGACAATGTTAAGATGGACAGGGGGACTCGGAAATGGATAAGATTCAAAATACAAATATTATAATGTGTTCAAAGGGCTAATGAGAGACAAAGGTAATCAGACACCAATCAATGATCATCGGGGATCGGCCGTGATCATTGACAAAATTACAAATATTCTAAAAGTTGATCAAGTGATTAAACGATAGACTGGATGTAAAGTAGATATGGATGATGGTGTAGATGAAGGTTCATAGACTATAAAATGATACTAGATATAACTGAAAATGATAAAGAGAAATATGTTAACCTTGTTAAATGCTTTAGAGAATGAAAAAGATCCAAATGGATAGCTGATTATTTGGAAATAATTACAAGATGTTGATTTCTGGTAATGTAGTGATGTTGTGCAAAGGATTAGAAATCTAGTAGTAGTTCAGTGTCTTTGATTTATTTGTGTGTGTATATCTGAGAAATTGAGAAGAGGGTGGTTTAAATAGAATAGATGATGTCCATAACGATCACCAGGTGATTTTAGATAACCGTTGATTTATCCGAGAGATGTTAAAAACCAAGGAAAAGATGGAAAATGGTTAAAACCACTTTCCATCATAATATTAAGATTTTTTTAGGAATAGTGGGAGGTTAGAAATTTGGGTAGGAAGAGGTTAGGGGTTAGGATGGGTAGGATAAATTAGGCTAGGCTGGTTTCAGGTGGTTAAGAGAGGGAAAATAAGATTCTATGGGAGGTAAAAGGGCATATGCAATGGTAAAATTAATTATAGTGATGATGGACTTAAGATAGTGATAATGATGATGTGATAAATAAGTGAAGGGTCACCTCGAGGTGAAAAAGTGGTGTCTACATTTTCCTCTTTTTGTTAAGTTGTTTGAAGGTACATGTTGTCGATAAAAACTAACACCGAGATGCCCCAATTTCATGATAGGATGTTGTTCCCCCCTCAAGCCAATGGCTGAATCTATTGGTCATTAGATTGAAAAGAGTTTGATTGATTAAATATATTTGTTTAAAGCTGCTCTAGGGATTGACTATAGTCTAAAATCACCATGTTGGAGGGTTTGTAAGGATGGTAGTAATATTGGAAACACTTAGTAGGGGACATATGTGGCCTTAGGAGGGTGACGCTAATGTGGGAAACCTACAGACACGTGCTTCGGGAAGATTACTATGTGGAGAGAGTCCAATGGGAGTGCTCTCGCATGGATGTGTGGAGCCATGGGACCAAGGGTTCAAAGGCAAACATCTATAATGTGTGCAAAACTTAATGTATAGTAAAAAAATACAAAAATGGTTAGGATCGAGTGATGGGCATCAAAGCTCTAAATGGTGTCAAAATATGTTTGAAAAAGGTCCTGCATGACCGAAATACAAAAATAGTTAGGATCGGTAACAATTAATGATTGTTGGCGATTAGGGTGACAAACAAAAATGATTTACGATCCTTAGAGATTGTAAAAACAAAGATTATATAAGCTAATTCAGGTGTGAAAATGGTTCATTTGTGACATTTTCACTTGTGATGTGAGATCTCGATTGATTTAATTTAATTATTTTTGAGAGATGGAGGCAAGAGGAAGCGGTAAGAAGAGGCAACAAACGGGAGAGGGCTAAGTAGGTTTAAGTTTGGTAATTATTTTTTTGTGTGTTTTAGTTTATTTTTATGATTTTGAAAAGATTTAGGCGGAATGTCGAATCATCAAAATTGTATGATCGAAAAAAATTGGGTGGATCATTGTCGATCTAAATAAAGAAAGTGATGTTGATTAGCGATCGACGATGATCGCTTATTTTTTTTTATAGAAATGGTAAGTTATGTAGTTTTTGTTTGTTTTTGTAGGTGAGAGACACCATATACCTCTAGGATAGGATCCCAAATATCCTTGATATTGTTATAGGAGATACGTGGAGTGTGATCATTTGACTATCATTGGTTTGGGATGATTTTTTCATTGCTAGTGGATTCCTAGAGATGTTGGTTTGATGGTTACATTGTTGGACAGATGAGAGCCAAGTATATGGACATTCGGCTCTGCCTTTGCACCGGTGAAATGAATATTACTTTAGAGGACATATATCGTATTTTTACATTACCTCGTCCACGGGGATAGGATAGTACCTATCACCCAAGAGGTTCATCTACATACCATGAGCCATTTGTATGGACATAATGCCCCGATATTAAGTATATAACAAGGGGTTTCACATTGAGAGATATTATAATGTAGAGGTGTCGGGAGGCGACTAATGTCAATGGTCAGGTTATACATTTCTTGTTACACACTTCCAAACTCACGACGAGGTATGTTACCATGGAAACTTGTAGGTGTCATATATGGGATTATGGAGCACCCGACAGTATATGTCTAGGGATGTGCTTTGTTGGTTCAAGTATACCATGAGATGTTGGAAATTGTGTGTGTAGATGTCATTGATTTAAAAGGGATAAGTGAGTGAATGATGATGTCATGAGTGTTCATTATCTCATCATTAATTGTTCTTGTGTCATGAAGTGTTGAAGTTGTTATGGTGTTTTGGTGTCAATTCATGCAGGGTTGAGTGCATTGTTCAAGCTTGTATGGTCATGATGTGAGCTCCAAAGGTTTTATAATGGTTCTATGATGTATAAAATTCTTAGTGAGATGAGAGAAAGGTGTTAATGGGTCTATAAGATGTTATCAAGGTTAGTTTATGAGATTCGTGTGGTGAAACAACCATTTCGAGGTCTTGTTATTGACCTAGTGCAAGTAGGATGAGATGATAACATGGAGTATGAAGTAGGAATACCATGGTATACATGTGAATTGTGTTATGATGTTGCATAGTAGGTTTTGGATGTGTCCAAGGTAAGATTTAAGTTGTATAGTGCATGTATAAGGTAATTAGAAGCATGTACATTGAAAATTAGTCAAGAAAGCATCGTCAAATCAGATAGCATGGAGTGTTTTACAGATATGTAAGCATGAATAAGTATTTTTAATGTTGTAGGAGGTTGTTACAGAGGTTCATGTCAAGTTTGAGATCAAAAGTATGAAGAGAAAGAAATAAAAATTGTTTTTGGCTCTACCGAGCTCTTAGAAAGGCAAAAAATAGCTCGATAGCAAAGATCTTAAGATCACCCACACGTGTGTGTTCTACATGAGTTCTTGATATTTTGGGGAATGTTAAGGCATTGAGTTAAGATCATTTATCAATAATAATGGATTCATTTGGATGTGATAACTTAATGAATGATTAATAAGAAGCCAAACAGTATGAAACCCTTATAAAACCCTAGACCTCTAGTGATAGGAGAGATTTGATTAGTTTGGGCTCTAAATGACTTGGGAAAGTAATGTTGATGTGTTATGGATTTAGAGAACTCCTCACGAGGTAATTTTGGTAATGATTTCATGTTTCGTGTTTTGGTAAGTTGGAGAAAAAATTGTTTTTTGAAGATTTGATGGTACAAGTGTGTGATGAAGGTGTCATGATGAAAAACCTATTGCTCCATATATCTTATGATATTCTCCAAGTGATCATGAAAAGTTTCAAAAAAATTCAGAGGAGAAAAGTGGAGTAATATGTCTTCAAAGTATGCCTACCACTTTTGGCCTAATGAGGTAAAAACCAGTCTTGTGGACCAAAGGTGTGTGTGATGATTTGCATGATGTGGAAGTGATATTTGAGCATGGATAGTTTTTAAACATTTTATATGAGGTTTTTAATCCTTTTGTATGTTCAAGAGTGATGGTTTTTGTCTTAAGTCCTAATGGCTTAATCATCACAATTAGGCTTGTTTAGAGGCTTGTTGGATCGAGTGTGCTAGTGTGTATTCCTCCATGTAACATATGCTTATGAAGACTTGAAAAGGTGTGTTAGGACCTTGATTATGTTTTATAGGTTTTTTTGATCCTGGAAGTGATGTTTAATGTGTTTGAGATCAGATATATCAAGACGAGTTCTTGAGACCTAGGACCTAGTTGGAGTAGTTTCGAGAGATGCATGCTTTATACTGACTTTATGCCTTGATTTGTTGATTGGTGTTTTCATGAGCTAGTATACATTGAGATATTTCCATTGATGTTTCATTTGCGTCATGATGAAGTGTTCCGCTATGTGAAGTTGCTCACTTTTGAAGAGAAAATTGGGTGCTTGAGACCAAGTTGAGGTTGATTGCTTCTTGGTGTGTTTAATGGTGAATATTGGTGTTGCAAAGGTAGATGAGATTCTTGGTGATTGTGATAGAGTGTTTCTGATATAAGTAGATTTTTTGGAGCCTTGGTAGAGTTACTTTGTGCTTTGGAACTTCATATTCTAACCATTGGAGGTGTTTTTGTGTTTATAGGCCTAATTGAGTTGCATAGTGTGTTTAGGTGTACGCTGACCCATTGGACCTCCTATTGTGATTTATATGAGAAATTAGGGAGTGTTTTTGTGTTTATCATGAATGACCTTAATGGTCTTAGTCAAATTATGGTTTTTATAATCAAACTTTTCATCTATATAAGTGAGTTTTAATGACTCGTTTGTGTTAGTTGAGATGATGAGGGTTTGAGTGAGTTAGAGAGAAGTGTGTGGAGTTTTGTGAGGGGTTAAGAGAAATTTAGATAATAGGATGAGAAATGAGTAGGAAGATAAGAAGGTTTGCAAGGTCATTAGATCTAATCAATGTATTATGATGTAAGTTTGAGAGTAGAAGTTGATAGGACTATTTGAGAGATTTTTGAGTGGATAGAGATTATAAAGTGATCACAATCAGTTGTTAGAGAAACAATTACTTAAGTGATCTTCATCTTTAGGTGGTTGAGTTTAATCTTGGTCATCATAGGGGATTATATCCTCATTGTGTGTTTTTTGCCTCACTTAATCAGGGGTTGGTGCTCCTTGTGGGATTGGTGCCTAACTAAAGAAATCTATCGTGATGTGTAATATTCATAGGAGTCCCTTTTTAGTAATATAAGAAGATTTTCAGTGGGTTTTCTTCCCCTTGAGGTTTTCCCACTTTATATCTGGTGTTCATGTGTTCTCTCTTATCTCTTGCACTTGTGGATGGTTTTTATATGCTTAATAAGCTCACAATTGATTGTGTATGTTGAATGGTTGATTTGGATTATGAATGTGTGATATGGTAAACGAAGTAAAAAAAATTATATGGTTGATTCAAACCCTCAGTCATAGTTCTTTCAGTAATCGGTATCGAGAGAAAGGTCCTCTTGAATAAAGTCTAACAACTTGGAGGATATCTTTGAAGCACAAGTTTTTTTGTTCAAATGGATGAATAAATATCCCTGTTTTAGGCTCATGGGTTTAATTGAACTAATTATGTCTTTTGTAAGTTCATAATGAAGGTATACCTAGGTGATATTAAGTATGTTGTTCGACACTCACCAATGTTGGGAACATTGCTTTATCATACCCCATGGAAGTGATAGTTAAGAATGCAAGCTTAAGTGGATTGGTGGAATTTTTCCATTCCAAGGTGATGGAATGTGAGTCAGCTAAGGCCTTATGGGATAAGTTGGAGTTAATTTTGAAGAATATAGCAAGACTAATGGAAGTAATGATGATCTCTATTTTGATGACAATAATCAAGATAAAATCCATTCTATGACTATGATAACAGTTCCTGATTCATGTTTCCCTAAAAGAGAAGATAAAGATGTTGTAGATGACCTACATGAAGATCTCAACGCTAATTTGATTTACTATGAGATCGAGAATAAATGAATATGATGTGTCACAAATTGATGACACTACAAGTGAAAGGACATATGTAGGACTTGAAATTAATTGTAACTTGATTACAAGACATGAAAGGCATGACATTCTCAATAAGGCATCAAGATAAAGATTCATCATTCTATCAAGCAAGGTATGTGATCCATCTATGTGATTATCATTTCTTGTTCAATTAGTATGAACACGATCTCATGACAAGGAAAATAAGAATAAATAGCATCTTCAAAAGGATTAAATAGTTAAGGGGGAGTCATTGATAGAGTATGAGTGGGAAGACAAAATTTTTAAGGAGATAGCTTGATTGTTCAAGTAAGGTTCAATGTCTCAAACTGAAGAAAGAGTATGCACAAGTATCCTAGAGTTCTCAAGACTATACCTGGTCTATAAATTGCCTAGCCTTATGGGGATTACTAATCATTCAATTGAGTCTATGTAAGTATCTCAGAGAGATATATGGAGTTGTTTCAGTCATATATGTGAAGTGTCGGGTCTAAGTATGATGATCAAGCTATGAAGAAGTTTTGTGCTCTAGAATCAAGGAAGATTTAAGAAATTTTGAAGGCATGATCAAAATATATAATTGCTGACAAAGTACAAGTGTATTTTGTGGCTTCCCAAATGATAAAGTATGTGATGTTATTTAAAGTATTCATTGAGCATGTTACAAGATGTGAAGTTCTAAAAGGTGGTTTGACCGTAGAAACTTCTCTAAAGCCTTTTGGTGTGACATAACACCTTACTTAGTTCTATGTTATGGGAAGAAGAAATAAATTGGTCCTGAAAGACCAACATGTCCTTGAAATAAAAGTTTTTGGTTTATAAGGTCACTTGAAGATAAAAAGTGTGTGTAAATTTGAGCTTGAATGTGGTAGGTGTCTTGATGATCTCATAAGCAGGGAAATCTATTCTTTGAAGGTCTATATTGGGGCTGACTCTTGAATCAAGTAAAATATACTATGATCTAAGTGTGTAAGATGCAAATTTTTCTCTAAGTATGATATGTTCCAAGTTGCATGAAAATGGTAGAATCTGTTGTATCAAGGTCTATAAAGTTGAAGTTGTGTCCTCACAAATTTGAAAGATGTGCTTATAACTTATGTTATTCATGATTCCAATTTTAGAGCCTACAAATGGTGTATGTGGTCTATTGTTATGAATTCATGTGTTAAACAAAGGAGATGTATGAAGGAGGTTTTGCATGTTAGCATCTACGAGAGATACAATATTTGGATCTTTATGGGTCAGATGTAGGCATGTTTTCATTTATTTCAATCATGAAGACATGATGATATTTGATGAGCATTAAGTAAGTGTCCTAAATATTTTGAAGGCATTGTAAGGAGAATTTTTACTTCAAAAGTTGAAGACTTGGATATGCTTGAGGATTTTCATGTTAAGATCATAAGGTATGTAGTTTTAGAAGGCAAATAAGTTGTTTTGATGAAGCCAAGGGTTGAGTGATAATTTTAAAATAAGTTTGGGTATGACTTGCGGAACTAGATAGTAGGGTGTGAAACAACTCTCGAGACAACATCAAGGTATGTGTTGTAAATGTTGGTATTATTGTCATGATTATTTGATAAGTATATGTGATGCATTACAATCAAGATAGACTAGAAGATGACAAGTTCAAAGGATTGTGATTCAAGTTAATGCTTGATTGTGTTTTTTTTTCAAGAAGAATTATGATAGTTGGATATGTTTGGATATCTAAAATGGAAATAGATTACATGGTAAGTTTGCTCCATGAGAGAAATCCGAGTTCTATAAGGTTTCAAAATAATGAAGGTGAGAATGGTCAAGTTGTTGACAGTATCACATGATCATATTCTTATTGGTTTGAAGTTGCATTTGAAGATTGAAGCATGAGGTATCAAGAAGTTTGTGGGAGTGCAAATATAAGTGTATCATCCCTAGCGGGGCTAGTTTCTCTAAGAGATATAAAAGCACAAGGTCTTATAGTAGGTCCGAGGATGGTCATCATCTCTAAGAAATTGTGAAAAAGTGCAAAGGAAGAGAGTCTCATGCATGGTTGAAGTTCTCAGAAAGAAGAACTTGGTCTAATTTTTTCTAAATGTGATTTTCTCAAAAGGTTTGATATGTGAAAAATGGCATGTGAATTTTCTCGTTGTTTTTTTGAATGATTGATTAGTATTCATGAAGTCATATATAAGGTGATAAGTAATAAAGGGGAGCTATGTTGGTATCTTAAGTTCCATGGCAGAAGGTTCCTCGGGCTCAAGAGATATTGATTCTTGTTAAGCCTCTATGAGCCCATGTAGCAAGTCTTTAAGGCGATAGATGAATCAAGTATCTCATGAGCAGATTGAGTATGCAAGGTGGTACATTATGTTAAGTTTCAAGAGAAGGTGTGTTGAAGGTAACAAGTAAAGAATTCATTATACCTATCAGGTTGTATGGTGTCTTAGTAGATTTGAAAAGGTGTATGATGTTCAAAGGTTGATGCACACTCTAGGGGGATATAATGTCTTCTTCTACAATGTATGGAATGCTCTTCTAACTATGTTTACACCAAAGTAGAAGAGAATTCCTTGATGCTGATAGAAGGGATTCTATCATAGTGCTTAAGTCATGTTTTATGAATCTATCAATTGGCACATGTACGAAGGAAAACATATGTAAAATTTAGATTGTATAATTTCATGGAAAAGTGACTCATTCCTTTGTATGAGGAAGCATGTGTACAAATATGCAAGGATATCTTAGTTGTGATTAAGAAGTATCAAGGTGGCTTGTATCTTATGGTCAAGATTGTGAAGTTTGAATTTTTGGATGTGTCTCAAATCATGTAGGTCTGAAAAAGAGTCGAAAGTATATATTTCCGAGGGGAGTTGGTCTCGATAAGTATGCCCAATCTCTAAGTTTTCTCAATCAATATCATATCGCAAAGATCAAATCAAAGAAAGGTTTGCATAAGATAAGTGGATGATCCAAAGTTGAAGAAGGTAACATGTCTAAATTGGAGCAATATAGATATGTATTTCTCAAGGGGATCTGTGTGAAAGTTTGAAGACAGGTCCATGGATAAACCACATCAGTTGAAGTCAATAATGTGAGTGCAAACCAAGAAGGAGCAAGTAAGTCAGTATGCATTGTTGTCATTTATTTTCATGTCAAGTTGTCATGTACCCTTTGTCATTAGATTTCAAAGGGGGAGAGTATGCCCAGAAACATGAAAAGAGGTCTATAGAGAGTCTTGTAGGTGATTGCGTATTTTTTCCATAAATGTTTCAAGATGGTTTCCATCAATGGCAAAGGGGGATTGTTGGACATTGTGTTCAGATAGTTATCATTGATATCAAGTCACATTGATGTCAAAGGGAGTGGGAGTGAATGATAATGTCATGAGTGTTCATTATATCAGCATGAATTGTTCTTATGTCATGAAGTGTTGAATTTGATACAGTGTTTTGGTGTCAAGTCATAATGTCTTGGTCAAAGATGCATGGTTAAGTGCATGGTTCAAGCTTATATGGTCATGATGTGAGCTACAAAGGTTTTATAAGGATTATATGAGTTATAATATGGATAGTGAGATGAGTCAAAGGTGTTAATGAGTCCTGTAAGATGTTGTCAAGGATATTTTATGAGATTCATGCGGTGAAACAAGCCTTTCTGTCTTGTTCTTGACCTAGTTAACGAAGGATGAGATGATAACATGGAGCATGAAGCGTGGAAGATCAAGGTATACATATGGAGTGTGTTATGATGTTAAAAAATTAGGTTTTAGGCATGTCAAAGGTCAAATTCTATTTGTATAGTGCAGGTATAAGGCCCTTAGAAGCATATACATTGAAGGCTAGTCAAGAATGTATGGTCAAATCAAATAAATGGAGTGTTTAAGAGGTATGCACTCATGAATAATCATTTTCAATGTTGTAGGAGGTTTTTGTAGAGGTACATGAAAATTTTAAGGTCAAAATAATGAATAAAAAATAAGATAAGTTGTTTTTGGCTCTACTTGAGCTCTTAGAAAGGCAAAAACTAGCTCAATAGATAAGATCTTAAGCTCGCCCACACATGTGTGTTCTGCATGGGGTCTTGAGATTTTAGGGATAATTAAATTATTGATTTAAGATCATTTTTCAAGACTAATGGATTCATTTGGACGTCATAACATTATGAACGAATGTTAAGAAGTCAAGTAGGTCCGAAACCCTTGTAAAACCCTAGACCTAGAGCAATATGAGAGATTTGATTGGGTTGGGATATAAATTACTTGGGAAATTAATTTTTATGCTCCATGGATGTAGAGGACTCCTTTGGGGTCATTTTGGTGGTGATTTCATGTTCCGTGTTTTGGTAAGTTAGAGGAAAACTCTGTTTTTGTGAAGATTTAATGGTACAGTGTGTGATGAAGGTTTCACGATGCAAAACCTATTGTTCCATGTAGCTTGGAATGTGCTTCAAGTGATCATGAAAATTTTTAGATGTGTTTAGAGGAGAAAAGTGGATTAACAAGTCTTCAAAGTGTGCCTATCTCTTTTGGCCTAATGAGGTCAAAATCAGTCTTGTGGACCTAAGATGTGTGTGATGATTTTCATGGTGTGGAAATGATATTTGAGCATGGATAACTTGTATACACCTGATATGAGGTATGTAAGCCTTTGGTATGTTCTAGAGTGATGGTTTTTGGCTCAAGCCCTAATTTCTTAATCAACCCAATTAGGATTGTTTAGAGGCTTGTTGGATCAAGTGTGCTAGTGTGTATTCCTCCATGTGACATATTCTTGTGAAGACTTGAGAAGGTGTGTTAGGACCTTGATGGTGTTCTATTATTGGTTTAGGTTATAATTAATGTTTAATGTGATTGAGATCAGATCTCTAAATACATGTTCTTGAGACCTAGGACTTGGTTGGAGTTGTTTCAGAGATGCATGCTTTATGGAGCCTTATGCATTGATTTGGTGATTGGTGTGAGTTGAATGAGCTAGCAAACATTGAGATATTTCCATTTATTTTTCATTTATATCATGATGAATTGTTCTACTATATGAATTCTCTCGGTATTGTTACGTAAAAATTGGGTGCTTGAGACCTAGTTTAGGTCGTTTGCTTCTTGGTGTGTTTCATAGTGAAGATTGGTGTTACATAAGTAGATGAGATTGTTGGTGATTTTCAGAGAGTGTTGTTGATATGATTAAATTATTTTTGTGCTTTGGAACTTCATATTCGACCATTGGAGGCATTATGTTTCTAGGCCTAATTGAGCTATATGATGTGTTTGGGCATATGTTGAACCATTGGACCTCTTATTGTGATTTATATGAGAAAGTAGGGATTGTTTTTGTATTTCCTATTACCGACCTTAATGGTATTATCCAACCTATGGTTTTTATACATAAGTGTCATGTATACAAGTGAGTTGTAATGATTCATTTATGTTGGTTGAAAAGATGAGGGTTTGAGCGAGCTAGAGAGAAGTGTGTGAATTATTGTGACGGGTCAAGAGAAGGTCGAGAATAGTATGAGAAGATGAGCAAAGAAGAGAAGAATGTTTACAAGGTCATTATACCTAATCATCATATGATGATGTAAGTTTGAGTGAAGAATTAGAGAGGACTGTTTGAATGAGTTTTCAGTGGATAGAGCTTACAAAGTGATCACAATCAGTTGTTGGAGAAACAAGTACTTAAGTGATCTTTATCTTCAAGTGGATGAGTTGGTGCTTGGTTATCTTAGGGGTTTGTAGTCTCCTTGTGGGGTTGGTGCTCCTTGTGGGATTGGTGTCACACTAAAGAAATCTCTTATGATGTGTAATATTCATAAGAGTCCTTTGTTTCAAGTAATAAAAGTAGAGTTTAGTGGGTTTTCTTCCCCTTGAGGGTTTCCCACTTTATATCTGGTGTTTGTGTATTCTCTCTTGTCTCTTTCACTTGTGGGTGGTTGTTATACACTTAATAAGCTCACAATTGATTATGTATGTTGAATGGTTGATTTGAATGATGAATGTATGATATGGTAAATGAAGTAAAAGTGTTTGTATGATTGATTCACTAATCTAATCACCAAAATATTCTAACAAGATATATGGATTTTTGTGACTAGTCAGAGGTTTGGTTTGGATGTGGGGTTGTTATTACATTGGTGGGCTTATGAGCATATTGTTGTAGTGAGGCCACCGGGTCTACCTTGGAGAGGGGACCCATCGAGTATGTTATCAAAATCATGAGATGATGTTATGACTTTATGAGAGATGACAATATAGAGAAAGATCAAACATTTTATATTTATTGTCTAAGTGGTTTATCTATGGATGATGTAGTTTTTAGGCCGTATGTTAGATTTCCTTCATGTCCCGTTATGGATGCATAGTTGAAAGGGTTGAAATGGGTGTGGTGGATTCAAGGTAAGAGAGTAGATATGATTAAAGGTGTGCAGCTTCCTAGGGTGCAGAGGTAGTTTGGACTCCCGCAGGTAGATATCTCGGTGATCCGATTGTGTATCGGTGGGATGATTCATATAATGACTTGCAGTACCAAAAGTAGTGGATGAGGCACAATAGCTAAAGGAGGAGAGGGAGACAGAGGGTATAAATTTCAATGATGTTGGAGTTATAAATGGATTTAGTGAGTGGCGGACGCTACATTGGCCATCCTGAGGAGATAGTGTGGGGCAAAGACAAAAAGGAGGGAGACAAAGGAGAAGGGTGATGGAGATGGAGAATTGGTTAGATTATAGGTATTTTGATGTTCCCGCAACCGGGGAGGGGTCAATTGATAGTGGAGTGGTACACCGCTTGTTAGGAGAGAGATACTCTATAGCAAGAGTGAGATTAAGCATGATTAAAGCGTGACACTTTCCAAAGAACATAGGGACGAGATATCGCGACAATGGGAAGTATTGTGGGTGAAGTATGGAAAGGTGGGGATAGATCTAGAGACCTTATGGATTTTATCACAAGAAGAAGGGCCAAGTGTAGGGTATTTCATAGTACCTATAGGATGAGATCTAGTATTAGGTGGAGGAAAAATGAGACCTCTAGGTTTTATGATCGTAGATTACTTGTCACATATTGGGAGAGGAGATGTGATACTATGATCGGCTTGTGACGTAGCACCTTCCAAATTTACCTCGGTACACACGTGATCATAGAGTGAGCGTAGATCGGCTCAACAAGCCACCTCGGTGAGCATTGGAAATTTTACATAGCCTTGGAGATATCCGGGACACAATGGAGGACCCGGAGGGAGGTCAAGGTAGTAGTGGTGACAGAGTGTCGATTTTCAATTCACCGCATAGGTGGTGGATTTTGTATATGATTTAGATGTATAGATCCCTTTTGAGGCATTTGTATACACATTATTGATGATATATATATATATGTGTGTGTGTGTGTGATTATGATTTTGGATTCATGTGGTGTTGATTAATTTTGATTTTATGTTATATATGAGTTTTGTGATCTTTAGTTTAAGATATGTGGATAGATGGTTGGATAGATTAATTACATTGATATGATGTTAGATGTGTAGATGTTGATATGATGTTTGATGTTGATTGTGATGTGACTCAAATGTGGTGATCTTGATGTATGTTTCAAAATGTATTTATCATGGTTAAGAATAAATGTGAAATGTTTTATTTTAAACTGTATTTGATATATATGTGATCTAATGGTAAATTTGTAATGTGTGACAATGCACTTGAGGCCTTGTAACAAATGTTAACATATAACTAACAATAATTAGTCACATGTAGGATCATGGATATATGTGGAAATGAGTTTATATACCTTCTTACAACATGGGAAGGGTTCATATGTAGTTTGTATGACGAAAATGGGCTCTCCTTGGATGGCTTATAGGCTTATGCACCAGCTATATTTTTATCGTGCAAAATAATCAATGCGGCAAGTTTTCTTTTGATGGGAAATTTGATCAATGTAGGAAGCTTTCCTAGGATGTTTTTTTATTATTTTGATTTTTATATGAAGTTTGATCGATGTGGGAAGCCTTTTTGTAATGATTATTGGATAGCCATCCTTTGAGGGAGTGGTCTACAATTTTTTTATCTTAGATAGTTGTCCTTCAAGGGATTGGTCTATATTTTGATGTAATTTTGATTAACATTTGTCCTTTGAGGGATCAATTTGTATTTTTAGTATTATGCATCCATACATATATTTTGACTTTTATTTCATTGAGGGAAAACCTAGTAGACCATTTGGGGAGGGGAAAGGATGTGTGTACAAACTACACATGTGTACCCCTAGCATGTTTTCAGTTGGTAGATAAGGGGAAGATGGGAGTAATGATTGTGG
The DNA here is from genome assembly GCA_018340775.1 of Taxus wallichiana var. yunnanensis. Taxonomy (NCBI): domain Eukaryota; kingdom Viridiplantae; phylum Streptophyta; class Pinopsida; order Cupressales; family Taxaceae; genus Taxus; species Taxus wallichiana. Next base: position 985,766,328 of record CM031234.1, on the reverse strand, counting down.
GGTTCCTAATTATGAAGAGGAACTTATCCATTTGTAAAATTCAATGAACAAGAGTTATGGTGTTCATCTTTAAGGTTATAAATATAGGATATTGATGAAATACCACATAATTCCAAATCATTACAATTGTAAGTGCCAGGTTTATGGGGAATGAGATCTTTAATGTGACTAATGTCATGAAATTGGATGTGTTAACAATAGAAAGGCCACAAGTATAGAGCTTTTATGGTTCTTTTTCAAGTTTACCATCAAGGGAATCTAATCAATAGGCTCCTGACCCATATTTATGATTCATGACATATGAACCGATCCAATTTGGGGAAAACTTTCCATGTTTACTCCTCTCAAAAGTAATGACATTTTGATTATCTTCAAGGACAAGATCACTAATATTGAAGTCACATTCTTTGACATGTTTATTATATTCTATTTTGATGTGTTCTTGATAGACATGATGATGTTCAAGGGTGTTAGGCGGCGTTCCTCTAACAATTCAAGTTGCGCTAAGCATTATTGATGATGGTCCTCGGTAGTAACAAAGTCTTTGAGAGAGATACGGAGAGGTGGAATTTGGACTTCAAGGGGAAGGACAGCCACGTAACTATAGACTAAAGAAAAGGAGTAGCACCTATAGGAGTACGGATGCTAGTCTAATAGGCCCAAAGGGGGAACAAAATTTGGAAATCCCAAATCCATCCCGCTTGGTCGATGATTTTCATGAGGATTTTGTTGAGTGTTTTATTAGATACTTCATTCGGCCCATTTTCTTATGGATAATAAGGATATGAAAAGCTAAGCTTGATGTTGTAGGTGTCGCAAAGCTTTTGAATCTTTTTTTTTTTTTTTGAAATATTTTCCATTATCTGTGATAATTTTATGAGGAATGCCAAAGTGACAGATAATGTGATGGTGGATGAAGTCGATAATTTTATCGCTTTAGTAGAAATGAGGGGAATATCTTCCACCCATTTTGTAAAATATTTAGTGAAAAGAATAATAGAGTGATGTTGTTGTGATGAATGAGGGTTGATGAGACCAATGAGGTCAAGTCCCCATTGTTAAAACGACCATAAATCCCGATGGGTTGTAGGGCATGTTTTGGAATGTGAGTAAGGTCGAGTCTTAATGAAATTTGAAGCATTCCTTGACGTATTGAAAACAATATTGGTTAAGGTTAGGCCAATGATATCCCATCCATAGGACACTTTTAACAAAAACCAAACCACTGAAGTGTCCACCACATATGTCGTCATTGAATTCTTGGATAGCTTTAGTAGGTTCATGATATTTGAAGCATCGAAGTAGGAGGCCATCAAACTCGCATCTGTAAATAATGCTTACCTACGATGACATAGTACTTAATGCATTCTAGTAAATATCATTTATTGTTATTAGACAGATTGGAGGGAATTTTAGATTGAGAAACATAGTCTTAGATTTGACTGTACCAAAGATATGATTGATTTTTTTTACTAGGTTAATAGAGGGGAGTTCGTTGGTATGAGGTGGTTTATTGAGTCTATGCACAACAATGAACAACTTGGAATCTTCAATTGATAAGGGGATAAGTGATGCAAGAGAAGCCACAAAGATCTATAATTTTTTTAGACAAATGGGAAATTGTTTGGATTGTATAGTGATCGAAAGCTTATAAGAGGACATTGATGATGTTTTTGTATTTTTTTAAGATTTATTTTTTACATTGATAATTTCCTTTGATTTGATTGATGATAAGTTGGGAGTCCCCATAGATGTCAAGGATTTAAACACCAAACATGACAGTGGTTTGGAGACCCATAATGAGAGCTTCATACTCAACCATGTTGTTAGTGCATTCAAAATTTAGTTTAAAAGATAGAGGAATAGGAGTCCCCTAAGGAGGTATGATGATGATATTAGCATCTCCCCCTTCGAAACTTAAAACCTTCAAAGAAGAGTGTCCTTCTCGAGGGAGTGTATTCTTGATCGATTGTGTTGATGGATTCATCAGAAATTGTTCATTAGGTGATTGGTTATTAGGAAGCGAAGCTTCTAGAAGTTGGTCGGTGTAATGCCCTTCCTCATTCTTATTTTTCTTCTTCGACGACCATGTTGCTAGCGTTACGTTGTTGTGCTCTTGTTGATCCTTGCTGGCTTCACCTATTCAATTACCCTATAAGGAAAAATCTCTTTCTCGAATTCGATAGGTGGTTTGAATGATGACTTGATGTTGTTAGAGCGTGACCAACTAGAGGGATCACCCACGTAATAATAATTATTCCTTTTGAATTGTCGACTCTTGCTATTATTGTTTTGGTCAAGCTAAAATGTTGGTCCTTGTTAATACAATTAATAAAGTATTATTAAGAAATAAAAATAATAGTAATATTATTATTTTGATTAGTGATTTTTTTGTTTGGACTGGTCGCCTTGGTCTGCGCAAAGAAGACGGCCTCTTGTTGTGATGCCATGGTCGGTCCTTGTCCTCCATCTAGTTTCAAATGCCTCTAGGATGAAAGGAAGATTATTAAATATATTTGTAAAAGGAAAATTAAAATAAATAAATAAATCTTTTTCATAGACAAAATGAGCAAATATAGGAAAACGCATAAGCTTGTTAAGTCACTTAATTCAATAAAAAATTAATAATAATAATACATATATAATTTAATATTAAAATAAAATAAAACTAATGGAGGTAGGGTGAAAAATCTCTACGATGTTTACAGTTAGGGTTTTGTCTCTTTGGCGTTTAGAAATGGGGTGAGTTTGGTGGGGGCGGCAGAGAAAAACCAGGAGCTTTTTGCCTCATCCTCCTCTACCATGCGCCAGGATGTTTTGTCTCTTCTCTCCCTACCTTCGCCAAGGACAAGAGTGGATCAGTTTGTTGTTGTCCAATGAAGAACCGACGTGGTAGTTGCTAATGCTCTGGTTGCAGGTTTTGCACAAACCAATGTGCTTTGGGTGTTTGTTTTTCTTTTTTTTTAAATAATGCCTCACCAGATGTCAACTCATGAAGTGCCATGGTGGTTTGCGGCCTCCTCCCAGCCTCCCAACCTACGCCAAAGATCCTCCCTACCTGTATAAAAAAAAACAAGTTCTAGGACCCGCGTGGACAACTGTCAAAACATAAAAGGAAGAGGCATTTTGTCAGATGTTGTAGTTGCAATGTGTTGGGGACGTTGTTGTAGTGTTTGACCAAATGAAAGAACTAGACAAATTCTCATGGATTTTGAGGACGACAGTATACAGAAAACGTGGGGGGGGTTTCCTCATAAGGTAGTCACACTGTTTCACCATGCAACAAACAGGTCTCCAACCTGATAGTTTACATTGCCAACGTATCTCTAGCCTGTGCAAAACGTGGAAGCTTTGGAGCAGGGTATGAACATTAGAATCTGTTTTTTTTTTTGTAAGATTTTGCACTTGCAAGTGTCATAGTTGATATGCGTGAAAAATGTGGAAGTGTATTCAAGTCATGTGAACTATTCGACAAAATGCCTCAGATATTTCAGCTCATGGAATGCAATGGTTTCAGGGTATTCATAGATGAACTTGTTGTAAAGGCCTTTGAAAATTTGAAGGAAATGTATTTGGCAGTTGTGAAGCAACACTTAACAACCTTTTTCAACACCCTCTCAGCTATGCCAAAATAAGTGTTTTAAATTGGGTATGGACATCCTTCAAAGAATTATGGAAAAGGGTTTTTTGACATTTTATACAGTTGGAGAAAAGCATTCACACAGGGTAGGAGAAATATTTGACAAAATGCCTCAAATAAATGTAGTCTCATGGAGTGCCATGATCTCATGATATGCACAAAATGGATTTGTGGAAAAGGTGTGTGAACTGTTTGTTAGAATGCCTCAAAGAAATGTTGTCTCATGGAATGCCGGATTGGCAGGATATGCACATAATGGATCTGTTCAAAAGGTTTTAGAAACACACAAGCAACTACTTATTCTGTTGGAAAACTTCAAGTGATCGGGAAGTTGGTGTGACGTGGTGGAGGTTAGATCCAGGCTCATGAACTGGTTGACGAAGTGCTAAGCGAGATGCTGAACCGAAGCCTGTGGGTTTGACCGACTCCATCCCTTCCAGGCATGGTTCATCTTCCCTTACCTCTCATAATTCTTATGTTTAGTTCTCTTTTGTAACTTAATAGAATTTTAAAATATTAGGATTTTAATACCGTTAATGTTTATTTCAACTCATTCTAAAAACAATGAACTGTCGTGTTGAAAACTCACAAAGTCAAATAAACCATTTGCATTAAAATATGACCTTCCACCCTCATTCTGAGGTGATGTAGAAAACTTACTACCCAACTGGATTGCTACAACATTGCTTTATCGACAAGACGAGATTGACTTCCCAGTAATAATGTTGACCTTCTCCTTGTTTTAAATAGTTAATTTTTGCATTTTTCAGAGACTCATTAAGTACCCTTTGGAACTTTGAAAATGAGATGTTAGGCTTCATTTGTATACCTTGTTATGTGAGGAGTCACCATGACATCTAGAAATGAACATATGTGGTCTTTTTGACGCTCTTATACGAGCCCTATTACACTGGTTTACATAGTAGAAAACTGTTAAATCTAGAAAGTTGGCTTTCGTTTTGAACCGCCATTTGAAACCTGGATAGAGAAATTATTTCCGTCTTCACAAACCTCTAGTGTTTATACTAGAAAATTGCATGGAACATTCAGTTTAGGGAAAAACACTTTTCTAGATAGTTTGGCAAAGCCATTTTGTAGGCCTCCGCCGCGCAGTTTGACGAGGTCAAACTAGACCAATTTCGACTTGTCACGTTTGAAGATGGTTTTCTAGTTCTTGGTACCGTCAACTCTAATGAATTCTCCTTATATAAGGGAACTTGTAGGAAGTGTCTCATTGTGTGCTCACCCATCAAACGAAAAACTTTTGGACATGGTTTTCTCGAGCCCTCGAGCAAACCTTTGATTCTTTTACAACCGGGTCAACTACGACCAAGTACTCCCAGAAAACTAACCGCCAAACACAAATCATCCACTTTTTCCCAATTCCGCGCCTATGAAATCTTGGTATATCTAGAGACACATAGAAATTTAATAATGGTGTGCATTCTCATTGAAAGATAACTTTTGGAAGCGGTTTCTTAGCCTCTGAGCCCGTTTTGAACGTTTTGTAGCTAGTGAGAAAATGTAAAAATAGAAAGCTGTGGGACCTTCGTAGGGTTGCCAAACCACTATGGATACTTTTGACACATATAAATAATTGTTTAAAACTCTATAGTGTAACTTGTGTGAAATATAACTTTTGACAAAATTATGTTTTCTCTCTCTTCCCTTCTTTTTCTCTCTCCTAGGTTACAAAATGAAGTAAAATGAAATGTAAGGAATTCATGTCTCTAAACCCTTTTCTTTCATTTGAAAATTGTAATTTATTATCATATGTAAATGGGAATACTGAAAAATGATAATTATGTTAGATTAGGGTGGATGTCATGCCAGCGAATTATCACTGATATCATGCTCACGTGGTTTTGCAGGATAAAAGAATGATGACAAAAAGGTGATGTGTAATTCATTAATTATCATTGTAATTTAGATAGCTTGTTATTAAATGAATAAATTTATAATGTAGTTTCATGTTACAAAAGGTTATATTTGATAATTTGTTGATTTGCGTGAAATGCTAGTTTCTAGGATATCTAGGAAATGTGCATTTAATCATAGGTCAATTAGATAATAAAGTACACTGGTAAAAAGGTTTGAAATTTATATAAGGTAAATGAATCTAAAGTAATATCTTGTAGTACATATTTAGTGTTCAATAAATGATTAATGAGTCATCTTGAGCATTCATACTTAGTAAATGTAATAAAGAGATATAAATGAAATCCCTGTTGGATCCAAACGACATAAATGGAGATCGGGACATAGTTGTTCTTTGCCTTGCACTCTTGTTAATGAACCCCCTTGGCTCTGCATAGCTAAATGTGCTACCTTGGTTCCTATCAACATAACACCTTGGTCCTTTCTGGAAGGCGGTTTAGCATAAATTTTTCCTCTTGCTTAAAACTCATTTATAGTTGAGGGGTAGACCCTTAGGTGAAGTTGGAATAAATCTAAAACTCAGTTGATTTGGATGTTAACTTAGGGTTAGTGTGTAGCTTCAAGTCTTCTAATCATTCATGTCTTCAAGAGGTTATTCAAACAATACGTAACTCCTTGTACAAGGAAATCCCAAAAATAAGACCATAATGTGACGTAGAAAATAAAGCATATAAAAGTAAAAATGAGAATTGAGGTTAGAGATACTGCCACTCTTGGAGACCGTATAACTCAATTAAATACCTTTATGTGTTTCAAAGAATATGTTTTGCATTGTTGTGATCAAACTACAAGAAAACCAAAGATATATAAATATAAAAGGAAGTCATTAAGTTATTGCACTTTAATAACTATGGTAGGGAAATAACTAACCCGTGATCGAGGTATGTTTTCGGTAATAAGCTATCTCGCATCTAAATCTCTCGTTAAATCCTAATACCGCTATATGGACACCAAGTCACATTCACATGAGTTGTAAGAGTAAAAAAAGGTAGACATTGAATATATGTTCGAGAAGAATATTCTTAACATAAGGACAAGATAATTAAGTACTTTATACGCATTTGTATTATGCCAAATAAGTGTGTAAGTTATGGAAATTTTGTAAAGAATAAGAAGCTAACTCAAAATGGTCGAACTGCAAATTAAATGTGGAATGAACTTAAAGTTTCTGTAGGTGGACAAACGAGGAATTTATCCTTGTACAATAATGTTCTTGGAATGTTAATCGTAACTAAAATACATTTAAAGAAATGATGTGTTGTGGGTTCGCCATTCCTGAAGTCATGTTTCTTGTGGTTGGGTCATTGCTAGTATTCGTTCATTGGGAAAAGTGTGGCATCGACATGCTTATGTTGTCTTCATGTGTCTATGTGAGTCGATGACTTATGTGATTTTCATATGGGATTCAGTTTCTATACTTGGAGACCTTGTTGTGTTGTGTGTAGCGAGCATTGTTAGTCAAAAAAAAATTATCCTGGTATTTTACTATTGTATTTGGCTGTGTAAAATGTGGGCACTACTGTCGAAGTGGTGGCTAACCCATTAATAGATTTTTTTGACATGAATTATAGGTAAAATTCAGTCATAAGCATGATCCATCGAGTTATTTGATCACTCTGATATGGTTTGGAGTGTATCGCTTTGAGAGGATTGAAATTGGTGATCACATAAGTATTATGATTATGGAGATAGTGGTGAAGCTTAGAAGTCACGAAGTACAAGGTGCAACATAACTTATCTACTTCGGTGTAACATGTTTCATAGTTGTGAAGAGTATGGATTACGTAATAGACAACCTACTCTCTACCCTACTCATCATGATGTGATAACATAACCCCCAAGGAATGGTCAGTGCAGATATATATAGATAAAATGCCCCCTCACATGGAGGTGTGATCACAAGTGGTGAGAGGAGGTATTGTTTGAGCTCCTCAAATGCCTTTTGACAAAGTTGTGATCCCACTTGAAATGGAAATCCTTTCAGAGGAGATGATGAAAAGACTCACAATAGTCCGAAAGATGAGAAATAAAGTGGCAAATTGATTGAGTCTATCTTGAAGACTATGAATTTGTTTTATATTGAAAGTAGTGGGCATCTCAATGATGGAGTTGATTTTGGAAGGGTATACTTCAATGCCCTTGATAGATACAATAAATCCTAAAAAATTTCCAATGAGAAAGCCACATATGCATTTGGTCGGGTTAAGGCGAAGGAAGTATTGAATAAGGTGATCTAAGATGATGTCGAGGACAATGAGATGGTATCTTCGGTGTTTGGATTTACCTAAGATATCATCACCGTAGTATTCTATGGTTTTATAAATGAGAACATGGAAGATATAAGTCATGGCACGTTGATAATTGGCCCCGTGTTCTTAAGTCTCGAAAGGTGTAACACAAGAATAAAAGGTCCCCCAAGGGGTAATTAAATATTTCTTATGTTAGTCATCGAGTTATGATAAGGATTTGATTATATCTAAAATAACCTTCTATGAGAGATAGCATTTCATGGCTTATCGTGAGGCCGATGTCGGTTAATGTTAGGAAGAGGGAAATTCTCTTTAAGGAAAGAAAGATTGAGATCTCGAAGTTTTTAGAAATGCATAACTTCCTAGAGGCTTTGGTTATGGGTACGATATTAGAAACCTATTGTGGATAGTAAATGGGTAGTATGAGATTAATAGAGAGGAGATGTTGTAACTCTTATTTTATGAGTAGGGATACATGAGGGTGTATCCTACTTAGCTTTTGTTTGATAGGTTTAGTGTTAGGTATCATGACAATGTTGTGGATGATGATGTTATGGCCAATACATGACATGTCACTATATGAGCATGTGAATGTCTGATTGTGTTTTGAAAGGTGGTGAATTCCTTTAATTATTTTGAATATAAATATTGGCCAACTTTGATTATGTGAGGTTCTTGTGTAGTTCATATGTTAACGCTTGATAGTGGACTCATTAAGGAGTGTGGACGTGTCGGGAAGTAGAGTCTTTTGAAGATAATGGTTCTCCGCACCCATGTAGGATAAGATGGATCCGTCATCGTGGTACTAAAGAATTTCGATGGTAAGGGTGTCTTCCTTTATCATTTTGGATAATACAAGAGAAAGGGTCTTAGTCCCATCATTATTATGATAAATGAGCAGTCCTAAGGTGATCATATTGATTAAAAAAACTTAGGAGGAATGAATATGGCTTCGTCTCAGTGTCAATGGAGTCATCACATGAAGATGATGGATTCAATTTTTATTATGGATTCAAACGTAGTTATCGGGAGGTTTCCAAGGAAGGTTTGTTGAAACCTAGTCTATATTTTTCATGATGTTTTTGAGACTGGTCAAATACCAAGTCATGTATACCATATTCGTAACGTCCTAAGTAAAAACCCTTCCAAGTGCAAGGTTAGTGAAAGGTTGAGGGCCATCTGATGGTAGTGAAATGAATTGGAGAGCCTCAATCATATCTTATCGATGTTGTGGAGAATTTTGAACAACCTCATAGAAAGACATCTTCACAAGAGCTTGGTGAAGCTTTTTAATGATGGTGTCTTGTATAGATGTGGTAGATTGGGTGTGTGGAGTGGAAAGGATAGACACCTTAGCCTTAAAAGATGATGGATTAGGTGATTCAGGATTAAGGGAGATAGAGACTTTGGGCTTGTTTTGGTCTAACGCATTGGGGTCTTGTGCACGTGCCCTTGTGGTTATGCGAACAACGTCTACCCGATGCAACAGAGCTTTACTAGAAGAATTCATACTATTGTTATATGTGGATAGAGTGTTCGATGATGGTTGAGAAGGTGTGGCTTTAAGGATCTGGTGAGTATATTTGATTTGAGGGTTAGGTTTGATTATTTCTAGATAATGCGGATGTGCGGGAGAGCTCATTTGTTAGAAAGACTTTGAATCATGGTGTGGAGGGATTTAGAGTCCTCGGTGGAGTGCCCTGTTGTCGATGGTATGCACGGAATGCTTCATAATTGTACTAAGATGGTTTCCACCCTCAAGAGTCGAGATAAATTAACAGGAGGTAATGTTGTGAGAGACAATTGGATGATATTTTTAGGACCCTAGTATAGCACCATGTCGTAGTTGTCTAGGATGATGGTGAAGGTGAAGGGATTTGTACATTTTTTGATGATTTATAGGTTTGAGTTAACGAGGTCATATTCTGTGGTGACTGGTCAAGGAACAACCTTAGATTCTATGATGGTGACCGTTAATTTAGATGAGGATGAGGCCCTAAGATGGAAGGAAAAATTTGTATATTTTATGATAAGGTTGTCAAACGATTACATGGTACGCAGCTTTCTATTTTCTCGGATCAACAATTTATGGATTATGTAGTTGGGTTATAGAGATTTTACATGTGGTTTCAAGTGGTGAGGTCTTCAAAAGATATTTTTGTGATTTCTACAATGGGTTTCTTCTATGGGAATTTTGAAGAGGCTACAGGTGTAGGTCTCGAAGAGGATGTGAAATATATAGGAGGGTTAGAGATCTTGGTAGTGATAATACCGTGAGATTTAGATGGTTTGGTGGTGTTTCTATGGTAGAAACACTAAGTGTTGAAGGTGTAAGTGAGATATCCTTGAAAATGTTAATAGTATGATGAGAGTTGAAAATGTTGGATTGAGGTTGACTAATAGACGAAAATGATTCAAAAAGGTTGTTTAAAGAAATCTAATTTTTTATTTGAGGATCATTTGGATTGTCAAGTTGTAGTTCACCTCGATCGATAAGATCTTGAAAGAAGTTCCTAAACAAATGACACTTTTCAATGTCGTGGCCTCGGACTTGATGGTATTTACAATAATCATTGTCTTGATACCATGAAGGTATAGAAACATATGTCTAAATAGGACATACAGGGAAAATTTTAAGCATGCATGTGGCTAGAATTTTCTCAAAGACCATGTTATAAAACTCCCTAATGGGTGTATAATTACATTGAGGTTGGGCTTGTTCATATTTTGAATGTCCTTTAGTCACGGATTTTATGACAACCACATTTTGAACCTTTGGATGTATAGTTGTTGGAAGAGGGTTTAAATGTGGACTCAGGTTTGGGTTTCTTAGATATGAGTTTGACTTTACCATCCTCAAGAGCATGAAGCTCTAGTTTTGATCCATGGTAAAGGCTTTTTCAAATGTCTGGAAAGATCAGATTTGAAGTGTTGATGATATATGTTTAACGCAGATTGTGTGAGTAACTCGATCAACTCGGTTTATGGGAGAGATAATCATAGTTGATTGATATACCCTCACCATATAGCTATGAAATCTATAATAGACTCATCTTAAAAAAATTTAATGGCATAGAGATCAGTGATGGAAATTTTATGAGCAATGTTAATAGAGAAATACTCTCCAAACTACTGTGTGAGTTGTGTGGAAGAGAAGAGAATATTGTGGGATGTTGTTATACCAATCAAGGGCAAGTCCTATTAAGGACATGGGAAATGTCCTTAACATGAGATCCTGGTCATGGGTGATAAGAGAGAATGCATGGCAGAAATATCTAATGTGTTGTTGTGGGTCCTCCTTAGTGTATAATTTGATAAATTTCTTAGATTTTCCAGTGTGGTGGATAAGCTTTAAAAGGCACTGATGGGTGGATGGGTTCATTGTAAATTTGTTCGTAGGAAAGGGTGCTCTTAGGACCCATAGTGGTAGCTTTAAGGCTTGCAATCCTATTCATGAGTGCTTACAAGGGTCATTTTTAAGTGGTTGTTGAAGGTCTGAGGATGATGAGCTAGGTTGATTATAGATATGTGGATTTGATTGTTGATATAACTGATATGGTAACAAGACATTATGATGAAGAGGGGTACTTGTTAGGATATTGTGGGGATGTTGAGAGACTAAGGGTTGTGAGGGTTGAATGTATTGATAAGGAATAAGAATGGAAGTTTTGATAAGAGGTCAAGATGGTTGTGGTATATACTTGAGAAGGGATGGTTCTCTACTATGAGACACGGGCGGTAGATGTTTATTGTGAGAAGGGGTGAGTGATAATGATAGAACTCATATTAATAGGATGTGTAGATGTGGGGATAGATAGGACTAGATTCTGAATTAAAGATGTAGGTTTTTGTGATGGGATGAGTTGAGATGCAATAAGAGGGGTCGTAGTAAGGGGAATAACAACCGAGCTTAAAGGAGGTGGAGGAGAAGCATTGGAGGCTACGGGATTGGATATGGAAGGAGATGTGGTAGTGTTAGTTTGTGTGGTTGAGAATTACAAAGAATTTGAAAACATAGAGGTTATTGGTTGGATGTGTCTTCGATGAGATAACATTAATATTGAAATTAACAACATGTTCCAATGAAGCAAGGATCGATGTTCCCAATTCACCAAAGAGTGGAGTAGGGGTGAATTTATTGGATAACATGCTCAATATTGGGATCAATGAGTTGGGAATGATCGGAGGTGGTAGTAGTAATAGGAGGTCGTTATTCTAGCTCTGGTTATTGGAGGAAGACACCTTGGGAAGCAACGTAAGTATTAAGGGCCACTGGATTTGAGTCTAAAATTTCAGTAAAGGCTAGAACACCACTATTGAAGAATCATGGGCTAGATGGATCTAGGATTTCTGATGTGGTTGACTGGGTATTGGGATAATGTGGAGGTTTTTATTTGTGTTTGAAGGTTATCGTAATTGATCCATCATATTTGGGATATTTTGAATGTAGGAATCGATAGAGTTTAAGGCTTGTTAAATAGGGTTTGACATATTACCATGTTTTAAAGATGGGATTCTTGTCTGGTCAAAACCATGAACTAAGCAAACAATCAATGAAGAAAAGAAAAGAAAAATGCTTTTTAAAAAAGCTGCAAATAAGTCATGCGAATATTTTAATTATCTTGATTAAATTAAGAAAAGTATGAAATAAGAAAAAGGCTAAGAGGGTACTAAGAAAAGGTCATCTACGACAGGTTTCAAGTGAATTTAAATTGAATCCTCGATATACCTAAAGGTATGTATGACCTAGATCTATATTGGTGTCAACACTAGGTGTGATATTGGGGCCTACCCACTCACTTCATAGTGTCATAATGATAAGAGTGACGAGTGTTTAGGTGATACACTTCCCACCGAATTTTTCTACTTAGCTAGAACACCAATTTGGCTTATTCTCTTGGTGATGAAATCCAAGTAAGTCCACCTGGGAAGGATTGTTTAAACGTAAATTTGATGTGATGTGTGGTTTGGTTATGTGTGAAGGGAGTTTTTGTGAATGCAATTCTTTCAACTCCTAATTAGACTAGATGAGAAAACAAAATGAAGGTTCGTTATTCAAACCAAAAGAAATGTTTACTTCGATGAAAACAAATCACACAAAATACAATGCTGAAAGTAAAAAGGAAAGGACATACACGTGATCGATATTGATTTTTTATTTTAATTGTAATTTGTAAGCATGTTTTGAAATAGCAACAATGTGGCACTCCAAGTTGAAAGGTTAGATGATATTGACAAGAAAAGAAACAAGAAGATATAAAATCTAATCAAAAAGGGACTAAGTTCCCACTAGGCATGTCAGGATGTTTATGGTGAATTTTGGTTAGTGTTTATTATACTAAAATACCAAAAAATCGAAATAAAAAGGGTTTACCGATACTTGCACCAAGAATCGCAATGTCAAGATGATTGGATACATGAACAATGAAAGAGACTCCTCCTTTCGTCAAGCAAGAAATCTTGTGTATAAAGCAAACTAGTTAAGGAAAATATTAGATAATGATTAAATGAGTTTCTTGACTACAACCGATCCCAGGAATCTAAAGGGTTTCCTTGAAGGGTGTTCACTTGTTTTTTACAATTAAGTGATTTGATAATAAAGTAATGACAATAAAACTAGAATTCAAGAGGATGGAGAGATCATGATCTCGTGTTGTAGGTGTCCTAGGATAGGGTTGTGGTGATCTTGAAGTTTTGGAAATAGTCAAACCAAGCCCATTTTATTGTGTCTTATATTTCACATATCACTTTGAGTTGATCTTCGATGTCTTCAATTTCTGATTTGAGTGTAATGACACATAGGCTAAGCTCGTGTGAGATATCGAATTGTTCCCACACAAAATGTTGTTAGATGATTGGAATTTATTACATGCTTATGATGGGGTGTGAGGTACCTAGAACAATCATCTATAGAGAAAACATCTTGCAAGACAACAAATTAGGCCAAAACAAATTGATAAAGATATGATAATTTCTAAAAATTGACTAAATTGACAAAGATCGATGGTGATCAAGAATCGACGGTGATCGGATAAAAGAAGATTTATTTTGATAAAAGATGATAAAATAGATTGTATTTAATGAAAAAAAAAAATTGTCAATGCTAATATAGACTAGAGGGACTCTAGAAATAAATAATATTTAGAAAATAGATATTACAACGTGTTTGAAGGGCTAATGAGAGACAAAGGTACTCATGACACTAATCGACAACGATCGAGGATTATTGGGGATCACCGAGAAAATTATAAATATTCTAAAAGTTGATCAAGTGATTAAATGAGTAACTAAATGTAAAGTGGTTATGGAGGATGGTGTAGATGAAGGTTCCTAGACTATAAATGATACTATATATAACTGAAAATGATAAAGAGAAATATGTTAACCTTGTTGAATGCTTGAGAGAATGAAAAATCTCCAAATGGTTGATTGATGGTTTGGCAAGAATTCCTCAAATAATGACAAAGAAGATGTTGATGTCTAGTAACATAGTGATGTCGTGTAAAGACTCGAAGATCTAGTAGTAGTTCAAAGATCTATGATTTGTCTCTATGTGTGTAACAAAGAAATTGAGAAGAGGTTGGTTTAAATAGAATCGATGGTGTCCATAACGATTGTTGGCGATTTCGATCGCCATCAATTTATTCAGAGATGTAAAAACCAACTAAGGAAAAGATGGAGAATGGTTAAAACCACTTGCCATCGGAGGATTAAGGTTGTTTTAGGAATGGTGGGAGGTTAGGAATCTGGTAGGAAGAGGTTAGAGGGATAGGATGGATAGAATAAATTAGGCTAGGTTGGTTTCAGGTGGTTAGGGGAGGTAAAATAAGATTTTACAGAGATAAAGGAGTGTTTACAATGGTAAAATAAATTATATTGATGATGGACTTAAGATAGTGATAATGATGATGTGATAAATATGTGAAGGGTCACTTAGGGGTGAAAAAAATTTGTCTACATATTGATCAAACTTATAGTTTCTACTTATGGGTCTACTTCAAGACATTGTGCCTAAACCATAATATTTTTATTATAGTTACACATTTCAACATGGTTATATATCATTATATATGAGGCACATAGTGATGGGACTTAATTCGAGAGATTTGTTATCACGCTTAAATGTGGTGATTTACTTTAGACATCATTGCTTATATGATGATCATGATAATGTTATGGGTTATACCTTATTTTTTTATATAGAAACATGCAGTAGATATAGTTTGATTTAATTATTTGTTTAATAAAATGATAAGATGTGTGTATTTATTGATTTTGTGAATGTATGGTTTTGATTTTTGCATGCTCGTTAACTATGATTTTTAGAAAATTGTAAGTTATATTGAGCGAGATATGATTGCAATTAAGTGTACAAGAGTATGGTCTTATGAAAAAGTGAATATGTGTGTGTATTCAACACAATTGGGGAGTAACCACTCAATGATCACACACTTACATCGTGATGTTGGTTCACGGGAGTATGCATGTCTAGTTTTCCTTTTAGTTAGGAGTATACTCCCAAATATGTGTGAGTGACCTTGTTCCTTTGGGCTTGTGTATTGTTTGAGTGTTAAGACCGACTAGTAGTGTAATTGATTTTATTTTATTTAGAAACAATGGTTTTAATTTCATTTTTATTATCTTATTTTTAGAATTTCAAATTGATACTAATTTCCTTTTATTATTCTAGTTAATTTAATTTTTATTCTCTTTTTTTCTTCACACAAACAACTAACTACTAGAATTGGATGAGTCGTCATGTCTTGTCAATTATTTCTACTTTATGGAATGTTTTCCACGTCATGTTTAGTTATGTCATCCTAAGTCACAATGGATCCATCGTGTATCGATTCATATGTCGACATGCCTCCCATCATCGCTTATTGTTATTCTCTTAGCTATTGATTTCTCTATATTATATATGCTTCCTAGATACATACCCATAAGATTGCATCTACTTCGTGTTCTCTAATGATCATATCTAATGTGTATTATTTATATCATCATGTTGAGTTTACATGTTATATATGGCTTACATCCTACATGGTTTGATTATATGTTGTTACAACTTTCTCTTTAGATATAAGTGATATATGATAGCATACCTCATCTCAAAATTTATATATGCTTCACATACTTTGGATGTTTTACTTATATACTTTTTGCAACTAACACTTTATTTTTTGAGCTAAGAGACATATGGTAGCATACCTCGTCTCAAAAGTGGGTCATATTGTGGGCTCATCCATAAATTCACAAATATCATGGGAAAATCTCCACAAAGTAGACAAGGTAATGATATTCACACATGTCATATACATATATTCATGACATATTATTGGGTTTATATTAGATTTGAATGGACTTGGGATGGTTAATCATTACAGATTACAAGTTTTATATCTAATTTGCATGAATTTGGGATGGTTCCTCATTATGGATTATAGTTTCAAATCAATTTTACATGAACTTTACATGAGTTCATTTTGCATATTCAATCACACTTGTGGTATTACTCAATTATATCAACATGGATTATCTTCATGACCAATAAAATGGTGACTTAGCTACTGCTACCTAACACTTGATGGTGTCTTAGCTACTTGACACTTGATGGTTACTTAGTTACCATAATGATAGACATTAACATAAATACCTAATGATAGATGATGGCATAACTACCTAATACTAGATGGTGACTTAGTTACCTAACACTTGATAGTGACTTACCTACCTAACACTTGATGGTGACTTAGTTGCTCTAATGATAGTTCTCAAATGTGATATTCACACATTCCCTATACAAATACACCCAAGACAATCAGGTGTACTTGTTTCATGATTTTATTTCAGCTTACACATTTTAATATATATATATATATATAGAGAGAGAGAGAGAGAGATTTAATACATGTATTCTCTATTTGATCACCGATTTCAAATTTTCAATGTGTGAGCACACTTATGTTTACACACATCGCACTCTTATGGTTGGGGTGAGAGGTTTGTGCTCATTTGTTCCTTTTCTTTTTGAATCTAAACCTTTATTTACTAGATTAAAAGCAGGGAAAATGTAGCACCTCACACTTGGTCATGTGGCACTTTGTGATAATACTTTTGGAATTTATTGCGACATTATCCTATTTAAATATTGTTGGCGAGGGAATTTTTCAAGTGGACAAATTTTTGAATTCCTTGCCAATGCTCTGGGAATATAAGTCCCTCTACTTAACCGGTGTAGCTGCCATGTATGCATGCATGAAAAAGCATGGATTTCTGTGGTGGCCTTTCACCAAGGATCCAACAGGGGCACTCCACTGACCCTACGAAAAATGCTTGTAGTTATCTACAAGGGGGAATTTTCTATGAAGGTGGGAAAGTGAGTGAGAAAAGAGGTAGGAGAACTAATGTTGCAGTAGGAAATCAGATTCCTACACACACTAGTTAGAGAATTCATCACATGCATTCATGGGAAGAAACAACCCTATAAATGGCAACAAGATGAGATAAGATTACGAACTCAAAGTTTCTAAAATCTCCTCATCAAAGAGGCTACAAAATCCTTCTTCTTGTATTGATGCTTAATCAGAAGTTGTACATAGTGGAGAAATGGAGGAAATTGAGAAAAGGGGGGAAAATGGAAGAAAAATGGATATCTCCTTTGTTTTCTCTAAGTACAATGCACTCATGAGTTTACAAGATCAATTGCCAACCCTTGAAAATGGTGTGAAGAAGCCATTAAATCTCCTCCAAGAAATGGTTACAACTTCTTCTTTGTTAGCAAGAAACGGTTTACAATTTCTTTTCAATCATTTGTGTCCGTTTGGATTCTTGATTCGTGAAGAAATGCCAATGGGGAAAAAATAGACTTTTCATAATGCAATTGTTACATTCATTTTGTAACTTTGAATTTGAACCGTTTATCTTGCCTTCAAAACTTTAAACTAGAGCCGTCCATGTGGGAGAAATTTATTGGAGCAGGCGTGGAGGATGCCTTTTGCATTTTATGCCTTTGTAGAAAATTGGCATTTTTTGACATTTTGGTCTGCCCTTCCGCCTCTCTGCCATAGGCCTGACACGTGGCTTTATTTGAGTGGCAAAGGAATCATGGCTCGATTTTTTCAATTTTAACCTTTTTTAGAAAAATGCTCAAAACTTCAAAGTTCTTCACCGCTCCGCTTTGACTTTTAGATGGCGGGCCCGAGACCTTGGTGGAGCCGCGGAGCATTCTAGAAATTTTACTTCACTTTTGGAAATTTGTTTAAATTTCCAAAAGTTCCCTAATGGCCTGCTCTGTCTGCTTTGACTTTTCAAGGGTAGGCTTCACCATTGACTTTTTCCTCGTGGGCTCAAGATTTGACTTCTTTCCTGCGGGCTCAAGATTTGGCTTTTTTCTTTATAGCATGATCGGGTCTGCGTCACTTTTTAACTTTTCACCTTTTTTACAAAGAGGCTCAAAAAAAAAAATTTCTTCACCGACCCGCTTCCAATTAGGTATGTCCACGTACCCGTGGATGATGGGGCCAAAATTTGATGGGGAAGAAAACGCCCATCGTTCCCGACTGTGGAAAAATGTAGAGAAGAAGAAAACTCCACCATTTTGTGCCTGATTTTCAAATTTCTTTCACGAGCCAAGGAATTGAAAACAATACAAGGTTTGATGATCCAGGGGCATAGAAAGATTGACAATTTCATTCAAATGAGGACAACAATAAAATTTTCATGCATCTAGACAAGAAAATAGAAAATTTATCAAAACAAGCAGACTGGGGATTTGAAACAACTCTAGGGCATGGATTTTTATATCTCTTCAAACTTTCAACTTGGCTTAAATACTTTAGGAGGGTGAGAGCTCAAAATTTCAAATTTAACTTGGAAAACAAAAAGTGGTTTTGGGAGAAAACAGTTGGCTCTAGCTTGGGGACATGGCATGGACTGAGCATGACGAAGACGTGGTATGAGGATCCAGAATCTCAATTTTTAAACCGTATAATGTTGACCAGTGCCTTATCCATTGGGCCTTGCAGAGTCATGTACAATTCTGAAAGAAATATCAGAAGAAGGAAACACACAAGGCACACAAAAGGAAGGGGAAACAAAACCACACAACGGAAATGGAAACACACTAGGAAATCACCTATGGTACAAGGCGGGGAAACCCGCTTTCATTGATGATACAGATTTCAAGTATTTCCCACTTCGAGGCAATTCCAATGGTGTTCCATCCAAGTATGAGAGGAGAAAACATTCTCACCACAAGCTCCATGAATTTGGAATGGGTCAAGCCATAATGAATCAAACTTTCCATGGTTTCCCTTTGGTTCTCTTCTCTTGTCCCATAGCAAGACAAAGTCTCCAACCTTGAATTCTCTTTCCTTAGCCCTCTTGTCAAATATCTTCTTCACTTTCAATTGGTGTTCTTTGATTCGATCCACCACCTGGAATCTATTTTCTTCCAGCTTCTCCAGAAATAGGATCCTTTTGTCTAAGGAATCTTTGTATTGACCATCTTCTATTTCCTGTAGCAACTTGAGAGCTGGCATCTCAATTGTGAGGGGAATATCTACTTCAACTCCATACAGCAGTTGGAATGGAGACATACCTATCACCTTCTTGGGAGTGATCCTATCTCCCACAATGCATCATATAACCTTTTGTGCCAATTCCTTTTATTCTCATCTACAAGCTTGCAGACAATGGTCACAATGTTCTTGTTGCTTGATTCGTCTTGTCTGTTTCCTTGTGGATAGTAGTCATAAGAATGAGCTAGGGAGATTTCGTAGCTATAGCAAAACTTGGTCAGCTCTCTTGAAGAGAAATAGGTAACATTATCTGATTACAATCTTCTGTGGCACTCCGAAACGTACTATGATATTCTCCTTGATGAAGTTATATACTATTTCAATGGTGGCTTGTTTGGTCAAAATGGCTTCCACCCATTAGGAGAAGTAGTCTATTGCTGAGTACATAGGTGTGCCCTCACTTGAGTGAGGGTTCAGAACACCAATGAAGTCCAGCCCCCACTATTGAAATGGTTCTTCAATAACCACATGCCTAAGTGGTAATGCAGTGAGTCATGGTCTTCCAATGAACTGTTGGCATGCTTTGCATTTAGAAACCCAATCTCGAGTATCTACAAAGATGGTGGGCCAATAATACCTTCCTCGAGGATCTTGTGTGTAGTGACCATTGCTGAAAAATGTCCACCACATGCTTGGTCATGGTATGCTATAAGCAACTTTTCTTGTTGCTCTTTATCTACGCACCTGAGGAAACAACCATCCAGGCCTCTTTTGTAAAGTGCATGATTCTAGATCACAAACTTGGTTGCCTTCAACTTGAGTGTTCTTCTTTTTTTGTAATCAAGATGAGGAGGGCATTCTCCATAAGTCAAGTAGTAGGAAATATCAGCGTACCACTCATCGGTAGTGGTGACAAAGAGAACTTGTGGGTTGTCTTCTGAACAAGTTGAGAAAGTACCATTTTCTTCTCCATGTTGAACTTTGAGAGTTTCATCTTCAGCAATCAACTTGCACAAGCCATTTCCCCTTACCAGATTGGAGGGTCAAATCTCCAAGTCATATTCTTGAGTCTTTGCAATCCAATTTCCTCTTTTAGCTCGGGATCCTGTTGTGTCAAGATGGACTTGATTGCACTGTCAGGGACCATCACCACTATATGAGAATTGAGGATGTAAAACCTAAAGTTTTTTATAGCCTTGACCACTACATAGGCATGCTTCTCCAATTGGTTGTACTTTAGCTCATGCTTCTTCAAAGGACAACTCATGAAAGTAATAGGTGCTTCAACATCTTCATCATTTTTTTGAACAAGAACAACAGAGAGTGTATGCTCTGATGCATAACAATACATGATGAAATCTTTGTTAAAATCTAGAGACACAAGGGTTGGAGCCTTGGCAATGGCTTTCTTGATCTCTTCAAATGTTGCCTTCCCTTCATTGTTCCATTTGAAACTTTCTTGAGGTTTCATCATGGAAGTGATGTGTTTTGTCAATTCAGCAAACTCAGGCACAAAATGATGAAGAAAGTTTACCTTTCCAAAGAATGAATGAACTCCCTTCTTGCTTGTGGGTAGGGATAATGCTTGAATGGATCTAATCCTCTCAGGATCAATGTGTGATCCATGTTTGTTCACAATGTGCCCCAATAACTTTCCTTCATGACTCCAAAAATGCACTTTTTGGATTTAGTGATATGTCATGTTTCCTACACCTTGCAAGTACCTATTCCAAGTGATAGATATGATCTCCCCTCTTCTTTGAAAATATTGTGAGATCATCAAGATATATGACAATGCAATTCTTTAGATCTTTGAAGGCCAAATCCATCACCCTTTAGAATGTAGCTCCTGTATTGATTAGCCAAAAGCATTCTCATTGTAGTAGTAAAAGTTCCCCAAGGTGTTGTAAAGGTTGTCTTGGTGCGGTCTTCCTCTACCACTTTGATTTGATTGTATCCTGAGAATCCATCAAGTAATGAAAGCATTTCAGATATGGTGATTGCTTGTAGGATATGGTCCATGATAGGAAGAGGATAATTGTCTTTGAGTGATGTCTGGTTCAGGTTGTGAAAATCTACACATATCCTTATTTCACCATTCTTCTTTTGCACTGACATAATGTTAGCCACCCACATTAAATGGTGGATGGGAAAGATGATCCTTGCATTAAGAATCTTCATTACCTCCTCCTTGATGGTATCATCAATCTTTGGGTTGTACGGCCTTTGTTTCTACCTAAAGGGCTTAACACCCTGCTTCAAAGGAATTGAATGATGCATTTCTTTTGGCTGGAAGGATTTGAGTTCATCATAAGAGTAGGCCAAGACATAAGTATTTCTTGAGTAATGTAACAAACCTTCTTTTTTCTTCAGGTGAGCAACATTTTTCCGATATTGACCATCCTTGGCTCCTCCAGGGTACCAATTTTTTCTTTATCAAAATCACTGGGCATCCGAAAGATTGATTTTCTTTCTCTTGAATGAATATGTCATGTTTGTCAAAGAGGTCTTCTAAAGAGATACTAGGGCCTTTGGTAATTTTTGCCCTTTCAATTTGATTACTCCTCATCATCAATCAATTCCTTCTTTCTCTTCTTCGGGGACTACTAAATAAGTTAGCTCACTCATTAGGAGATCTCTATATAGTTATCTCTTTGTTCAAAGAGACAAATTATCTCCCTTTTCTCCAAACCGATCATGGAGAGCTATGCAAAATGGTTCCCATTTTGGATGAGTCACTTTAAGGCTCATGCCTACAACCATTGATGAGGCTTTCTAGGAAAATCCCTTTGAATGAAGATGCCAACAATTTGTGATATTTTCATCTCAACAATCTCATGGATTGCATCAAACATTAGCAATGTCTTTGACATGATCACCAGGAGTGGTCTTGGGCGTTTTTCCCCCGATAAAGTATGCCATGTTCTTCAATGCTTCAACTGAACATCATTTTGTGCATTGAGAGCAAGTGGGCTCTTTAATCCCATGAATTTGACATTCATGCCTTGGCAATGAGAACCTCTTGTTGATTGGGTGAAAGGTCTACCAAGTGGAGGAGTTGATAGAGTTACTTTTGTGGAGATTGAGACCTCAATTCTTCTTCCCCTCTCTTCTTCACTCTGGGATAACTGTGATACTCGACATGAATCCTCTTCTCTAGCCCTTGACCTTGTTTGGATCCTTCTCATGAATCTTCAGACTTGGACTGCTGAAACCAGTTGATTTTATCTCTTTGGAGTCGCCAGATGTGCAAATTAGGGCTCTTTTAAGCAAGAACTTACAACAAAATGCACATCAACTTTGTTGTAATGAAGATGAAGACCTCTAAGGTCCCACCGGGCGTGCCAAAACTATTAGTGCAAATCAGCAGCACCCTCTAAATTACCTTCAGATCTGCAAGTGAAAATTGGGTCATTTAGTGTGATTGCACAACATTAAATCTTTTCCCCAAGTGTGGGACTTGCAAAAATGGGAAAAAAATCTCCAGATTGAAGGTTGGTTCCTCTACTCCTCTGATCAAATGTATGCATGAAATTTTCAGAGGTTTAACTCAAAATTATACTCTAATTTTGCCAAGGAGACAAGGATAGAAAGAAAAGAAGATAAAACTAAACTAACAAGGTGATACACCAAAGGAGTGGTGAACATCTATTTCTACAAATTGACATAGATTATGAAAAATACAACACAAATCATGCACAAATTGCTAAAATTGTAATGAAGGATCAGGATAGAGCAAACAACACAAGAAAGGATTGAAAATTCATTCACAGAGCTTGCATTGTCATTTCCATTTTTAAATATAGTGCATTACAACAACAAGGAGGTAAAAATATGTTACAGTCCTAAAAAGGTCTGATATTCCACAAATTCACTTGCTTTGGTGAAAGGAGGGAGCCTCAAAATCATAAAAATGTCCAACCCTTTATAAATGAGCCAAATCGCTTTTAACAATGAAAACTGACGTTTTTAAATTTAGGAAGGAGAAACCCGAGAAAATTGAAATGAATGATTCAACCACCAACTAGATCCATCAAAATAGCATGATTACCCTTAAAATTTCATTCCCCAAGATTTTCAACCATGCTTTCTCGAATGGAAGCCATTTCTTTTGCATTAAAAATGTTGGTTGAATGTCGGATTCTGCTCTTTTCCCCATGCCAAAGGCATTTTTCTCATTTTCTCTCCCTAAATTCCACCAAAAACAAAAATAAAGATTCCATCATGTAGAGGACTTCAATAGCTTTCTAATGACAATGTTTTCTTTAATGAGAAAACCTAAGCTCCGGATCGAAAGATATGCCCCTTTAAAGATTTAGGGAAAAACTAAGGCAAAAACAAGTCGGTCTTTCGGGCCGAAACCTAAAAATTTTCCCCTTTTTTGAATTTGGGAAAATTCCTCAAAAAGTTCCACACCCTACTGCTCCACTGCCATGTGGCACATTCCTATTGGTTCGTGGGTTCAAATGGCCATTTTACCCTTTTTGAATTTTGGAAAAAATCCAAAATTTCTCCGTGCCCCGCCGCTCTACTACCACGTGGCACACTTTGATTTGGCACAGGCCTTAATCAACTTTCTTTCCTCTACGGGCCCGTGGGAAAAAAAATTTTTCCTTTGCGCCATTTTAAACAATTTGGCAAATTTTGCCAAATCCTTCCTAGCCCTCGCCTCCATTTCAATGGAACACATGTCATCCTCCGGTTGGTCAGCGGGCCCTTTACAAAATTTCTTCTCCTCCTCCTTGGAAATTTTTTCAACTTACCTCCGCTGACCCACCATTCCGCCACCACCATGTGGCACATTCCTATTGGTTACGAACCTTCCCAGGGAAAATTTCCCTCAAAAACTCCGTCGAGCCATAACTTACAAAATACAAGGAGTTAGAAGGAAAATTTTACTTTTCGGAAAGGTGAAAAAATTCTCTATCTGATGAAGCCATTTCCAGATAATTTTGAGTGCCTAAAAAGTGAAAAAATTTGACTGAGGCACAAGGAAGGAAGGAATTGAAAGTTAGTCAAAACTAAGCAAGCTCTCTTACCTTGGATAAATGACTACCATCAAATTCCATTGTCCAAATTTGATCTTCCTCTTCCTCCATGAGAAGTGGCAAGTTCTCCTCTTTTTCGATGTGAGGAAGTAGTTTCCTAGCCCACAATCTTTAAAGAGAATGTTTGCTTTCGGATCATCATACTTTCATACTATGAACTTCATCTTTCTTACTTGGTAGCAATTTCTTCATCTCACCTTTTATTGGGATAGTTGTAGATGACCAATCCATTTTTATTTCCCCACCCATGTCTCTGCAAAAACTCCTACTCAATAGCATACCAAAGGATGTTGGGATGTCTACTATTAATATGGTTAGGAGTACCTTCTTGTCTAGAAAATCAGCTAGTGCTACCTGTGCATCTTTAATTCTTCCTACCAATGGCACTTGTTTGGATTACATTGAGTAGCAGTGTCCATTTACCTGGTCAAGGTTAGG
Organism: Taxus wallichiana var. yunnanensis; assembly: GCA_018340775.1. NCBI lineage: Eukaryota > Viridiplantae > Streptophyta > Pinopsida > Cupressales > Taxaceae > Taxus > Taxus wallichiana. The sequence continues at coordinate 985,741,493 of CM031234.1, read as the reverse complement.
CCTAGAGCATTTGTAACTTTGGCTACAGCATCACATTCTCTGGCTCTGGAACTATAATACAATTATTTAGCTAGAAGCCTTTAATGAGGAGTGACAGGTAGAAAGGTTCAACCCTGTTTGTTTTTGAGGCACTGAGGGCTAGCATGTTTTGGGAAGGTGGTGTGGATGGTGTGGGCAGTAAGCCTTTAGAATTAGGACTTGAGGATACAGGGTTACCACCATGAACTATATTAATGAACCTGTCAAACTAGGCAAGGATGTGTTTGTAGGTATTCTATTTCTGAGAGCTGGACTTTGGTTTTTCTTGCATGTTCCACAAAGTCAAATGGGGAAATGGTGGGTTCCTGAAATGGAGGAAGATCTACATGGTAGAGAATTTTCTACTTTTGGTGTTGGGTTCTCTTTTCAGATGTAATAATTGGCTTGGAAGGGGGTGAGGGTGTAGCCTTTGACTAAACTTTAGATGTTTTTGCAGGACCAACATTTAGAAGAGAATTATTCTTAGCAAATTTTGAGCTGGAAGAAGAATCAAATGACTTACTTGGTATAGTAGCATGCTCTTTGGAAACCAGTGAGTCTAGTTTTTCTTTGGCTGATTCCATGGAAGGTGGTAATGGTGATCCTCTACTGATGATTTTATTTTGTGTAACCTCTGGAGGAAAATCTTCTTTATTCTTCTTCTTATCCTTTACTACAACTGTTGGGGCTGAAATCCCTTTCTTAGATTGAGCACGAGTGAAAACAACACATGAGAAACTTGGAACTTCTTCATCACCTTCATCTTCATCATCAACATATTCAATCAGGCCATTGTGCATATCAACTTCCTCAATCTCAAGATAGTTTTCATAATCTTCCATGTTTTCTTCTTCAGTTTCATCAATTTCTGCTTCCTCCTCTGGCTCTTTGGTGTCACAGATGAAATAGATTGGTGGTGCTTCAAGAGCAAGCCAACGAGGAGGTGGAGAAATCCTTGGCCTATCTAGGAGGGTTTGGTCTCCTTGAAGCATTCCACATTATGATCTGAGATAGCTTCTTCTTCAAGGAAACCAAGTAATTTTCCATTTTTGGAACATCAGATCTATGGTGATAGAGTTTGAATTTTGACCCTTTTGTTTCCCATTGGGGCCTTTCACCTTTCTAGAAAGGATTAGATCATCATCGGTTTCTATTGCAAATTCCTGAGCTTGCCTCAATGTTCTTGGTTGGGATCTTCTAAGGAAGAAACCTACTTGGTAAATTATTTTTTCAAATTATTTTTGGGAGGCACCACATCTTCAAGGATCCTTCTTATCACTCTATCATATCTTGCTATGAAGTCCCTCATTGACTCAGAGGTTTCTTTCTTCATTTGTACCAATTGGACCAAAAGATCCTAAAATATTTCGTGGTCTTGAACCTATGTTCGAATGCACTTATTATATCTTCCCAACAGGTGACAGACATCGGAGGCGCATGTAGAACCATTTGGCGCCTTTTCTTGAAGTGATTCCACAAAGAGTCAGACTGACACATCTTCATCCTCAACACCCAACACACCGCAAGCAGTGATAAATGCTACTACATGCTCTTCAGGGAGTTGAGAACCATCCCCTCTAAATTTTGGGAAGTTTTTTCTTGAGCCTCTCGGTAGCTCATGGAGTGGTTGAGCAAGATCCAGTGGACTGGTGTTTCCTCCCCATGGTACATTAGGCCTACGGGCTTCACGATCCCATTCACGCTCATAATCATGATCCCCCATTCTATGTCTATTTCTATCTTCTAGCCTTGCTAAGGTCTATGGCTTCTATTTTGCTGCTCTTTCATCTGCCTCAGCTTGAAGTCTCTCGATTTCTTTGAGTTGAGCTCTTATTTCTTTGTCGGGTCTTGCTTCTCTTTCTCTAGCTTCTTCTTCGGTCTTCATGTCAATGAAGTCTACAAGGTTCTTGTTTATGTATGAAAATTCACCGTCCAAAGGATTAGCAACACTTAGGTTCCCAACGTGACCGGTTTCTTGAAAAGGAAGCCTCTGGATTCTGAGTAGCTCTTGTCTCCTTTGAAGTTCCTCAAAAATGGGATCAGTTTGTCCTCCTTGTCTCTGTTTCCGGTGAATCTTCTATCCGCCAGCTTGAAAATCTATGCTCTTCTTTGTGGTGCTGGGATTTGTCTTTGCCTCTCCAATTCAGCAGTGTGTTCTTCTTCAAGGTCCAGAATTCTTGTGGCAATGAAGTAGTGATTGGCACTTTGTCTATTATGCTAAATAGCTTCCCTCAAATCAAGCAATGTCTTCGATGTGGAAGAGCAATTTAGTCTTTCAATAGGAGGGTTTCCCGAATAGCCATGATTTCAATTCATGTGGCTCATATAGCAACATTCAAAGTCCAAAAAAAAATCTCTTTTTTGAATTTTGAATTTTTCGACCTTGCGGTCGCATTCAGGTGCAGATGCTGCTAAATCTACCCCACGGTGGGCAAAAAAAACTGTTGGAGGGAATTTTTTGGGTGGAAAAATTTTTGAATTCCTTGCCAATGCTCTAGGAATCTAAGTCCCTCTACTTAACAAGGTGCTGTCACGTATACATACATGAAAAATCATGGATTTCTGTGGTGATATTTCGGTTGGGGATCCAACAGGGGCACTCCACGACCACTGTGGTAAATGCTTACGCTTATCTGTAAGGGGATAATTTTCTATGAAGGTGGGAAAGGGAGTGAGAAAAGAGGTAGGAGAACTAATGTTGCAGGTAGAAATCGATTCTTGCACACACTAGTTAGAGAATTCATCACATGCATTCATGGGAAGAAACAACCCTGCAAATGGCAACAAGATGAGATAAGATTGCAAACTCAAAGTTTCTAAAATATCCTCATCAAAGAGGCTACAAAATCCTTCTTCTTGTATTGATGCTTAATCAGAAGTTGTACATAGTGGAGAAATGGAGGAAATTGAGAAAAGGGGGGGAATGGAAGAAAAATGGCTATCTCCTTTGTTTTCTCTAAGTACAATGCACTCATGAGTTTACAAGATCAATCGCTACACCCTTGACAATGGCATGAAGAAGCCATTAAATCTCCTCCAAGAAATGGTTACAACTTCTTCTTTGTTAGCAAGAAATGGTTTACAATTTCTTTTCAATCATTTTTCTCTTCTCGATTCTTAATTCACGAAGAAACACCAATGGGGGAAAAACCAGACTTTTCATAATGCAACCATTACATTCATTTTGTAACTTTGAATTTGAACCGTTCATCTTGCCTTCAAACTTTAAACCAGAGTCGTCCATGTGGGAGAAATTTATTGGAGCAGGCGTGGAGGATGCCTTTTGCATTTTATGCCTTTGTAGAAAATTGGCATTTTTTGACATTTTGGTCCACCTCTCCGCCATAGGCCTGACACGTGGCTTTATTTGAGTGGCAAAGGAATCACGGCTCACTTTTTTCAATTTTAACCTTTTTTAGAAAAATGCTCAAAACTTCAAAGTTCTCCACCGCTCCGCTCTCCCACTTTGACTTTTCAATGGCGGGCCTCGAGACCTTGGTGGAGCCGTAGAGCATTCTAGAAATTTTACTTCACTTTTGGAAATTTGGTTAAATTTCCAAAAGTGCCCCGATGGCCCACTCGTCTACTTTGACTTTTCAACGGTGGGCTTCACCTTTGACTTTTTCCTACGGGCTCAAGATTTGACTTTTTTCCTGCAGGCTCAAGATTTGACTTTTTTCTTTATAGCCTAATCGGGGTGCGGGTCACTTTTTAACTTTTTGCCTTTTTTACAAAGAGGCTCAAAAACACAAATTTCTCCACCGACCCGCTTCCAATTAGGTATGTCCACGTACCCATGGATGATGGGGCCAAAATTTGATGGGGAAGAAAATGCCCATCGTTCCCGACTATGGGAAAAAATGCAGAGAAGAAGAAAACTCCACCATTTCACGCCCAATTTTCAAATTTCTTTCGTGAGCCAAGGAATTGAAAACAATACAAGGTTCGACGATCCAAGGGCATAGAGATATTAACAATTTCATTCAAATGAGGACAACAATAAAATTTTCATGTGTCCAGACAGGAAAACGGAAAATTTATCAAAACAAGCAGACTGGGGATTTGAAACAACTCTAGGGCATGGATTTTTCTATCTCTTCAAACTTTCAACTTGGCTTAAATACTTTAGGAGGGCAAGAGCTCGAAATTTCGAATTTAACTTGGAAAACGAAAAGTGGTTTTTTTGGAGACAACACATATGTATTGACTATACTTAAAGCATCCTACTCAATCATATGCTCTGAGACCACTAGATCATGACTTGTTATTCATCTTAGCATTTCATTAATCAATTACCCTTATACATTAAACATCTTTAAATAATTTGCAATCCAACTCTTGTCTCACATTAGATTCCAAATTAATATGATATGGGTTCGTGTGCCCAAGACAAGTTTGACCAAGGAATCTATTTAATGGTTGACAAACTTGTCCCTTGTATTTTCAACAGTCCTATTTTCAAATGCACAAGTTACCTTAGTCATGTTAGGGTCAATTGAGTGGGAGATCATTTGCACATGTCATATATTAACAAGCACACCTTAACACATTAGGGGTATCTAGGGATCCCATCTCCAATCATATTCTATGAAGGACATTGAGCCAAGCATTGAAGAATATTTTCCTAGGAGCACATTACAACAACGTTACTCAAATTTGAGTACACATCTAATGCTTCCTAGAACACATACCTCCATTACACTACCAAGGATAAGCCAAGTGGCTTTACCAAATGTTGAGTGACTAATTACGACTCCATATTTATTTTTATTTTTCTAACCCCAGTCCATCATAAGACTTGGAGAACTACATGTAGCTTGATTCCTCTTTGGCACATTGGTATGTAGTGCAACGTTCATCATATCATTAGGGGTGTGCTAAGGTCAATCCATCACATATGATGAATAACACATTTTCAATGCAATATGTCTCAAATATAAAGAGAAGATATTTACAAGTACGTAAACGCCATCATAGCATTTTAGACACAAATCCATATCCAATAAAAGACAAAGTGGGTTTTATAGGAAAATGCATATCTCAAAGTAGTGTAAAACACATTCGACATCCCCTAGACACCTTTATCGAGAAAATTTATTCCCAAATGGATGAACTTATCCTCCCCTTGATTTCAAGCTTCTAAATTGAACATATATACGACACCTTGTACAACATCTTTATCTAGTTTTAAATCATTGTCACATAGTTTGAGCTTAATTTGGGGTGAATATGTTTAAAACCCTAACCCTAACTACTTTGATCTATTTTTTAGAAGTGTTTCAATTGAATATAACATCCTTGCATTATTTTGGAATTGTCATTTGTGTATTTTTTTGTTCGAGAATTATTCATAAACATGTTAGTAAACTCTTAACTAGATTAATTGTAGTGTTGATATTACAACTTACTAACAATTATTTATCACACAAGTCAAAAATTACATTGTGTAATGTATGTTATATTTAAGTTGGCAATGCATAAATAATTACCACAACCTTGTAAGAAATGCACAAAGAAATAACTTAATGCTTTGAATAGATGAAATAATCTACCAATTTTATCAACCATAACTAACCATTATTTTGCCTAACAATATTCAAATTTACTTAATAAAAAAATAAAGTTTATCTCTAATTTGAAAAATTTATCTTTGCCATGGGATTTAGTCATTCTACCATCTACTACATTATAGGACAACAATAAAGAAAATGTCTTCATTAGCGACCAACACATCAAATGTAATTATGGAAAAACTCAATATGCTTAATTGTGGCATGACAAATCAAGTTCTTCACCATATTGAGAACACTATGATTATCACAAAATAGTGATTTTGATGTTTTTCGATCAAGTTGAATATCAATCAGGAGCTTCCACAATCACATATTCTTGTAGCCTATATTGATAATTGCCTTATATTTTGCCTTGGTGGAAGATAAGGCAATTATGTGTTATCACATTCTCTATCGAGAAACTACTTGTGAGCTGAGAGTAAAAACATACCATGTTGTAGACTTCATAGTATCAGATTAATTAATTCAATGTCATCAAAATCAATATATTTAGATAACATTAAGTCCACATATCTATGATATAAAATGTAAAAGTTGTGAGTTCCTTTGACATGTCGAAGGGCTCATTTTACATCTTGTTAATGTACTTGTGGATTAGACATGAATTGGGAATGAAAACCCACTATAAGACTTAACTATATTGAAGTGGTAGTAAGATAAATCAAACTACCCACCAATTGATAATATATTGATTCATTGATTAGTGGTGTATCAATGTAAATTGAGGTTTTCAACCAAGTTTCATGTGTAGATATTAGATTACACTCATTCATCATATTTTTTTCCAAATTAGATTTAGTGTATGTGGTTTTTCATACAAAATAGCATGATTGAATTCCAAAAATTCTACACCTAAAAAAAATGATTCATGAGGCATACATTTGTCATGTACAACACTTAATAAATATCATATTTCATTTGATGAATTATATAGGTCTACCTTTGGTGATGGCAAGATTGTTGACATAAACAATTAAAATCATTATGTCATAACCATTGATTTTGATTTAGAAATTGGGATTATGATAAATTCCTTTCAATTCTAAATCGCTAAGATGATCAATTTTAAATTATTGAGTTTGAGCCTAGGTAAGTCCATACAAGAACTTAACCAACATGCAAACCAAACGTTCTTTCCCACGAACTTTAAATCTTTACAACTAAACCAGATAGATCTCATCTACTAAGTCTTCATTCAAGATGGAAATTTTAACATCCATCTTATATACTTTGGGCGGAATCCATGCATAGCCATAGTAAATTATATTCCTCTGATTCTATGTCATATAAATGCTTCTCCATCGATTTCATGTATAGTCATAGTGATTGTTCTTCCAATTCCCTATATAGCCATATAAATTGTTGCCCTAACATGACTCCATGATTTTTTCCTCTAACAATGATATGGGTGTCTATAAGTTACAACCATATAAACCTCAACCTTTTCCTCAACTTCCTCTTCCACCTTGATGTTTTCTATTTCTATTTTCTCTTGGGTAGAAGAATAATTATTTTCTACTTTTACATCATGTTCTTGGAATTCACCTTTCGAATCATCCTTATTCCCTTCTTCCCATCTTCAAAGTCATTTTCATGCTCTATCTTGACATTACCTTTTCCTTAATAAGTGTGATATCATGCATGGTAACATTCTTTCTCTATATCATATCTTCATGAATTTCTTTTGCACATTAACATTAAATGTTCCCAAGATCTCTAACCAAGGATATCCAATAACAATATCCATACCATCCATATCTAAAGCATAAAAATTTGAATACACAACATATTTATCCATAGCGAGCTTCAAATATTAAAAAACTTGAATCTACTTACCATCCACTTGAGTTTCCTTAATATTATTTTCTTGAACACATAGATGTTGAGCTACATCCATGTTGATGAAGTTATACTTGTTGCTCGGGTTTATGGAAAACATTACCTTTTTACTTTGAATGCAGCCTTCAAATTAAAATATTAAAGCTTCCTAGTTTTGAGATGCACTATATGAACTCTTATCTTGATCCCTTATCTATCCTTCTAAATCATGTGTAGCCTCTCCATTATTAGCATTATATTTTTTTGCTTCTTCTTCTTCTTCTTTTTCTTCTTCTTCGTCTTCTTCTTCTTCTTCTTTTTCTTCTTCTTCTTCTTCTTCTTCTTCTTCTTCTTCTTCGTCTTCTTCTTCATCCTTATCTCTGCAACATCCTCATTAGTAACATCTTATTCTTCTTCAAATTTTTCGGTTGATCGATCTTAGAAAACTTGTTTTATTCCCTCCCATGACCAATCTAGACTCTCTTGTTTCACTTGATACCACCAAGTTCACACTAGACCACCAAGCCAAAGTTGAAAATAAAACCATGGCCTTCTCTCTAAAAAATAATTTTCCTTAAATTGGATCCATCATTATCTAGCATCAATCGCACCATTTTCATATAAAGTTTTTTTCGCATGATCCACAAAACCTAGGGTTTCAAGAACAAACCCTTTTGATCAATATTTTTCCTACCATTTTCGATTAGGTGTCGACATCAAACAAGAAAATACATAGCATGACCTAAAGTATATTTTTGAGAGCTTTTCGAAAATGTAAAAAAAATCATAAATATTTTGAATATTTCAACATGTGGAGCAAATTTTTGATAAACCAAAAAAATGCAATAACTCTCACAAAACAAATCCAAAAATTTTGAGCTTTTGAGGGTTTCTCCCTTAAAAAAATTAATTGCACCACACACAAAAATCATCGAAAAAAATATTTCAATTCAAGATATATGGCAATCATTAAAATTAGGGTTTTAACCCTAAAATTGAAATATATTTCTCAAAACATCTCCACAAATTCTAAAACATTTAGGATAGATTCCTTGAATGATTTTTACACTTCACAAAAAAATGAAAAACTCACATCTAATCTCAAGATGTATGTGAATCATTGAAATTAGGGTTTCTTGAATTGCCCAGATCGATGTTATGTTACCACTTGATAAGGTCTTAGCATATAATAAGTGAATAACTTAAATATTATGCATAAGATAACACAACACAAGATATTGGTGGGCCATGATGCCCAAATAATCAATATATTCATAATATAAGAATACCCTTAAGGTAGGGAAACATCATACAATGTCCCTCAAGGAAGGAGTAACTCCACAAACTCCCAATATGGGAATTCAACTTCAAGACGAACACCTCTAATATCTTTCTATCAAGTAAAAAAATCAACTCATATATGACATCATCATAATGACATTCCACTCCTTTATATAGGAATATAATACTCTTAATGGGTGGGTAACATCTCATCCCAATATAGGCCAAATCTTTACCCAATATAACTAATTCATATATAACCTCATCTATTATAAATATATAACTAATCAAGGGGTATGTGTGTGAGATGTCGACATCTCTGTCACAACCCATATACACAATAATATCATATCCCAACTTGTTGTAAGGTTACCATTTTAACATTGGAAGTAAATATTTATTCATATTCTACACTTTTCTCATTGTTCATATCCTTTAACTACAATATGAGTTGTGTACTTGTCCAAATAAATATTTAATATACATTCGAATTTATAATATCATTTACAACCAATGGGTCCTTCTTCCCTATGGGTAATTCAAACAACCAAGGCTTTTTTACAACAAAGCCTCAACTTCCACCTTCATGACATCTTCTCGTTGAATGTTTCATTTTGCCTCTTTTAATGTGTTAGGTTTCAATACTTGTGAAACATCATAATAGAAAAAATTGATTGGTCTCCAGATTGCACCATGGGTTTCCTTGATAGCGTATATCACCCTTACATTACCCATGACAATTCATCATCTCGAACATCCTTCATCATGTTATAATATAACTTGAGCTCCCATGATTATGGTTTTGAAGAAAGGGTATCACTTAGTTATTTATCAAATCCACATTGGAGCTTGACTTATTTCAACACCAAGTGTTATGATCACAGAGACTCGGGGTGAATCGAGTCTTACAAACTTTTACTTCGTTTAACTTATAATAAATTCATTATTCAAATCATCCATCCAATATACATAACCAATTCTTGAGCCTATTAAGTTTGTTATGACCATTCACAAGTGCAAGAGATAAGAGAGAACACATGAAAACAAAATATAATGTGGGAAACCCTCAAGGGGAAGAAAACCCACTAAACCTCTACTTATATTACACAAAAAAAGGACTTATATGAATATTACACATCACACAAGATTTCTTTAGTGAAGCACCCACTTCACAAGGAGCACCCACCCCTATTTAGTATAGCACCCATTATACAAGGAGGCTACAACCCCTAAGATGATCAAGAACCCACTCAACCATCTGAAGATGAAGATCACTTAAGTATTGTTGCTCCTACAATAGATTGTGATCACAAGTTCAACTCTATACACATCAAACCCTCTCAAACAAGCTCTTCTCCTACTTCGCTCAAATATGTTCCTTTATTTTTTGATTAGGTCTAATGACCTTACACACATGCTCCTCCACTATTCTCAACTCTTCATGCCTCTTCTCATCTCTTTCCTTGGCCCCTCTAGCCTCTTCTCTCAACTTCACTATCCCACTCAAACATATATCCTCACAACTTACTTAAATAAGTCATTAGAACTTGCTTATATACATGACACTTACTTATTACAACCACAAGTCAGTTAAGACCATTAAGGTCAGTCATAAGAAACTTATAACACATCTACCTCATCATAAAAAACACTCCAAGAGACCTAAGTAGGTTGGAAAAGTTCACAGAGATCAAACTTGCACAAGGCATCTCAATTAGGCCTAAAACATTAGCCTTCTCCTCCAACAATGTATTATGAACTCCAAGAGCAACTAAAAAAAAATTCTAGACTCCAATAGATCCACAAAATTTAGGGAAAACCTCTCACAACCCTCAACAATCCCAATAACCTCTACATCATCTATCAACACCATGAAGCACACCAAGAAGAAATAAACTCCATTAAGGACTTAAGAACCGAAAATCACTCCACAAGACCGAATGACTTGGTATACCAAAACTCGTCATCATGACATAAGTGACACATCAACAGGAAGACATTGATGTCACATAACTCATGAAACTCATTAAAAATTCATCTCATGACACAAAACCCCAAAATTGTTCATTCTTTAACACTGCTCAAACTAGCTTCAAGCTCTCAAAACTAGGTCTTCAAAACTGAGTTGGTTCATATCTCTAAACTCTTCATCAAGGCCCAAGTAGCATATCACTAGAAATCACATGAATTCTACTAACTGATGCAACTAATAGAAATCTAAAAATGAGTCTTAAGGCTTCATAAAGCATGCATATCTGAAACTACTCCAACTAGGTCCTAGTTCTCAAGAACCAATCTTGAGGAATCTGATCTCAAATACCTCAACCATCACTTCCAAGATCAACCAACACTTGGAACACATCAAAGGAAACCTGAAACACATTTCCAAGCATTCATAACTATAAATCACATGGAGAAAACCATGCCTTCATACATGTTCCATGACACCTTCTTGAGAAGCCTAATAGAGTTGATTAGGCCATTAGGGATTAGGCAAGAAATCACCTCTCCAGCTTATTTCAAGAACTTAATCACATCATGTTATACCATAATAAGCTATCCATGACCAATTAACTCAGCTACAACATGCAAATCCATCACATTTAGCTCAAACGACAAGACTAGTTTTGCACACTCTAGTCCTCAAGTGGTAGGAAAATTTGGAGACTTGCAGCACCAATTTTCTCCACACAGATTGTCTAAAAAAATTTCAGGGCTATCTAGCACACCTCCCATGCTTCCTGGAAAAATTCACTTTTCTTCATGAAACCTCCAACTCAGACCTAAAACAACCAATCTCCACAAAAGAAGGTTTTTTTCTCCAGCTTGTTGAAACATCTTGAACATGAAATCACCACCAACATGACCTCCTGAAAAATCCTCTACATGTATGAGTCATCACATTTTCCTTTCCACTTCATTTGGAGACCACACAACTCATTTCTTTCTTATCACTTTAGAACTAGTGTTTTAGATCACCTCTAATTCTTAATGATTGTTCACAAATATCTCGGCATTCAAATGAGTTATTTCTTCTTGCAAAAGCTTCTTGATTCCATGCAAAAACATCCCTAAAAGTCTCATGTCCCCATGCAGAACCCACACGTGTGGGTGAACATTCAAACATGCATATCAAGCTGGTTTTTGCACTCTTAAGAACTCGATAGAGCCAAAAATTAGTTTTCTTGTAATTTATTCACTTCCTTGACCTACAAATTTTCCCAAATCACTCTAGAAATATCCTCCTTGCTTTCCAATGGTCATTCATGTGTTTCCATTCTTGAAACTCTCCACACACCAACACTTACATGGGTCTTCATACTTTGTTCTTAAAATCTTTCTCCCAAAGGAGCTTCATTATAACTTATACATCTGAATTGTGATATGTTAAATCATCTACACTATTATGCCACCTCCAAAAAGATGCCTCATGCTTCATACTGACCTATTTTGCGTCATACTACATGCAATCACATCATCTCTTTGTTCTAGGTTTAGGATTAAGCCTAAAATGGCATTCTTTACCACATGACTCATCAAGACTAGCCTTGTATTCAACTTACGGACTCATTAGCACCTCTAACACATCTCATGGAACATGTTTGACCTCATGAAGACCTCATACAACCTCTGGAGTACACTCACTAGACCATACTAGCTTGCACCATGCTCAAGACCATGCCAAGACATCACACCAAACCAACCTTCATCAAAACTCATGGATGACACCTCATGGAGACACCTATGCCACCTAAACTCCATTTGCCATCAATGACATTTGACATCAATGAAAACTACACGACACAATGCCCAACAACTAGAACTTATTCTCAAATTACCAACAATAACTACCCACACAATATTACCTATAGATTTACCATTTTCCAAGAAACATATCTCCTAACCTACAACCACATCTCTACTAGCAAAAATTATGTTTGTAGAGACATCTAGTTTCTAATATTCTTTTGATAGTTTGTCATATTCAAAAACATATATGTTTTGTTATTGCATCTAAATTACTTCTCTTCTCCTATCAATCACAAAAAAGCAACACAACCGATATCACAAAAATAACTTATTGATGGTCTCTTTCTGACCCTATGTCCTCAAAAATGACATCATGCAATGCTTTACAAGGGAACCAATTAAGGATGTATACATTTAGATTCAAAACTTTTTCCTAGTACTACTTTAGGATGTTTAAGCTTGTTGTCATGTGAATTGACTAGCCCAAAAATGCAAAACTCAAACCATGACAACTAAGCCATATTGCAAATTTTTCCTTCCAATCCTCTTGAATCTCTCCTCTAGCCAACCTTCCTCATATCTCATCATCATTCAAGCCCTAAAGATAGTCCTAATTCATATGGAAAACATTACTCAATGTGAAAAATATGTGACAAGGTTCATGAGTTCATTCAGTGAAGTGTAGTGAAAGACTAGTTTTCTTGGAAGCCTAGAAATGCCATTTTTATCATTTCGAGTCTTTGTGTGCCATCTAGGAAGGTTATGAAAAGGTATTAAGCATCATGAGGTGGTATCGAGGAGCCTTGAAGTTTTTAGAAGAAATTTAGGAAGATTTAGGAAATGTTTTATCATCTAGGGACATTCTACTCAACAACGGGTTTTCTAGGTGCGAAGGAACAAGCAATCTAATAGTGAAACCTAACTTCGCGATGATTCGGGAGCTCCATAAAGAGTTAGAAGGGAAAAATTAGGAATTGGAAAGGTATGAGAATTCTCTACAAGTTAGTAATATCCATTTTTCTCCTAGGTTTGAAGGTTTCTAAAGCATTCCAAATAGTACAACTACCGGCTTCATTCTCAAGTCAAAGGTGCCTATTTTATTGAGTTGCAGGAATAATGAAGTTTTGAAACCTATTCCATTTGTCTTAGAATATGTTTTGGATTCAAAATCATATAAAAATTGACCCCAAAACATAATCCTAAGCCTCCAAAGTGAAAGAAGTAAGTTCTCGTGGCTATTTTTGGACAAGAAGTGTAAAACTTGGCTTTCCAAATGAGGCAAGGCACGCTTATGTGCTCCTCTTTTCCCCATTGTCCCCTTGATGACATGGGGGACATGAGGGACACAAAAGTTCTTTTTCATACACCTCCCATATGTGCACTTTGTAGTACGTTTTGTCCATGTTGTCCCTTGTGTCCCCATTATCTAAGGCGACAAGATGGAAGATAAAATGTGACCCATGAAATTTTGTAACTCCCAACTATCCACATGCAGTTAAGTTAACTTGAGTTGAGTCTAAGATGAGTTAAGGTGGATGTAAGTGAGGGAGAAGTTGTAAATCCATACTTAGCCAATTTTCCACCATGCCACATGTCACCACCTTGCTTCAAGGCGCACTTTTGTGTCCCTTGTGTTGCCCATGTTCCCAAGGGGGTGAGGGGATAATAAAGTGCACCTCATGTACAAAATTAGCACCTAGACTTTCATATGACCTTCTACATGCTCCGTAGGTGATTTTTCAGCCCCTCCATCTCATCCTCACTTGCTCCCGTGTTGCCACTTGTCTCAATCTTGCTCCAAGGTGCACTTTGTTGTCCTTGTCCCTATTTTCCCTTGTGTCCCCATTGCACAATTAAAACCAGATCTTAACCTCACAAGAACTTAGTTTTAACTCGGATCCCAACCAAAGTTAACAAGGTAATACAAAAGTGCAATAAAACATAGTTTGAGCTCATTTTTCACACAGTTAGTCATTTTGGTGAAATTGTTAAGTGTTTCACCTTCTAACCTCCATTAATGGATTTCATGCCACAACAAAGAAAGGAAAGCAATATCCTTCTTTGTTTCCTTAAGATCCGATAGGCGAAATCACCTAAAAATTGGAACAAATGATCATAAAAAATTCTACTTTCACGAAAGCCATTTTTTGCACAATGAAGTAGCTAATTTTTAGGGATATTGAGGACTATGTTTCTTATAGGCATTCTTCCCTCCTCAAATGATTTTTCAATTTCCCAAAGATTCGGCAGGGAAAATCTTTGAAACTTGGAGGAAAGGATCTTCAAAAATCTAGTTTTATCGGAACCATTTCTTTCATGATAGAGTTGCTGATTTTTTAAGATATAGAGGACTGAATTTTTCTTAGTATTTTGTCCCCTCCGATGAAAAACTCATTTTCTCACTCATACAGATGAAGGAATCCTATTAAATTTGGAGCAGGAATCACGGAATAAAACTTAAGAGTTTTTAGACTATTTTCGTTGCAATTAGACATCTACAATGTACTTACTAAAAATAAAATGTGTTCATGGTAAGGCATGTATAAAAATAGTAAGTGGCCAAATTAAGTGAATTCTCGGCATCCACGATCCCCCAAACAGGAAAGAAACATCGAGAAGTGAAAAAAGTACAAAATTGTTAAAAATAACAGTAATGGATAGGACCAACTAAAAATAGTAAGTCCCGGAATTGAGCCCAAAAACTTGTGGCAACTCCCATTTTACTTGTCTTGTTGATTTTTACCATCATCACAAAGTTTGGAAGTTGTCTTGTGGTCCGAACAATGCCATGAAAAATTCCACGAGATCCTAAAGCATCATTCTGAGGTGGTTTCTACATGACACGGTTTGACAAAACGAGCTAGATGATCTAACTCATTCTAATTGTGGCAGAAAGAAGTCACTTTGATCAAATAATTTCATGCAAGGGACCTCATATAAATCACACTACACCAAGGAATGGATCAAATTGAGTCACTATGTGTGTGAAAGATAATTTCTTGGGAAGTGGGAGAAATTAGGAACATCGTGAGGTATAAAACATCAAGAGCTTCATTCAAGTTCAAGTCGCCAAGATGACGATCATTATGAGCATGATGTGTGATTTAATCTAATCTAAATTAAATATTATTTCAAAGTAACTATTGTAACAAATGATATTCAAGTGATTACATACAACAATATTCAATTTACAAGTCTCCAAAATTTATTAAACATGGGTAAATGCAAAGGAGATATAGACTTATCTCGATTTCGATTGATCTCGAAGTGATCGCAATTGTTTGATTGTTGGATCTGGTTGGAAGTAGTGTCGAAATGGCTTTTTGAGGGCTCCGGATGCAAGATTGTGCTTTGAATGTATGAAGCACCCACAGGAGGAAAAAGTTCCCATGCGTTGGTGATTATTCTACACACTTGCAAATGTGTAAATGTTCAGAAATGGTATTCTCTAGGTTGGGAGGTATTCGCTTCTATTTGTTCTTTATCACTTTGATTTTGCCATTAGAATTCCAATCACACATGTAACCTACAACAAACCCTAGTTATCTGCACAAGCTCACAAACACCGTAGATCTTAATTAAGTATGCACATGTGAAGTCGTTTTGACCCGATGGTCACCCGACGAGTTAACTTATTAACAAGCATTGCACTACATCTCAGACTCCATATAGTTCTGTTTGCTTATATGTGAAATGATGTCCTTAGTCTACATTTTCCCTTGTACCAAATGATGATAAGATAGCGAGTTATAGCTAGCTTTGATCTAAGAATGTAGATGTGTGGTATGGAATTCAGCACTTCCCTTCCTATGTAGTGTATGCAACCTGAATGTAGTCCCTTTGAATAGTAGTAGTAATATGTAGATGTGATAGTCCCTCTTGATTTTCTAGACAAAATAATAGTTAGTATGTTGTGTATATATATGAGTCCCTTGTTTGAATGTTGACACTTGGGGACACCGAAGGCCGACTAAGAATGTGGGATTAGGAAGAGAAAAGAAACAAGGTCGACCATAAGTGACAAGAATGTGCAAAAAGAACAAGGAGGACAAGAGCGCCCAGAAGGGACATGAGCGCCAGGCACTAGTGTCTAAAGTGGGCGCTAGTGTCTTGAGACCAAAAATGATAGATGTGATAAGACAGGGAACCAAGTGACTCGACTAAAAATGCATACTGACTGAGAGATGTAGAAGAGAGTCACAATAGAAATCAATCAAAGAACATAGAGGGACAAGGAAAGTGTCACCAATGTGTACTTTTCTTACTTAGGATTCATGCATATAACAACATACTGATGGCATAGTAAAGTGATGATACGTGCATAGTTTTGTGTCTACATTCCCCCCCCTTATGTTATTTGAAGGAAATTCAAGTAGTGTAAAGGAAGTAAGAAACATACTTTTATAGGTTCTAAAGAAGCCTCATTACAGAGTGCGTGTAGAAAATAGAAACTTAAAGTGTGGCGAATCATGGATCGGTGTTTTGACCCATGCAACATAGGAAGAGATAGCAAGTCGTCGTAAGGATAACGTGACGAGGCTCACATAGAAGCGGAGCGAGCGAGCAAGGTTGTGAGAGGATGTGGCCTAGCCTAGGATGTGGTTACCCAATATATGGAGATCCAAGGCTGATTTGTAGAGTAGAGGCGAGAGAATTTCATATTGTGGAGCCAGCTAGAGAGACACATAGCCCGATATTGACGGTGTGCACGGTTATGCCCAAGCTTCAAGTTCTAGAGCTCTTGTAGTTGTAGATAGTGATAGTGATGAGGACATATGATGTATTATATAGGATGTATTGAGGCATGGGGCTTGCCCCCCAGTGATTGTATTTTGTAACCTTGATTCGAGAATAGAGATATATAAGTGTATTGATGGCTTATCTAGTGTTGATGTCTATTTTGTACTATGTGATTGTTTGTTGCACTAATAGTGATTGTATATTTTGTTGGTTCTATATACATTGTTGGTATTGTTGATTTGATAGATAATGTTGATTGTTGAAATTTGTGATGATGTGTAAATAATTGTATAGCATTAATTGTTGGGTTGAATAAGAATTACATTTGGATAATAATGAATAGTATATCATATGGTAGATAGAGATATATATGTGATGAAATGTAACAATGAGTAGAAAATAGATAGAAATGGTTATGTGATGAGATAATTGTATAGGAATGTAGGATGATAAAATAATGATGCAATGATAATTATATGATAATGAGATGTGTAACAATGTAGATAATTGAATGTGATGAGGATGGAGGGGAAGAGGATGATTTCCCCCTAGTGTGAGAGTAAGGTTCATTTAAGTAACAATGCCCTCAACAGTCATGTATGAACCTTGAGAACATGAGTGCATCATCGGGTGATGATATGGGGATCATCTACCATAGGTTAAGAGGTTGGTGACGCACATTAGGAGCATGTGGAACAGCGGGATCGTGCGTGTAGGTACCAAATTGGATGTCAGAGGAAACCATGCCAACAATGGGAGGTGTGATGGTGGGAGATGCGGAAGTGGGTTACTTAGGAATCCATTACCCTTAACAGTCATGTATGAACCTTGAGAACATGAGTGCCTCATCTGGTGATGATATGGGGATCATCTACCATATGTCAAGAGGTTGGTGACACACATTAGGAGCATGTGGAACAATGGGATCGTGCGTGTAGGTACCAAATTTGATGTCAAATAAAACCATGCCAACAATGGGAGGTGTGATGGTGGGAGATGTGGAAGTGGGTTACTTAGGAATCCATTGTGGTGTAATAACAACAGGGGTAGGTTGAGAGGATGTGGAAGGAGGTGGGACAACCGGAGGATGTGGATGAATGATGACCTTAGGAGGGGAACAAATAATGAGAGCGGGTGCGAAAGGCAATGACACCTATATCTTCTAATTGTTGGAGTATATCATGAAGGGCATAACAATCATTATCACAATGGCCATGGTGGAAATTGCAAAAGGGGTAGTCACGATGGGGTGCACCCGGTGAGAGGGGGATGTTGGTTGGAAGGTAAACAAATCAGCCACTCATCAAGTAAAGTACGTAAGATATCATGTGGTCTAGCAACATGTGAGAAGTATAATGGTCCATGGGTGGGAGGTGGGAAGATCTAGGTGGGGTTCAACACGTTGGTGGAGGGGAGGGATACTTATGTGGAGGAGGAGATGGTGAGTGTGAAGGGGGTACAATAGGTGGGAGAGGAGAGGACTTAGCGGTGGGGGAAATAAGTAGAACCAATTACCATAACAAGATCCATGAAGTAGGTCTTTTTCCAAGTCAATAACTTTATAACAAAGAGTAATAAAGGAATCACATGTATCATATAACATATTTTCTTTTAAAGGAGGAATTAAGCCACGAAAAAGATATATTGCATTTCTAGATCAATAGGCTGAAAAAGT
Organism: Taxus wallichiana var. yunnanensis; assembly: GCA_018340775.1. NCBI lineage: Eukaryota > Viridiplantae > Streptophyta > Pinopsida > Cupressales > Taxaceae > Taxus > Taxus wallichiana. Next base: position 985,722,638 of record CM031234.1, on the reverse strand, counting down.
AAATGGTGCATGCAAGAATTAAAGCATAAAATATAATCTAGAATTAGTTTTGTCTTTCCTTGATGCAAAGGTAAGTGTTCATATGTAACTTTAGGCCCATTATTAGAAATGAAACGTCTAAGGAATGCATCCTCCATATCATAATAAGTGCTAATAGATCCACTAGGTAAATGAGTATACCACTAAAGAGCAATATCCACAAGACTATGATAGAAAGCTTTTAGTAACAACCTATCATTGGAATATGAAGCCATGGCTAATCGAAAAGCTTTAAGATGTAAGGATTTTTCGGTGCCATCAAAACATGAGAAAGTAGGCATAGTGAAACCCTTAGGAAAAATGGAATTGTGAATTTTCTTAGGGATGGGATTTCCGGGAAGGGTATTATTGTCAATAGAAGCATAATAGGCTTTGCTCTCTAAGGTAAGGGTATGGAATTTTCTTTACAAATCACCAAAAACATGCATGAGAGAAAGGATGTCTTACGGAGGAATGGTTTGGGCAGTGAGAGGCATGTTGAGGGGTTGGGTCTTGCCATTATGAGTGATCATAGGGACTTGAGGGGAATGGGATGTGGAAGAAGGGGATGTATGTGGAGGCTCTAGAGGTGTAGTATGTGAGGATTCAATTGTTGTATGATCATCATGAATAATAAGAGATGCACTAGGATTAGCATTAGTTTCAACATGGCAATCATTGGAAACAATTTCGAAGCATAAGAGATATGAGGTATAGATTCACATTCGACAATCTTAATGCAAGAAACATTGTCATTAACATGTGCATCGTCATTATCATAAGCATAGTCAAGAAATAGAGATCACAATGCCTCTACACGTAATGAAGTTTTGACCCAATGTTAATGCCAACGGTGATTCAGCTACTATTCTCGCTACACGATCACAATGCCTCTACACTAGAATGGAGTTACGAGCTGATATTTTGAGAGCTCCTTTTGTTGACAAATTATATCGTACCATTCTCGCTAGATGACCATGATGGCTTCTCCACAAAACAAAGTTCCGACCCAATGTCCATGCCAACGGTGATTCAACTACTATTTTTTTACACGGTCATAATGCCTCTACACATAATGAAGTTCTCGAGTGACCCCTATGAACTCTATTGTCTACACAAATGGCATATCAATCTCCAAGCTTTATATGAGTCAAATCTTGTATACAAGCTATAACAAGTACTCACATGTTGATTAGGAGATATGTTTGGAGCATTAATCAAATTTTCTAAGTAAGAAAATCCACTAAGTATGGTAAACCTTTCTCTCAACATTTTCTCACAAAATTTGATCTCCAAAAAAATACTGCATACTATTCATCAATCTGAATTATGCAATATATAATTGAAAAATTGTTGACTTACCCATTTTAAAGGACTTTCACTTTCAGTATTACACATCCAGGTTGACTTGTCCACCGGTGGTGGAGTAGAAATTTCTTTTGCCTTTACAATAGGCCTTTATTCCATCTTTGTCTTGCCCTTACTCTGATGGCAAGATGGATGAAGTTTTCAGCAATTTTCCACACGATGCCCATTCCTCTGGAAATGAGCACAAAAATTCCTCTTAATATCCTTCTTCTCGGGATGAGGAACTCTTTCTGCCATTTCTCGACTCGTATGACGAGATTGGTATTTCTGATTTGCCTTGTTCCTGACAAACGACATCAACTTCTTCATCAGTGTCCTTCTCTTCAAGCATCTGGCCAGAATGATTATGCAATCCACAAAAAGTACATGGAAAGGAATTCCACATCTTCTAAAAATCATAACCATACTTCTTAAGCTAGAAAAGTGAATCAAAAGTTTTAATGTGCTTATGATTATGGTAAGAAACTGGAGGTGGAATCTCATTACCTCTTCGCTGATTTATCTTACCACATCCTTCTTGTAACGATGAAGCACAACTTTCCTACTCAGAATCTTCTTGCAGGACTAGTGGGGTATTCACTTTGCTTTTAGAAGCTTGTCTCCCATCAGCGTTCTTGGAGCATTCTCCAATTTCCATCCCCGCACTAGAAAAACCCAAACCTAAAATGAGGATGATCCTTGACTTTGTCCTTCTTTCTTCAATTGGGTTAGATATGCCTTGCCATTTTTACCAAGGTATCTTCCATCAAATCTCATTTTATCTAGTAACTCAGATCCAATGTCTCTAGTATGTTTTTCAAACAAACCAAAGACTTCATTACCTAAATCCGAAACCGAATGGGAGGAAGAAGAAGATTCTAGTGGTGAACAACTTACAGTGCAGTCATCTGCCATGGTCACTACATCTGGAGTTGAAGGTATTTCCTTTCTCTGATCACCACACTGCAAAATTTCCAAGAGCTCATCCTTAGTTTGCAATTCTGATTTCAAGCAAGCATTCTCCTCTTCCAAGGAGTAATATATTGATCACAGGAGAGAGTTATCTTCCTGGATCTAGTGATTATAAGCTTCAATTTCCCCGAGCTTCACATGTTTAGACATCTTGCCCATAGTGCACTTATACCCTGCTCACACAAACTGAACCAACTTCACCAATCTTAAAGAAATCACTCTTTAATTAGATTTCTTCAAGCAAAAATGGAGCTAAACAGATCGATACCAAACTTGCTTTGGAGAATAGCAAGTTTGCAAGTGCCGATCACCTACTCGATGCCAAACTTGATCGATATTAGCAAGTTTGCAAGCCAATAACCTACTTTGATACCAAACTTGCTTCAAAATAATCAAGTTTTTATCTACCTGATCTCGAGACCCTTGTAGGCTTTAATTATTGTCGACAATTTTCTCCTTTAAGTAATCAATTTAAAAATTAATGCAAGACAATAAAGACAATTACACAATGATTGATTACGAGTTTGGCAATTGCCTACGTCTCTGGGTTCTTATCGAACCATTCCACTAGTCAAAACTTGTAAGTTACAATAGTACTTTCACAAGAAAACCTAATGGAAACTATTAAGAACTTGCTTAGAAGAATAACCAGACCTTCAGAAGACAAGGGTGAAAAATAACACTTGACTTCCCTTTCTGATGTATTCGGCAAGCTCGATGGCACCAGCTCCACTGTTCGGAATCCTCCGGTTCTCAATCGGCCTTCCAGATGCTTTGTAATGCCCTATGGCACTCTGGTCGATATTCCAGGATTCACAATAATTTGGTGTGGCGTTATGGGCCGACTAGGTAGTATTAATAACTCCTAGCCACAATAATGCCTAAATAAATTAGGTCTTCACACAACTATGCCCATGGAAACTAACTCTCCTCTTGGCTCGCTCTCTGCCTTTCCGAGCTCTAGGAATGATCTGCTCTGTTGTGTTGTGTATGTGTAATGGGACTAAATCGGATTGCATGTTTAATGGGTTAAAATTCCCATAGGGAGTGGCATTTGAATAAGGGGATAAAATCCCATTTGTGGCGGCAGGTTTTAAGTGGGTATTATCCCACATTTGAGGGAGAAGATAAATGCTTAAGGCTTAGTAAAGCCTTTCCACGCAGGTTTAGGTGGTCATGGGACCACTTGGGCATAACTCGCCCCCCTTATTCTCACGTGGATCTCCACGCATGGCTTAGTTGCCCCCACCACCGCTTCACCTCCTTCTCCACATGGAAGCTTCCACGTATGGAATTTGCATGCCCCCCACCACTCCATCATGTGGTCTAAGCATAACATTTGGCGGTTAAGTGGGTAAGTGGGTATAATACTTACCACTTCACAATAATACATGGTTGTTGGAGATTAATGGGATAATATAGACCCCATGCAACATAGATGAGCTCATCACATGGATAGCTTGACGAGCTAAAATGTAACTCGGTCCTTATATGACTCAGCTAAATAGCTCGATGTCGTCCCTTGATAGGAAAATCGATCGTATTCAATTCGTGGTGGCAAGCCATGTGGTGGCTTGTGGACCCACCACGTCAGCGATAATACCATAGTCCACACAGCGGCTGGGCTCCCCTCCATAACAAAAGTTGAGCCTCTTGTTCCAATGAGCAATCTTTTACACTGTCGAAGACCAGAGATCGAAAACCTACAAATGACTCCCTTTACCTTTTCACCACATGTCATAGTGCCATTGGTCCAATATTGACCAGTTGACCAGAGTTGACTTTCTGTTGACCCAACTTTAACCGAACATATCTATAACTCCCGATGTCTATTTTTTGCATTCTTACAATCATTGGAAATCTCTCAAAATGATCTTCTGCACTAACACCATTTAGGGATGTTTAGGGAACTTTTGAAAATTATCCCCTGATCACACCTCCCCACTAAGAAAGGCTTTTTGTCCCAAAAAGCTTATATTAGAACATTTTTCCATCCCATCCTGAATCTAGAAACTCTGTTGCCACCTCGAAAGTGTTATTGTAGTAGACCCTTGGGTCTTCTCCTCTGCAACCTTCTCACTTCGACAACTTTGCAAACTTAAAAGAATGTTTAATTTTCATTTTTTTTTTTTTGCTTGTAAAGTAGACACAACTAAAAATTATAGTTTTGATGCAACATGCATGATCATACTTTGCATATTTATACACAACAAGGCTTTCCAATATAACATGTAACTAAAAGAAAACTCATGATTTCAATAAGATAATATTACAAGATTCTTGCAACAATAAAATAGAAACTTTCTTAGTAATGACCAATGTTTTCAAGGAACAATAAGTACAATAATGATTATTTACAAGAGTGTATAGACTTGAAAAGCCACATTTATTTATAAGTGAAGGCATTGTCCTCCAAATATGAGAAAGACCAAGATGGCAAGAGGCTCTACTATCTCCAACTTGAGCTCCAACTCCAATACTCCTACAAGAATCCAACTCCAAGAGAACATGGCTTGTTTACCACCCAACCAATAGGCATCATCACATGCCTTTCCATGGTTGGAAGTCATGCTAGCCTCCCCCAAGCCCATGGGAGAGAGGAACTAGCTTCCACAATGTGCACAAGTATAATGGGGTTTAAACACACAACAAGAAAAAACATAAGACCAATCAACCACTTAGACCTACTATACAATGAAAACAACAATATGAGGAGAACAAGGTCAACCTCACAAGGGGGAAGAGAGGAAGTAGGATGCCCAAATCAAGGTGTCCAACCATAGGAGCACCAACAAAACATGCATACAAACTCCTTATACCTCCTAGTCATTCATCCTCCTTATTCCTCCTTTATGCTATAGAAATCCTTCTTGGGAGGATTTTCAAACCCAAAAGGGTTTCCTCACCAAGAATGGGGAAAGGTTCAAGCCATATGAACCTTTCTCCCACCTCAAACCATATGAGGGGATGAGAAGGGACCTTCATGGCTTGACCAACAACCATGAGGTTTGAGAGGGAAATCCCTCTATCTTCCCCTACATTCTTCAAAACCATCAATCCAAATGATGGTGGAGAGAAAACAAAGAAACAACAAGAACAAACAAACAACTACATTAACCATTCAACTCACAACACATCATTTCACACACACCATTCTATTGATTAAGCATAGCTAACAAGATAAGCACAACTAAGAAGAAGAAGGTTAAGTATCCTACCTCTATAATGCTTTCCAATACTCTAAGTTTTCCCCTTTGTCCAAGCTCACCTCCAAGCTCCCAAAATTCTCCAAGTGCTCCAAAAAAAAAAATGAACCAAGAAGACCCATTCCTTCCACATGAGGAAGAATAAGAAGAGGAACCCAAAATTTTCCTCACCAATGAGAAAGTGACAAGTGTCACCCCCTCTCCTCTCAAGAGTCAAAGATTCCAAAAACCAAATAAGTAAGAGTAAACTCACCTTTTAGCCCTTATCACCCAAAATACCAAAAACTAAAATAAAACAAAGTGGAGCAACTTTTAACAATTTCACACAACCCAACCATCTTACATGGATGGTGACTAAAGAGGGAAAAATGGGAGGGAAACTCCCTCCAAACCTTGGAAATAGGCCCCCCTACCTATTAGGTAGGGTCCAAGCGCCCATTTTCATGCTAAGGAAACCCCCAAACTCAAAAGGGGTCCCTAAAAATGCCCAAAATAACCCAATTTCGGGTTTGGCATGCTTGGACACAAGGGTGGAGGGTGTGGGGTCCACCCAAGGTTCACATGTGGTCCCCAATCCCTTCTACAAACACACAAACACACTTTCCCAAAACCAACACTTAACTTAAGATAAGATCATTAAACCCCTAAGCTAGTTTACTTAATAAAACACACCCTAAACCTAATTAATTTTACAAAACATAATTACATTACAATTGAGGGGTTCACCCATGGTGCCCAATTAAATACATCTAATCTAAGGCCTCAAACATTTAGCATGGTTAGGACTCAGCCCGTGGGCCGCTTGTGGACAATTGCGTAGCTGCCCTTAAACCCATGCTCTCCTATACTTGTCACCTGCACACTCATTGCACACATTAACCGCATCTGTCCAATATAATAAGCATCATCTATACATCACAATATCAATCAAACTTATAATGTCTGAACATAATTTACAATTGATAGTGTAATGCATAAAATTATCTACAAAGTTTTCCATGAATCATCCACAAATAAAATTGCAACGACATACACTTAGGTTAGCATGAAAATTACCATCATTAAATCTAAAACACTATATCATTAATCAAATCAACCACAAGAGACTAACATCTAACCAATAAGTCTATCATATAACCCTGCTTAGTGTCATCAACATCATAAGAAATATATCAGTATACGAATCTAATCCAATTGGCGCTACGCGCCCAAAATGCCATAATGTCCATGAGGATAAAAATCATATTAAAATGTCCAAAGTCTATCAAAGTCTCAATCACAACATGTCTAGGAATAAAGGAACCAATAGATAACTGGACTATAAAAATGTGGGTACTACATCCCCTCTCCTAGAATTAGACTTCCTCCTAGAAGTCATTGGAAGAGATAGGGATATCTAGCCCTCAGTGGTGTAGCATCCTCCCAGGTAGCTGATGACTCGTCATATCGGTCCCACTACACTCTAACCTGGTCCAAATCTCGACCCCGAAGGGCCAACCTCCGGTGCTCCAATATGCATACGGGCTCTAATCTCCACTGCCCTCCGTCCTCTACCTGTAATGCCAACCAATCCAAAACATGAGAAACATCTGGTACATATCTACGTAGTACATAAACATGAAAAACTTCGTGGGCCCGTGCAAGGCGTGGTGGCAAAGCTAGGCGAGAGGCAACTGGACCGATGACCTCAAGAATATCAAAAGGCCCCACAAAACGAGGCGATAGCTCGTAACCCTTTCCATAACGGATCGGACTCTTATGAGGACGAACCCTCAAGAAGACTTTGTCACCCACCGAGAAGTGACGATCGATCTTCTTGGTGTCTCGCATATGCCTTCTCGCACGCTTGCTCTAGCTCGCTCAAGACATGTTGCCGAATCAAAACAACTCTGCTACTCTAAATCCTCGAAGATAAGCTGGCCCCAAAATAATCTTGTCATCTAGTCTATCCCAGGCTCAAAGGTGTCCAAAGAAGGTCGTCCATACAAAGCCTCGATAGGGAGCCATGCCAATGGAGCTATGATAAGCTGTTATTGTAGGAAAACTCAACTAAATGCAAATAATCTTCCCATTTCCTCTCTGATCCATGACATACATTCTCAACATGTCCTCTAACACTGATTAACCCTCTTTATCCGCCCATCTCTCTCTGGATGATAAACCAATGGCTGAAATTGATCTGTACCCAAGGCCTCTGAAAAGAAGTCCGAAAACTGATGTGTAGATGGTGTCTCTCATTGATGATTGTCTTCGAAATGCCATGCAATCGACAATATCCTCCATAAACACTTTGCGATGGCACTGTGCATTATAGGTGACCTTGGTTGGCGAGAAATGCGCAACCTTGGTCAACTTATCCACAATGACCATAACGGCATCATGACGATAAGAGGACATAGGAAGTCCTACTATGAAATCCATGGAGATCACATCTCATTTCCACTCGGGAATGTCATGAGGGTATAAGATTCCTGCGGGATGAGAATGCTCTGCCTTGACTCTATGACACTTAAGACATCGTGCTTCAAAATCTGCTATGTCTCAACGAAGACCTAGCCAATAATATAACTCTCTCAAATCGGCATGCATCTTCTTCACTCCTGATGTGCTGCGTATGGGGCTTGATGAGCCTCGGTAAGGATGAAACTACGTAGATCACCCGCCTTAGGCACATAAATACGCCTATGAAACCAAAGCAAACCATCGACTCTAACATGCATCCTAAATATATGCCCTCAAAAGAACCACGAGAATCCAACATCTTCCTAGCACCCTCATAAAACTTGTCCTCTGGAAGATGCTCAAGTATCTTACCTCTCAAATCTGACTACGAGTGTCGAAGAAGCAAGCACATGCCGTCATCTACTAAGTGCATCTGCAATGACATTTTCCTTTCCCTTGATATCTGGACCTCCATGTCATACTCACATAGGAACTCCATCCAACGCCGTTGACGAGCGTTGAGGTTTGGCTGTGAGAAGATATGCTTTGCAAGCTATGATGATCTGTCCTCAAAATGAAAGGTCTACCCAAAAGGAAATGTCGCCAATGCACAAGTGCATGAACAACTACTGTAAGCTCTAAGTCATGAGTAGGATAGTTAAGCTCGTAGTCCTTGAGCTTACGAGACTCAAAAGTAATAACCCGACGCTCCTGCATAAGAACTGCTCCCAAACCCTCTAGTGATGCATCAGTACAAACAACAAAATCCTCTGTTGGGTGCAGGCTGCTAAGATGGGCGTCGTAGTTAGCCTTTCCTTAAGCAAGCGAAAGGCCTGCTCACATTTTTCTGAACAATCAAACTTCTTCCCTTTCCTCTGAAGAGAAGTAATAGGGTGAGCAATCCTAGAAAAGTCTGCAAAACCTGCGGTAATACCCTGCTAAACCCATGAAACTCCTCACCTCGGTGGCTAATGTGGGTCTTTGGCTAATCCAAGATAGCTTTGAATCTTAGAGGGATCTACGGAGATACCCTTGCACGATAAGATATGACCCAATCTTGAATCTCTATCGAAAGAAAGCTGCATTTTCCAAGTTCCCATCTGACTTCTGCTCTCTCAAAACCTGAAGTACACGCCTCAAATGCTCCTCATGTTCCTCCTCGGAATGAGAATAAATCAATATGTCATCAAGGAACACTAAAACAAAGTGATCCAAAAATGTCCTGAATACTCCATTCATGAGGCTCATGAAGACAGTTGGGGCATTGGTCAAACCAAATGGAACCACTGTGAACTCATAATGCCCGTAACGTGTGTGAAACGTTGACTTAAGAATGTCTGCATCTGAAATGCTCAACTAATGATACCCTGACTTGAGATCTATTTTGGAGAACACTCTCACTCCCGCATCCGATCAAACAAGTAATCAATCCTAGGGAGCGGATAACGGTTCTTTATTGTGACTTTGTTCGTATCTCAAAAATACACAAAGCCTAAGAGAACCATCCTTCTTCTTCACAAATATGACCGTGGCGCTCCCAAAGAGATACACTAGGGCGAATGAGACCCTCCTCTCTAAAACTCCTCTAACTGAATCTTGAGCTCATGAAGCTCAAGTCTTCATCGATAGGGTGCCCTAGAAACAGTGCGAGATCCAGGGAACTAAGTCAATGGTGAAATCCACCTCCCTACTAGGTGGTAAACCTAGAAGCTCCCCTGGAAACACATCTGCATACTCCCTCAAAACTGCGTGATCATCAAGGGGTGAATGCTCTGGAGTACTGTCCAAACGATCACTGATAGTGATAGCAAACAACTGGCAACCCTTACACATGCTCCACTTGAGTTGCTTAGCTGAGATCATATGCAAGGAAATGGGTCTCTCAATCCACGAAATCACAACCGCACTACCCAAATCATCCCGACACTCAATGACCTCTCTACAATCCACCTTGGCTCGATGAGCCTCGAGCCAATCCATACCCAACACTACCTGATAGGATCTTAAAGGAATAACTCGGAGGTCAAGCGTAGTGGAGAAGACTCCCAAATCAGTACACAACTATCCACATACGAGTCCACGGCGAGTTTAGCCCCAGAGGCCAACTCAACTGCCTAACTATCTCGGCCGCTAGCCACCACTAGCCCACACCGGTCCACTATATAGAAGGTGATATAAAGGAATCAAGCACTGAATCAAAAAGTCTTGAGACAAAATACCCTTGATAGTACTTGTCGTCTCCTCAATGTGGCCTAATCCTCGGCTGGCGGTTGTCAACTCTCGCATACACACGATGGGCGCGTCCCCACGTCACCCACTATCTGCTCAGATCTAGGAGCTCTCTGCATATCCATAGTAGTGGGCTTATGCGGACACATACGCACATAATGGTCTGAGAGCCCCACAAATAAAACATCCTCCTATACCCCTCTGAGATGGGGTCCCTCCTGTGCTCTGGCGAACTAAACCTTTCGGTCTGGCAGATCTGCTTCTGACGAGCGGGCTGGGCCGTGAGTGATGAGTACCCGGCCTCTTGTCTCTAGATCCACCAAAACCACCTCTAGAACCACCTCGCTGAAAACTCAGTCATACCCTGCCCTCGATCTTTGTGTCCCGATCTTTGTATGCATTGTGATGGGTGTGGAGGAGCTCTCGATCTTCTTAGAGAGAGACCGAATCCTCCTCTAGGGGGTGGTACTGCTCCCCATGCTCTCTGACTCTGGAATGCCTGAATCCTGTCCTAGAACTTTCTCTTGTTTCTATCTCTGTGCTCCTGAGCCTTGGTCCTATTCTCCTCAGCCAAGTAGGCCTTCTCAACGGCCTTCTCGAGCGTGGGAGGAGATAACATCCTAACAGCTCCTGCTATATCTGCATTCAGGCCCCGAATGAACCTGTTTACCTGTAACTTCTCATCTTGCAGGTAGTCTACATACTGCAAGAGATCCAAGAACCTGCTCTCGCTTCGCGCCACCGAGCGAAACCACATCGTAAGTCGTGAAACTCATCGATCCTCTTCTGCACAAAATGCTCTGACATATACCGGGCCCTGAATCGCTCCTCGAACAACTCCCAGGTCATTGTATCCTGAGTCAAATGGAGCTTCCGCTCCTCATTCCTCCACCAAACGCCTGTTGAGTCTCGGAGGAGATGTATGGCGAACTTAGCTTTGACACTTCTCTCATGAGAGTGCAAGCCAAAGCAGTTATCCAAGCTAAGGAGCCAGGACTCCGCCCCAAAGTCATCTGTCGAACCAGTAAACGTAGGCGGCTGAAGGCGAAGAAGGTCTCGAATCACACTGCCTGTGTCTCGATCTTGGCGATGTGGTATAACAGGTGAAAGAGGTCGCCTATCTCCAAATGGCCCCTCGAAGCTGTGTGATCGGCTGTGACGAAATGAGGCCACCCTCTCGCCAAGGATGGAAGGGCTGCGTGACCTCTCTCGTCTCGGAATGTCGTGCTCAGGTGGCTCTGGATGTGCGTCCTCGCCAAATAACTCCTCGTCTCCCAACTGAATGTCCTCCTCTATCGGCACCTACGGTGGTGGAAGACGCTCCTATACGACACCTATCAGCTACTGCAGGGTCTCAATATCCCGAGGCACAAAATCGGGGACCGGCGGCTCCGCGTGAGGTGCACTACTTCCCGAACCTTCGATTGATCGTCCCCTCTTGGGTGCCATCCTGAACCCGAGATAAAAAAAAAAGTTTTATAAACTTTCTAAACGTTTGTTGAAGCGTTATATTATTATTATTTTTATTATTTTAATTATTATTATTATTGTTATTATCATTATAACACCAAATGCAATGCCCCTTTTTGTTAATAATTAATTTATAATAATAATTAATTTTCCTAAATAAATTAACACTATCCTAATAATAATTTAATTTATTTTACCCTATCAAACTTCCTAGGGTTATGATTAAAATTCTACACTCCTAGAAAAAAAAATCTTCCCCCTTTTTATTAATTTTTACCCACATTCCACCAAAGATTAATTTATATTCCCATTAAAATGTCATGACTTAAAGTAAGGTAGGATTGAAGGAGGACCCTAGGATCCATTCTAATCTTAGCCCTTCATTTCAACTTACCCTAAATTTTCCCTAGATTTCTCTATGGTGTTTTTATTTTCTTTTCCATTCTTTTGTTCATTCTTTTTGTTTCTTCTTTCATTCTATTTCTCTTATTTTGTTTTCTTTGTCTCCTCTTGTGCAGGTGAAAGGTTGACTTCATGGATTTTTGGTTTTGAAACATATGCCAATATATTTATTTTATTTTTATTATTATTTTTTTGAACTTGCTTTGAAAAAAACTCAAATTTTGATGAACATATATATATATATATATATATATATATATATATATATATATATATATATATATATATATATGTTCTTTTGAGAAAGATCATGGCGAGGCGGTCTGTTTGGTTGGGAGGGAAGTAGCCCCTGTAGGGCGGGGCGCGAGGCGGGAGTGCAGGTGCGGGGTGGAGGTCGTTGGTTGGGAGGATAGGTGCACGGGGGAAAAAATAAGGGTCCGTGGCGGGGCGGGGTTTGGACCCATCTTTGGGGGTCGTGATTGAGGGGGTCCAGCGCGGTGCGGGGTTGGGGATTACATCGTGAGGGGGCGGGGTTTGCGGGGAGGAGGACGGGGGTGTCAGGGACGCGGGGAACGGGATCGGGGATGCGGGGAAACAAGGTAGGGTTTGGGGGCTGGGGGTCTAACTGACACATGTGCTTGCGGAAATGGGGGTTCAGCCCCCAAAAATGATCATTTTTTTTTTTTTTTAAATATAAAACAAAATATATATATATATATATATATATATATATATATTCAATATATATATATATACACACACACACTATATAATATATAATATATATTACATAGTATTTAATATACATATTACATAATATATACTAGAATATATATTATATAATAAGTATAATATATGCTGCAATGAAAATCTATATATATATATATATTTATAAATTCATATTTATCAAATCTTCTCCATTTTTATTTATTATTATTATTATTATTATTTTTAAAAAGAAAATTTCTAGAAGAATATTATCATAAGTACCAAAGAAAATACAATGATTTGATTTCATTTCTTGTTCAATACTACTATCAACTTGCAAAACAAAATTGTGATATGCTAAAAACAATGATAATATAACAATTTTAAAAAGAAAAATCTTAAAACCCCATGAACACTAGCCCCTTTTTTTGTTTCAAATAAAATAACTACATTGTATTTCAATTTTTCTACAATACTAACTAAAGTAATATTTCCAATTTCTGTCATACTAACTAAACAAATATTTCAGATTTTTATGCAAGGAGAATACATTAAAGACATCCATGTATTTTTTTTTTTTGTTAAATGCAAGACTAAGACATCTACAAGTTACCCAAAAGTCCATGTGTTTGAACCACGGCTCTGATACCAAATGTGGTGCCATAAAATTTTGCAAACTTAAAAGAATGTTTAATTTTTATTTTTTTTTTGCTTGTAAAGTAGACACAACTAAAAATTACAGTTTTGATGCAACATGCATGATCATCCTTTGCATATTTATACACAACAAGGCTTTCCAATATAACATGTAACTAAAAGAAAACTCATGATTTCAATATGATAATATTACAAGATTCTTGCAACAATAAAATAGAAACTTTCTTAGTAATGACCAATGTTTTCAAGGAACAATAAGTACAATAATGATTATTTACAAGAGTGTATAGACTTGACAAGCCACATTTATTTACAAGTGAAGGCAATGTCCTCCAAAGATAAGAAAGACCAAGATGGCAAGAGGCTCTACTATCTTCAACTTGAGCTCCAACTCCAATACTCCTACAAGAATCCAACTCCAAGAGAACATGGCTTGTTTACCACCCAACCAATAGGCATCATCACATGCCTTTCCATGGTTGGAAGTCATGCTAGCCTCCCCCAAGCCCATGGGAGAGAGGAACTAGCTTCCACAATGTGCACAAGTATAATGGGGTTTAAACACACAACAAGAAAAACCATAAAACCAATCAACCACTTAGACCTACTATATAATGAAAACAACAATATGAGGAGAACAAGGTCAACCTCACAAGGGGGAAGAGAGGAAGTAGGATATCCAAATCAAGGTGTCCAACCATAGGAGCACCAACAAAACATGCATACAAACTCCTTATACCTCCTAGTCATTCATCCTCTTTATTCCTCCTTTATGCTATAAAAATTCTTCTTGGGAGGATTTTCAAACCCAAAAGGGTTTCCTCACCAAGAATGGGGAAAGGTTCAAGCCATATGAACCTTTCTCCCACCTCAAACCATATGAAGGGATGAGTAGGGACCTTCATGGCTGACCAACAACCATGAGGTTTGAGAGGGAAATCCCTCTCTCTTCCCCTACATTCTCCAAAAACCATCAATCCAAATGATGGTGGAGAGAAAAAAAGAAACAACAAGAACAAACAAACAACTACATTAACCATTCAACTCACAACACATCATTTCACACACACCATTCTATTGATTAAGCATAGCTAACAAGATAAGCACAACTAAGAAGAAGAAGGTTAAGTATCCTACCTCTATAATGCTTTCCAATACTCTAAGTTTTCCCCTTTGTCCAAGCTCACCTCCAAGCTCCCAAAATTCTCCAAGTGCTCCAAAAAAAAATGAACCAAGAAGACCCATTCCTTCCACATGAGGAAGAATAAGAAGAGGAACCCAAAAGTTTCCTCACCAATGAGAAAGTGACAAGTGTCACCCCCTCTCCTCTCAAGAGTCAAAGATTCCAAAAACCAAATAAGTAAGAGTAAACTCACCTTTTAGCCCTTATCACCTAAAATACCAAAACTAAAATAAAATAAAGTGGAGCAACTTTTAACAATTTCACACAACCCAACCATCTTACATGGATGGTGACTAAAGAGGGCAAAATGGGAGGAAACTCCTCCAAACCTTGGAAATAGGCCCTCTACCTGTTAGGTAGGGTCCAAGCGCCCATTTTCATGCTAAGAGAACCCCCAAACTCAAAAGGGGTCCCTAAAAATGCCCAAAATAACTCAATTTCGGTTTTAGCATGCTTGGACACAAGGGTCGAGGTGTGGGGTCCACCCAAGGTTCACATGTGGTCCCCAATCCCTTCTACAAACACACAAACACACTTTCCCAAAACCAACACTTAACTTAAGATAAGATCATTAAACCCCTAAGCTAGTTTACTTAATAAAACACACCCTAAACCTAATTAATTTTACAAAACATAATTACATTATAATTGAGGGTTCACCCATGGTGCCCAATTAAATACATCTAATCTAAGGTCTCAAATATTTAGCATGGTTAGGACTCGGCCCGTGGGCCGCTTGTGGACAATTACGTAGCTGCCCCAAAACCCATGCTCTCCTATACTGTCACTGCACACTCATTGCACACACATTAACCGTATCATCTGTCCAATTTAATAAACATCATTTATACATCACAATATCAATCAAACTTATAATGTCCTAACATAATTTACAATTGATAGTGCATGCATAAAATTATCCACATAATTTGCCATGAATCATCCACAAATAAAATTGCAACGAAATACACTTAGGTTAGCATAAAAATTACCATCATTAAATCTAAAACATTATATCATTAATCAAATCAACCACAAGAGACTAGCATCTAACCAATAAGTCTATCATATAACCTGCTAGTGTCATCAACATCATAAAAATATATCGGTATATGAATCTAATCCAATTATATTCTGCGCCCAAAATGCCATAATGTCCATGAGGATAAAAATCATAGTAAAATGTCCAAAGTCTATCGAGTCTCAATCACAACATGTATAGGAATAAAGGAACCAACAGATAATCGGAGCTATAAAAATGTGGGCACTACAGACCACTTGGGCATAACCGCCCCACCTTATTCTCACGTGGATCTCCACGCATGGCTTAGTTGCCCCCACCACCGCTTCACCTCCTTCTCCATGTGGAAGCTTCCACATTTGGCATTTGCATGCCCCCACTATGCTCCATCACGTGGTCTAAGCATAGCATTTGGCGGTTAAGTGGGTAAGTGGGTATAATACTTACCACTTCACAATAATACATGGTTGTTGGAGATTAATGGGATAATATAGACCCCATGCAACATAGATGAGCTCGATCACGTGGATAGCTCGACGAGCTAAAATGTAACTCGGTCCTTGCATGACTCAGCTAAATAGCTTGATGTCGTCCTTACAGTGCAATCATACCTCGAAGGAAGGACATTTCCATCACTCGATTCCATTCCAACGGTAGCCACATGATAAGAATTTCTCTCGGGGTAATCCTTTCACCCTCATGATGAAGACCCATCTTAATAAGAGGAGTACAAGTATCAAAAGTTTGAACATCATAGAGTTGTCTCTTGCTATCATTGGGGTAAATTGTGAAATCCTGAGAAGAAAGAAAGTGATCCTTATGTCCTAACTTCTCTTTGTAAAAACCATCATGTTTCCATCACAATGCAGATATCATAACAATGTTCTTCAACACTAATTCAATGTCTTGGATTATTTCTACATCTCATCAGAGGAGTAATTTGTAACCACGATGTTCTACTCCACATATGGTCACTTAGGCAACAAGTGAAATCAAGAACATCATGAAGCCTATGCGGGTGTTGAAACATCAAAATTCAAGTCATTAAGGCAATAGTCATGAGAAGCATGATAGGAGAGGATCATCATGGGTGATGTCAGTGGTCATCCCAGGTTCACTTTGCAATGCCTCACAACAATGTTTCTAAACACTTATTCAACACTTTGGAGTGTTCTCGCATCTCACAATAGGAGGAAGCATATGCAATCACAATGTTTCAGCTCAACCGGTGATCGAGATCAAGATTCTAATCCATGAAGCATTTCTCAAAGGATTGGAGCTCATTCTCGAGAATTCTCCTCAAGGATCATGAATGGCTAGTGCTCCATTAGAAAAGCTTCATCTTCATCGGATTGGTTAACCCTTCTATCTCTATCTCTCTTCCTTCTTCTCTCTCTATATTTTAATTTCTCATTAAGAATATATGTATTACTATTTCATCATATTCACTTAAGTGACCCCCAACATCAACATTGTAAGAATTTTTTTCATCAATAATAAAAAGACTCGCCTCCTAGAAATGTGAAAGGTCACAAATAATGAAGTTAGGTGAAAAGTCGTGTGGGGGTAGGTGAAAAGACATTTTGGTATGCTATAAATTGGGATGACTTCTCCATTCCAATGGGTTGGCAATTGTGGATTGTTGTATGTTATTGAGCTTTATATCATTACTACATTAAGAAATACAAGTTTTGTTTTTTTATTTCTTTGCTTATGTTCCTCTACTCTCTCTCTACTTTCCAATTTTGTAAGCATTGTGATCTTGTACAACCAAGAAGGAACTTTGTCTTTGATTGATAGATTTGCAAAATTTTGTGTCTTTTCTTTATTAGTTTTGCTAATGGCTTACATTATTGCATTCTTCTAATTGAATGTGGACCTACTATGATTATTGTATGTGAATTTTGTAAGCCTACTCACAATAATAACCCTCTTCTTATTTCTCCTACTCCCCTCTACCTCCCTTTGCTGCAAATATCTTACTTATACTTGGTATAAGCACTTTGTCACATGTTTAGTGGAGTATTCATGTGTGATCCCCAACATATTGGCCACCCCACATATTTACGTAGTTTACATTCAATAATGAGAGCCTCCTCATACACAAGGAGGGGCTTAACATGTGACTATTGGTGGAAATCAATCATTTGCAACACAACAAATTATTTCACCAACATTTTTGGCGACTCCTTTGAGGAAGATCTGCCATTTTTGCATCTGTAAAAGATATTTGAAAATAGAAAAATATATATATGAACATCCATAAAAAATAAAAAAATGAAAAAATTACCAAAAATATCATTTGAATATTCAAGAGCCTTGTTGTAACCCTATTGAAAAATTACATTTTTCAAGTTTCATTCCTTTCTAGTGCTTTGAAACAACCCATGTGTTAGAAAGAACGTATACTCGGTTGATCATGGAGATGGCGTTGTTGATCCCGCATTCAGGAGAAACAAAGAGTTGATTTCAAACTTCCCATTGTATCGGTAAGAAGACAAGTTCCTAAAAATCCTCTTGAAGGTCATATTGAAGGACCAACTATTGAGACACTAGTCCTCATTCCTTTGGAAGAAGAAAGAGAGGAACCGGAGGGAGAAGAAGAAAGAATGGCTACACCTCCATGGGGAGAGAACACTAGTCCATTGGCTTTAGCTCCACCACTTTATGAACTTCCAAAAGGGTCAAGAAAGAAATTTCCCAAGTTCTATGGAGATGGAAAACAATGTCCAGATGATCATATCATAGCTTTCATCACAACATGTGGCATCCTTGAGCTCAACACAAAGATGTTGGTGTGCGGTTATTCGTGGAAACATTACAGATGTTGTTGCGGACTGGTTTTACTATTTTCCATCACGCTCAATTCTGATTACGATGATATGAAAAACAAGTTTGAAGCAAGATTCAAGATTGCAGAAGACACTCATGCCCTCCTTGCTCAACTGACCCAGATGAAAAAATAACCACAAGAGTCCATGAGAGATTTTGTGGCCAAATTCAATAAGTTGATCAACAAGATTCCCACCGCTGCTCATCCTCCACGTGGATAATCAAAAAGGTTCTTCGTGAATGCCCAATTTCCTGAAGTTAGTTTCTTTCTACGGAGAGCTCGGCCAAACACTGTAAACAACGCTCAGGAACTTGTTATTGATGTGGAAGATGATCTTATCATGTAAGGAAAGATCAAGAATCATTCAATGAAAGATAGGGCTCATGGTTCCAAAGATGAAAGATTTGATCCATTATTGCAAAATTTGGCCAATGATTTGACAATATTGAAGAAGGAAGTTGCTCAACAAGCATCACACCAAAACCGGAATAGGAATCGGATTGAAGGAACACCCCAAGGCTTGCCTTGGAAGCTACATCGTTAATGCAACATGTGGAACCAATGAAGATGAAAAAGAAGAAATTGTTGAATCAGAAGTTGAAGAAGAAGATGAAGATGAATGTGCCAAGATTGGATATTTCGAATACTCACCAAATGAAGATTTTGAAAAATCCATAGATAGCTACACCTGTGCGGTATTCACTCGATCACAAATGCAGAAAGAAACATCTTCTTTCACTACCCAAGCTAAGCAATTGGATCATCAATTGGCGACACTACGAAAAACGACAATGAAAGGAGGATCATCAATGTCCACTTCCATGGGATCAACCAAGAAGAAGCCCGAGACCACCTCAATCAAGAATCCTTCTACCTCTTTGGGTAAGTCTCATTCATCTCCTCTAGACAAATTAGTTTCAAGTTATGTTGATCATAAGTATGCAAATCCTAATCATGTCAAGGATTCCATAATCCCTGATGTGCCTATTATTTCTCCATGTTTTGACATCATTAACCATTACAAGAAAGGCCAAAATTCAAATTTTTGAGTTTGAGTACTTGAAAACTCATCCCAAACAATTTGATAGGCTTGTTCAGTTTATCAAAGGAAGTAGTTCAAGTTCGTGTTCCAAAATGCCACTTGCCAAAGAACTACCTCTTAATCCTCATACCACTCCTCGAGAATATCCTTGCTTCCACACCCTCCACCTGGAGGAAAGTAGAGCCCTTCTATCTAGCCTTATTGGTCAATGGGTACAAACTGAATAATTGTATTATTGACTTTGGTGCCTTCGACAATCTCATGCCTGCAAAAGTTGCTTAAAGCTCTTGGTCTCTCTCTCTCTCTCCCCTGCCACTGACCATTGTTACTCCATGGAAACAAAGAAGTGCCTCTTGTTGGCCGAGTCAAGGATGCTCAAGGAGCATTTGCAGATTTTCCTGAAAAGAAGATCACAATGAGAATTCTTGTAGCGGACATGTCAACCTCATATGGTATGTTATTGAGCCGAAGCTTCTCTTGAGATGTTGGTGGAGATATACAGATGGATTGGTCGCATGTCACCATTCCATTCAATGTAAGATGAAGAAACTTCTTCCCATCAGGAAAATGAAGTACATCATTCAAAGGCCAGATGACCCAAGGGTGGATATCTTGTTTTAAGATTCAAGGTCTTACAACTTTTTCATAGCATTGGAAGAAGATGTTGAGCTGCCCATGTTGATGGAAGAGTATTCAAGTGTCACGGCCGGTCAGAAAGCATCATGGTGACTTGATGGAATCAGAATTTGAAAGCATGTACTTCTCATTGGATGTGAGCATGAATGCAATTTCTCTATTGAGTGGTGATGATGGTCATGAAGGTCTTGACTTGCAACAAAGCAATCCCGAGGTGATGAGAAGTGCAGGTCACGAATGCAAAATGATGGCAAACAACTTCTTGGCAGGTGAGTCAAAAGTTTCTAATCATGTTCTCAAAGTTCATCATCAAGATCTGTTCAATAAGTATGATTATGAATACGAGGCTTTCTCTTTCCCATTGGGATTGGGTGACTCTTGAAAGAATAAATGCATGAATGACAAGGTGTTTAGACCTCTTAAAGTTTAATCTACTCAAGAAGAGGATGAATTCATCACGAAATGGACTCCCTAGTTCTTGGTGGTCAAGATTGGGAAAACGACAATCTAAATATTTCAGCCCCAATTTCATGCTCATTCCCCTTTCATGAAGATGGAGACCTTCTCAATGAAGAATGGATAGATGGAATGGTGTTTGATCCCAAGGTTGATTTTGTTCAAAATGAAAACCTTCTCAACAAGGAATGTATGGATAAGAACATGCTTGCATCTTTCAAGGTCAACTCCACTCAAAGAAAAGGTGTTTTCACCATGAATATGGATTTTGAAGCTCAAATTAACAAGATGGAGAAGATGATGATTTCCATGTTGCATGCCCAACCTTGTGCTCATTCTCTTTCCAAGATAATGAAGCAATATACATACCACACTATACAAAGTAGTAAGCCAAAAGAAGGAGCTCGAGTGCATGAAAGAAGATTGCTTGCATCAGTTGAGAAACATGGAATGTCAAGAGGATTGTGATAGTGTTGAAGCTTTCAAAACATATGTCGAGAATCAACTTATGAAAACAATGATCATGAAGCAGATGACAAATGAAGAACAAACCCTTATCAAATGTCATAGGCATAAATATGAAAACAACAAGTCGAGTTTGATTAAGGCTCATCTTCGCAAAGTAGTGAAGGGAATCAACAATTAGAATGAACGTGTGAATCAACGAAAGGATCGAAAGGTGTCAAAGTAACAAAGACAATGAACTAACTAAGTGTGTCATTAATTGTAAGACCAATCATGCGAGATTTCTCAAGAAATTGAGAAAGGGTTCATATTTCAATGATCGTGTCAATGGATTTGCGAAACAAAGGCACTCAACAATACCCATATATGAATACAAATTTAGTTTAAATTAGTGCTTCAATGAAAGCAGGTTGTCCCCGCATGTAACGTAAGGTGATTTAGGATGTTTCATCTTGTTTCCCTTTTGTTGTGTGTTTCCCTTCCTATTTTGTGTTTCATTTCCTTGTGTGTTGTTCTTGTTTGTCGTGTTTGTAGCTTTTTTGTTGTTCAATGAAAGAATTAACTCTATTTCCCAATTTGAACAAAGTGGTGATCTACTCACCCATGAAAAAGCGAGGTACTCTATTGCCCCTTGCAGTCCAATGTCCTTGAGTTAGAGCCAAATGTTTTCATGTGAATTGACTAGCCCAAAAATTCAAAACTCGATCCATGACAACTAAGTCATATTGCAAATTAAACCATCTAACCCTCCTAAATATCTCTCCCCCCACCTTGCCTCTGTGTCATCATCATTCAAGCAATGAAGATGGTCCTAATGCATTTGGAAAACATGACTCAATGTGCAAAAAAATGTGACAATGTCCATGAGTTCATCCGGTGAAGTGTAATGAAAGACTAGTTTTCTTGGAAGCCTAGAATGGCCAATTTTGATCATTTCGAGCTGTGTGCACCCTCAAGGAAAGTTTTAAAAGGTCTTAAGCATCCGAAGGTAGTATTGGGAAGCCTTGAAGGTGTTGGAAGCAATTTAAGAATACTTACGAAAGTTTTGATCATCCAAGGACATTCTTCTCAACAACGGGTTTTCTAGGTGCAAGGAACAAACAACCTAATGGTGAAACCTGACTTCGCAGGATGATTTTGGGAGCTCTGTAGAGTTAGAGGCAAACAAGTAGGCATTGGAAAGGTATGAGATTTATCTACAAGTTGGTAATATCCATTTTTCTCCGAGGCTTGAAGGTTTCATGAAGCATTCCAAACAATACAATTGCCTCCCTTTGTTCCCAACAAAAAGGGGCATAATTTTTAGTTGCTAACAGAATCAAGTTCTGAAACCTATTCCATTGGTCTTAGAAGGTATTTTGGAGTCAAAATTATATAAAATTTGGCCCCAAAACATTATCATAAGCCTCTGGGGTGAAAGAAGTAAGTTCTCAAGCTATTTTTTTCAAATAGTGTAAAATTTGGCTTTCCAAATGAGGCAAGGAACGCTTTTGTGCTCCTCTTGTCCCCATTGTCCCCTTGGGGACATGAGGTACACAAAAGTGTGCCCTCATACACCTCCCATAGTTGCACTTTGTAGAACTTATTTTTCGTGATTTTTGTGTTGTCCTTGTTGTCTTCATTGTCCAAGGGGATAAGAGGGACAATAAAATGTGCCCCATGACATTTTGTAACTCTCCAACCATCCACATGCAGTTAAGTAAACCTAAGTCGAGTCTGAGTTGAATTTATGTGTATGTGAGTGAGGTAGAAGTTGCAAATTCATACCTATCCAATTTTCCACCATGCCACATGTCACCACCTTACTTCAAGGCACACTTTTGTGTCCCTTATGTCCCCATGTCCCCAAGGGGACAAAGGGGACAAAAAATGTGCCTCATGTAGCACATGGACTTCCATATGACCTTTTACGAGCTCTGCACCAGTGCTTTTTCAACCCCTCCATCTCATCCTCACTTGCTCTCGTGTTGCCACTTGTCTCAATCTTGCTCCAAGGCACACTTTGTTGTCCCCGTAGTCCTTTGTGTCCCTATTGCACCATTAAAACCAGCTCTTAACCTCACATGAACTCAATTTTAACTGAATCCCAACCAGAGTTAGTAGGGTAATACAAAAGTGCAATAAAACACAGTTTTAAGGTCATGTTTTCACACAGTTAGTCATTTTGGTGAAATTGTTGTTCCGCCTTCCAACCTTTGTTAATGTATGTAATGCCATAGTTGTGAAAGGACAATGACCCTTTTTGTTTCCCGAAGATCAAGCAAGAAAAATCACGTCAAAATTGAAACAAACGATCATCAAAAACTCTACTTTCACGAAAGCCATTTTTTTGCACAATGAAGTAGTTGATTTTTAGGGATATTAAGGACTGTGTTTCTTGTCAACATTATGCCCTCCTTGAAGAATTTTTCACTTTCCCAAAGATCCGACACGACAAAAACTCTAAAACTTGGAGTGAGGGATCCTAAAAAATCTAGTTTTATCATTACCAATTCTTTCACGATGGGGTTACTGATTTTTCAAGATATGGATAACTAAGTTTTTCTTAGTATTTTTCCCCCTTCGATGAAAAACTCATTCACTCACTCATCCGGATGAAGGAATCATCTAAAATTTGGAGTAGGGAATCCTGGAATAAAACCCAGAATTTCTAGATTGTTTTCATTACAATCTGACACCTGCAATGCACTTACAAAAAATACCATATGTTTATGGTAAGGCATGCCTAAAAATAGTAAGTGGTCAAATAAAGTGAATTCTTAGCATCCGCGGTCCCCCGAACAGGAAAGAAACATCAAGAAGTGAAAATAGTGCAAAATTGCTAAAACTAACAGTCATGAATAGGACCTGCTAAAAATAATAAGTCACAGAATTGAGCCCAAAAAGTTGTGGCAACTCTCATTTTATCTATTTTGTTGATTTTTGCCATCATCATAAGATTTGGAAGTTATCCCGTGGTCCGAACAAGGTCAGGAAACACTCTGCATACTCTGAGGCATCATTATGAGGTGGTTTCTACATGATACAATTTGACAAAAGGAGTTAGATGATCTAACTCGTTCCAATTGTGGCAGAAGGAATTCACTCTAATCGAATTCATTCATGAAAGGTACCTCAAATGAATCACATTACGCCGAGGAATGGATCAGAGTGAGTCACCGTCATGTAATGAAAGACAGCTCTTGGGAAGCGAGATAAATCAAGAACATCGTGAGGTCTGAAACATTAAGAGATTCATTCAAGTTCAAGTCACCAAGAGGATGATCATCATGAGCATGATGTGAGAAGCTCACTATGAGTGAAGATGGAGGTCATCTCAAGCAATGCATACCTTGAGAAGTGTTTCTAAACACTTGATCCATGCTCGATAATGAGCTCACATCTTGCAAAACAGAGGAGGTAGAATTTGTAGTGTTTCAGTGTAGTGTGGAGGAAAAGAACATGGAACTCATTCTCATTCATTCCTTCAAGTACCATTCAAGGATCATTCTTGTTATCAGGAATAGGAAGCCTATCTCCATGAGGAGAAATCAAGCAAAAGAATGTCTGAGTACCATCAACATGTTTTCACCCATGTGGCATCCTAGTTTGGAAAGTGAGTTGTGAAGGAGTCATCATGTTCAAAGATGAAATATGAGACTCAAGGAGCGAGTTGATGATCTCCATATCCTGACTCTGCCACTTCAAACCTTCTTCAGGAACAAATGAAGATGAGCTAGTACAAGCTACTAAGGAATTTGGGACCATCATGTGTGAAGGAACGAGAAATCATCTATTCCCATGAGAAAAATGTGAGTAAGAGGTGCATGAGCTGATTTCATTCAACGAAGATTCTGGAGACAGGAAATGCAAAAGGGTAATATCTTCATTTAGAACATCATAGTTACAAAGTGGGCAATCATCTCTGATTCATATGTTGTCACCCACTTGGTAGTGTTCTTAAGCACTCGCCTAAAACCTTGTATTGCAATCATACCTCAAGAAGGAAGGACATTGCCATCACCTCATTCCATTCCAACGGTGGCCACATGATAAGAATTTCACTCAGGGGTAATCCTTTCACCCACATGATGAAGACCCATCTCAATAAGAGGAGTGCAAGTATCAAAAGTTTGAGCATCATAGAGTTGTCTCTTGTAATCATTGGGGTAAATTGTGAAAGCCTGAGAAGAAAGAAAGTGATCATTATGTCCAACTCTTGTGGTAAAACCATCATGTTTCCATCACGATGCAGATATCATAACAATGTTCTTCAACACTAATTCAATGTCTTGGACTATTTCTACATCTCATCATAGGAGTAATTTGCAACCACGAAGTTTTAACTCCACATATGGTCACTTGGGCAACAAGTGAAATCAAGAACATCATGAAGCCTATGTGAATGTTGAAACATCAAAATTCAAGTCATTAAGGCAATAGTCATGAGAAGCATGACAGGAGAGGATCATCATGGGTGATGTCAGCGGTCGTCCCATGTTCACTTTGAATGCCTCACAACGGTGTTTCTAGACACTCAACGCTTTGAAGTGTTCTCGCATCTCACAAAAGGAGGAAGCATATACAATCACAAGGTTTTAGTTCAACTGGTGATCGAAATCAAGATTCTAATCCATGAAGCATTTCCTCAAAGGATTGGAGCTCATTCTCGGGAATTCTCCCTCAAGGATCATGAATGGTTAGTGCTCCATCGGACAAAGCTTCATCTTCATCGGATTGGTCAACCCTTTTCTCTTTATCTGTCTTCCTTGTTCCTCGCTCTATTCTAATTTTTCATTAAGAATGTACTTTTTGTTATTTCGTCTTATTCACTTAAGTGACCCCCAACATTAACATTGTAAGTCCTTTTTCATCAATAAGAAAAAGACTCGCCTCCTAGGAATGTGAAAGGTCACAAGTGATGAAGATAGGTGAAAAGTCATGTGGGGGAGATGAAAAGACATTTTTGTATGCTATAAATTGGAATGGCTTCTCCATTCCAAGGGGTTGACAATTATGGATTATTATATGTTGTTGAGCTTTGTATCACTACTACATCAAGAAATAAGAGTTGCATTTCTTCTATTTCTTTGCTTATGTTCATCTACTCTCTCTCTCTCTCTCTACTTTCCAATTTTGTAAGCATTATGATCTTGTACAACCAAGAAGGAACTTTGTGTCCTTGATTGATAGATTTGCATAACTTTGTGTCTCTTGTTTATTGGTCTTTTTAATGGCTTGCATTATTGTGTTCTTCTAATTGAATGTGGACCTACTTTGGTTATTGTATGTGAATTTTGTAAGCCTACTCACAATAGTAACCCTCTCTCCTTATTTCTCCTACTCCCCTCTACCTCTCTTCGCTACAAATTCCTCCCTTGTACTTTGTACAAGCACTTTGCCATAGGTTTAGTGGAGTATTCATGTGTGATCCCCGACCTATTGGCCACCCCACAAATTTAAGTAGTTTACATTCAATAATGAGAGCCTCCTCATACACAAGGAGGGGCTTAGCCCCGTGACCATTAGTGGAAACCAATAATTTGCAACACGACAAATTATTTCACCAACAAAGTTATACACCATACATATAGTCACCTTATTCATGCTTTTTGTGGCCCTATTTTGTTGTAGAGTGTATAGAGTATCATATTATAGATGTAATCTTACTTCTTATTATATATTCACATTATTTTGAGCCATATTGTCCTTCATTATCAGCCTTGAGAATGTTGTTTGTTTACTTTTGTTCCCCACCAAGGATTTGAATGCTACAAACCGAGAAATATATTATTACCTTATTGAGAAATGGACTCACTTTTCCTTGATAAATCAAGCAATAACAAGAAAACTTTGTTCGAGAAATAGAATCATCATTAGACCAATCAAGTCAACATATACTAGATCCAAGACTCCTTTGGCACATCATGATTTATTAACATCAAATGGGTGTCAATTATATTTTACCATTTGACATCGCGTACATACATCCCTAAATTCCCTAAATGGAAGGAAGTCCATCGACCGTGTTAGTGTTACTAAGTAAAAACAATTCTAATAATTTAGATTTGCATACCTCTTGTACCAAAGTAACTGTGTTAATCTTCATTGTTGGTAGTACATGAGGATTTGTCGATTTGTAATCTAGTTTATAAAATACCTTCTCACAAATACCAATTGCAATTAACTTGTTATTATGAAGATTTGTGAATATACATTTCTTGCCTTAAAATTTACTAAAATAGTAAGATTCTCTGTTATTTCACGAGACGGATAGAGTATTTTTGTTGATGTCATGAACATATCGAACATTCTTCAAAGTATAACTCATTGTTCAATGTGATGCAAACAACTCCATGTCCTTGAACATAGTGAGTCCAACGATCACCTAAAGAAACATGCTCACTTCTAGTTTTATCTTTAGTAAAACCCACATCCCAATCTTTGCAACATGAAGTGTCGGGATGCCCCTAAGTCAAGACATCAAGTTGTGGATTCAATTGATTTGCATATGATACAACAAATGCAAATTCACTTGTCACCTCTTATTCTTTACACTCAACAACATTTGCATGTTATGATCCCCTCCGACATGCCTCATCACTATGTTTCTTAAAATGTTAATGCCCGTTACAGTATTAACATTTCCATTTTGATCTCTCTCGATGTATTGTCATTTTTGAAGAGGTCATTTGATGAATTTCATGTGTTGTGCTTGTCTTTTTATCTAATCCATGCACTAAGTGCACTCTCTAGAGTGTTTAAGGTCAATACTTCTACATGATCATACTTCTAATTTTCTACAAAAGAAGAGTTGATAACTTCTTAAATTCAAGTGTTTTATTCTCCACAACCGGATGTAGAGACTCAACAAATGGATCATAGGATTATGGGGAGTTTACTAAAACCAATGTTATTATATCTTCATCATCCGCTAGTTTCTCAATAACAAATAGTTATTTATTAAAATCCATATGTCGCAACAAGTATTCAAAGATTGATCGTCCTTCCTACAACTTAGCAAAAAATAAAAGATTCTTAAGATGTGATGCTCACCCACCTTTTGATGCCCGGCACTTATGCCTTATGTTTAATGTGCACTTTTGATGTTAACTACCTTTTGTACTTCTTGTACTAATTTGTTTGCAACTAAAAATTTTAGAAGCATTAATACTTTATCTCTTGTAATAGTTTGTGATACTATCATCGCCTTTATGCTCTTTCTTTGACAAAATTTGTCAAGGTCTCTTACTCACAAATAGTTAGTATTTATGAACTCTACATGGTAGAGTTTATCACAATCAACTTTTGAGACTCGAACAAGTAAAGCTTGTATACCAACCATTGTTGACCACAAAAATAGACCTCCTAACCTATTAAAACTAAAAAAAATCAACAATCTAAAAGTAGAAAGCCTAAAATACAATCATCAATCTAACACACTATTATAGGAAGTCGACAATTTTGTTGAAAATATATCAACTAATCAAAAGGTATTAAATTACTTCAACCCCCAACATGGAGAAGAATATCAATTTTGGAAATTGAAACTTTACACTTTAAAACAAAACGTAACCCTAAATATCAAATTTCTTACTGAGATGTGGAAGTATGGAAATGCCTCTCACTCAAACATTCACTTGCTCTACACCAAGCCAATGTTACCCTAGCATATTATTTGTTGGCCCACCTATTCTCTATACTTGTATCATGGCATTCCGGACACTGCATATGTATGATCACAAACTACTTTCTAAGTTATAGTAGTTTGCCTTAGCTCATTCATTAAGTCTAATGGGTGTGTGCAGACTCTTCACCATATTCCTCAATTTCTTCATATTGTTTCAACTTAAGAGAAACAATCCACATATTAATATCTTGAGATTTGTAACACTTTGTAAATGCGGAACGCTTATGTGATTGGAATTAATCCAAGTTCAATCTTCCTTTTAACCGCAAGTTGTGGTGCTACAAATTCCTCTTTGTTTTATTTTTATTACCACTTTAAACACCCAAAAATTGGTATTGCAACTACAACAAACACTCTTCATTCAATGTGTTGCACACATATTAATTATTGAAGCTCTTATAGTTGTGGAAGTACTCACTCAAACATTGCTCTTGCCCTTCACACCACGCCACCGTTACCTTAGTGTGTTATTTGTTGGTCCACCTCTTGTCTATACTTTTATCATGATGTTCCAGACCTGATGTATAATCACAAGCAACTACTTTTTCAGTTATGGTGGCTTGCCTTAATTTAGTCACTCACTCCAATGGGCTTGTGCATACTCTTCATCTCATTCTTCAATTTCTTCACTTTGTGCCAACTCACAAAAGAAAACCTAGTTATTCATATCTTGATATTTGTTATACACTTTGTAGACGCAGAACGCTAATGTACCTAGTTTTAATCCAAAGTCAATATTTTTGCTATCCACAAGTTGTGGTGTGTGGTGCTACAAATTCCTCTGTTTTATTTTTATAACAATCACTTTAAACACCCAAAAATTAGAGTTACTACAACAAACACTCTTCATTCATTGTGTTACACACATATTAACTCTCATCAATACTAGACCAGCTCTGATACCATATGAACTTTATTGCACAAGTCATGAAATACATCACATAATGCTTGTTATATATGAATTGGAAACCCGTAACAAATACCACACCCGTCTTAACAAATACTTAAACATACAAATGATTACATGCTTTGAATAGACAAAAAAATCTACCCATTTTCGCAAAACATAGACAACCATTTATTTACCTCACTATATTCTAATTTATATAATATTAGTAAGGAAGATAAATGCCCCATGGAAATAATTGGGAGTTATTTTCATATTTCTGTTTATTTTAATTGTCATTAATGTTGAGTTCATTTTAATCTCAACATAGAAGCCCCCCTTATTCTAGTTACTAAGACAACCTTGATGTATTTTCTTGGCTCCTTTCTCATGGAAAGTTCTTTTTGAAGAAAATCTGTTCTACGCTTTGCATGAAATATGTTCAATGTGTGACTTCATAGAATGGTATTCTGAGAGTGTTTTCCATCAGCTAAAATGTTGTTACATGTTGAACAATCCTCAGCTTTCACATGCGCCTAATCTAGAATGGCAATCTTGAGAGCAAGAAAATCCAATCTGAATTTTTTGGGTGATCTCATGTTTCTCCAACTGCAGAAACTAACCCCTCACAGCCATCTAATTCATGACGCCTCAATGTTGTTTCAACTTACCATACATAGAATTTTCATACATTCCATGAAAGAAATCTATCTTCAGCCTCTGTAGAAAGTCATAGAAAATTAGAAAACAGTTCCATATGGACTGTTGCAGAAAGATGCAGTGTATTTTCAAAAGGTGGCTCAATAATCAATCTTTGGCCTGTATTAAATCTAGTTCTTGTCTAGAAAATCTAAAGATATCAGGCATAGCTGACTGATAAGGTTTGCAATTTTTACCAACAATGTTACCAGTAATAATTCACTTTTGCTTATCAAAAACAAAAAAGATTCTACAAATGGATGTCCCATAAAAACAAACCATCTTGTTTGCTATAAATCCCACTTGGTCCAGTGGCTTTTCAAGTGCAAGATTATTTGTTTCTTGTTTCTCAATGTATTCCAAGTGCCAAATTCCCTAATGCTTTACTTTGCCAAAGCACTTCAATCATGCCTTCATCTTTCAGTACAGCCTCTATATACTGCTGTCACATCTCATATTTGAGGTTAATTTGCATCAGCTTTCCGGCTAGCAAAGAACCATGTCAAAATATGTTTTAAACTCACCAGGAAAGATTCTTTTCTAATCACACATACACAATCATGAAATCTGAGTCTTGAGGTGCGATGACATCAGATTTAGGTACTCATGTTTATAACCATATGCTTGCTGCAGCAGTTGGTAATGGTGGTACTCCAAAGTTCCTGGCAACTGCACTTAACCCGGTGAATTTCAACAATGCAGCTAGGTCCTCTACCCCTTAAATCAAATGGGCAGCTCTCAGGTTTTAGTCCTCCAAGGTCTTCGTATCACCCAAAGCTGTGATTTTCCCAATGAATCCATTGTCATGACTCGTGATACGAACTAGCGAAGGGAATCCTGCCTCGTTTAAGATTACTGACTCAACATGTTTGCTGGCCAAGATTCTTCCCAAAGAGGTGACACTGAAAGATTTTAATCATGCTATTGCTTCATTCTGTCTTATGTTGCATGGAACAGAGCTTATCCTTCTCTGAAAAACTGCTATTTCTTTTGGTTCTGTGCACTTGGATGAAACTTTGTTGTTTTGTTATTAAACTAATTGTAGGGTGATGCACGGTGTAATTTTCCAGCCCCTCTTCATTCTTTTTGGGCCACAGGCAGGCTTTGTTATTTTCAGTCCCGAGGTTTTGGTTTTTTGGTGTAGCTTTCTCAGGTGAGGGTTATTTTTCCTCATTTTATCAAAAATAATCACGTGTTTGTTCTCTTATTTAATGTCAAATGTTCTAAACAAAATTATCTGTAGACAATTTCTTGATTAGAGCTGCAAACTCCCAGGATGACATTGGGATGGGCCTAGAAGATCCATAATGAAGCCTTTCATAATGCCCATCTTTCTGCATGACGAGCCCCATAACAGGGATCTTATGTAAGGGCTATAGTCTTGACTCGCTTTTTGATCCCATCTTTATGTCTTACATAATCAAAATACCTCCTATGCTTATTGTAGAGTGAGTCGTCTCTCAACCAAAGAAAACACCACACCCCAAGGCCCCATGCCTTTTAATGAATATTGTATCAAACTCAACTGTCTATCATTCCAAAATTGTTACCAAACCCTTTTAGAATAGATCATGTGCGTAGAGTGTTTTTGAAGGAAAACGACTATAAAAGACATGAGAAATCTGATCTCAGATGTGGCCATATAGATCCACTAACCATATATAGATAGGATATCAATTTTTTTATGTCCGTTATAAACATAAACCTTGTAAACTTTGAAAATAAGAGCACTCTATATCATGCTTAGAGTGGAGGTTGAAGCTGAGTTCTCAATCTGAAATGTGAACAGAGTCTCATACATCACGCCCCAGTTGAAATTCCTTTTTGAGACAGCTCAAGCAAATTGTCTCTGTCCGGATACCACTGTAATTAAATTACAACTAATTGAAATTATTGACCCATCAGCACTACAAAATGTCAAAATCATTACACTTATTAAATATGGGCCGGATTAGGTCTGATTTTTTCTGATAAAAGATATAATCAGAAGTTACTGAATCACTATTTGCTAATTTTCTCGTGCATGTACACAAAATAAATGTGATCAGTATAATATTGTGCTCATTTTAGTTTCCTCATCTTTATAGATTTCAAGATCTAAGAAATATCTTCCTGCAAAATCAAGAGGGATATTAAAATGGAAAAGCCAAGAAATTACAAAGGCCAAAACCATGCACGCCAGTAAAAAGTTCAGAAAGCGATGCCCACGCCAGAAATTCCTGGGCTCTGTATTTGTTGTAGTGGTACTTCCCTCATTCCACTGCTCCATGAAATCTGTCTCCTCTATGCCAACAACATTCATGGCAGTTGAACCACATATTTCACAGGTCCTACAATATCAAAGAACTGACAAATTAACACCTGAAACTTAAAAGCTGATGCATGTTTACTTTGATGGCATTTCTTTCCCACTAATATGTGTCATGTAAGCCCAGAACCTCATAAACAACCTTTCATTAGATAACTAAATTGATTTCCTGTACTCCAAAGCCATCTTATTTATTTGCCAAAACATCAGCATGTTTGACTACACAAGCTAGTAATAAGATTGGCAAACTAAATATTTGGATGCATTTTATCAAAATTAATATATAAGTTATACATTTATGTTCATTAATAACGAAAAAAAAAAAAGGTTACCAGGACTGAAAAGAGCTACAAACAGTACAAAAGGCGAAGGAATTCACCAAACTCTGAGGTGAAACAAAATAATAAGAAAGGAAAGAGAGGACAGAAATTAAAAACAGATGGCAAATAAGACCCATAGGATACTCTAGTAGTAACAGCCTCAACTCCTAACATTTAAGATGAGGAAATCTGGTGATAAGAACTGTTTGACCACTCAAATGCTAGTTCTCATAAGTGAAACTTGAATGACGGCACTGTGCAGATCTCTCCCTGGTTGACCTTTTATAAATGTAATTAATGTTTGCATAGGTCACATGAATTAGGAATT
Organism: Taxus wallichiana var. yunnanensis; assembly: GCA_018340775.1. NCBI lineage: Eukaryota > Viridiplantae > Streptophyta > Pinopsida > Cupressales > Taxaceae > Taxus > Taxus wallichiana. The sequence continues at coordinate 985,689,341 of CM031234.1, read as the reverse complement.
TCCTGCATTCTTTATCTCATATAATTGTGTATCTATGTAAACTAATTTCAGCACACAGTCCGGATTCGTACCATGGACTAACACAAAAGAATCACCATAATATAATATAAAATTGAAAAGTGATCATAGCAAGCAAACAATGAAGGCTATAACAATACAAGGCTAGGTAAGCTTCCAAGATAATCAATACTTTGCTAACTTGTCAACAATTGCATTAGAGCTTGTCTGCCATTGTTAGAAATATTGTGATTCTATGCGGACAAAACTTGTTACCAGAAACTTGTAGTGCCCTCCCGCTTGTCGCCTCACCAGCCCGCTTGCAGCACTCTAGCTTGGTGGTGAGTGAGAATTTATGTTCACATTTGCAATTTAATTGATCCAAGTTTGGATGGCCATTGGCAATGGAATGTTGATGTTTAGTGAGCTTATATCTTTGCTTGAGCGAGGTTGCAAAATGCTAATTTTGACGGTGCCTTGATAAGCATCTTGGTTGGTGTTTGGCACGACCTCACCAAGCAAGTTTAACCCCACGCATGAGGCTTCGTAGATGAATTTGTAAGTGCCTCGCCAAGTGCCAGTTTGATGATTTGGGTGTGGGTTTGTGTGTACGGATCATCTAACCCGTGATCACATTTAAATCATGTATGTGAAATATATAAACATAATAATAATAATAATTTTAAGAGGATAAAATAATAATAATCAAGCTCGCATGACAAGCAAATGAGTACAACTATAAAATTAAGTGGGTTTTAACGAAAAAAAAACAAAATTAAATTAAATAAAAAATAAAGCTAAATGGAGAATGGAAATGGCAGTAGCGTGTGGAAGAGGTTGCGTGGAGGGGCAGGGAGGTGGGCTTGCACGGGTGAGGTGATTGTCCATGCCCTGCCATGATCCCTCCCACAGGCAGACCAGCATGGGCACCCATCAAAACATAGGGAAAGGCAGATATTTGTTTGAAAATGGTGTTTCCTCTGTGGACTTGTGCTTTGTAAGGAACAAAAGATTTGCATTTTGGGCACGGGCATGAGCAGCAGGGCTGTGTGCAGCAACAAACATGTGTGTGGTAGCTTCTGAATAGGGTTAGGCACCAGCCAAAGTATTATAAAAAGCGGAATTTGTCTTTTGTGTGGTTATTGGCGCCATGGTGAAAATTTTTGTAAGTGGTGTGGGCTTCAACTGAGCTTGGAAGCTTACAAAAAGGCACATGAACAGTTTGACAAAATGCTCGAAGGAAATATGGTCTATGGGAATGCTTTGATTGCAAGATTTGCACTAAATAGGTTTTTGGGAGGGCCTGTATGCCATGGAGGACCGTGCCCAAGGCATGTGACCTGGGACATTATACTAACTTTCGGCTCAAAGCCCAACTCCAACCTTTTCCAACATTCACCTAGCTCGTGCCTAGTAAGGGTGCTTTCATGGCAACACAAGTCTCCGATGGTTGAACATGCATGGAAGGGGGATCTTGGTGGTTATGTAGTAAGAGAATTGTGTAGTGCCTCCAACCAACCCTCTTTACAAGATGTTGTGAGATTGAGTTTTAAATTGGCTGTGGAGGACTTTGGCATTGCTCAGGTGTGCAAATTTGAAGATAGTGCCTCCCTCATGGTGTAGGCTAGGTGGGGGCCTGTGCATGGTAGTGCCTCCCTCCACTAATCTTATGAGTTGGAGATTGAGATTGACGTTGGATGGCGTTGGCATTGTATGATTTAGTTGAAGCACAGAAATGAGCATTATTATGCAATCTACTTCTACCACAATCCAATACACGGATTCATGCTCAGCCGTGCAGTGGGAGGCTCTATTTTTAAGGAATGAGGGTAAGAAGATTGGAGGGTGCATGCCGACTTGGGATGTGGTGTTTGCTTTCACAATTGCAAGTTTCGGCAGATTCAAGTTTCCAGGATTATTCAACAAAACCCATTTCAAGCATACCATGCATTCATCACATCCTATGGGTAGTTGGGTGACATTCAAAAGAGATATCCCTTGATAATTTTCTTAGGGACTGTGTAGTAAGCAAAATGGGAAGCATACACAACGCACGTGAGCTGTTTGACAAAATGCCCTTTAAACTTATGGCGGTGAAGTGGTTTAAATTGTGTTGAGGAGGCAGCGGAATCCTACCTCAAAGGACTTCTTGTTGCTGCTGCAGGAGTAACAAGGCATGGATCTCTCTCTCTCTCTCTCTCTCTCTCTCTCTCTCTCTCTCTCTCTCTCTCTCTCTCTCGATGTTATCATGCTTTCATTTCTGTTATGTTTGAGACCGCTATTATTTTAATATATGTGAGTTGTACGAATGATTATTGATATTGTCATGTTTATAAAAGTAGTGTAATAAATGCTTGTTGATTAGTGAAAACTAACTTTGGAAAATGGGTCCCTTTTGATACGCAAACCACCTTGGAAGCACACTTAACTAGTACAACATGAAATAGGCCTCTAGTGTGGAAATTAGTTCACACGAGTGCCATAAGACAAAACCTTAGCCACTTGAAAACAACCTTGTTAAGTTATAAATTCAATTTGGAATCACCATATCTCGATTGCTTACAAGCCAAGAAACCGCTATCTATCAACTCTAACTTGTTTATTTCCGCATTAGGATTGGAATCCCATAGTTGGTTTCACTATAATTGTTGGGAGGTGTTTTTTCTACACAAGTTTCAAAGCCACTTTGGCTTATGGGGTGCAAGTGCAAACTTGTGATTTTCGATAATTTCCTTTGGGATGGTTCCTCCAAAATGAATACCGCTTGTCGGATTCTAGCCTTGCCATTTTCCCTAGGGCCCATATTTTCCCTGCACCAAATAAAATTATCAATGGGAACTACCTTTTGTTAATGAATCCTCAACATTAAAATGCTCTCCACCTTCTTCATTAGAACCTTCCCCTCCTAAATCATTTCCCTCAAAAATGATATCGCACATCAATTTACTTGCTTCGTGCAAGGTACTTGGGGTTCGTTACCACAAAATTGCACTATGTGAGTCACAATCTATTTTCAACTTTCTTTGGACGAACACAATTGTGTGTTGGGGTTAATCACACCAATTATACAGATATATATCAGATCTAAGCATACAAACAATAAATACGGAAATAAACCAAAAGAAACAATACACAAAATATAACACGGTTTACCCAAAGTGTGGGCTACGTCCACCAAGAAATAGCCAATATATTATTCAAAGCTTCATAGAGGATATACAATGAAGATCTGCAATCTTCCACACCTCTCCTGGATGTACAGTACTTTCTTCCTCACAAGCTTCTCTTTCTCTCTCAAGAATTCTCAATTCTTTAATGAGTTCTCACCTTCTAACCCTAGCTTTCTAGCTTATATATGCATATACAAACTTAGGGCACTTTAGCTATGCAATTACAACCATTAGATCAACTTTATATCAAAGGTTAGATCTAATTCCCGTGAGTTAAATAAAACAATCACGCACAGGTAACCAATGTCGGTTACCCTAACCAATATCGATTACTACTTGCTTTAACCGATGTCGGTCCCCAAGAAATTGATAATGCGGTTACCCAACCGGCGTCGATTCTTGTGTATTTTAGCAAGTTAATAAAGCATGCTAATGTGAAACAATTAAGCTCCATAACTCAACAATCTCCCACTTGGAGATAAATTACTGCACTGTACAATACAACTCCATTCTTGGATCCTTTCTTTGGCCTATTTCTCCCTCTTCAAGTCTCAAACTCGAAGACCAACAAAAGTGGAGTGTAGCTCCAATTTCTCCTTTGCCAACGGTTTCATTAGGATATCTGTAGGGTTCTTATTTGTATGAATTTTCTCTAGTTTTAGCTACCCATCCTCCAACACCTGTCGTATGAAGTGATATCTCAATTGAATGTGTTTTGTTATTGAATGAAACTCTGAGTTCTTTGCCAGATGAATCGCACTTTGACTATCATTGTAGAATCTGCAATCCTCTTGCTCATTTTCCAACTCTTCCAGGGAACCTACTCATCCATATTATCTCTTTGCTAGCCTCAGAACTTTCACATATTTGGCCTCTATAGTAAACAAGGCCACAACCTTCGCATCTCGAAATCCATTAATCGTCGTCCCACCTCTGTGAATACATATCCAAGAGTGCTTCTTCTACCATCCAAATCTCCCGCCATATCTCGAATCAACATAGCCGCATAAAGAAATATCGGACCCTCTCCATAACATAACCGCATGTTGGATGTCCCTCTCAAATACCCAAGAATCCATTGAACTGCTTTCCAATGCTCTTTACCTGGATTGTCCATAAATTTGCTCACAACTCCCACTGCCTGCACAATGATATCTGGTACAAACCATAGCATACATAAGACTTCCAACTACTGAAGCATATAGAACTCATGTCATGTACTCGACCTCCTCATGTGATGTAAGACACCGATCTTTACTCAATTTGAAGTGTCCAGCCATAGGTGTATTTACAGGTCTTGAATTTTGCATGTTAAACCTTTCCAACACCTTATTGTTATAATGTTCCTGAGACAAATAGAACTTCTTGTTCTTCCTATCTCTGTGAATTTGCATGCCGGTAATTTTCTTTGCAGCTCCCAAATCCTTCATTGCAAATGTATGAGCTAACTTTTCTTTAAGCTCACCAATGTCCTGCATACTAGATCCTACAATAAGCATATCATCCACATACAGTAACAAAATAATATAGCTTCCATTTTCAAGCTTCTTGAAATAAACACAATGGTTAGATTCACATCTCATATAACCATGCTCATGCATGAAACTGTCAAACCTCATATACCATTGCCTTGGGGCTTGCTTGAGCCCATACAAGCTCTTTTTCAACTCTGCACACAAGTTTCTCCTTACCCTTGACTTCATAACCAAGCGGCTGCTACATATAAATCTCTTCCTCCAAATCACCGTGAAGGAAAGCCATCTTGACATCAAGTTGCTCTAAATGCAAATCTTCTAGCAACTAAACTCAATACAATACGTATGGAAGTCATTTTTACTACGGAGAAAATATCTCACCAAAATCAATACCTAATTTTTGTGCAAATCCTTTTACCACAAGCCTTGCCTTGTATCTTTTTTGTCCACCCTCTTCTTCCTTGATCATGTAAACCCATTTGTTACCGCATGTTCTCTTATATGCTTTGGCAACTTAACCAAATCTCATGTCTGGTTTTGTTCTATGGAGTCCATCTCCTCATCCATGCCATGTTCCCACTTCACATGGATATCCTGTTGCATTACTTCTTCAAAACTCTCTAGTTCACCACTATCAGTCAATAATAAATAAGATAAGGTGTAAATCTTTCTGGAGGTCTACTTACCCTTTGTGACCTTCTCACTGAGATTTGGGGTGTCGGAGGCTCAATCTGCTCATTCTGCAAATTTGTATCAATCTCGAGGCGGTGGCCACCGTCGGGTCACTTGAGCCAACGCCGGTTCACTAACCGACGCAGCGTCGTGCAGCTCTTTTGTAACGACGTCGATTCAAGCGGCGACATCGGTCCAGTGTAAACCAACATCGGTCCAGTGTCAACCAACATCGGTTACTGTGTAAACCTTGTAGGTGTCACTTTTAAATCCGAGAATGCATTTTCATCAACAAACTTTCCTACCGGTTCGTCTTTGGGTACCAAAACTTGATCCCTGTACATTCTCTTTTCATTCCAATCAATGTCACGACTCCTAACAATCTTAGAATCTTCTAAATCCCAAAAACGAATCAAATCACCAAAGCCATAACCAATAAAAGTGCATCTCTTGGATTTAGCATCCAACTTCTTTCTATTTTCTTTATCAACATGCACAAAAGCTTCTGAACTAAATACTCTAAGAAAAGAAAGATCTACCTCTTTTCCAGTCCAAGATTCTTCTGGTATTCCACCATCTAGTGCACTTGAAGGCCCACAATTAATTAAATAAACCGTCGTGTCTACTACTTCTGCCCAAAACTGCAAAGGTAATCCAACATGTATCCTCATGTTTCTTGCACATTCCATGATAGTCATGTTCATTCTTTTAGTAACACCATTCTCTTGTGGTGTTCTAGGAACTGTTCTTTCTCTGCATATTCCATTCATTGAACAATAATCATTGAAAACCTTGTTGCAGTACTCACCACCATTATCAGATCTAAGGCATTTTAACTTTGAATTTGATTCATTTTCCACAAGGGCTTTCCATCTTTTAAAAGTCTCAAAAACATCAGATTTACATTTAATACAATAAACCCATACCTTTCTTGTGACATCATTAATGAAAGTCACATAATATTGGGATCCTCCATGAGAAGCTATCCGACTGGTCCCCACACATCTGAGTGCACAAGCTCCAATTTTTGCTCCTTTATTGCCCCAACTTTGAGAAATCTCACTCTCTTTTACTTTCCAAATATACAATGCTCATAGAAATCAAGATCTACATCTTTCAAATATGATAACTTACCCTTAGCCTTTAAGATCTGCATTCCTTTTTGACTCATATGGCCCAAGATTATGCCACATGCTTGCATCTCGAATCAAAGTAGATAGAACAAAAAGGAATCAAGGTAGACAAATACAATGTTCCTACCTTCTTGCCTCTTCTTCTGAACAAGAGATCCCTTGATAACTTTCCAAGAGTCCGCTTTGTGAATGTAACCATTAAACTCGATTCACCTAGTGTTACTGTAGAAATTAGATTTCTCGGCGACGCTAAGCACATGTATCACATCTTCGAATATCCATGTATTTCCATTCTGCGAATTTTAGGCGAACTTCTTTACCAATAATATTGTATGGTTCATCATCTCCTAAATAAACATGCCCAAAATTACCCTGGACATAATTTATGAAATAACCCTTATTTGGGGTAACATGGAAAGAAGCTCCTGAATCTAAAATCCATGATTCAATTTTATTATCCAAGAGAGAATAAGGGCATCTTGCATTACCTCTGAAAATGCAACATTTGTCTCTTTACCTTTCTCTGGTACATTCTCTTTGTTTTCCTTGAACCAGCAATCCTTCTTTGCATGTCCTTTCTTTCCACAATTCCAGCAGGTTATTCCTTTACCTCTGGATTTAAATCTGTCATTCTTAGACTTTGATTTCCCATTATTCTTGCTCTTGGATCTCTCCTTCTACCTTCCCCTGATTTCTACATTCAAAGCATTACCATATGATAATTCTCCTGTACTTTTCTTGTGTATTTCTTCATTCAGGATTATACTAACCACATCATCAAATTTTAAAATATTAGTAGTAGGATTATAGGATTATTTCTTGTGTACTTTGCTTTCACTTCATCATCAAACGGAATATTAACCGATTTTAATTTATTTACAATAAAATGGAAATCATTCAAATGACTTGATGCGATTCACCTTCTTGCATCTTTGAATTAAATAATTTCTCCATCAAATAAACTTTATTTGAAGCACTAAGTTTTTCATATAAATTAGCTAAAGATTTCATCAACACTACCATGGTTGTTGCTTCGGTAATATTCGAAGCCACAGATGCAGTCAAACTCAATCTTATAGATCCCGGGGTCTTTCCAAGAATTTTTTATTCTTCATCAATCATCTTTGTAAGTCTTGCCTTCTCATCCAAAGGTAAGTATAGATCTTTCGATACTGAGATAATCTTCCACTGCATTTCTATAATTGATAGTTACGGCCGTCAAATTTCTCAACTCTATATTTGCCATCTTACGCCATTGTTTGTAGCTCCCACTCAATCAAAAATCCTCTGTGAATGAATCTATCAACACACAAAACCCTCAAATAAAAAAGCTCACGATACTAGTTGGGATTAATCACACCAATGTACGAGATATATATCAGATCTAAGCATCTGAAACAATAAATGCGGAAATAAACCGGAAGAAACAATACACAAAATATAACGTGGTTGACCCGGTATGGGCTACATCCACCAAAAAAACAGCCAATATATTATTCAAAGCTTCATAGGGCATATCTGATGAAGATCTGCAATCTTCCACACCTCTCTCGAATGTACAGTACTTTCTTCCTCACAAGCTTCTATTTTTTCTCTCCAAGAATTCTCAATTCTTTAATGAGTTCTCACCTTCTAACCCTAGTTTTCTAGCTTATATATGCATATACAAACTTAGAGCACTTTAACTATGCAATTATAACCATTAGATCAACTTTATATCAAAGGTTAGATCTAATTCCCATGAGTTAAATAAAACAATCACGCATACAGTAACCGATATCGGTTCTACTTGCTTTAACCAATGACGGTCCCCGTGTGACCGACGTCGGTTATTATGTATTCCAACAAGTTAATAAAGCATGCTAATGTGAAGCAATTAAGCTCCACAACTCAACATTGCAGACCAAAATCTCTAAAGCCACACTTTTTATTTCCTTTCATGAGTAGTTTCCATATCCTTCGCTTGAAAGACGGTGGAAATAGAAACACTTGCTTGATGTTTCTCATCCAAATTATCGCTCCACCAAACAAGATGAAAAAATATGCACTAGTCGATATGCACAAATCTAGATCTACCTCCTAATCGAGTCCAAAACCATGTAAATGTAATAACCATCTTTCACCAAGACTTCCTTGATAGAAACTCTTATGATCAAAAGTTTTGTTCGGGCATATGAAAATCCTCTTCATGACATCCTAGTGTTCCTACCTCTGTAGACACAAAATCACACACTTGGGTACATTTCCGAGTCCTAAAAGCATACTTGCATTCATATGAGCAATTCTCTACGCACGGATTGCTTCCTTGAAATATACTTCTATGTTGCGCTATTGAAATTGCATGCTTGTGTTATTTCATGAAAAATATTCTAAACTCTAGAAGATATCGCAAACCTCACTGAGTTCCTTTGGACACCAAAACCACAAGACAACTACGAACCATTACAAACACTTGCACACATCAAAAACCCCGTAGAGCATTTATAAACACAGGTGCACCACGAAAGTAGGTGCAAAACAACACTACAACACTTGCATACTCGCAAGCTACACAAAATAACATAAGACTATGGTGCAAAACAAGACTTATGCATTTTACAAACAAAATATTTAAGCGCAAATGGAAATATTGCGCACCACAAGAGTTAGCTCTAACTAGCATGTTTTTGGATGATGCAAGATTGCAAGTGAATCCAAATGTTCCTTGCGCCATATTCTAGGTTGATTGTGATGCAAGTGGAACAACCATTGGAGTTGTAATGAGTTGATAGGGTAAGACCATTGCCTATTACAACAAGAAACTGAACGCAGGAAATATTCAGTTTATGATGAAGATTTTTATACCTCTGTGCAAACTCTAAAGAAGTGGACACACTGCTTGTTTCCTAAGGAGTTTGTGTTGTACACAAACCACCAAGCCTGCAATTTATCAATAGTCGAGGTAAGTTGAATTAGAGACATGGAATGAGTTATATTCATACAGAGTTATTCATTTGTCTTGAAGCATAGAAGTGGAAAGTCAAATAGAGTTGCATATGCATTCAGTCGCAGATGTGTTTTGTCAATTGTGATGCAAGTGGAACAACCATTGGAATTGTAATGAGTTAAGAGGGTAGGACCATTGCCTATTACAACAAGAAACTGAATGCAGGAAATATTCAGTTTATGTTTTAGATTTTGTGCCTTTGTGCAAACTCTAAAGAAGTGGACACACTACTTGTTTCTGAAGGAGTTTGTGATGTACACAAATCACCAAGCCTGCAATTTATCAACAGTCAAGATAAGTTGAATTAGAGACATATGAAATGAGTTAAATTCATGCAAAGTTATTCATTTGTCTTCGAGCATTGAAATGGGAAGTCAAATAGAGTTCCATATGCATTCAATCGAAGATGTATGTTTTCGACCAAGATGCAAGTGGAAGTCGTGGGATTTGATTCCATGAAGTAACTTTATACAAAGGGTGAGGATATCAAAGAAGCATGGGGAGCATGCACAGAACTAATGAGCATTGATCACACAACTTGGTTAGACTACTTACATGAAGGGTTGTTTAAAGGCACACAGTTGTGCATACCGAGGGGTCAATGCTCAAGAACTTGTTCCAAGAAAAGCAAAGCGAAGGATTAGTTGGCCACTTTGGTACTAATATGACCTTAGCACAGCTAAGTGAGAGATATATTTGGCCATGCAAGTTATACATGTGTGTAAATACAAGTAGGGATGTAGACTTTTCCAATAGGCAAAGGGGAAGAGTCAGAACATAGGGTTATACCAACCACTTCCAGATCAAAAAGGCCATGGGAGCATCTAAGTATGGATTTTGCTTTGGCATTGCCTAGAACACAGAAGGGTCATGATTTTATCTTTATTGTAGTAGATAGATTTTCTAAGATTGCTCAATGTATTGCTTGTATGAAGACTAATGATGCTGCACATGAAGCTAACTTAATTTTTAGGAAGTTGTGAGATTGCGTGGATTGCCACGTAGAATTGTGTCTAATAAGGACACTAAATTTGTAAGACACTTTTAAATGTGAAAATACAAGTAGGGATGTAGACTTTTCCAATAGGCAAAGGGGAAGAGTCAGAACATAGGGTTATACCAACCACTTCCAGATCAAAAAGACCGTGGGAGCATCTAGGTATGGATTTTGTTCTGGCATTGCCTAGAACACAGAAGGGTCATGATTTTATCTTTGTTGTAGTAGATAGATTTTCTAAGAGTGCTCAATGTATTGCTTGTATGAAGACTAATGATGCTACACATGAAGCTAACTTAATTTTTAGGGAAGTTGTGAGATTGTGTGGATTGCCACATGGAATTGTGTCTAATAAGGACACTAAATTTGTAAGACACTTTTAAAGAACAGTGCTGAAGAAATTGAACACCAAGTTGCAGTTCAGTTCTACGTATGATTCACAGCCAGATGGACAGATGGAGATGTTGGGGAAACCCTCATAATTTGGAAGAGCATAAGTTCAACTAGAGTCAAATCAACATCCTATACCACAAAACATGTTACAATTATAGGACTGAATATCAAGCTCCTATAACAGCTCCACAAACCACTGACACTAATCTAGGAACATTACTCTTACAACCTATATTCTCGACTTCCTAATTTCTCTCACCTAAATCTCTACGCGAATTGTTTTCACGACTCACTAACAATATACATAATATATGTCACACTCCCTTAACCTATACAAATATACATTTACATTTACTCGCCCATGTGAGTACTAACCTAGAATTTTCTTAACGTGAGGTGGTCAACAAGATTCTCGGAAACACGTTGCGGTGTTTGGTTGGAGAAATAGCATGGATGTGGGATTCTGTCCTTGCACAAGCAGAGTTCACATAAAATAACCCTATGAATAGGAGCACTAGAAGGACATTTTCAAATAGTTTATGGACTAAGTCAAAGAGGTGTCGTAGAATCGCATGACATCTAGGAACATAAAGGGAAGAATGTAGAAGCAAAAGATTTTGCAAAGCATATCAGAGACGTCGCCAACAAGTGTGCATTCAGTTGGAGAGGAGTAATGCACAATACAACACCATGCAGATTTGAAAAGAAGAGAGAGTTTCAGGAAGCAGGCATGGTCTTAGAGCAACTAGGCAAGGAAAGATTCTCAAGGACAACATATGATAAGCTGAAGTTGAAGAAGATTGGACCATGCAACATCTTCAAAAAGCTTGCATCTAACGCATATGAGATAGAACTACCAAAAGGGATAGACATATCGCCAATCTTCAATGTTGAGGATTTGTACCCTTACTATGAGGGGCAAACAAATGCATAAGCTAGGAACACATAAGTAGATTGGAGGAACCAACTACCAGAGAAAGTGTGCAAAGAAAGTAAAGAGATAGATGATTCACATGTAGGAACGACAACATGCGGAAATGAATACATATAATATAACATTCAGAAGTTGAAGATGAAAAATGGCTTAGCACAGCAAAATCGCTAAACTTGTTGGTCCATTGAAAACCTCATGGAACATGCATGAGCAGGCACTCATGTTTCTTCTTACTCGGATTGTATGATGCAAGGGCATCTAGGTTCATAAGCAATACCACGTCACCAAGAAGAGTTAGTGTAGAAGGCATAAGCTTGCACAGCCATAAGCAACTGTGCGCACAACATTTGATTGGATGTGAATAAGAAAGGTTGCACACAACCTACAGGAATGACCAAGTAATGCACATCCATATGATAAGTCTGGGGAGAACTCTGTAGGAAGAATTCTATACAAGGTCTTGCGCAACACATATTAAAGATTCATGCACAACTCTACACCCATGTATTTGATTTCACACACCAGCAATGATGACTAGCACCTTGGTTATGTGTCCCTTTATCCTTCTTCTTCACAACTAAATTACCAGGAAACTGGAGCATGCCAGATCCAATGATTACGCCCCCATGTGTGATTACCCATTTACCAGTTCTTCCCAATTAACAGTGATCTTATAGGGAAAGGGTACCTTTACAAAGATCTTTATCATAAAGGGAAATTTACTTTCCCATGAAGAATTTTATAAATAGAGGGTCAAAGATCTTGAAAGGGAGCCAGAATAACCAAAGAAGTCGGAGCGTGATTTTGAGTGAAAGCTTCCTTTAGAGGAGCTAAGTCTTGTTCAGAAAAGTCTAGTGGGTAGCAATTCTAGTTAGGATCTAGAGTCCTAGGATTGTGTCTCGTTGTGGATGTTGCATAGTCTTTCTTTCAAGATTGTAATAAGAGTGTAATGCATTGTGCCTAAATCTGCAATTTTCCTCATTATTTATTATAAGAAACTTGTTGTTCCTTACAAGCTGCATATTTGCCTTTGCATGTGCGAGGTCATCTCGTATGTAGACTTGTGGGTTGCGTGGTCTAAGGCAGTCCTCCATTGGACCCTCTAAACGCAAATGCATCACAAACATAGTTACCAAATCCAGCTGGATCTGCACAAAAACCGGCTGAATTCAGATTTGTTAGGATGCCTCGAAAAAAATCAGTCCAGGTTGGCCCTGTTTTGTTATTTAAAAAAACGCAACTAGAAGACACCAAACCCCATTTTCTATTATTTAATATTAAATATATAAACATTTTATATTACATTATTAATATTTTTCTTTGTATTTGTCGATTTTTGCATATTTATAAATTATGCTCATATATAATATGTATATATTTTGCATCATTTTTTCGAATTTATTCAAAGTTCCAAATTTTCAGATTTTTTTGCTCTGAATGGATCCAAATGTTGGAAAATGTGCACAAGAAATAAAGAGAGCAAAATGCACACATTATCATTGTGTGTCCGTCATTTTATTATGTGAAAGATGGTTACAAAATGGTTGCATAGTTACAACCGTTTATTAGTTAATACCTAACTAATATTAACTAACACTAACAAATAAGCCTTATATTTTAATACCCCCTCTTAAGGCTTACACTTTGAAAAGAAGATAGAATTACAATTTCAAAAGCTTTTGTTTTGAACAATTCTAGGACTAGGTAGAACTCCATCAAGCTGCCTCCCTGACCCTCGTAAAGGTGTAGTTCCCGAGATGAATTCCCGAGTTCTTGGATTCCACTTCCCGAACTCTGAATTACAGAATCTCCCAAATTGTTGGACAATCCTCCATGTTGAGCTACTCCCACAGTGCTCCATTAGATTGTCTCGTGACCCTCGTAAGGGTAAATTCCCGAGATCCACAGACTCCCGAACTATCTGGACAACCATCCATGCCGAGTTTTACCTACACTAGATCCCTTATTGTCTTCAAACACTAACTTCTTAGAGTACATATTCATCTTCTTCTTCATCAATAACATCTTCAATAAATTCAGCATTTGGTGGATTGTCAACAAAGGCCACATTTGCTTCTTTCAAATGATCTTTGAGTTTGCCTTTGAGAACATCATTAGCTCGAATGCGACAATCCCAAGCTGTATGACCTCTTTTCTGTGATGATAACAATCAACTTGCTTGGTGTCTTTATCTGATTTTCTATCATTATTTCTCATGCGGGAGTATAGTGCACTTTCATGTGAAGAATTACCTTCTATATCGTCCATAGTTGTTCTCTTTTCTTCAGCCAAGAGAGCTGAAATCATATCTTCCAGGCTTTGTGAAAGCACTGATTGAGAGTAAAAATAACATTGCTATATGAAGAGGGCAAATCTGTTTAACAGAATGGCTTTAGAGTCTTTGTCATCTACCGGAGCTTTAACCTCTACCAATTGTCTAAGAAGAGATCTTAGATTGTTTATATGACTGGACATAGTAACATCATTGGCCATCTTGAATCGAAACAATTGAAGCTTTAAAGAAAATTTAGCATTCATTGCTTTTGCCCCAAACAATTTACTCAAGTTATCCCATTTCTTTGGACGATTTATCTAAATCTATATGGAGTTCAGAGTCAGAAAGAGCAAGCCCAATTATAGCTTCGCTTTATCATCATAGCTTTCCCACTCTAATAATTTAGCAACATCAGTGGGTGGTTTTTCTTTTCCATTAACTATACCCCACAAATTTTTGTTCATTAATTGCATCTGGATTTTAACTTTCCAGGTGTGGAAATTGAAACCAAAATATGTCTATTGGTAAGGAAAACTCCATTTTAGAATAGAATAAAAACTAGGGTTTAGGTTTTGATAGCAGAAAAATTTCAGAGAGATAAGTGAGTTTAATTTACTTGAAATTGGTGCCCTTGCTTCAGCGACAAGATGTCCCTTAGAAAAACTTTGCACCCGGTCTTTCGTGACTATAAGAGTCTTGCCACTGATTGAGAAGATCCACCTAGCTTCACGATTGTATATTCATGACTAGAGATTCGACTTTATATTCATGACTAGAGATTCGCACTTGAAATTCACGTTTAAGATTCATGACTATATATTTATCGTAATTGTTTATAACTAGTAAATCAATGGTGATTTTGAATGAGTCCTTTTCCATGTTCGTCTAAAACCCATTGTTTTTCCCTCGATTTGGTATTAACTCAATTGATTGTGTACTAATTGAATCGATTGCATTATTCTCTTGAAATTCACGATTCGCAATTGGTATTAATGTCCTTTTGAAATAAAAACCGTTCGAAACTCTCCTATGAAACTCATGATTTTATTTTATGCTTTATTTTGCCCTCGACCGTGCTTTCGATTGGTCGTGTTAGAAGGTTTGGGTTTTAACCTTTTATAGCTATAGTGTCGATGGCAAGGTTTAGCAACCGTTTAACTATTACCGGATCGTATGGAGGCCATAGGCAAGGTGACCACCAGCGTCATACTCTAATAGCGGGGCGAGGATACGAGGTGAAGCCACAACTAGGATATATAGATAGTAATCAATGGCAAAGTCAAGGCCTTAACGGCCACGTCTTACATTTGCTTTGTTTTGTTTGGCTCCATAGTTACGCGGGGCGTGTCACCCCATTTTTGACACGTCGAGGACACCCCAGACGTCTTGGTGACGTGGGGGAAACGTTTCCCACAGTGCATGCATGATGGGAAATGTCTTGGGGACGTCTAAGGAGGCTGGGAAACGTCCTGGGGACGGGGAAACGTGGGGGGCGTGGGGGATGTGCAGATGTCCCCCACGTGGTCTGCCGCATTTTTCAATAAAAAAACATAAAAACAACACTCTAAACTATATTTTTTTAATTGTAAATCACTTATGATTCAAGATCTTGTGAAGAAGCAAGTCACGGGCCTGTGCAAGTAATGATCAAGCTAATATATCCTGAAACCCTACTATTATTGTTTGACAGTCTTAGTCTGACTGTAGAATCTGAATGAGAACCTGTTTTCTGTCATTCTCTGTTTTGTCAGTAGAAGGTTGACAAGAGCAATTGAGGGTCAATAGATCACAACTGTCAACAGTGAACCATAACACTTGGTCATAGTTTGGGAAGATTGCTATCAGAGAATTGAAGGAGAACATAATAGAAGTTTATAACATGTTTGGAAAAGCTGAGTGTTTTGAAATCACAGTATCCTGTCTGTAACAGTTCTAGGAATGTATTTGATGTTTATGAGTTCAAGTTTCACCTTATTTAAATCTCAAATGGTTTTATTTCAGCTTATTTATATAATTTAGTCACTATATCTTTATATTTTAAATATTTATATATTTTTAATCAGCCATCCCCCGCCATCACCAAAATTTAGAAAAAATTTGTCGTCTCGTCCCGTCGTCCCCGTCTCGGTAACTATTGTTTGCTCGCCGTCAAAAGGGAAGAGAGACAATCCACGAGCCGTGAGGTCAAAAATATTGCAAAGTTCTTAGTTCTCATGTCGTGAGGCCAAGCAAATAGCAAGTATCAAACTGCCTTGACAAGGCCAAAGGAGGTCTTTAGATCTGCGGACAGGCCTCAAAGGCTGAGCTGGGTAAGCGGTATGAAGCCGGAGTGGAAGATTAGGGCCGTGAGGCCAATAATGGAAGCAGGCGTGAGGCGAATGATGGAGTCGGTCACGAATATGGAGCTAACTATGCGAGAGAACCTTGGACAAGCGAATGGGACAGGTTGTGGCATCGTGAAACCTTGTGAAAAACAAGCCAGCCCAACGGCCAAGAGGAAGGAAATACATTGAATTTAAAAAAAAAAACTTTTGTCTGGAAACATTGAATATGCGAGATAACTATGGTTTTGCACATTGAATTTTGATTGAAGATCTTGTATTATTAAGAATTTAGATATTTTATTATGGGATTTAATTTTCAAACCCAAAATATATAAAAAAATATATTATGTACCAAGTGCAAGGCCAAAAAAATTGCTGTGATTTTAATGTAATTTGTGTATACAATGGATAAATTCTTGTTTCTTTGTTTTTCAATTTCAGGAATACTGAAAAATTGTTTATACACAGTTTTACAATTTTGTACATGAATTTTTTTGTGTATCTAAATAAAAAATTCAAAAAACAATAACAATTATTTTTAATGTTTTAAGTACCAAAATTAACACTATATTTTTTAACATATAAAAAACAATATAAATCACCAAAAATATTCCAATTGAAGTAATAATACTTCAATTAAATTTGTATAAAAAAAAATAACACAATTATATATGTACACCTAGATTAAGCGCCCTCCAAAAAAAGATAATCAAATAATCTTCACTTCCCTGCACACACTAAAACTTAACCACGCTCACGATACCATATCGGAAAAACGAGGATAAATAATAATTTATATAAAGTAAATTAATTAAATATCCAAGTATTTAATATGCCTAGGATTATAGTTTAGGTGAGCAAATATAATAAAATAACTTAAAAAATAAACCCAAAAATTAAAAATACAATTGACATAAGATTTAGAGTGGGAAAACCCATAGGTAAAAACCCCACTATGAATAAAGCATTTTCCTCGTAATATTAATTACTTCATAATGTATACAGTTTAACCGAGCACCTTCACTTCCTCCTTGGGTCCCGCCAACTTGATTTATTTTTCACAAACTCAATAATATTTTAATACAATATATTCTATCAAATACTTACAATATTGTAATGAGATCACCCTATAAATAGGGTGGGTGATTTAGCTGCACCCAAATGCATCGTTTTACTCTAATTAATTAAATCAAATGATTTAATTTATAACATCCACATAATGTGGAAAGGGGACCCAACCAATCAACTTATACAATATAAGTTTAACATTTAAATGTTTATTTAAAAACATTTATGGCTGTAATAAAGTGGTGGCACACCAAATGGTGTCCCAATTAATATTATCATCCCAACAAAAGCCCATCATTCACAAATTAAGGAAGTTTATGTATTACTTGAGAATAATTAATGCACGGATAAATACCATAATCATTTTACAAGTATTAATTATTTCCTCTATAGTAATTGTAAAAGACTCCCAGTTCATGATGTACATGGAATTAGCTATAAAAGGAGCTCTGAATTCACCAACAAAATAATATGAAAATCAGGTACACTATTAGTAGTTTATAGCTCCCAAACAAATTTCATAACATTGTGATAACCTTATTTGAACCTCTTCCTGTAGCTCCCAAACAAATTTCATCTTGTTTAAGGACAAAACATATATACTTTTGTTGTAATTCTTTCTTCAATATAGCTAGGATTTTACTATATGTATTTGTAAGTTTTTGCTTGGTATATTGTCAACTCACGCAATGTGGAAATGCAAACAATTGAAACTTGTTGGTAATTTGGATCCCACATGCTATCTCCCTTGGATTTGGATAATAGATCCAATGAAAGCTAATGCATAGTATAAGGTGGGTGGAGGTGGATCTTAAATATGAGAAATATTGAGCTATATTTGTGTTGGTGAGAAAATTTGTCAGTTGAACAAATTAGGTGTCTCCACCAACGTTCATGGGGCTACACCCCTCTGCATTGAATGGTGCAGCTCCCATTATTGAATATAACTAATCTAATCCTAAACTAAATGTTGTGGGTTGGCCAAATAGGTCGAGAGATCACACAAGGACACTCCACTTAAACTGTGGTGAAGTGCTTGTATGGGGTACAAGGGAGGAAATCACAGCGATGAGGGAAAAGAGAGAAATCAAGAAAGGAAGGTTACTGCCATGAGTAGGCCAATTGCAAAGTTCACACCCAATAAAATGGAGTTCAACATTTAATATAGAGGAAAGCAACAATGAAGCTATCTAGTGAGAAGAACAAACCCGACACAAAGTTCTTGGATTCATTTATCAAAGATACAAATCTCTTTTGGGATCACTATGCTTGACAAAAGTGCATAAGAGAGAAATAGAAGAAACATGAGAAAGGGAAATAGAAGAAAAGTAGCCTTTATTTCATGTGTAGTGATGAGTACAAAGCTTCAATCAATCTACAACAATTCACAATTGCTACCAAAAATACTAACTTCAAGATCCTTTGGAATGGAGAGGCCATCCCAATTTATATCAATGTGAATTGACTCTTCGCCTACCCCCACATGACTCTTCATGGTCTCATTCAACTTGTGACTTTTCACCTTCCTAGGAAGTGAGAAATAAGTTCCCTTTTTATAAATCAAAGGGACTTTTACAATGTAACTTTATAAAGTCACTTAAGTGAATGAGACAAAATACAATGATTACACCCAACAAAAAATTAGAAATGGGAGAGAAGGAAGAGGGAGAAAGAGAGAAGGGGAGAGGTTACCATATCTAATGAAGAAGCTCCTGTGATGAAGAACTTACCGATGACGATCACAACCACCTCCTTTTGCATGATGCACGGACACCTCAAGTTGTCGAATGAGTATTTACAAACACTTGTTGAGAGATCCCTCAATGTGAGCTCAAGATGACCGCAGGCATTGTTCATGATGATCCCCTTGATGCTTGATTGATCAAATCCCTTAGCTCACTAAGCTCATTCCAGCCAGCTTTTCAAAGCTCATTTGATTTGCCAACTCATCTCACTGCAATCCAACTAATTCACCCAACTTGCTTGACTTGGCTCACTAGCATAGGCATCTCCATGAGAAAGGATGATTTCTTGACATATCTCACCGCCGTAACTAGCCCAACTCAAACTCACTACTTTGCCAAACTCAGCTCAACCTACCCAATTAGCCAACCATCTCGCTGCAACCAACTCACCTATCTCATTGGGCTCAGCTCAATCAGCTCAACCTTCTCACTTCAACCAACTCATCTTGATGAGGTGATGATGTTTTCAAGCCCATATGATAAGCATGATGACTTACTCGATGAATCAATGGAGTCCTTAATGCTCTTTGAATCTTTTCCAGCTTGCTCGGTGGTCTAGACATTCCTCTGTTATGCTTCACCATGTTCTCGGGCACAACTGAGACCAAGAAGATGCTTCCAAGACCCATATGGAGGCTTCATTTATTTGTTTGAGCTATGAGATCATCTTGTAACCATGTGAAGAGTTCAAAAGTGGAAAGATGAGTGAAGATGGAGCCATCTGCACCCAAAATAGAGACTTCCTATTTTTAACGGGTAGGAATGGGACCTGCTATTTTGAGACATATCACCTGTTTTGTTTAAATATGACCTTGTGAACCTTCTGGCACACTCCATCCTCTTCTATTGAAGATGCATTTCTATTTTTAGCAACTTTCTATTTTAAGCAGGTTGTTTTTTCTCGAATTGTTATTTTTGGGAAAATTTCTATGTTTTCCCTTTCTTCAGTTATGCACCGTTTTTATTGTCATGGGTGATTCAAACTTGCAATTCAGGGGACTTACTATTTTTAGCATGTAGAGGAGCATAGAATATGCTATTTTTAGTAAGTTACAAAAATGGACTCGGTTTACAATGAAAACAATATTTTTAGATTCGGCCCTTCGTCGCGATCTTGTGCTCCAAATTTCACAGTGTTTCGCCCACCGGAATGCTTAGAAATAAATACGAAATTTTTCTTGGTATGAATTTCAAGCACAAAGCTACCATGGCAACCATTAATGGAGTCACTGAGCTTTTGAAAGTGCTCTTTCCCGCCTCAGATTGTGATGAAACCAAGTTCATTGGGATGGGTTTTCTCCTAAAATTGGTGCTCACGGTTTTAGCTTGATATGTCCACCCAAGTGATGGGAAATCAAAGGAACGAAAGCTAGGGCACAAAATGGGGGTTTTGTTGCCATTAAAAATCTAGGGCATCACTTGAAATGTTGCAACTTGTTTCTTGAAGGCCTCTGAAAATGGAGAAGTCTGCAAAAAATCTCATCTCGATTCGTGCACCAAGTTGTGAGATATGAGTTTTTATGTTCTTGGCCATGAAGTCAATATAGGGAAGAACGAACATGGTGTCTAGAGAATTTGCAAGTTCAATGGAGATTATGCAGCCATGAATATGGAGGAATGGGAGAAATATGGAGAAAAGGGGAAGGGCAATGTGTTTTTATAACTTTCTTTCTGACAGTGAGTTTTCTCGCACACACAAGAAGAAGCAACACGGCAGTTACAGTTTTCCAATTTTTAACTTTTTGAAACCTCTTGGGCTTGGGTGCATTTTTGTGTCCCAAGGGGACGGGACATATGGTGCACAAAATTGTGCCTCAACCTCAGCTTGACAAGTGGCGGATAGGGATTGGCCGGCGGAGGAGAGAGAGAGAGTGAGCAATAAGCACTGAGGGCTGACACTAGGTCACTGGGGACCAAAACAAGGGTTAGGTTTGGGCACATTTTTGTGTCTCATTTGTCCCATGGGGACGGGACACAAGTGCAAAAATGTGCCTCATCCTAGTGTTGACAAGTGTCACTTGCTGGTTTGCGGAGGCGGAGAGGAGAGGGGCTGAAAAATGGCTGCGGAGCACCTTCTAGGTCACATGAGGAATCAAGGGCCAAGTTGGGCATGGGGCGCATTTTTGTGTCCCAATTGTTCCAAGGGGATGGATCAGTTGGTGCAAGAAAATGCGCCCTCATCTGGTGATGACAGGTGGTACACTGGGATTCGATGACGGGAAGAGCTGAGGATGGGAGAAAAGGGGCTTAAATTGCTTGTTTGAGCTTCGTCGGGGTCATATGATGGTCGGGGTCTCAAATGGAGTTGGGCGCAATTTTATGTTCCTTGTGTCCCAAGGGGATGGGACAGTTGGTGCAAGAAATTCGCCTCGACTTGGGAGTGACATGTGTCCACCCAGAAAAATGACTAAGTCCCAATGCATACCTTGGAGAGAAGCTTAACGAAGACAGCATTCGGAGGTCTTTTCAGGAACTTCTTTATATGATTTTGAATGGAAAGAGAGCATTTTGAGAAGAATGGGATGGGTCTCATGCTCGATTCTTCCTGAAACCCCCTCAAAATAGTTTTTTTCTCGGGACCGCAAGTTGTGCATGTAGAAAACATATTGTAGGAAGAAAAGCTTGTCTTGTGAAAAATATGAAACCACCATCACTTAGAGCACTAAAATACCTTTCCATTGATATTTTGTTTGACCTTCAATTCATTACGGAGCTCCCAGAATCACTTCCCGAAGCTCAGGTGCTATTTTGAACTGCAAGCTCCTTCACCTTCAAAAACCCGCTTTTGCTGAACTTGTTCCAAAACCTTTGAAACTTTCCAAAATCAATTGCAAAATGTTCCTAGCTCCTTAATACCACTCCCAGATGAATTTGGGCCTTCATCTCTACTCCGAAGGATGTGCACCTTAGAAAGGCTAAAAATAGTCATTCCTAAGTCTCTTGAAAAGCATGCCTTGAAAGATATTGTCTCGGAAGCACTTGAATGAACTTGTTTGCCTAAATCACCTATGGACAAGGTTGACACAACACACAGGACCACTTGAAAGGGTAGGATAGGCCCGACACAGGGGATGGGTTGATCTGGAGGAGGGCTCGGGAGAACTCGCAATAAAAAATTTCCACACTAGGGTGCATTGTCGTCTTGAAAATTGGAAATTTTCATGTTGCACATTTGCATGACAACAATTTGTTGGGATTTAGAAATGATCATTAGTTTACTTGTAAATAGCAAACCCTTCACTTGAATAGTAAAAGAAAAGAATTTTCACTATTGTTTGGTCAAGTCATAGCCCTTTGTAACATTTTGGTCAAGTCAGCAACCTTTATGCAACTATTTACTTCCAACAAACTTACATGATTACATCTGCATTTATAGAATATAAAGTACAGATTTGTGACCACTCATGACTGAAATAAATTCTCTGGGACAGAATTAACGGTGTCTTGAATGAAATGTGTCTACTTAGAAGTTATTTTACAATATTTAATATTTTTAATTCTTTTGATAGAGTTTAATATTATTCTTAATTTTCTCATGCAACTTGATTTCTCTAAGACCTATAACACTAAGAATTGTTTTGTTTTGTTTTATAGAATGGCATCGGCATTCGGTTTAGGTTTAGCTGCCCATGATAAGCATAAATGACAAGACCCTTTTTCGAAGCATTGTGAACACGCAGAGGGCAATTGTGTTATATGCAATTTATGTGGGATGAAGATGAATGGAGGTGTCTATAGCCTTAAGTTTCATATTGCATGGATATCAAGGAATGGAGTTGCATTGTGCACACAAGCATTACCTCGGGCTCAAAGAGAGTTGTACCTTGCGACATATGCAAAAAAAAAAGGAAAGTTGATGTACTTGCAGCCCTAATGAATAAGAAAGCAGCAGGAGATGATTTTGACATTGAGGCATTTTCTATTGCCCCAACTCCGGGGGGTTGAGGATGGGGATGGGGCTATTCCACCTGAAGTTAGTTTGACTACTTTTTTCTTCCTCGAAGTAGTCTAGGACAACCTTCACTCGAAGGTTCCACTTGGAGCAAAGGAATGCACAATAAAGCAAGGATATCTACGACAAACTTTTGGTACAACATTTCTTTCCATGTGGTGAAAAGTCTATATTGGGAGAAGTCAATCACTTTGCATTGACCGTTGTCGAAAAGGGGTTCAAGGCTCCTATTCCCCATGGTTTGACTAGCCCATTGTTGGAGGATTTCATCAAACATACCAAAACTCTTGTATAAGAGCATAAGAAGGTATGGAAAAAAGGATACACCATTGTTGGTGAAATAATTTATCACAGGCGCAGAGATAATTGGTTTCCACCAACAATCACAGGGCTAAGCCCCTCCTTCGGTATGGGGAGGCTCCCATTATTGAATGTAAACTAACTAAAACTGTGGGGTGGCCCTTAGGTCGAGGATCACACAAGAATACTCCACTAAACCCGTGGTGCAGTGTTTGTAAGTGTACATGGGAGTAATTTGCTTGGGAAATAAGTAAAGGGGAGTAGAAGAAATAGGGAGAGGGGGTTAATGTTCTGAGTAGGCTTAGAGAATTCAATGCATTAGCCAGAGTAGGTTCACATTCAATTAGAAGAATTCAACCATGCAATCAACAGTAAGACTAATAAATTGGAGACACAAAGTTCTATGAATTCATTAATCAAAGACACAAAGTTCTTTCTTGGTTATACAAGATCACAATTGCTTGCAAAGTTGGAAAGTAGAGAGTATGGAAGAACATAAGAAAGGAAAGGAGATAGAGAATGTAGTTTATTGCTTGTAGTAGAAGTGAAATCCAACAACTAGTAACAATCAACAAATGCTAACCCTTTGGAATGGAGAAGCCATTCCAATTTATAGCTTAAAAAATGTCTCTTCCTCTCCCCCATGTGAATTTTCATCTCACCACTATGTGACTTTTCAAATTCCCTAGGAATGAAACTAAGTCCTTTTCTTATTTTTGAAAAGGGACTTTTACAATGCAAATTTAAGTCACTTAAGTGAATAAGACAAAAGAGTGAAAAATACATTCCCAATGAAGAAATAGAATGTTAGAGAGAGAGGGAGGGGAGAGAGAAGAAGAGAGAGAAGTGAAAATCCGAGACAAGAAAGCTCCTTGTTGACGAAGAACCTAGTTCCGATGGATCTTGAGTGAATGCTCCATGAATGAAGTTTCCTACCTTTGACCTCCTGTTGAGCTAGAACACTATGATTGCAAATTCCTCATGTGAGATGCAGACACACTCCAAGGCATTGAATGAGTGTTTAGAAACACTGCTGCGAGACTTGCACTGATATGGAAATATGATGATCCTTTTTTAACACAATGTTGGAGTTAGAACATGGAGATCATCACCTTGCTCTTCTTGGCTTCAAAATTCACCTCTCGTGACACAAATGTTTACTTTTTGAATGGAATTAACCCCAGGATGCTCAAACACCTTGCTCATCTGTTACTCATTGGAAAAGTCTTCTCCTCCAAACAGAAGAATTGCTCCTTCATTCAACTAAAAGTGCATAGTGTGAAATCATGAATTTGTCAAGTCACTATGAAGCTCTGTACTGTTTCAAACACATCCAAGTGCTCTTTCTTCAGCATGAGAGGCTCAACATCCTTGTTTCTTAACCAATATCCCGACACTTACTATTTTTAGTAAGCCTTATTTTGGGGAGTCCATTTTAGTTAACAAGTTGCTTAATTTGACACTTTTGAGTTTCCCTGACATGTAAAGGGCAATGGCAACTCTGAGAATGAATTGTTTGCAGCACTTACTATTTATAGACAGTGAGGCTTAGGAAGGCTTACTATTTTTAGAAGTGGGTCTTCCCGGTGTCGGAATGGAACGAAAGTGGTCTCAAAATTTTTGTTATTTCATGAGGATGTTTTGCTCCAATTTTTGGAGGATTTCAATTTTTAGAACTCCGTAGATCTGAAAAATGAGTTTTTATTTCGGGAAACTTTGTCTGATCATTAAAAATAATGTAGACCACCATTGGATGCAAGGTTAGATTCATTTGAAAGGCGTTTTTGAGGAGTTGTTAAAATCTCATGGGGATCGAACAAGGGGTTTGGGAGATATGAGCAACTTTCCATTTTTAGCATATGAGGCCTTTAGCATATTTTCAGCAACATAACAGCAAGGAGAGTGAGCTTTTGGAGGAAAAATGAAGCTTTGAAACTTAAAAATGGCTAAGTGTTTGAATATGAAGCTTTTTGTTCTCACTTGCACACCTTAACTCAAGTTTGACTCAAGCAAGCTTAACCGAAGTTGAATGAGGGTTGATGTGGAGTTGCACCCTAAAAATAGGGGACAAAGGGAACAAAGGGGACACAAGGGACACCAAAGTGCGACTTGTACCAAATTTTGACAAGTGTCACCTTGTGGTTTCATGTGAGTGAGATGTAGGGGGCTAGAAATTAGCACACGAGGAGCTGAAATTGGGTTTTGCATGTGTCCGAGGGCTAGCTGAGAGAGGGGGTCGCACTCTTGTGTCCCCCTTGTCCCCCTTGCACCTTGGGGACAATGTGAGGGGACAAGGGTGAAAAAGTGCAACCAAGGGGTCCTGGGAACATGAGGAAGGGGCCAAGGAACTTGAAACATTGCATGCATCTTCTAACACTTGCAACACTTGAAGTTGATGATTTTAAGTGACGAAGGCTTGAAAATGGAAGGAGGTCGCACTTTTGTGTCCCCTGATGTCCCCTTGCACGTTGGGGACAAGCCAAGGGACAACAAGGGTGAAAAAGTGCGACCAGGGGTTAGCTATCATGAAAAAGTGGTCTATTTTTGCATTGTGCTCACCTAACCACTCAAGTCACAAGTTTTAAGTGACGAAAACATAACATCCATAAGGGGTCGCACTTTTGTGCCCCCTTGTCCCCTTTGCACCCCAGGGACAATCCAAGGGGACACCAAGGGTGAAAAAGTGCGACCAAGCCATTTTAGAATGTTGATGTTACCCGCCAAGTGCAAATCAAGACACTAGGAGTGTTTATTTTGCCCCGGGAGCATGGAAGAGTGTTTTGGGGTCAAACCTTATATGATTTTGACTCCAAATAACCTATTGAGATCATCCCAACCATTATCATGAGCCAATTTCACCTGCAATTTGATTTTTGGCACCATTCACCTTTTCAAACACGAAGGAGCGCAAGAATGACTTGAGTCATAGAAAATTTTGAAGACTTTGGCAAAAATTTATGTTTACATAATGTGACTTGAGCATGACTTCTTGAATCCTTAGGCATACATCCTCCGCACATGAAACACGCTTGAAAATCTTGTTAGCACATTCCTGTGAACCGTAATGAGAGTGAAATTGAGGATACGCTGGCCAAAGGAAGGGTTCACAACAATGTTACATGAGGATGCGTCCCCTAGATTTTGGTGACGTCTCGGACATCCCGAACATTTTGGGGACTTGGACAGGACGTCCCCTATTTTTTTAAATCTTTCAAAAAAAATTGATGTTTTTACTTTGAAAAAGTTGTTATTTTACCACGAACATCTAATTATAATCTTGAAAGTACCTAAAATACATTAAATACAGTTTAAATCCCAAAAACCATTAAAAAACAATTAAAATAATGAAATATTAATTTTTATGTATTATTTTAATAGTCCTCCCCCTACCGTCCCCAAAATTTGGGAAATTTTTACCATCCCGAAATCCTTGTCCCTCCGTACCCCCATCCCCTATCCTCGAGATTTAGGTAACTATGGTTCACAATGTCGGGGGGGAAATTTTCAAGTGAGAGTTTGGTTTCCATGGCCAAAATTTTTAGTTTTGCATCCTAGACATTTAGAATAAAAACAACCATTTTGTCTAATAGGTGAACAGATTTTAAAAACTGCACATTGATTAACTTCCTAGTGGCTTCAAATGGGCGGTTGGTCTTCTTGAAGTCAATTGATGCTTCCCACCAAGTGAAAACTACAAACACTTCGTGTGATATGTTGGATGAGGTGGTGAAGGAGGTGTGAGTGGAGAATGTAGTCCAATTTGTAACAGACAACATGGTGGTATATGTAATAGCAAGGAGACTTCTTGAGGAGAGGCACCCTACATTTTTGGACCCTTGTATAGCCCATTGCTTGGATCTCCTATTGGAGGACATTGGTAAACTCTCATAGGTGAAAAAAGTGGTTGAAGAGGCAAGAAATATTCCAAGTTCATCTACAATCACAATTGAGTGCTAAACTTGATGAGAGAGCACACCAATGGAAAGGAACTTATGCAATTAGGAGTCACGTGATTCACCACAAATTTCATCGCATTGCAAAGCATTGCAGCCTCACTAACATCCCTTATGCAAATGTTTGTGAGTCACTAGTGGTTAGAGTCTCCCTATGTTAGGAAGGCCAAAGAGGAAGGGTTATGAAGACCATTTTTGAGGATATGTTTGCAAAGCAAATACAGGAAATCATTAAGGTAACATAAACTTAGCCATTTTTTATTTATCATAGTTAATCTTAAATTTTATTTTATATTTGTGTATTATTTTGATTTAGGTGTCGAGCTTTTGGTTCGAATTCCACAGGTTGGTGGATGGGGAGAGAATCCCAACGGGTTATTTGTATAAGGCTACGGATGAGGCCAAGAAAGTCATAATCGAATAAAATATGGACCAAATTGGTGCATAATTGATCGGAGATGGAACAAGACACTCCAACATATTCAAGCAATGCCCACTACTTGACTCCAAAGTTTTTCTATAAAATTCATTTAAGGCCGATGAGGAGGTTACGAATGGTCTCAATACATGCATAGAGAGGATGGTCCTTGATGGTAACACTAAAGAAGCAGTTATCGAGGAGCTACAAGTTTACAAAAATGTAACAAGGAGACTCTTTTCTTCGACTCTATGCATTAAAAGAAGAAACACCTCTCAATGGGGTAAAAACAAATTGGATCATTTGTTTCTACTTTTTAGTCTTGTTACTCATAGATACTAGTAGAGACTTCTTTCACTTATTCAAGCCTGGTTAAGTTACAAAATTATAAATGTCGTATTTGCGATGTTTGGCAACAAGATTAAGGTGCAAAATCACCAAATCTTTAAAGGTTAGCCATCTACGCTTTGTGTCAGTTGTGTAGCTCTTTTAGGTGTGAACATAATTGGAGCATGTTTGAAGTTGTTCACACAAAAAAATGCATCAGGTTGACAACCAAATGCCTCAATGTCTTTGTCTTTGTGTGATACAATCTTCGTCTTTGCATGAAACAAGTGGAGCGAGTGTAGTGCTATGATGCAATTGACTTGGATGAGATCGATCCATATGACAATTGGATTGCTAATGATGTGGAGCCCATGTTTATCATAGAGGAGATAACAAATTTGGAGAGGGAGACAAAAGAAGCAATAGCATCAAGGGCATTAGGAGTTGGTGAGGATCCAAATGATATCTTTGTGGATGATGATGTTGGTGTTGCAGAGGAAGAATCTTTACCTTCCACTTCCACGAGGCAGCCGCAACAGACTTATTTTTAGTGCACTGATGAGATGTAATACGTATATTGATATTTAAAAATTCATAACTCTATGAGCAATTGCAGTTTTTACTTTGTACTTTGTACTCTTTTTTGTCAAAAATTAATAGAAAATATACTTATGGCATTCTATACATTCACTTCTCATGTCATTTAACAATGTTTTACATTTAATTTTATTCTATTTAATGAGTTTAATTGTTTTTAAAGTAGCAATAAAGTTGTCAAGTAATGCCAATAAATTGTTGAGTAATTGTTGATTTCCGATTTCCGAGTCAAATTTTGGTTGTCGAGTATTATTTTTGAACTATGATCCTTACCACTTTAAATTGCCATGCGCATGACCCATTTATATAATGCGAAATATTTTCAGTATCAACTTTAATATGTCCAACTCTAATAGTTAGTTTGTAAAACTACTTTGTGTAATCACTTACACTTATATCTCTCAATGGAAAATTTTGTAATTTCTTAAATAAATTCATATGATAGTCTTGTGGAATAAACTTGGCCTTGATTTACCACAAATCCATTCTATGTCTTAATATTTTCCTTTCCTTTGTACAATCTCTCGGCTTGTACATGTTCCCACCATAGAGAGGTGTAACCTTTCAATTTCATGCTTGGAGAACTCGACTCACATTAGATCCTCCAAGTTCTCATATTCAAAATACTTCTCCATCTCAACGATTCAATTGGTAAGCTCTTCAATATTCAATCCGTCATAATAATTAGGAATATCCAACTTTGGTTTACTTGTCATTCTTGTGACAGCCTTTAGACATTTGCCTTCATGTTCTTCAACCTCAAATTCGTCTTCAATTTCTTGTGCTTCTTCTACAACATCGATATCGCTTGTGTCGTTTACAACACCTCACCGTTGTGTTGTTTCCATAGCTTAAGACAAGATTACATGTCTCTCATCAAACTTGTTAGAAGAAAGTCGGGGTGCTCTTCCATGGTTATCTCTTCCTTGTGGTACATTGTTATTTCCTTAATTTTCCATTTCTTTTAAAAAGATCTTTGTGTCATTTTCTCTCACATCTTCTATCCAACTCATCCTAGTTATCAACTATTGATGATCTTTTACAACTCTCCAACTAGCATTCAAGATGCCTACAATTGCCTTCTACTCACACTCACAAATGTGAAAAGCAACAACAATAAGATCTTCAAATTCACAAGGACTAACAACCTTGCTCTAATACCAAATGATGCAATCACAGTCAGGAGTCCAATTAAGAATTGCCTTAGACTATGCAGCCCTCAAAATTCTCAGCAAAATACCTATGCAAAAAATGCACAACTCTAACACAATTGTGGAACTCTAAAACTCAACAATCTTTTTCAAACTCAGAATGCATTACATGGCAACAATAATAGCTATCTCACAGGGGAGGTGCTCAACAAACTCTAGATCCTACGATCTTGTCTCGCTAAATCGCAGTCTTTGCAAGTGTACCTCTATAACACAAACACATTGAACTAACTAGTCCAGGCTATAGTATCATTTGTGTGGGATTTGTCCCTAACACAAGAGTAGTGGCATGCTTATATATTGCAAGACCTCCCCATTT
This sequence comes from Taxus wallichiana var. yunnanensis, assembly GCA_018340775.1. Classification (NCBI taxonomy): domain Eukaryota; kingdom Viridiplantae; phylum Streptophyta; class Pinopsida; order Cupressales; family Taxaceae; genus Taxus; species Taxus wallichiana. The sequence goes on along the minus strand of CM031234.1, from coordinate 985,659,095 downwards.
AAAATCACCTTGAACCTACATGTGACCCATATTACACTATTGTCCGTCTCGATCCTCTATGTAAGATAGAGGCCAAACACAACTCGATGCAAATTGAGTCAGCTCAACGATTACAATTACTACATTAGGTAAGATTAATGTCATCTCATAACACAAAGTCATAAATGAAACTCCACAACTTACGCGCCAAGTCCGCATTATAGCAAATAAGATGTGCTTTGAAATACTTCAATAAATCCTTGTGCACTATCTCAATAAAGGTCCAATTCCTTTCAAATTTCAAGGGTAGATGTGTGTTATCGGATAGAACAAACACCTTGCTAATGGAAGCTCTTAGAAAAACTCAATGTGTTACCACGCACAAAACATGTGACTATGTTGCACGTTGAATTAAAGTCACTTTCCTCTACACTAAGCGGTGAAAACTCGCACTATCAATTTGATGCCCCTTTGCGAGAATCCGGATATGAACTCCAAAAGATACTATGAACTTAGTAAATTCCTTTAGAGTTGTTGCGATCACTTTGGATCAAATAATATGTGCATGTATTCATAGATATTGCAGAGCACTATAGACACTCTTGCACAATAAAAACTAAAACGTAAGCACAACATAGTGTAATGTCCTTTTTAGGGCCGGACCACACCAACAAGGAATTTCCACAAACCCCAGCTCCAAATAATCTGATTTTTATAACATCAGATCCAACAATATTAGAAACCCTAGCAGTGAACAGGAAATTACATTTTTAGGGCGTCATACATCATTAAAAGCAGTTGAAAGTAAACAAACAAGTCTTCCTAATGCAGAAAATTGTAGCAGCACTTAATGGCATCCATTCTCATGTAATATGGGCTAGAAATTAACATAGGAATAGCCCAAATACTCAATAAATCCAGCAAGATGAAATATGGAGCGAATTTGTATGTTATAAATTTATTTCAAGTGCAAACACAGCTGAAACTTTTAAAATTCACAACTCCACCAATACTTGGAGTTTCAACACAAACCAATGCTCAAAATGATATTGCGAGACCATTTATCCAATGAAAGTAAAATCACAATTTTCCAACTATGAAAACCATTGAAAAATGATCCCGAAATCTCCAAATGGGTAGATCAAATTGGAAATGAATGTGGCAGCCCCTAAAAGCGTGCCCTCGTTGGAATGTGTGCCCTAGCACTGATAGAAACCCTTGTCGTTCTGAAATTCTAAATTTTGAAGCTCCAATGTGACTCCCGAATAAAGTTGCCAATGCAACAAATGAGGGTTTTCATCCCAAGTGTTGTGACTATGACGGTTTCCATCCCCAAAAGGATCCAATGAAGGTTTTTCTCCTCAAAGGGGTGAAAATGAGAAGTCAATGCTCCGATTTCCAAAAGAGAAGTATATAATTATTAAGATGATCTCCACAATGAGCCCCAACATTTGCTTTTATAGCCTTTACTTTTCTTTCTTTGTGGAGCACTCCATGTAGGCCTCTTTATTTCATTTTTTTAATATTTTTTTCCCTCTTAAAGAGGGACGACCTCTCATTTTCTTTTATTTTTGTATTTAAAAATACTTATTATTTTAATAATAATAATAATATGAAGTTGTCCCAACATAAGAATTGGCTGGGCCCTACTTAAAATATTATTAATTATTTTTACTTGAGAAAAGAGGACATTACAGTCCTCCCTCCCCAAATTTGCTTGCCCTCAAGCAAAATGCGAGCCCCGGATCCCAAATAAATTTGTGCCTCCTTTAATGTACCTGCACCTAAAGCAAACTCATTAAAGAAAAAATGTGTTCGCTTCTTCATCCCCTCATGCTTGGAGGATATGATGGCCAGCTCTTCTTCTTTTCTTGCCACAGCCTTACAATTTCCATTCAAATGATGGATTCCCAAAACTTTAGTCATGTTGTCCCAAACACAGCTGTCGTCTTGCATTTTTCTCTCAAAAATCAGAATGTTAGTGGTTGGAAACCACCTTAAATCAGCCACAAATATGTCAATGTTAGTAGTAGCTTGGAATTTCTTCACCCATATGATTGGAAGCTCTTTTTCAGGTGCCTTATAAGTAGAAAAGTAGCTGGAAAAGTTGTGAACAACAAATGAAAGGAAAGTACAACAGCTGTAAGCATGACATCTCTCCAAAAATTCCACTATCAATAATATGGGGGCTGGAAACAAAGTATGACAATCATAAATCCCCTTATTTTTCACCGAATTTGGCCCTATGTTGGCTAAAGTAGTTGTTTCCTTCAGCTGAAACCATCTACCACTATTTTCCAATGATTTAATAACATCAAAATGATCACTCTTGCAGTTGTTCAGATTTGAAAACAACTTATAATCTGATTTCATCAAAATTAGAGATTTAAAATCTCCTATTATAAAATTATTGGGTGACTAAATTTGAGCATGCCCAACTATAATTAAGTTCTTCCCATGAGCTGATATATGAAAAAGAGAACAATAATGAAATTTCCCCAAAATTGAATCCACTGCATCCCACAAACAACGGTAACTTCAATTGGCTTAATTTCAGGAAAAACATCACATACCTTGTACCTTTCTATGAGGTATGACAATTGTACCTTGTTCCTTTTGTAATGCACAAAAATGTCATCCATCATGTTGATTTCAAAATCATATTTTTTTTTTCCCTTTTTGCAGCCCACAACGATACCCACTTCATGTGCACAAAAACAAGTTCGACATTGTATCAAACCATCTACACACCTTTTGCTACACCATTCATTTTTGGCCTTCTCCTTACTTGGTGCAAGTTGATCATGAAGATAAAAATAAAGCAATATCACGGAATGGAGCCATGCATCATAGTCATCATGATTGTTATTATTTTCTCTCCTATTCTTTAGTCCTTCCACAAAACCATAGGTTAGCAACATATGGGCAAGAAAATCAGAATTCTTATCATACTTATGATGCTTCAAACATGTCATGCTAGAATTCTTCCCTACTTCATAAAAACTCATCAATGTTCTTTCCTTCCATAAATAAAGAGAGGAGAAATTTTTATCTTTACCTTCTTTGAGCTTCAATGGTTTACCCAGATTCCAAGGATGTAAGCAATCTATGTAACTCTTCATCGTACCTCTTCTTCTCTCAATCAACATGTGCAAAGCAACCTCTATCTTGAAGCCCAAACTTGTGACCAAGAGTTTGTGATGATCAGCCCAACATGATGATGAAATAGGAAACAAAGAATCTAAAATATGTTTGCACCTTGGGTTGTCATGAAAGACCATCTCATAGGCATTGCTTGGGAGATGTATAATGAATCATTGGCCACAATTCTCTTCCCAACCTTGCTCCTCTACCTCCTTAGCATAATTATGATCACCAAAACATGGCAATGACAAATAATGATGCAATAGATTCTTGTCCGACCAAACAAAATATCAGAGGGCTTACCATTAGTTGTTGGTCTGAAAATTACAGCAGGCTGAGAGTGGTCATGGGCACCCGAAAATGCCCTTTTTCCATGGGTGTACCTCATAACAACTTCACTTGGAAACTCCGCTTCATAGATCCTCCAATATTCATATTTTTCTCCAATTATAACCCCATTTTTAGCTTGCTGATCAAAATGTACAGCCACTTGCCATGGTTTACAATGGAGCCTCAACCATGACATATTGTTATTATTTTCATCAAATGGCTCAAGACAACAAAACTGAATTGGTGTAGAAGAAAGCAATGATTTCAAAACACCTCCATACCTTTGGTCATCCCCAATATGCTTAACTCTTATTGTCATATGAGAATTGCTTGGGCTATCTCCAACATTCACTTCATCCTTTTGCTCATGCTCCCAAGTTCCCTTAGTATTTTGCCACATGCAACCATTAGAAATCAAAGGAATATCATTAACAATCAAAAGTTCTTTACCTTCCATTTTGCTTGGTTCTTGCTTAGCAATTTCTCCATCCTCTTGTGCTTTCATAGGGTTGTAAGGAAAATCAGTCAAGGGATCACCTTTGACAATGGCGGTGGGTGCTTCTAAGGCTCCCAAAGGCTGATCCATCACCATAAGTAGTTGCTGCAATGGTTCTTCCTCCTTAGCATGGTGGATACCTTCCTCTTTTGTCACCTCGGAAGGGTTGTTATAGAGGGAAGTTGTATCTTCGAACTTCATCATGACTTCTCCACCTTGTAGCTGATCTGCTACATGCTCTTCGACTTGCTTCTTCAAAATGGAGGGTTTTCTTCCCTCTTCAACTTGCACCGTGGATTCCTCTATGGGTTGTTTCTTCTCCATTGCTCACAGCCCTAATTTTTCTTCTTGTGTAGCTTGAGACCTAGGTTCGATCCTTGATCTTCCCTTGCTTACTCCCATGAACTCAGAAAATGACATGGCATCACGAATCTTCTCTCGGAAGAGCCCTATATTCCTCATACTATGTAGCAATGTTGTTCGCTTTGGATGGCTAAGTATTATTGACTTCTCTTGAAGAGCTCCTTCCGCCAATCGGATCTTGAAGGGTATGGATCAGTTGGGCCATTTTATTGGCCAATCTTTCTTGCCCTAGGGCAAGCCTTTCAAATCTAGGATCACCAGAAATTCTTTCTGATATTTTATCTTATCCTTGATAACAAATGTAGCTCTTATTTTCCTGTGGAGCGAAAAACCCTAACGCTAGGAAGACCGTAGCTCTGATACCACTGGAATGCCCCTTTTTAGGGTTGGACCACGCCAACAAGGGATTTACACAAACCCCAACTGAAAATAATCTAATTTTTATAACAGCAAATCCAACAATATTAGAAACCCTAGCAATGAATAGGAAATTACATTTTTAGGTAGGGCATCATACATCATTAAAAACAGCTGAAAATAAATAAACAAGACTTCCTAATGCAAATCGAACTATAAGCAACACTTAATGGCATCCATTCTCATGCAATATGGGTTGGGAATTGATATAGAAATATCCCAAATACTCAATAAATCCAAAAAGATGAAATCTAGAGAAAATTTGTATATTATAAATTTATTTCAAGTGCAAAAAAACTAAAACTTCTTAAATTCATAACTCCATCAATACTTGGATTTTCAACACAAACCAATGCTCAAAATGATCTTGAAGAGACCAGCTATCCAATGAAAGTGAAATCACAATTTTCCAACCATGAAAAGCCGTTGAAAAATGATCTCAAAATCTCCAAATGGGTAGATCAAGCTGGAAATGAATGTGGCAGCCCCTAAAAGCGTGCCCTAGCACTGATAGAAACCATTTCCGTTCTAAAATTCTGAATTTTGAAGCTCCAATGTGACTCCCAGGATGAAGTCGCCAATGTAACAAATGAGGGTTTTCGTCCCCAAGTGTTGTAACTATTGAGGGTTTTCATCCCCAATAGGATCCAATGAGGGTTTTCGACTTCAAAGGGGTAAAAATGAGAGCTCAATGCTCAAAATTTCCAAACAAGAAGTATATAATTCATAAGATGATCTCCACAAATGAGCCCCAACATTTGATTTTATAGCCTTTACTTTTCTTTCTTTGTGGAGCACTCCATGTAGGCCTCTTTATTTTATTTTTTTAATATTTGTTTTTCCCTCTTAAAGAGGGACAACCTCTCCTTTTCTTTTATTTTAGTATTTAAAAATACTTATTATTTTAATAAAATAATATGAAGTTGTCCCCACTTAAGAATTGGTTGGGCCCTACTTAATTTATTATTAATTATTTTTAATTTAGAAAAGGGACATTACACATAGATACTCACTCCCCTAGTGCACATGCGGCGCAATGAAACATTATAATAGACACTTGTGTGGCAATGAAACATTACAATAAACACTTGCGTGGCATGATACTCGTGTGAACCATACAACAAGACTCTTGTAAGAACAACACTATTGTTGACCATGACAAAATAGACTCCTATTTAAACAACACTTCGCAAAAAAATTGCAAGGACCTATGCAATCAAAACTTGAGTGAAACTACACTATCTTTTGGGTGATGCAAGATTGCAAATTAATCTAGATGCTCCTGCATTAGAAAGTCTCGTAAAAGAAAACTTAACATTCACCAAAACAATGAGAATAGGTGAAATATATATGATATGATAATACAAGAGCATCCGACGAGATCATAGATGGCTCACAAAGTGTTGTTACAAAATCCTCTATGATTCTATAAATATGACTTTGAATATCATAGTTGGTTGTTATCATGGTGTCCTCAATTTCCTCAAGGACCTTCGAGATTTTCTTACGAGATCTCGAAACATGTTGCTACCATAGTTTCTTCTAACTTCTTTGAGATCCTCACAACAACCTCCCCGCCAAATGCCTTATGTGGAAATTGTGGGAGTATGATGAATGGGAACCGATCCTCTCACAGCAACGGACGACATACTTAAGGAGGTTGTTCCACCTCTCATCAACAATGCTCTTGGTATGCTCTACACTTATTTGTGGAGTGTGTATATGCATTATAATACTCTACATAAAGCTCCCCTTGTTTGGGGGTGCAAGTAAAAGTTGAATGTGCGGCCTTCACCTCCGAATGGTGCAAGGAAGGTAGATTTAGTATGCTAATTTTGTTGTCATCGAGTGCTCAACACGATGATGTGGAATGTGGAATAATTTCTTGGAAGGTAAAGAACCATTATGAGGGACAAGGAAAACAAGCTTATCTTCATTCTTCCTCCTCATGGATATGCTCTTATCCTTTTAAGCAATATATTGTTTATGATAGGATCAACAATGCTCAATAAGATGACATGGAGCATTGAGCTATATGCAAAAGTTAGTGTGGTCATGAGAGGATGAATTCCTAAAGATGATACTTGTTGCGATGACATTGGTGTGATGTTGGAAAAAGAAGTCGACTCCATGATTGGGGACTATTATCCAAAATTCACCCCAGGGTAAATTTGATAACATGCATTAAATTCTCAAGTCCTTAGCAAATAGATTGAGTCGAGCAAAATCATGTTTCTAGGGTCCCCTCGATTTTTTCTAACTCCCCTGCCCAAGAAGAAGAGAGCAAGTTCTGAGAAAAGGTGAAAAAATTGCAGAAAACAAGCTTAGGCCAGGAAAAATCATGAAAAATGGCTAAGTCTTAATCCTCGCAATAGTCGGGACATGAGGGATATCTGGGCGCGAATCGGCCGAAAAGCCGCCAGGGCGGTGCTCGCGCGACATTTGGGGCGATTGGGACGCGTCGGACGCGCGGACGCGAAAAGGCGAACCGGCCGAAAAGTGGAAAAAATCGACTAAGTGCTTTGTTTTCGCGCAGTTTGGGACAGCCGGGCCAAAGGTACGCGCGGACGCGAGGGATGCGAAAATCCGAACCGGCCGAGAGAAAAAATTGTCAAGTTTGGGACATCTGGGACAAAAGTACGCGAAGGACGCGAACCGGCCGATTCGGTCGAAACATGAGACTTTCGTCCAAGGCAGTTTGGGACATCCGGGCCAAAAATACGCGTGGGACGCGAAAAGCCGAAGCGGCCGAAGGCAAAGAAGAAAAGTCAACATTTGACCCGTGAAACTTCAAACGGCCATAACTTTTGACTCCAAGCTCCAATTTTCACAAAATTGGACTTTCTCGAACCAAGACACGGCGTCCTCTACGCCACAAAAACTGGATTTCTTATTTTTAATGAGGGTAGATATATTTAAATAAAAGAAACATATTCGGCTCCAGTCAGTTAATGCTCATTCCCGTCAAATGACAGAAAATGCCTGCCAGATCCAAAATAGCTGCCCACACTCAGAAGGCCATAACTTTTGCATTTCTCAACGAAATCGCACAAAATTGGTACCGTTGGAATCGTGGCTCCGAGCCCGACGCACAGAAATCAAGAAATTCCGGATTTGGTGAGAGATCGATGGAGATTTTTTATAAAACGTGGCCGAGTTCATAACAGTGTTTCATTTGGTGGTTGGGAGTGCAATTAAGAGGCATGGTCATCATTCTTTCTCTCTGCAAAGCTTTGGGACAGTATGGGGAGCCTTTTGCAAGTAATATATAATCATTTTACTCCATTTAATGCCTCTTACAAGTGGTTGAAGGACAGATTTCGGGATTTCCATTTTCCCTTCTCTTTCCCTTCTCATTTTTCTATAAATTGGAGTGTTGGGCTCATTGTAAAAAGAGGTAGTTCCTTGTAGCAAAGCTCTGTCAAAATTGCTTTGTGAAGCCAATGTGTTGCAGGCCCTTGTAGTGGACTCCTTGCATGGTGATCCAGGCCCTTATCTTGTAATAGATTGAACTGTGCATATCATGAAGCAATAAAATATCAGTTTGTGGATGTATCTTCCCCTGCTGTGTTTTCTTGCATTCTTCTTGCCCCTTTAATCTTTCTACAAGAATATTGTGTCTATTATTATGTTCTTGCAGGGATTCATTATCATTGTGTATGCTTGGAATATTGTTGTGAATGCATTTTGCTAGATTATGGAGAACTGTCATCACCTCTTTTAGTGTGCACTTTGCCTCTGTATTTCACACATTTGGAGACTACTCTCACACCCTCCTTTTCTGGTGTATCACCGCTTTAGTGTAGGCTTTCATTTTATGCATTCTCTCTCCTGGTCCCTTGGAAATTTAGATTAGAATAGTTAGTTTCCCCTGCATTAGAGTAGATTGTGGCAGGTAGTTTAGAAGCAAGGACCAGCTTTCTCTGGAGGTCTATCTCAGTAGCAAGTCCCACACTTGGAGATAGTACCCATGTTATCCAATCACACCGTGAGTTCAAGTATATGCACTTATATAAACACAAGGGTGCTTGTGATTCGGTGATAACGAGGGACTTGACGAAAGAGACCAAACCGGTATTAGGTTCGGTACTATGTTGCTCAAGTGCTAGGAATGGAAAGTAAATCATCCTCATTTACTTCAAAACTAAGAGTTAACTAAATTAATGTTTAAGTTGAAGTTGGTTTGAAAAGATTCTAAATTAATGTAGGATCTTGGCATTATTTGCTTAAGCAAAGCCAAAAATGAAGGGATCATCTAGCGTATACCAATCGTCACAATCAAGAATTGTTAGATCAATATTAAGTGATTGATAAATATTTCAATGGAGAAGATGTTCGGAGGAAACCTTGATGCAAATTTCGTTAACTATCCTCTTGCGAGAAAGAGGTCACAAGCCGAGGAGGTGGTTATGGGATGATCGATTGGGGGATATCAAAAGTCCTGGTTTTGAAGTTGATCTCATCGAGCTTGTCATCATACGAGTTAAGGAGAATGGTGGGATTCTCCCAACTAGCACGCGGTGTCCACTATAACCTTTAAGTCAAGCGGAAGTTGAAACATTAATACTTGCAAAAGGGAATGCTTGGGAGCTCTTGAGGGTGAAAAGTTTGTAGTAAATAATCTGTTGGAATTGTTCAAAGTTCCAATGGTTCGTGTCAAATTGAATTTTGTAAGCTGCCAAGGTAAGGTAATTTAATGCATTGACACCAAATGAGGTGATAGCCCACATCCATTGTGTCCCGAACGTCCTAAGAAAATGTTGTTAGAGGGAAGTTAAAGATCATAACCTTCACCCAAACCGTTCTAGTGGGCACTATGATGGGCAACCAAATGCATCCCAACGCACGCATTTACCTTCATTTATACCCTTGATGTGTACTACAGGTTTGATCTTAGGTTACTAGTTGAATAACCTAGGGATCTAATGAAGTCGAAAGATGTGGCGCTTGTGTCAAACCCTTCGTCGATAAGGGCCCTCTTGACTTGCACCTTGTTGGTCATGGTGTTAATGAAGAGGGGTGAATCGTCAAAGCACAAAACAAGAGTTTGTATGGGACGATTGATTGAATGGGAAATTTTAGTAATAGAGCTTCATTGATTATTTGATCTATCTAAATAGACAACTTTTCACATTGTCGCGTGAAACATTGCTCTAAACCATTCGATGGAGCCTCTTGCCCCAAAGTTGTTGGTTGCAGAATTTTCATTTCAAAGACTTTTGCATCAGATGATTGTATGTTCAAGAGAAGTTTGCATAAGTTCAAGGAAAGGGATTTTGCTTGGAAGGTTAGAGAGTTCTTTGGTAGGATCTCATTCTTCCAAGTTGGGTTGTTCTAGACTGGATTAAACCTGAGGGTTTAGAGTCAAACATGATCTCGGAATTCGCTGAGAAGAGGATGGAATATGTTTCTTAATTTTTGTTTTTCTTATACGTCATCACCCTACCATTGATGTACGCTGGTTCAGACAACTTCATCGGCATGGTTGATGAGGTTGGGGGAGAATTGTCTGCATTTCTAACTGCATCAGCCTAGCCGATGAAATTATTTTTGCCAGAGCTTCTAAATTTTATGTTTTCGGAGAGTTTTCAGAGGATGTTTGATCTGTAGGGTAGGCCTGAACGGTCTTGTTGTAGGTCTTAGTAGGCTGAGTGTTGTAACTCGAACCAATAGAAGCTATATCGCATGTTGCGAAATTCCACTCAATGGAATAATTGCATGCATTCTCCGCCATTAATGATTTGCCTAGAATAGCCTGGGAATTAATTTCATTTTTATTTTAACCAACTTTTATATAAATAAGCAAACTCCATCATATTAAAATTAAGAAAAGGACACCCTTGATTTTAAATATTAGAGCACTTTATATTTCAAGGCCACAAAAGAATTAAAAGGGTTGAGCTAGAGCTTTTAAGCTTAGAAATTAAAAGGCTAAGTTAGACATACATGAAATATTAGAATAAAAGGGAGGGGCCCATCTTTATTTGAAAATCTTGTAAGCTTTTTCAAATAAAGATAGACATAAAGCCACGGGAAATGGTGGGCATGGTTATTAAAAGCTTTTAGCATTTGAATATGCAAACAGTGGAAAATTATTTTAAAAGGCCTTTGCCTTATTTTTTCTCAACTTAGAGTTGATGGAAGCATTCCCAGACATGCGAACAGTGGATTCCACGCAGATTTTGCATTGAATGATGGACCAAAAATTCTGACATACTGCTGCACATTTGAAGCTCTCATCTCCTCTTCTCTTCTTCTCCATTTTGTATGTATAGAGAGTCTTTCTATTTTTGGTTCTGTTCTCAGCCCGTGTGTATCCCAACTTCTTTTTAAGAGTTTCATTGTGAATACATTGCCGTAATAGTTTGCTGTTTTTTTTGTGCAGTTTATTTCAGCAGCTTATATGGATTCTGTGGATTTACTCTGCCCTTAGTCTTTGTGTGTGTGTGTGTGTGTTTGCCTCTTGCAATAAATTATAGTGTGAGTTATTTGGGGTTGCAGCAGTTGTTCTCTGTATCTTTTCAGCCTAAAAAAGTCTTCCTTGGTTTGGGAAGGGGCCGTACTTTGGGAAGTGTCAACTGTATGAATTGTTCTCTCATAAGTGAGGCTATGTTCATGGGTGTCAGAAACGCCATCATCAGTAGCATTACAATTCTTAGGTCTAATTATGATTTTGATTGGTTGTATAGGTTGAGGCATCTTAAATTGTCTCATGAGATGGTCCTATCATTTTGCTTGGTCAAAAGTTTCTTCCAAGTTATTCGGAGAAAAGGACCAACTCTATATTGGAGGAAAGGTTCTAAAGCAGTGGTAAAAATTTGAAGAGGCTCTCTTCAGTCATATTGTGTTATGCTTTGTGGGCCAAGGATTTCAATCTTTTGATGAATTCTTAAACCATCTTGTGCTCAGCTTGATTACAGTTGATGAAATTACCTAATTTGTCCTCAAGTAAATTATGACAGTAGAAACTCTTGAACTAAAGCATTTACTAGACCTTCTAGTTCGATGTAGAACTCTTGAAGTAAGCCATTTACTAGACCTTCTAGTTTGATGTAGAACTATTGAACTAAAGCATTTATTAAACCTTCTAGTTCAACAATTGAGCTAGGTTTTAGTTGGTTGTACCATTAAAAGGCATCACATGTGAGAGTTTTCACCAAGAGTTTGGTATTTGCATAGGAATTTGTTTTGAGCTAATCTTTATCTAGGATACCAAAAGCTTTAAGGGTCAGTTGATCCTCATAAGTGATGGTTGGGGTTATTTCCCCAATGTCCATAAGCGGTATATAAGTTTCCGAAGGCTTCGTTTTGGAGGTTTTGGAGCACCTTGTTTTGAATGTGTGGCTATGGGATTGGGCTCCCATGGTTATCCACAAGGGGCGGAGAGGGTATACACTGATTTGTTGCTTCCCATTGGATTTGATGTGGTCTATTGGTGATTTAAGCCAAGTGGGCTTGCAGTTGCATAAAATGATAACCACTAGATGTTTGCATCATGCGATCCAAGGCTTGCATAATCATTTGCGTGAATCCAATTTGAGGGTTGGAGGCATGGATGGGTGGGGGCGGGGAAGGAGGGAGAGCAGGAAGCGAGAGAGGTGGCAGGAACTCGTTGAGTAGTGTTTGTAGTATTTGTAGTGTTAGGTTTAGGAGGTGCATTACCGAGGGTAATACCATGTTATGGTTGAAGTTGTAGAAGGAATTGTAGATGGGGAAAGGCTAGGACAGGACATGCTTTCAGTTGTCATACAGGTTTCAAATGTTGGGTTTGGGATCCAATAGATAAAATAGCTTATATCATGTTTTATAGTAAAGATTTGGTTTTAATAATGAAAAATATCTTAATCAACTTTAATTAAGGATATTTTTGAGGTAGTTGTATATTGATAGTTAAATGGGTCATTGGACTCGATAGTTGAGTCTATGTAAGTATAATTATATAAACTAGTACTTTGTAATAAATGAATGTGATGAAATATTTTCGCTATTGATTCAATAAAATGTAGTCTTTTTATAGTTTTAACCTATCAAAATTCTAACTAGTGGCATCGAGTTCACAGAAATCAATCTTATGAATACGATATGAAGGATTTTTGGAATTCTAAAGGCTAGGATTGTACCCGTATGGACGTGCTATATTGATGCAAATGCGCTTAGGGGTCCCAATGAAGGGTTGCCTTGACCAAGCTACTTTTAGAATTACACAAAGGTGGATTCTTACTCTCAACAAATTGCACAAATTACACAAACTTGACTTATTCCCAATGATACAAATCGACACACTCAACAAATGCACATAGGCTATAACAACTCAACACCACAAAGTATTGACCACAATGGGTTTGGACCTACAACAAGTCTCTTCTTGGAATCCTCTTCCAACTTGAACTTTGCCCCCTTAACCGGATTGAATTGTCTTTTACAAATGCAAGGATGTGTTTATATAGGCATGAAAGTCACCCGGATGCACCATGAAACTCGGTTGCACACAACCCATTAGTACTCTAAAATCATTGAATGTTACAAAGGTAAGGTCCAACGAACCCATACAGAATAAGTTGCGTGATCCAAACTTTCGTGGGATCACAAATATTCATCTAGGCCTTTGCGGCACTGGTAGACCTTCGCAACAGTGGTAGGCCTTCACAACATTAATAAACCTTTGCTGCATCAATAGACCTTCACGACATGGCAGTAACTCGCGAGGAACACAAAAATCAAAATGCAAAACACAAGAATCTGCTATAATTTTTTTTTGGTTGATACAAGATTTCCTCTAAACCTAGATGCTCCAACATCATACACCCTAGGGAGGAAAACGTGAGAGCATAGTACTCGCTCACGTGGGCTGAGTGGTAGAACCACCCTTTCAACCTTCCAATAAGGTCTTGGCATGCTTGTGTGCCATCGGTATTTCCCATCTTCCATTATCAAAGTCGATTAGGCAAGAAACCAACCCCTTTCTCCAAAAACGTCTTTGATCTTACTGCACCCTCGTCCCTATCTCCTTCACTAAATTCCTCTATCTACACATGGTGTCTCTTTCCTTTTCCACATCGTTGGCCCTTGTGCAATATCTCTACGAACCGTTTGTAGATAGAAAAGTGCTTTCAAACACCCATTCCCTTGTGCTACATCCTCCAATATCATTGGTGCATTTTTCCCTTGTTATTTCGTCCTCTCCCTTTACCTAGATTTTTGTACTCTTGTGCATGCTTCATCCTCTTTCTTTCGAGCAACACTTTGTTGCATCATTACACGCGCATGCTCTTGCCTTCATTGTCCTTGTGCATTATCATATGACATTGGTGTGCTCCTTTGTCTTCACCCCTTAGTGGTTTCAAGATGTAAACGTGTCCCTCCTTCCACAGTCTCATTGTATTTTCTCTTCCATCATATAACATCTCCCAATTAAATTTCCAAGGGCTTCCCAACAATACATGGCATGCATCCATCAGTAAGATATCGCACAAAACCGTATAAGTAAAATTCCCATCCTGTCTCTATCTCCACTATGCACTATTCTGCGCACAATGTTAATTTGTCCTTCCATCAAGCACGTCATTTTGTAAGGGTCTCAATGTGACTTGTGCTCCAATCCCAACTTCCACACCATCTATGTAGACACCAAATTTTTTTGTACTTAGGCTATCGACTACCAATATTCACCGGTCCCCTATGGTCTTGTAAATTGATCGAAAAATGTGTTACCTCTCTTACCACAGACTCATCCTTGTTTCTAAAGAACCTTCAAAACTCTCCTCATTGTGATCAAAGCTTCTCCTTCTAGTTCAAGTGTATGATGTGTTGATGCCACACTCTCTTCTTCTATTTGCGTGATGTATGCACTTGCATCCTTCCCCTTCCCATCATCTTTATGTGCATGTGGACATTCGAAAGCTTGATGCCCTACCTCTCCGCATCGAAAACATGTTCCATGAATCTTGCACCACGACCTCTCCCACTTGTGGAATTAATTCTTCCTTTGCTTTGTTGTGCTTGCACACTCATCACTTTCAAGCTCTTGTGTGTGTTGATTCTTTGCCACCGCCAAACTTCCCTTTGTTTCTTTGCGTGTTCTTTTTGTGTCAACTTCTCTTGCTGCCCTCAAGGCATATTAGTACACCTCTTCTATTGGCTTCATATTTACTAAGCTGATTCCATCTTGGATTACCCATCGCAGTCCATTCATGCATCATGCTACCTTGTACTAAACCATATCACTATGACCATCTCGGATTGTGATCTTGTAAAACCCCTTTGTATACTCCACACTAAGCTCATTTCGTCATGCAAGTTTTGCAACTTCTTCAGCTAATCCAGTTGATGGTCGCCAAGCAAAAATTTTGCTTTCAGCTTTGCAACCATGCGCTCCCAACAAGTGATCTTATCTTTTCCCTTTCTATTGCGCTCTAGTTGAACTTCTTTCCACCGTGATGCCACGTGACCTTTCAATTTGGTCTGCACTAACCTTACCTTGCGCTCCTCTGCAACCTAATCAACTTCAGAATATTCTTCCATCTCTATGAGCCAATCAATAAGCTCTTTTGCATTCAGTGTCCCAGAAAAACAAGGAACCTCCATTCGCACTCCTCTTCCAATTTTCAACATAGCTCTCAACAATCTCTCCTCTCTGTCATCCAAGCAACCTCGTGTTGGAACTACTTCATCCATGCCACCCTCAAGTGCTTCCTACATTATTGCCTCTTTTTCTACATCACACATATCATCCTTGAGAAGAATCCTCTTCTGCAGTCCTCTTCTACTGCATTCAATCTGATCTGCATTGTCCTCATCAACTTTGCAATTTCATCAAGCCTTCCAGCTATATTGTTATTTGTTACGCCTCCTCGCCCTACTCTTCCAAGTGGCATCTTGTCTCAAAGAACTTAAATTGGTTATTGAAGTCTCTTACAAACCTACACAGACCTCACACTTGCTCTCATTTTACAATTCCCAGGGTTATGCCTTGCTCTAGTACCAAATGATGCAGACACGGTTAGGGATCCCAATGAAGGGTTGCCTTGACCAAGCCGATTTCAGAATTACACAGTAGATTCTTACTCTCAACAACTTGCCACAAAAACTGTATTTTTCAGCAATATGAACTTACACAAACTTGACTAATTGCCAACAATATAGTCTAACAAACTCGAGGAATGTCGGCATGCTTACAACAACTCAACATCACAGTGTTGCCCACAATAGGTTTAGACCTGCACACAAGTCTCTGTTTGGAATCAACTTCCAAATTGAACTTCACACCTTAACTAGATCAAATCCTCTTTTACAAATGCAGGAACATTTTTATATACGCATACAAGTCACCCATATTGACCATTGAACTTAGCTACACACTTCCCTTTAGGACTACTAAAATCATAAGATGTTACAAAGGTAAGGTCCAACAGACCCATACAGAATAAGTCAGTGTGATCCAAACATTCGGGGGATCACAAATCTTCATCCTCGACATTACGCGGCATCGATAGACCTTCGTGGCATTAATAAACCTTTGTGGCATCACAGTAAGTCATGAGACACACAGAAAACAGAATGCAAAACACAACAATCTACTCTAACTATGATTGGTTGATACAAGATTGCTTGTGAACCCGGGTGCTCCTGCATCATATATGCAATTCGAATGTTGTCTGCTATACCCATGGCATTTGAACTGCAAATGGTGTTTCTCATTTAAGTTCTACCTAAGGTGTGAAAAGGCATTTTTCTTATTGTCTAGACCAAAGCATATGTTTTCTGAGGGCATGACTGTTAGTGTGACAAAATCACATTAAAAGCATTGCCTAGGAGTGTTTGAAATTATTTGGGAACACTGCAAAGTGTCTGGAGGCATGATAAAGAAGCCAAAGCATAAAGGCGTGATAAAGAAGCTGCCAAAAGCAAGGAGGATTTACTCAAGGAGCATGAATATTGGTGTGTGATATTGTTGTTTTTTAATGCATCCTAATCGTGAAGGTTGATTAGGAAGTGTGGAAAGTGAGAGCTGTCTGAAAAGAGGCATTTTTACATGGTGGAGGTATGAAGAAGCAATCTGCAGCTATTATTTTTGACAAGACCAGAATGATGTTAAAACCTGCAAAAAGAATTAGTTTGTTTTGCCCACAACACGAGGCTGCAGACATGAGGAAAAGGCATTGAAAGGCAAAAGACAGCTAAATCTGACATATGACATTTGCAAACATTTTCATCAGTCAATGGCATTCAAAAATGTGTTTTTAATCTGCTGACAACTTTTTCTTAAACACTGGAGTGTGAGAATATTGATGTGGGCGAATAAGATCTGTTGAAGCATTGAAAAGTGTCTGTGGCGTGTTAAAATCTGAGACAATGCATGAATATGGCGAAAAGTGCTGCAAATAGCGTTTTCACCTGAGAAAGGTTGTAAAAGGCATGATCAATTCTGCAAATAAGGAGGCATTTAAATGCTGTTGGGCATGTATGGTGACTCAAATTGGAGGGGCCATAAATGATTTTGTATACCATGTTTGAATGCTTAAAAGGGCATTTCATTTGCCTTTTCCGAAAAAGCCTGTCCAAAGTGTAAAGTGGGCCGATGAAAACTACAAAGAAACTGCTGGGTATTCTTTTCTTTTATTTATGGGAATATTTTATATTTAATTTTTTGTATGCTTCGACATTGCAAAGTTTAGTTTTGAGTTTTTGTATCAAAAGTATGGGTTGAAGAATTGGCTAAAGATTAAAATTGAGGTCATTGAAATTAGAGAGGTCTCAAGTTCAATCTCATTGTCATTTTGTTTTGCCAGAAGTACAAATATCAAAAGACCAAAACCTAACAATGTACATTATAAGCATATTATAGACATTTCTATGCCAAATGGTTGCCTAGAGGAGTTAGTTGAAAGGTCTATTATTAAGATGCTGCATGTTTAAGAGGTCAAGAGGTCCAATCTTGATAAGTGCAAGGTTGATCTTAAATCCCATCATTTTTAGTGCTCTAGCCATGACTGCAATTTTTTCAGTTTATTTTGTTTTTGTGTGAAGTTCAGCATGTAGCCATTTGATTCGTAGGTTTTTTCTCATTCAAGTCCATTGAAAATGTTATATTTTGGTTTGGAAGTCTCCTCTTGTGACTTTCAAGGAAAAATGTATTATAAATGGAGAACTAAGGCATTAAAATGTATAACAGATGACTCTAGTACCCAACAACCAAATTTGAAAATGGGCAGTGCTTACAAGGACACCATGAATCAACAATGTATGTTCCCACCACCAATACCTATTGGAATTAAGTGTCATACACCTTGCAAATCCTAATGCTGGAGTTTAATTAATTATTTTGTATTAATTATGGGTACACATGCTTCCCACTTGATGTGGCTATTTTTTTGTCACATGTATTATGTATTAAGAGCATGCATAGAGGAAGAATAAAGGTGAACTAGGAAAAATGCTAATTCTGGAGCATAAGTGCAGGCCAAATCAGCATGCACAAGGGCAGCTAATTTGGTCTATAAGAGCTGTCTATTTTGGTAATTCATCATGCAATTAAGGTGCTGAAGAAGTCTATTCTTGGACTGTCTATATTTAGTGAAACTGTTGTTAATTTATCATGCATACTGGGTGGCTGAGAAGTCTAATTATAGACTCTATTTTTGGAAATAAGTGCTGTTAATTCTCTTCTATTCTAAGCGCTGGAAAAGTCTATAAATCAGGCACTTGGGGGTAGAGATAAATATACAATTAATGAGACAGTATTATTGGTATTTTGCAAGAAAAGGATAAGCGGCCTGTGTAATTTCCAGCTGTGCTGATTGGGACTATAGGAGTGGATACTCTGTCATTGTATTGTAACCACAGATTGCTGATTACTGAATAATACAATTGAGTGCTCCTTGGTTGCTGGGTTTTTTCTGGAACAGGTTTTCCCAGGGTATATGTTGTGTCCTATGTGAGTTATATGTGATTGCATGTTGTTGTAGGTTACTTGCATGTTTATTATTCTTACTGAATTTGAGAGATCTAGGTCTGTTTTGCACTTCTTTCCTCTAAAGATTAAGTAGGAAGTTGTTCCGCATTTGTCTAGCTTCCTTTCATTTGGTATCAGAGCCTGGCCAGCTTTTGAGATCCTAGGTTAGGAAACAAAATTTTTGCTTTAATCTTGGTTTGAGTGGGAGTTGTGCACAGCAGAGATCTTATTTCAGCATGGCAAGTACATCATGGTTGGAGATAGATAAATTCAATGGCACAAATTATGAGCTTTGGAAGCTGAAGATGGAGGATTTGCTCATAGACAGAGATCTGTGGGCTGCTGTTTCAGGTAGCAAACCAGCGTCTATGAAGGATGAAGACTGGGCAGTGATGGATCGGAAAGCAAGGAGCCTAATCCGGATTTGCTTGGTTGATTCAGTGCATTTGAATGTAAACAGAGAGACCACCATGGAGAGCCTCTAGAAGAAGTTGGGGAATCTTTACTAGGCTAAATCCCTGGTAAATATGGGATACCACTTAAAAATGCACAAAATATTGAAACTTGCAGCCACATAAAATACTGATTTTACCAGATTTTTACAGTTGGGGCAGCGAACTAAAGAAACTTAATATTTGCCAAAATGTCCACCCAAAATACTTGAAAATTTAAATAGAGCTTGATATTATTATAAAGGACATAAGGAAACTGTTTTTGGACTTTTACAGAGATTAAACTACTGCCAGAAAAAGCACAGCGTGCCCTAGACAGCGGGAAAACTACCGAGGTTCGTAACCCTCTAAATACAAGAGCAGTAATAAGGGTCTTTGGAAATAACATTAACAGATATAGGCAGTAATAGTTCCACCTTCAGATCTGAAAACGGCCGACTAGAAAACCCCCAAATAAAGGTTGCAAGTCGCCTCGCTTGGAATGGGGTCGGAAAATGATGGAGGCGCCTTCAACGTGCTGCCACGCCCAGCCCAAATGGCTGCCGTGAATCTGATCTGGAGCCCCTCTTGCTTATCTTCCCCAAATGCCCCCAAGACCCTCGAGATCCTTCCTCTGAAACCTCTGTTAATGTCTCTACCACACAGCCCTGAAAGCGGCTCCAAAATGACAGACTAGGGTAGATCTCTCACTACCGAAGAATGCCCTGCTAGCTAGGGACGGTCTCTCACCACCGAAGCTAGGGTCCCTGTGGGATTTGACTCCACAAGTTGTAGATGCGCAACAGCAGCAGCTGCACGAGAAGGGGTCAATAAAATGTATATGCCAAAAGTCCCTCTCCTTTCTCTCCCAACTCCTTATATACTTTCCAAGGCAAAAGAGCCCCAATAGACCTAGACGTGTTTCATTCCACGGAGGGGTCAATAAAATAAAAGAAAATAACTTAAGTTACTTTCCCCCTTTGAGGCACCATGGTCCAAAAGTGACCCTCAACGCAAAATTTGAATATTAGAACCACGTGGCCCCTTCCCAATAGCTCCCCGCGTCCACAACCCCTTGGGTCTGACCACGGCTTGGACTCGACCTGGCCCTTAGGCCTTTGGCGCAGGAAAAGGGGACATTACAGTCCTCCCTTCCCGAGAAATGCTTGACCCCAAGCATTATCATGTCCTGCTTGTACAAAAGCTGAATACCGCGCCATAAGTTTCTCCACCTCACCCTCATCAACCAAGGATCGGTGTAATCCGAAGTAACCAAGAAACCCCACGCAGTCATCATGACCTCCATATGGTATCGAGAGCAATGGTGTCCATGAAGTAGAATGATACCCAAACCGACTCTCCACCGGTACCCGCACCAAATTTCCAATCTATCCAATCCCTGCCAATGCAAGGTTATCATCATGTGATCACTCACTGCCTCTCCAATCAACCCCTGGGTATGAAAGTCCACTCTGAATTCTGTAGAACTCCCTGGATCAACCTGTGAAATAACCTGTATACGCACAAAGTGTGTCGACTCTCCCACATGACCCACATTGGTGTGAGGGTACAACTCCTCATAATGTATCTCGATGTGTCTCACGGGGGAAAAATCCCAAGATTCCAGTACATGGTCAACCGACAATGTCAACTCCACATAGTTCACCTCCTACGATGAGTGATAACCTACTGAAAACCAAGTAACTGAGTCGACTCCATCCTTCCACTGACTAGCACATGGGTGAAATGCCCACCGTGCCTAGAAGCAATAAAATACATAGGAGTGTTATCCCCTGTTGACTCAGAACATGCTGAACCTGTAAGCTCCGATTTGTTATAACGACAAACCGTACATCCCTGTATGAAGTTGGGGATATCCTCCCTCAACCCATGCCTTTTGAACCTCTCTGATATGAGCCTGTAGGTCTCATCGAAGCTCAAGTGTCCGGTCACGAAAAACAATGCACATGTCGCAATATCTCCACCTCAACCCTGAGTCTGACACAAGGTATAATCTGCCATGATAGAATATCATCTCATCCTCCAATCTGTAGGTGTCATCCTGTATGTGACCATCCAGAATCTCGCAAGTGTGTCGGTTCTTGGAGTACTCAACAAGCAAATGAGATCTCCAGTCTACCGACCCCTTAGATAACCAACATGATGATAAACTCAGAGGATCTGAGCCTGTAACCCCAATCTCTGTAACTGTCTCATGTGCAACATTACTGGTCACCTCCACATCCATCCTACTCAACATCGATCCGATAATAAAATTCCTCACCATGCCGGAACATTCTCTCCATCCCCTCAGCTGTAACCACCCTAGGTGCTCCTGTAGATAATCCCCTAAAAATCACATTCCTGACCTCGGATTTAAACTTCAGCTCCATCATCTGAAAGTTAGTCCGAAACTCCCCAAGAGAGCGAAGCCACTGCACTCCCAAGAATACATTGTTCAGAACAATAATAAATCACATTGGAGCCATCATTCATTAATTTATTTTCATACATTCATCTCAAATTAGAGGTAAACCATTCTCTACATAAGTAAAAATAAGTCTATTCCACACCACTAAAGTTATGAACACAAATTTCAATCAAGGAAGTTCTTTTTGTGAAATTGCTAAATAGAGCAAGGGATTATGATGAGGTCAGAGTGTATCATGCATGTTTCTCCTGTCTTTCTTTCCTTGTAATGCTATCATGATTCCTCGAAAATTCCCAAACCTTTAAAACGAATTCCTTCATAGTTACCCATCGTGATGCTCATTTGGGAACCCGCCGTGTGCACTCTCAAAACTCTCCATTGGCTACAACCCCGCTGAGGCCCTCAAAATCCTCTCTCAAAATCCCTCGTAGTCCTCACCTCTCAACCAATGAGGCATCAATACAGTTGTGGGTTGCCCCACTATCAATGAGTACCCCAACTCGCTGACCCTGCATAACTCCTCTAATCCTAAATGCCTTGTACATCAGAGTACTAGGCAATGTGGCTATAATCTCCCGAGGAAAATCTTCTCCTCCTACCCCACATCAACACTATCCAACGCAACCCCATCTCCATCATCCATCTCGCGAGTCTCTAACTCCTCACCTCTGTCACCCTTGCTCTCCTCGAAGACTTCAATGAATTGAGCCTTCCCTCTACCTCTGCAATCATGTCCTGGGATCCAAGGTGTGTGGCAATCGAAACATAGTTTCTTTCGCCTCAACTCATCTCTGTGTTCTCGAGAAATGATTGGCTTTTTAACCACCTCCTACCTCGGTGGAGGCTCCTCTCGCTGACATTCATCTGATCCAGATGGAGGTTCCCTTTGCTGAATGCGAGGTGGAGCCCTTGGCTTTGGAGTGGATAACTCCAAGTCCCGAGCTTTCCTAACAGCCCCGTGCAAAGAAGAAGGTTCAAATGCCTTCACAAATCCAACGAAAGCATCAGTCAAACCTGCTATGAACAACGAAATCAACCTCCTCTCCGTGACATCAGGTACCATGACTGGTAATCTCTGAAAATCTGCGATGTACTGATCCAGGGGACCGGTTTGTCTCAAATGAGTCCACTCCCTGAAATACCTGTCAGGGTCCCTCCTATCAAATCTGCTCACCAACCTCTGCGCGAACTCTGCATGAGTCGTAATGTGTATGTGTCCCTGTGTAATCAGCCCATGATGCCACCAATCATGAGCGTCTCCCTCAAGATGCGAGCTTGCAAACTTAATTGCATCTTCCTCACGCATAGGATTCAAGTCGGAGTATGTCTTCAACTTCTGACCCAAGACGGTGCAGTACACTTCTTAGAACCATCGAAGTGTGGAATGGAGATCTGTCCCAATCTCCTCTGTAACTCTAGTACCTGTTTCTGCTGATCTCTCTTGGGTCTACTGCCAACCTTCATTTTGCAATATTCCTGAATGGCATGTTGTTACGAAGGCCTTCACTCGAGGTCTGGTACCTCTCCCAACAAGACTCCTCATCCAACATATCTACGGGTTGTGCTTGGTTAACTTCCGAATCCTTCAAGAAAAAGGTTCATGAAGCCCCAAAGGCCTGGCAGAAGAATGGGGAGGCCGCTGCCCCGAATGTCCACTCTCACCTCTTTTCCCCTATTGTCCCATATTGCTATTTTCTCCTCTCATTATGACTGTTGTTATACACAGTCCAGCAGGCTGAAGATGATTAAAAAATATTCTCCTACCCCTTTTTGCAATCAGAAAACCAATGCTAGTACCTTGAGAGGTACTCTCCCTTCTTGCACCGGAGTCTCCAATGAAGAAATCATGCTTTCCAACACTTGTAATCCCAAAAGACACATTTGAATTCCTTCTTTGGCTTATGAAATCAGTCACAAAGTTTTCAACATCAGAATTGATAGTTTTGGATAACTACCACATATTACTAGGATCCCATAGCTTATAATGCCCCTGAGCCCTTGTATCTGTTAAGTGAGCTAAAACTTGCCACCATATATCATCCACCAGATGCTCATATACACATAGTTGGAGCAATGGTCCAACAAACTCCATGATGAAGACTTCGTCATCTACCATACCATGCATCTCATGATGGAAGTAAATTGGAATAGGCGACAATAAATAAGACACATTAGTGTGCTCTTCATACCCTTCAAGGCCATCAATGTCCTCCGTGTGTTCAAGATAGACATATGTTGAGTTGCCCCCAACATTGTTGCAGTGCCTTCAAGGCCATGAGTGCCTAAGTGAAAGTATCTGAAAGCTGATCATCAAAAGTTGCTGGTTTGGAAATTACAGCAGGCTGCAATTTTACACAAGTGTCCATGTGAGGCTCCTCCTCATGTGCCAGCTGCTCCATAGAGTCTTCTTTCGTGGGTGTAGACTTCCTTGCATCACTTTCCCTCATCGTTTCCTTGAACTCTTGTATGTGTTGTCTTGCTTGAGTCACTATCAACCTAGCAGCTCTAGCTCTACTATTCCCTTCCTCACACTTTTTAAGAGTTTCCATTACATCCTCCTTGCTTGCATAAACAAGTTTCTTCTCCTAAGCTGGAATAATTTCTCTAACAAGCAAAGTTTCACTAATGCAATTATTTTGCTCAATGGAAATCATACCCTTTTGTCTAGAAGCTTCTTCTACAAATGAGTTCCTTTGTAATTCAAGTACCGTATATGATGATCTCGCTTGGGCTTGCTACCAATCTTCATCATGCAATAATCTGGAAATGACATATTATCTCTAAAACCCTTACTCAAAGATTGGTATTTCCTCCAACAAGAATCCTCATCAATCACCTCTATTGGCCGCCCTCTATCACTGTTCTCACCATGTTCCTTATTGTCCCTAGATCTGCTTTGATTCACATTCTGAGTGAGCTGGCTCAAATAAAGGTTAGTGGCTTCCTATTGTTTCACCATGTTGGTGAACATTTCCTTCATAAAACCCACATTGAGATCTTTCCAAACTACCATATTTAACCCACACAGGCTGGAGGAACAACAACTTTGATACCACTAAAATATCCCTAATGGGATACCACTTAAAAATGCACAAAATATTGAAAACTTGCAGCCACATAAAATACTGATTTTACCATATTTTTACAGTTGGGACAGCGAACTAAAGAAACTTAATATTTGCCAAAATGTCCACCCGAAATACTTGAAAATTTAAATAGAGCTTGATATTATTATAAAGGACATAAGGAAACTGTTTTTAGACTTTTACAGAGATTAAACTGCTGCTAAAAAAAGCACAACATGCCCTAGACAGTGGGAAAACTACCGAGGTTCGTAACCCTCTAAATACAAGAGCAATAATAAGGGTCTTTGAAATAACATTAACAGATATAGGCAAATAATAGTTCCACCTTCAGATCTGAAAACGACCAACTGGAAAACCCCCAAATAAAGGTTAGTAAGTCGCCTCGCTTGGAATGGGGTCGAAAAATGATGGAGGCGCCTTCAACGAGCTGCCACGCCCAGCCCAAATGGCTGCCGTGAATCTGATTTGGAGCCCTCTACTTATCTTCCCCAAATGCCCCCAAGACCCTCGAGATCCTTCCTCTGAAACCTCTGTTAATGTCTCTGCCACACAGCCCTGAAAGCAGGCTCCAAAATGACAGACTAGGGTAGATCTCTCACTACCGAAGAATGCCCTGCTAGCTAGGGACGGGTCTCTCACCACCAAAGCTAGGGTCCCTATGGGATTTGACTCCACAAGTTGTAGATGCACAACAACAATGAGCTGCACAAGAAGGGGTCAATAAAATGTATATGTCAAAAGTCCCTCTCCTTTCTCTCCCAGCCCCTTATATACTTTCCAAGGCAAAAGAGCCCCAATAGACCTAGACGCGTTTCATTCCATGGAGGGGTCAATAAAATAAAAGAAAATAACTTAAGTTACTTTCCCCCTTTGAGGCACCATGGTCCAAAAGTGACCCTCAACACAAAATTTGAATATTAGAACCACGTGGCCCCTTCCCAATAGCTCCTCACGTCCCACACCCCTTGGGTTTGACCACGGCTTGGACTCGACCTGGCCCTTAGGCTTTTGGCGCAAGAAAAGGGGACATTACATGGTGAGAGCTATACTCTCAAACAAGTTGAGACAAAAGACCTCTGATTCCATCAAGGATGCATTGGTTGTTTGAGGTAGATTGAAGAAGAAGGCAAGAAGAAGAAAAGGAACAGCAGATCGAAAACCATAGGGAGATCCAAGTCTCTTGGAAAGTCCAAGAATAAGAGCAGGAATCAAGGAATTGTGGCCAGGCAAGATCAAGGACTGCGAGGAGAAGAAGAACAAGAAGGAATCAGCTGACAGTTCAAACTCTAAGGAATCTCAAGAGGACGTGAGTGACATGTTTGTTGCAACCCTTACCAACATGCAGGTGAGGATGCATGGTTGATTGACTCTAGAGCTTCCTACCACATGACTCCCACTCAGAAGTAGATTTCCGACTACGTTAATTTTGATGGTTGGTTGGTGTATTTGGGAGACAACTTGTCTCTCAAAGAAGTTGGTCATGGAAGAGTCATGCTGACACTTGGAGATGGACAGATCAAATCCCTCTCCAACGTAAAGCACATTCTTGATTTGGGGAGGAACCTTATTTCTGTAAGTGGATTGAATGATCTTGGAGTACAGGTGCTCTTTAGCATGGAGGGCTGCAAGATAGTGCATGGAGCCATGGTCTTGACAAGGGGAGTTCGGGGCTGAACTCTATTTCGTCTTGAGATGAGCAGCATTGCATGTAATTGCACTGAGATTCCTGCTGAGAAGACTATGTTGTGGCATAAGCGTATGGGCCACATTGGTGAGAAAGGTCCAGATAGTGTGTGGAGCCATGGTCTTGGCTAGGGAGTTCAGGACAGAACTCTATTTGGTCTTGCGGCAAGCATCATTGCATGTAATACTGAGATTCTTGCTGCTGAGAACCTGAAACTTCTTGTTGAGAAGACTATGTTGTGGCATGAGCACATGGGCCACATTGGTTTTCCAACTATACTCTATACTGATTTTGATGGTGGGATGGTGTATTTGGAAGACAAATTGTCTCTCAGAGTAGTTAGTCACAGACCAAATCCGTCTCCAACATACTGCACATTCTTGATTTGGCAAGGAACCTGATTTATGTAAGTAGATTGAATGATCTTGGAGTACAAGTGGCCTTTAGCAAGGAGGGTTGTGGGATAGTGCGTGGAGCCAAGGTCTCGGCTAGGGGAGTTGGGGACAGAACTCTATTTAAGCTTGAGGCAAGCACCATTGCATGTAATAGCACTAAGGTTCCTGCTGCTGAAAACCTGAAACTTCCTGCTGAGAAGACTATATTGTGGCATGAGTACATGGGCCACATTGGTGAGAAAGGCCTTAGGGCCTTGAAATGCAAAAATATGGTTGAGGGGTTAGTTGATTGTTCTTTGGATTTTGACTTTTGTGAACATTGCATTTATGGAAAACAAAGTCGTGTTCGATTTTCATTCGAGCTCAGCTAGATCATTAGGAACTTTGGATTTGACTCATAGTTATGTATTTGACATTGTTAAAGTACCTTCACTA
The DNA here is from genome assembly GCA_018340775.1 of Taxus wallichiana var. yunnanensis. Lineage (NCBI taxonomy): Eukaryota > Viridiplantae > Streptophyta > Pinopsida > Cupressales > Taxaceae > Taxus > Taxus wallichiana. Next base: position 985,631,953 of record CM031234.1, on the reverse strand, counting down.
GCGAAATCCTTGTATTATGTTTCTTGTATTGATGACTTCTCTAGGAAGACATAAGTCTACTTCGTCAACTAAAAATCCAAGGTTTTTGATCGGTTCAAAGAGTTTTAAGGCTCTTTCTTGTGGATAATCAGATTGAAAGGAAGATCAAGGTGTTGAGAACGGACAATGGTGGAGAATTGTTTTCGGCATATTTCAATAAATCTTGAAAGGACAATGGCATTGCATAGAAAAAGACAACTCCATACACCCCTCAGTGGAATGGAGTTGATAAGACAATTTACAAGATGTTGATGGAGAGGCCTAGGAGTATGCTCAGTGGAGCCAGTTTGGATCAGACATTCTGAGAAGAAGCAACTAGTACAGCATGCTATTTGATTGATAGATCTCCAACGTCAACTCTTATTGACAAAACCATGGGAGGTTTGGATGGGCAAGAAGCCCTCACTTCAACCTCTCAGAGTATTTGGTTGTGATGCACATGTGCATGTGCCTAAGGAGAAGAGATCCAAGTTGGATTTCAAAGCAGAAAAATGTATCTTCATTGGATATGGTGATGGTGTGAAGGGATACAAACTATGAAATCTTGTGACATAGAAGATAGTGTATACTCGGAATGTAATGTTTCGAGAGATCAGGTCTTCTCCTAAAGCTGAGCAAAAAAATGATAATGTGAAGACAACAGTGCAGCTTGAGCCAAAGACCAAGAAGGCTGCACCTGAGGCTGAACTAGAAGTTCAGGATGGACCAGATGAGGAGCATGTTCCAGAGAGCTCGAACAATTCAGAGGAGGAACAACCTTAAACTCACTGGGTGAGGAGATCCACTCAGCAAACAAAGCAACCAAAAAGGTATATCGGACCTGATTTTAGCTGTATTTTTGCGTTGTTTTCTCGTGTTGATGAAGCTAGAACTATGAAGTAGGCAACAGAGATGAATGATAGTGAACCCTGGAAGATGGCCATGGATGAGAAGATGGCATCCTCAAAGAAGAATGGCACATGAGACCTAGTTCAATTGCCCAAGGGAAGGAAACTTGTTGGCTGCAAATAGGTTTTCAAGAAGAAATTCAGTTCTAAGGGAAAGATAGAAAACTACAAAACAAGTCTGGCTGCTAAAGGTTATTCCCAAGTGGAGGGCATAGACCTTGGTGAGATATTTTATCCGGTTCCAAAGCTTACATCGATTAGATTTCTTTTATATATTTCTGTTGCTTTTGACCTTGAGGTTGAGAAAACGGATGTGAAGACAGCCTTCTTGCATGAAGACCTAGAGGAAGAGATCTAGGGTAAAGAAGAATCAGTTTGCAAATTAAAGAAGTATATTTATGGTCTCAAAAAGCCTCGTAGAATGTGGTATAGGAAGTTTGATTCTTATGTTCTGCAATGGGAACTCCTCTACGTTGTGCAGTCTCCATGGCCTCCAAACAGGCTTGCATTCCTCTTGTCACATCGGTCAAGTTTGCTAGTCTCGATGCTCTATTCATTCTGCATGTCATCTTTCCTCACATTCTCTCAGTCAACAAGATTTATATGACCTCACACGCTCTACCCAACAACATAACGTTGGAGATGTTTGCAACTACCTTGTACCCACCATGGAAAGCAGCAAATCCTAAGGACACTCACAAAACCTAGATTGATGTTTACACCAATCTCCTCAACGGCACTCAAAAATCCTACACTCTGACAAACCTCTTCAATAAGACTCAAATCCTAAGCTTTAATACCAAACTGATGCAGTCACAATCCAGGTTCCCAATGAAGGGACACCTTATAACACGCAATGCATGTCAAACTAGATCTCACCAGGGCCAGATCTCAGGCACAACTTCTAAATAAGAAACAGATGGCAAATATTTCTATATTATGCAAGGAAAGAGATTACAACTTCAAGTGCATCGCCTATTCACTCCAACTATAGTCTAGAATGAGACTCCCCAAGAATTCTGTTAAAAATTCCAATCCTAGACCTATCCTAAGCTTGTAGACTCTTTTAAGCTTCTACAGAACCACCCTCTGGCTCACACTTACAAGGATAGTCAACCTTAATGTCTCAGACTAAGAATCAGGCTTCTTAAGATTTCTAGGTGTCTTTCATGTTCATAGTCCCCTACTACTTACAGTAAGCATGACACCTTCAACAAGCAAAGGATCTGCAAACTATTCCTCATGTGGCCTCTCAAAGCCATCGATGGATCCTAGAATTTCCCATTAGTTGGATCAAGTTCAAACGAATCATTTTGTTGGTAGTAACTCTTTGATAAAGTTCTCCCCCATTAATGATTTGTACAATCTAGAGTAGGCAATGGTTTGTACAATCCAATATTTTGACTCTTTCATTTTGCTAACTAGAAAATTCTGGATCTCTCCACATATTTCTTAGTATCTTTAACCATTCCATGCCAATGGCACCTTGCCTTTATCAATGTAGGTGTCTTATCTCTCCCAAAGTGTCCTCCTAATCCTCCATTGTAACTCTTTGATAAAGTTCTCCACCATTAATCCTCTAGGGATGCACAAAAGCTCTCTTGCATGAAATGATCTTCGTAAGGGCCCCTATCACTTGTGATGGTTCACTACAATCTTTTCATGCCTCTACAAAGTCTACAACCACTGCCTCTACAAAATCTACATACACCACATACAATTCTTCCATGCTATCCAACCCAATCATCTCCACTGACATAGTAATCAATGCTGCAACTCTTTTACTCAAAGTGTATGCCAACTTATTCGGCTTACCAAATCTATGCTTAAACAAAAGAATAGATTTGCAAATACTCTACCCATATCATTTTCCTTTTATTCAACTTGATCTGGTTATTTATGAGCTTCAATGCTTGGTGATCAGGATACAAATAAATTCCTTGTGCAACAAATAATCTGTACACTTCTTCAAAACTTGTACAATGACATGAAATTATTGATCATATAGATAGTACCTTTCTTAGGCTTAATTCAATTTCTCACTGAAACATGCAATTGTCCTACCTTCCTAACTCGATGTTGCACCACTTGCATCACAATCTACTTGGAACACTTTATCAAAGTCGAGCAATGTTAGGCTTCACTACAAACTTTCTAAAAGTTCAAAAACATTCTTAGCACCTGTTATCCATTTGAATAGTCATTTCCTCATGAGCTCAATCAACGGTGCACAAATACCACTTAGAATTTCTTATGAACTTCCAATAAAAACTTGCTAGACCATGAAAACTTCTTACCTTAGTACCATTCCTTGGAGTGAACCATTCAAAAATTACTCAAACAATTTCAGAGTCCATCTTCAATCCTTCTTGGGAAATCACAAAGCCTAAATCTATAATTTTCTCTTTCATACATGAACATTTTGTCATTCTTGTTGAGCAGACCATTTGAATATTGCTCTGACCTTTTCTAAATCAGTGTACCTCGGGGACGCGCCCCCAATGTTTTTGGGGTTTTACTCTATAAGAGACGTTTCAATGATGCGGGACGGTAGGAAATGTCCCCTGGGGTCCCCAAAAAAAAAATCGGAAACATCTATAGTATGAACGAAAAGGGCAAGGGACGGTTGGTCGTACCCATACGGCCACAAGACATCTAGACATCCACCACTTGTACCGGTACAGTCGCCATCCCGTAGGCAACACAGCCTTTAAAAACTTTTGAGAAGGGGGATGTGGGGACACAACAACCCCCACACCCTTTTCCACTAAACCTAAACCTAAAACAAGCACACTAACTAACAAAACTAAAAAACAAGCTCATTTGTGTCATTTTGCATTTTGTGAAGAAGAAGACAAAGAAGAAAAACAATGGTGAGAAGAGAAGAGAACAACAATGAGTAGAAGGCAAGAGAGCATTGAAATACATCATTTGAGGTAAGTTTAACATCCATTCTTCATTTGTACAAATTTCTTTGTGTTTTTTTCAAAGTTTCAAACACTCAAGTTTTTCCCTTTTATTGCTCTATGTTGTTTGCACTTGCAGCTGTGTTTTGAGTTTTCAATAAAACAACAATGAGCAACAGTGAGGGTAGTGAGGGTGAAGAGATTCAAATTCAACACAGAGGCCATAGAGGTGCTACAAGGGTTTCTTCTGAGAGTGGAAGTGTTGTAGGGACTTGTGGGTTCAAATAATCCATTTGATTGCCCTTTTGAACTCTTCAAAGTTTATGCAAAGGGCCCATTTAATCCTAAAAACCCTTTCACAATTTGCAACAGCCATAGACAAGGACAAGAAAAAAAACTCGGGGGTCTAGAATATGGTTGTGTCATATGTGCAACAGCAATATAGGGGCAGCTATACAAGAGTTTACTCTCATCTTTTGTGCATAAGTGGACAGGGTAAAAGGTTGTGCAAACATAACCTTAGCTGAGAAGGCTAAGGTGACTAGGTTGTATATGGAGGGTGAGGCAAGAAATAAGGGAATGCCAATAGAGACTACACAACCTAGTATGCAATCCCTACCCAAACCGTGGATGTTGAGAGTCAAAAGGGAGAGGGTTCTACCAAGGGAAAGAGAAAGGCTGCTAGTGTTGTTGGGATGTTCAATATGCAATCACGGGAAGTAGCCGAGTCCTCTATTGCAAATTTTTCTATGCCCATGCCATACCATTTCATGTGGCACGTTCTCCCTATTTCAAACAAATGTTCAAAGATGTAATTGTTGTTGGTTCCTCCTTTGTACCTCCTAGAGAACATAAACTACGCACTAGCCTCCTTGATAAAGAGTATTCTAAGGTAAGTATGGTGATGGAGGAGATGAGGCAAACTTGGATAAGGGCGGGCTGCTCTATCATCATGGATGGATGGACTGATATTAGACATCAGCCACTCATCAATATCATTGTCACATGTCCAGTTGGCTCTTATTTTCTTAGAGTTATTGATTGTTCAGGAAGAAGAAGGATGCAAACTTCTAATTTCAAATTTTGAAGGATGCCATAGAGGAGGTTGGGCCCTCAAATGTTGTATAGGTGGTGACTGATTCAGCCCATGTATGTAAGTTAGTTGGCTTGATGGTGGAGGGTGCTTACAAGCACATTTTTTAGACCCCGTGTTGTGTTCATGCGTTGAACAATGCATTGAAAGACATTGGGAAGATAGATTGGATGAAGACAAGTGGTGACAGAAGCTAGAGACATACAAAAGTTCATTTACAACCATCACACTTCACTTGCTCTATTCAGACGTTTTTGAGAAAGGAATTCCTCAAGCCTGTGGATACTAGATATGTCGACTACTTTATTTTGTTAGAGAGGATGCTTGAGGTGAAAGAGCCTCTACAATTAATGATGGTTAATCCAAAGTGGGGAAGATGGCCAGAGGAAAACACAGCTGAAGGAAAAAGTGTGAAACAAAATATCCTTGACAATGATTGGTGGTCCACAATGAGGTAAGAAATCGCTGCTTTTAATATTTTATTATTAGTTTATTAATGTTTCTAACTTGTAAATTATTTTAATCTTTCATTCTTTGTAATAGTATTCACTCTAATCTATCATTTGAGTCTTAAATTCTTAATCTTTTCTTAAAAATGTAACTTGTTTGCAAATATGTTTGCTCCATCATCTCACCTATTGTGCGGGTCATAAGATATGTTGATACAGACTCTCCTAATCTTGGAGAGATTTATGTAACATTTGACAATATGCTTGGGCAGATGAAGCAAGCCATTCATAGCAGAGATCCCGCTTTGGGATTCTATGAGGACCATATCAGGCCCATTGTGACGCGGTGGTGGAAGACAATGAACACCCCGCTTCATATGCCATCCTATTCTACAAATCCCAAATGGTATTCAGCACAGCCTACAAGAGAGCCTCCATGTGATGATGAAGAAGTCAAAGAACAACTCATGAAGGCCCTTCAAAAGATGTACAATAATGAGGAGTTTGTTTTACTTCAAGCATAGTAGCTAGCCTTTGCCAATCTTCATGGGCCAAAATTTAGCAAAACCAAAGTGTGGACGGATAGAGCCACATTAGCTCAAACTTGCCCTATTGCATGGTGGACATAACATGGCAAGGATGCACCAGACTTGAGGATTCTTGCCACTCGCTTCCTTTCACAGATTGTTTGTTCCTCTAATACAAAGAGGAATTATTCCACATACAGCTTCATCCAATCAGTTAAGAGGAATAGGCTTACCTCTCGACGAGCGGAGAAGTTAGTGGTTGTGCATAGTGCCTTGTGACTTCAGGATCGATAGAGAGTTGAGTATCATCAGACTCCAGCCGCACGTTGGGATATTAATCTCGAAGATGCCACACAAGTTGATGAAGAAGCACATGAGGGATTGATTGGCGTTCCATAAGATGAGACAGTCCCTTATAGTTTCAGGGCTCGGCTCAAACTCAGATTTTGATGCAATATTAGCAGATTTTGAAAAGGGGCAGCAGTATATGTTTTATGTTTTTGTCATTTTGTAGTTGAAACTTGCAACCCTTGGGCATTTCATTGTAATATATATGTGTGTGTGTGTGTGAATCTATGATATATCCACATTGAATACTATGTTAAATCTCAATTCAACTCTAATGTTATGTATTAAGTTTAACTTTTAGTCTTTTAAGGTTCTATAATGTATATGATGAATACCTTATCAATGTTATCATATGAATATTTGAAAGTTTCTAATAATTTTAAATTTTCCCTTATTTTTTAATAGTCGACCCTTGTCGTCCCCACAAGAAGGCCTAAAAATCCGTCTCGGAAACACGTGCCTCCGTCCTCTGTCATCCCCATCCCAAAAACTTGGTGGAACATGTATGACAGGTAAAGAGAGGTTCCTAGTTGGGTTATCAAATGTAGGGATCCTATCTAAGACCAGCCACACCGTGTAGATACAAAGGTGCTCAAGGAGCGCTAGTGTCGTAAATCTAGAGGATAATAGTCCTAACCCTAGGTCAGCTATAGTTTCCAAGGCCTACAACCAAGATAAAGAGAGGTATCCTACTAGGATTTTGAAATAGAGAGAGAAAACAACCAAGAGGTGGATAAAGCCAAGGGGCATAATAACAATAAGACAATGCAATAAACCAAAGCAAACATACATCTACTCTAGCCTATAAAGCAATGAATGACCAGCAATCACAAGTACATACATACAAAATAAGAGACTAAAGAGGGTTAGAAATACTTACATGTGTTGTGTGTGTGACTGTGATGCATAATCCTCCCCAGAGACAACAACACCAAGAGAGAATCACTATGGGTGGAGAAAGGGAAAGCTCAACAAGAAGATCTCCAGTCCTAACTCACTATGGGGACCCAAATGCAAAAGAGGTAAGCTCTAAGACTCCAAAATCAGCTAAGAAGTGTGAAATAGTGCGAGCAAGGTCAAATCATGCGCAATTTGTATGTAAGTGTTTGCAAAAGTGGTGGTTCTCCTAAGAGAAAGGTCAAGCATATATACCGACGCGATCGCCCATGGGCGATAGCATCATCAGCCATAACCAAACCAAAAATAGGAGCTATTGCCCATGGGCATATAGTGTCAACCTTAGGGAGACCCTAAGGTCAAAGGCTAAAAACATGGGGAACGGAGGCCAAGAAGTAAATGATGAATGCATGACAAAGGTCCAAAGTGACCGAAAGTAAGGATAATAGTGTGCAATAAGAAGAAGCAAGTAGACATAAGGGGACAATTGGACATAATGAGTGCAATGAGTGAGCAAAGGGGAGAAACAAGGCAAGTATGGGTGACTATGACTAATAGAACATCTCTCACATGTTGTAACCAAGTCGGAGGAGAATGCATTAGAGCCCCCGCACAATAAAATTTATCAGCAAGCGCCAAAAATATGGTGTATACATATGCCCTAACTGAAGATCATCGCATGTCACAATAGTGAAACACGAGATGGTCTCGGAAAAATATCTATGCAACACGAAATCGAAAGGAAATGTTGAAAGTAAAGTTGAAATGAAAGTGTTGATAAGAAAGAATGAAATGCTAAATGAAATATACCTAACTCGTACTAACTCGCCGGTCAATTGGCTTCCCCGTGGCGGGCGCAATAGCTGCTTAGAACCCTGAATAAGAAAGAGTGAAAAGAAACACTAGAAGATAATGCAATGTCCCCTTTTCCAAGCTCATTTGTTTTGAAGACTTCGAGCCCATTCCACTTTCTCTGGGCAAGAAGGAAGTGAACAAGAGAAGTGTTTGTCATATTTTTCAATCATTTTCGTGAGCATTTGCATTCTTTCTTCATAGTTTTCCACATAAGTCAGGTCGGTTGGGTCAAGAGGTGAAAAGCCAAAGGTAAAATAAAAAGCAAGCATCCTTATGAGGTCGGTCATGGGGAGACTCCCTAATTGGTTTTGGCACCCCCAAAAGGGGATAAAAGAGGTCGCTTGGACTCATTTGTGGATCATCTCTTGTCATAAAATTATACTTTGCTTGGTTTTGGGTTGATTGCTCAAATTCCTTCCACTAAGGGGCGAAAATCCTTTGGTGTGGCTACACAAAGAAGATGAAACTCTTTCTTGTTTGATCAAGAATAAAAACTCTTCAATTGATTGTTCCAAGTGCTTCAAGAAGGTGGATATTGCAGATTTTCAGCTAGGGTTTGATCCTATAGTGATTTTCAGCCCCTCCTAGGGGAGCAACCCACCTTGGGGAAGTGTTGGGTGGTTTCTAGGGCACAGCAACACTCAACTCAGCCATCATTGCATTCTTCATATTTTTGGCAGCCAAAATCTACATTGTACTTCATTTTTTGGGCTTGGAATCATTCATTTCCAGCCACTTTGTAAGGGTGTTCTCTGTTGTCATTTATTTAATTTCCAGCTGGGGTTTAGAGGTTGATTTCTTGGTTATTATTGGCTCTAAAATATTTCTAAGTGTCCCTACATATTTTGGATGGTGTTAATGGTGCAATTTTGATGAATTATTGTTTTTTCCTTACTGTTCTAAAAATCAGACTGTTGTTCACTGTTGTTATAATTTTCAGTTGGCTGTTATAAAAATCAGATTACTTTCAGTTTGGGTTTGTGTTATTTCCTTGTTTTTCAATTTTAGCCTTAAAAGGGGACATTACGTATAATCAATAAAATAAGACATAAATCACGTAGCTAGGAGGGCCATGAGAGGGATGATAGTCGAGAGACGGATAACAATGGTGAAGAGAGTAGAAAACCAATGGGTAGATGCTATAAGGATGATAAAGTGTGATAAAAGGCGCTAACCAGGACGCAATGTCGTGGAGTTAGCAACCACGAAGAGATATATAAATGACCAAAGTATCCAAGGTAGGAAGCAATGGCCGTATAAACCCAAGCGAGATGAATGAAGGTAAAATAGTAGGTTGATGAAGTAGTTAATTTGAAGAATGTTGTTAAAGAGGTGTTATTCTTTGAAGATTCTTGGAGTTGAATTTTTATTTAAAGGGGGAGCGGGCATCGTGAGGTGCCCCAAAATATGGTGCAGTGAAAGAAGTGGCATCATGAGATGCCCCAAAAGAAGTGTCAATCATGTGGGTATTGTGGTTAAAGGTATGCATTCTTTCCAAGCTCTTTTGGTAATGAAGAACATCTAAATGGCGTGATTCAACATGAGATAAGATGTAGTCTTCATTAATGATAGGTGAAGTAGAATGAGTTGTAATGTCATCATAATCAAGCATGTCGGAGTCAATGGTATCACTACGGGCCATGAGGGTGTGTTGATGGTGGGTCCGCGAAGAGATGTGCGATATAAAGCTCATCATTTTCAAGGGGGTTACCATGATGATGACTAGAGGAGGCAACATTACAAGGAGGTTCCTCATATTCTAAAACGGGAGGAAATCGATCCCGAGGTAGTAGAACCGAAAGAAGTTGAAGTGTAACGGAATTGGATAAACGGTTTTTTATAACTATGTTTTGCAATTCATTAGGTTTATCATCATCTGAGTCGGCTAAAGCGACTTGAATGTCGTGTCTATAGTCATAAAATTCGTGGTATGGGATGTTAGGCACTAAGACAGCAGAGGGAATGTGAAAGGATTTGTCGGTAAAAGAGAGGTATATTCTAAGGATTTGGAGTAACATCATGTTTATACCCCGGTAATGCGACCGTGTGTGCATGCAATGTGTCCAAGGACAGCCAAGCAAGATATTATAAGAAAGAGGTCTGTCTAGAACCATGAGTTTGGAACATTCTTGGGTCCCTATCATGTCCCTTTTTGGAGATTAGCGGAATTGAAGACCTTAACCCATTCTTCCTCCCCGTGGGTTTAAGGAAAGAAGCAAGGGGAAGACTTGGATAACATTCTCTAAGTAGATATTTTCATTATTATCATGTATTCCTATTGGGAAGCCAAGCGCTCCAATAGAAGAACTTATTTAATTAGAATATAAATTATTTTGAGCATGTAGGCTCCAAATACAAATTAGATAATTAAAAGGTACTTATTAAAAGGTCGGCCATAAGTTGTGTTGTAACACCCCTTATGTTATCAAAAAAGGATGCTTGGCCATTATGTGATATGTTGAATTTTATTATTTTCTTTTGGGTAATGGTTGATCTTTCCTCTCTCTCATCAGGACGAAAACCCTTGTTTAAGAGCACTTTAAGGATACAAACCCTCAAGCAAGAGATATTTGGAATTATTGAATATCTAAAGGAATTTGGAGCTGATATCTTTCTATGTAGCCCTAGGCGACTTGTATCATGAGCATGTTGGATATGTTTTGATGAATGTATGGTACGATTTCTTGCATGGATGGACTTATACTAATTATTGAAGGTTAAAGCAATCATTTCCTTGCATGTTTGAGCCATTAATTCATTATTTCCAAGAGGGGCAAATTGCTTGTAGGTCAGATTTGGCATGTTTGGGTGGATGTTTGGGCAAGTTGATTTGATATTTGCATTCTTCATATTTTTAAACCCCAAGATCCCAAGTTTCGTGAATTTTGGAGCTTCCTAGGTAAAGTTATGAATTTTTAAAGTAACTCTGCAGACAAGGGTTTATAGAAAATTCATATCTTCATTTTTGGGGCACTAAAAATCAGTTTTCCTTCATATTTTGATTGTTGGTAATTAATCAGAATTTTTGAGCTTGATTGGGCACATTTTCAGCGAGTTTAGGGCATCCAAAAGTGAGTGGGAGTTCTCAAAACAGGTTGTTGCCTAGGAAGGAAAAAATTGCAAGTTTCAATGTGCATTTTCAATCATATCCAGCCCACAGAATTCTGATCACAGCCATCTAAAAATTAATTTCAGTCATCTCTCATTCAGTCCTCGCTATTTTCGCAAAATCCCCAAAAGGACATCGCAATCCCACTGTGATGGGAAGCCAAATGCAACCAAGCGGCTTTTGACGAGTTTTATCAAATCCGAGACAAGTGAGTCAAGTTTGCTTAAGGTAATCAGCAAAAAAACCGAGAATTTTGATGCGAGAGGAGGCAACATAGATTCCAATGCCTTCATCCACCAGCTTGTCATACTACTTGCGTATCGTGAATGATGACACTAATAAGGAGTGGAGGATCATCGGCACGAAACAATACTTTGTCGTTGATCATGTCATTTTCAAGAAATTCTATTACTATGGATTTGGGACTTTTAAATGGAATGATAGCTTTGATACTATGGATTTCGGGGTTAGGGAAAGGTGGGATAGAGGGAGGTTCCTCCACCTCATCAAAGGCATCCTCCAAGCGATAGAGTTGTTGCATGAGGAATCTTCAATGTTGTGGAGAAGTACGCATGAGTTCCATCAAAGGTATTTTGCAAGTCATGGAATTGAGCTCATCCAGAAATTCCATTATGGTCTATCCTTGCCATAATGGTATTTAGGAGGATGAGAAGCAGAGGAAGGAACCATGGACGAATGAGGCTTGTAGGATTGAGCAACCTTATCTAAGGATAGTGGAATAGATTTCGTAGAGTGGCTTTCTAGTGTGGTTTTGGGATGAGGCTCGATTGTAGGAGCAGACTCTCATCATTAGGTTGCTTGTGAGAAGTATCAAAGAGATTTTGATTATTAAGGGAAGGCTTTTTCGGTTTGTAGACGAGGTCCTTATGTGTGGGCTTACATCAATAATTGACTTTACCCGCATTGACATATTACAAATTGAGGTAGTTATGATCGTAGGACCTTTCAATATTACCAACAATTTGGTTCATGGGTTCTTTGTTATGGTTGATCCTAGATTGGTGGACTCATATGAGCTTGTAGAAGGGATAGATATTTCACATAACGTTCTTGGATAATAAAGATCGTATCAAACTGAGACCCCAGGAAGAAATCAAGGACAGCCTTTTTGAAATCCCTACAATCCTTGTGGGAATGGCCAATAGTGGCATGCCACCAACAAAAGAGGTTAGGATTAAAGGAAGTCGGTTGTTTGGTAGGAGGAAAATGCGAGGCATGGGGAGAACTTGTAATAGCTCACCATGCGATAAAGGCGGGTGGTGTGGGTTATGAGAAATAACACTTTGGCTATCGTTGTTTGAAGAGGAATGTGTGATAGATTTGCCTTTAGAAAGGGCTTAAGAGTTAATGGTTGGACATGAATTTGAGGGTGGGTATTCAAGGGCTTAGATGGTTGTTCAAATTCTCGCATAAGGTAATCCTGCCACTTGGCTTGTTTGAGAGCCTCTTCCAACATGGTGGGAGAGAAGGATCAAACTTATATTGGAGATTAGGAACAAGGGCCTTAAGGAAGAGTTGACAAAGATTTTGATTATCAAGATAATGGTTGGCTTGATTAGATAAAAGCTTCCATCGCTTGATGAAATCATGGGCTGATTCTTAGGAGATTGTTTCAGGTTAATGAAGTTTTGAAATGTATTTTCAGGAAGGTCATGTTGTTGAAACTCCTTCACTAAAGCTTGAACTAAGTTTCTAAATCAATAATAGAGTGTGAAGGGAGTTGATTATACCATTCTAAAGCATCTCCTACAAAGGTCTTTGCAAGGAGCTTGGTTGTAGCATAGGTATTAGTTTGAATCCATTCTTTATAGATGTTTCCAAAATTCTAAAGATAAATGGTTGGATCTATTGACCCATCATAAGCAAAGGTAGGATATATCCCCATATCCATAAAAGCTATGTAAGGAGCTAGGGGTTCATTTTGCAATGTTTGAAGAACCTTATTGCAGATTGGAGAAGGAGGGATGGGATTCCCATTAGCATCCAAAGGCAAAGGAGGTATTGAAGGTTGATTAGGACCTATTAGGATTTGAGTTGGTTGAGAGGCCATTTATAGAAGTTGATTTTGCATTTGAAGCATGCTAGAAGTGGTAGAAGATTGCATAGTGGTCATTTGATCCAACAACTTGATAATCATGAGATTAGGATCAAGTGGTGGATTAGGGCCACTAGAGGAAGAAGCCTTGGTATTATTGTTTTGTAAAGGAGTTTGTAGTGGTTGATTGGGGGTTGCTCCATTTGTAGGAGGCTTATCATGACTAATAGGTTTAAGTGAGGTTTTAGGATTGTCTCTTCCATGAGACCCATACCTTGAGAAATGTTGATTAATTCCCCTTGTTGGGTGTGAAGCATTCATTATTGTTCAGATTTTTGATGGTTTGTCTAGGATCAATTTGTTGAATTTTTACCACATTGCAGTCCATTGTTTTGTATTTACGACAAAGATCGGTCATGTTGGAGCATAGCGGGCTGATGGAGTCGAGAGATACAAATGGAATTTTCTCAGGCAAAGGAAGATGGAAAGTGATGAGAAACAGAATATCATTTTGGGGTTCTTCGGTTGTGATGGAGTACCAAGAAACTGTTTTTAGATTTCTAATTCCAAAATGATGTAAGTCATGTTATTATCCAGATCTTTGATGATGTTGTCAACATGGTTTAGGTTGTTGAAAGTGTGCCCCATGATATTTTTGCCCCAAATTCTAATGGGATTGGCCATGCAAAGAAGCACGTGGGCCAATGGCATAAGATTGGAAGAGAAAATACAAAGGTGGGATCGGTCGTAAGGGGAATTCACACAGGTAATGATGGCGTTGGAAGGGAATTAAAAAATGAGATGATTGATGTACAAATAAATAAGATAAGGCCAAAAATCAATGGATCATTGGATTATTGAGTATAGGACCAAAATCAATAATAAGCCAAAAGTGAATGTTTTAATAAAAGACAATCGTCATCAAATTAATAAAACAATCGAATTATGCCCTTATTACTAAAAATGGAAATTTTGAATTTCCAAAAATTGTGCTAATATTTATGCCAAACAAAAAAGAGGTTTTCGTTAAATTTATAAAAATAAATAAAACCACTAAGCGATTTTAGAATAGAGTCATTAATTGTAAGATATGAAACGAAAGGTGATTTGGCCAAAAAGAAGACTCGAAAAGAGACTCAAAGGGGAAGGCCGACCTCAAGCCCGAGGGAAAATTGTAAAAATCATATTCATGGCCTGCAATAGATGGAAATATGAATACAAACCTGAAATATGGATAGATCTGAAACCCAGGGCAGCTAGGGCTTGAGAAAAGTGATAGATTCGATTCAAGAGTGCCTAATGTGAATATGAGCGATGAAATGTGAAGATGACTCAATCGGGTGAGTAAGATTCACATCAGGTTCGCCAAAGTGTAGTAAAACCGATATGAAGATTAATGAGAGATGAAATGGGTGAATGAAATGTGAAAATTAGCTATGAAAATAAGGGAATATAAAACGGGATCGGCCGTGCAAAAAAGCTTCATAGGGGCTGATGGCTTTCGAGAAAGCAGGAAAAATAGAAGGGAGTGAATCGACCTAAGTTTGAGGCAGAGTAAGATTCACCTCTGGTTCACCAGAGTGTATGATGGGTAAAAGAGAGGTTCCCGGTTGGGTTGTCAAATATAGGGATCCTATCTAAGACCGGCCACACCATGTAGATACAAAGGTGCTTAGGAGCGCCGTGACGTAAATCTAGAGGATAATAGTCCTAACCCTAGGTCAGTTATAGGTTTCCAAGGCCTACAACCAAGATAAAGAGAGGCATCCTACTAGGACTCTGAAGTAGAGAGAGGGAACAACCAAGAGGTGTAATAATAATAAGACAATGCGATAAACCAAAATAAACATACATCTAGTCTAGCCTATAGCAATGAATGACCAGCAATCACAAGTACATACATACAAAACAAGAGAGTAAAGAGGATTAGAAATACTTACCTGCGTTGTGTATGTGGTTGTTGATGCATAATCCGCTTCAGAGACAACAGCACCGAGAGAGAATAGCTATTGGTGGAGAAGGGGAAAGCTCAACAAGAAGATCTTCAGTCCTAACTCACTATGGTGACACAAATGCAAAAGAGGTAAGCTTCAAGACTCCAAAATCAGCTAAGAAGTGTGAAATAGTGCGAGCAAGGTTAGATCATGCACAATTTGTATGTAAGAGTTTGCAAAAGTGGTTGTTCTCTTATGATAAAGGTCAAGCATATATACCCGACGCGATTGCCGGTGGGCGATGGCATTGGCATATGACCAAACCAAAACAGGGGCTATCGCCCATGAGCAATAGCGTCGGCCTTGGGGCAAACCCTAAGGTCAAAAGCTAAAAAGAACAAAGGCCAAGAAGTAAATGATAAATGCATGACGAAGTTCTGAAGTGACCAAAAGAAAGGATAATAGCATGCAATAAGAAGCAAGTAGACATACTAAGTGCAATAAGTGAGCAAAGGGAAGAAACGAGGCAAGTATGGGGTGACTATGGCTAATAACGAACAACTCGCAAATGTTGTGGTCCAACCCACATGACCACTCCAATCCCGGTAGGCCCCTTAAGGCACCCGCTCAAGAGGAAAATGCATCAGCAGACCCTACACAAAAGAAATGATTGCAAGCGTCAAAAATATGGTGTATACAAAACATAGTTCTAAATTCATTTTCAATCCTTCTTGGTAAATCACAAAGCCTAAATCCATAAGCTCCTCCTTCATAAATGAACATTTCTTCAAATTTAAAGTACTAAACGCTCCAATCTTAACCAATGGGGAAAGAGGCTAGAGGATGAGAAGCCCAAGGTGGTGAACTAAATTCACTATTCCTCCTCATTATAAAATGCTTACGGAGCTTGTGTGCTAAAGCAGGCCCTTGCTTTGTGATTATTACCAAAACTAGATGAGAAAAATGTCATTAGAGTAATGACTACTCATGGAGGTCATTTGTGTAATAACAGAAAACACATAAGTAAAAATCCTAAAAAAATCAATAATCTAACTTTTCTTAATTCAACTTCTCCAAAACTTGTTTTAAATGCATCAAATTCTCTTCTTTTGTTTATTGAAATCAAAATGCCATCAAGAACTGCCAAAAATGGTTTCAACACCTCGTTCATTAGTCTCATAAATGTGTTTGGGTCATTGGTTAGCCCAAATGGCATGACCAACCATTCATATAATCCTTCATTTGTTCTAAATGCAGTTTTCCTCTCATCTATTTCTCTTATCCAAATCTAATGATATAGAAACTCTTCATACCAATCTTCAAGAAATACTCGCACCATATGGTGCAATCTAACAAGTCATTCATCCTTCAAAATAGAAACCTTTACTTATTATTGGATACATTTTCCATTCTTTTTGGGTGCCAATATTGTTGGTATCAAGTGCACACAAACTTAAACATTCTTTGAGCATGCCTCTATCCAAAACAAATCTTGAACTTGCTTATTTAACTCTTCACTCGTGGATCAATTCATTCTATGTGGAGCCTTGATTGAAAACTATCTCCAAGCATCAAATCCATATGATGATAAATTTGTCTCGTTAGGGGTAATATGCATGGTAAATTACTTGATACTATCTCCCATATTTTTTCAACAATTTTATCACTTCCTTTGACATCTCTTGCTCTTCTACATATTGTTATGGTTTTGCATAAATAGAAAAAAATGCATTTGTCTTCTTTACTTCCCTTACAAAATCTTTAGTTGAAAGCAATATTACCTTATTGTTATTTTATTCCTCTTCCTCCATTGGTAGCAACTTGAACTTTGTCCCATTTTTGGTAGTCTAAAAGTACTATTTCTCCATCATTCATAGCATTTTTGTCATATTGCCATGGTCTGCCCAACAAGACATGATAAGCATCCATAAGTATCATTATATGTACACAAAAATTACATGATGCAACACTAAACGAAATAAATCTCTAATGATGATAAAGTTGCTTCCAAAACGAGAACAAGATCCAAATCCTTCCCATTTTCTCTTACACACTCACTTTGACTTGGATAAACCTCTATGCCATGTTTTTGAGCCTCAAGAATCATTGTTTGTCCCCTTCGTGACACAATCGCCCCTGTTCTTCAAGGGCGGTTGCCGCGCACTTGTCGGTTTGGTTTTAGGAGCGGTTCTATCACGGGAAAGCAAAACAAAACACATGTTTTTGGACATGTTTTTTTATTGCAATTTGTTTTTCTCCGAGTTTACTTTGTCAAATTGACCAAGAATAGGCTCATTGAAACCGTTTTTGCTTCCTCCTCCCTTTTGCTAAAAACAGCCAATTAATTTGTTCCACATTGGCTGAGTCATCCCTTCTAAATTGACATGTGTAGTCTAACTTCTTCCTTCCCAGCAACTTACAAATACTTCTCATTTGATTGCTTCGAGGGTTGGTCAGTTTAAGTTATAAGAGTTGTTACGCTACTGAATTTGGAGAGGTTATTGTGCAAACAGCCAGTTCTTTGTCTTTGCTTTCCTGTTGCTCACATTCCAGCCACCATTTTCACACCAGACCAGCCATCTTGCTTTTCTTGATTCCTTGTTGCCACTTACTACTTTGCTCACTCAGATCAATTCAACTAGATTTTGCACCTTAGAAGGAGCTTGAAGATAAGGAAACAAAGGAGCAAAGGAAACACCACGAATAGCATTGGAACAAACTACCACAGCACTCACCGTAGTGACCAAGTTGGGGATGTCTTTCAATTTCTTTTAAACTTTAACATAGTATTAGTTAGAATTTTGAAAAGTTAGTTAAAGTACGATTCAGAAAAGATCTTACTATTTCTTGCAAATGTACGTTGTAATCTGTATTCATTTGTCAAATTTCTTCAAAGCTTCTATCACAAATAATAACTTCCCAACCTATCCTCGTGGATTTGCTCGACAAAGGATTGGAGATAAAAGAGAACAAATCTACAAATCTTCTATTATTTTTTATGCTTTCATTTTAAGTAGAACCAGTCTTATCGGGAAAGTTTTTCTGAAAGAATGGAAATAGCTTCTAAGAAGCTTCTCTTCCCGACAAGCCGAAGGCAAGAACTCTGTCGTGGGAGGCTTTTATTGTCATTTAATTGCTAAATTCCATATCCATATTGCCAAGAGCTTCCCTGTTAATTTTAGTAGTTAAAACCCTTGCAACAGAGGAACAACCATTCCTGGTTATTCTCTGTTTAGTTTATTTCCAATTAAAAGAAGCCATTAGTTCATTTTTAATTTAATTGTTCATTTCTTCAAGTTACTTGCTTTCCAATTATTATGAATAATTAAAAAGATCATAAACATTAATTAGTTGTAGATTAGCTTTCATTTTCTTTTCAATTTAAATCTCTAAAAATACAAAAAGAAAGGTTTAAGTAGAATATTTATTTTAATTGAATGATTAATTAGAGGAGGATTTAATAAATCAAAGAAGTTATTTCTCTTTCTTTTGGTTTGTTTAAATTCCCTTTCCAGTTATTTATTCATTGTTAGATCTTAAAGTAATTTAGAAACTAAAATCAAAATAACAAACATAGCTATTAGGAATTCACGGTACCCATTCTTAGCCTTAGACTCTCCTTTAGCCTCTCTTGGTTCTCATTCTTTCTCACGAGTTGACACCCACACATGACCATTCTTAGTGTGGTTCAACCTCGTAGGAGAATCTTTGAACCCATCATCAACCCACCTAGTATTGACCTATATCAAGGAGACAGACTTAGGACTATGTGTTAGTCTTTCACTCTACTCCCTTGCCCCCATAGATTATCAACCAGTTTGAAGCTTTAAACAAGCAATTATCTGTAGTTGAATGATTCTAGGCCGATCAAGCAAACTGCATTAGACATGCAAATCCTTAGTATTGTTTGATAACATCCATATTGTTGCATGACTCTCTCTAAAGAAGAATGCCTGGAAACAAACAATCATTGCCCAAGGGTCCGTCAACCTGGTTAAAGCATCTTTGGCATAACTGATATAGATCGGGAATTGCATGCAACAATTATCCTAGATCGTAGTATTTCAGGCGTAGAGATAGGAAGAGCTTTTTCTGCCCTCGATGAACAAGTCTCGTACTTGCAAGCCAATCGATTACCTATTGCTCACCCTCCACATTTCAATCCTTAGCCACCCTCACATTTACCATATCCATCATCCCTTATTATATATGTCACCGTATTCCATTCCCCATCCTTGCATCATCTTCCACTTTTTGGTTGTCTCAGCCCGACCTCAGGAAGTCAAGTGCACGGGATACTCGTGTCATTTTTCCCATGTACAATCACATCACAACGCACTTCATTGTGATAACTTCCACTATGAAAATTTACCTTGCACCATTCAGACACAATCACTTGGTGAGCTTTTTGTAACCAAGAAACCTTACATAAGTTGGGATGAAGTTCAAATTTCAAACCCAAATTTTGTATCATCTCAATAGATATTAGAAACAAGATTATTTGTGTCACCACTATCTATAATCAATATGCAACACTTACCTCCATCTTAACACTCTGTTCTGAAAATGCTTCTCCTTTGCCATGGTTCACACTCTTTCCTTGTAGGCTTCAGCAACACTCTCTGAAACATCAAGTTCTCTCCATGTTTATGTTCTATTGAGGTCATTTCTTCCACTTTTGCCCCTACATCTTGTGCAACATGCACTCTCTTCTCACTTCCTCTATTTACCTTATCAACTTCAACACACTAATATGCTCTATGCCCACATTATTCACATTTGATACAAGTACCATTTAAACCTCCACCACATCCTCAAGTTCCTTATCCTTGTCCTTTATAGGATATAAACACCTCTTTGGTTCTATTGCAATGAATTGATTTCTCCTCAAAATAATTGGCCCTGTCCCTCCCTTGGTCAGGTTTACGCATGTTGGTTGGGTTTACGCCTAACAAACATCAATGCCACCTCCCACTCATGAATATGATCGAAGGAGGAGGGGGATATGGGTCTGGCCTACTCATTATGAAGGCGGGGAGATTTATCACCCAAGATCTCCCTCATCATTTTGAATTGGACTCAAAATTGTCTTCTTCTCTGGTTTCTACATGCTCTAAACAATATCCTTGGCACATTGTTTTTTGACTTTTTTGACATAAATTAATTACTTGTAGCACTAATTGCTAGGTGAAAGCTACGCTTTGCTTTATAAAAAGTATTAGAACTGTAGAAAACAATATCTATCATACATAACAATGAACGCTGAAGAGAGGCAGGGGCAAAAATATTAACAGCAATTTGCAGCAACTCTGTAATCTACAGTAGACAGCAGACAGCACAATTTTAAAAAAACAGTTACAGAGCAGGGGCTACCAGAGCCAGCATTCAGCAGCCTACAAGTTCATTTGACCAAAAAAGAAGACTCTAGTTTGTTTTTTCCTCTCACAGCATTAATACATGCAAATTCAGATTAAAAAGAAAACCAACACTCAAACTCCCAACATCCTACGACAGTCAACTGCCCCTAAAATTAGCATTTTATTTGCTAGAAATAAACTAACCCCTACCACCTACATTTAGTCCACTCCAAAAGAAAGTGGCTACAGATTACTAATTTTAGTAAAACACCACAAACATGTCAGACTACCAGTTTTTGACAGGTGTGCATCATCCTCCCTTTCTTTCAAAATTCTGAACCTCCTGGTTCATTTGAGTTTAGTTTTGTTAATTTCATGAGTTTTTCTTCTGTGATCCCAGAGTTGTCAAAATCTGGTAATCCTTTCCATTTCACCAAATACTTCTTATAATCCTTGGACCTTGTAGCAGTAACCTCGCTTTCCACTATCTTCTCAGCCTGCTCTCTCTTTTTCTTTGGAAAATACCTGGTCCACTCTCAAAGCGCGCTCTCCTCTTGAACTTCTTCCACGCCTGCATGATACGGATAAAGATTTGCAACATGGAATATAAGACTGATGTCAAATTCTTCAAGCAACTCTATCGAGTATGCATTCTCATTAATCCTTTTGAGAATCTTGTAAAACTTAATTTTCTTTGGCTTCAATTTATTGTAAGTGCCTTGAGAAAACCTTTATTTGCGCAACCACAACATGACTACCTCACCCTCTCAATACACCTTTTCTCTTCAATGCAAGTTTGCATGACTTTTATACTGCTCATTTGCTATTAGCAGCATTTGCCTAACTTGTCGTTGGACGTCATGTAGATGAATCACAAAGTCCTCCGCGTCTTGACTATTTCGTTTCCCCTCATAGAGATCAATTAAATTCACTATCCTTTGTTATGTACCTACACGATATGATATTATAATGTATATCGGTTGATGGAGATGTCAACATGTGGCACACATCCCCCTTAGTTAGTTATATGTTTATAATATATGGGGTCACATAAGTAACTTATGGAATTAGTATATTGGGTAAAGAGTCACCTACGTTGGGATTAACTTATTAAGAATTACCCACCCAATAAGAGTAATGTATGTCTATATAAAGGAGACGAATATCATTATGATGGATGTCATGTATGTGAAGAGTCTTCTATTTGGTAGGAGTTGGAGATATCCCCTGTCGAAGAGGAATTCTCATATTGTGAGATCTTGTGAAGTTATTCCTTTCTTAAGGAGTGTCGTATGGTGTTGCCCTACCTTAAGGGTATTATTCTATTTCTAAATATATTGAATATCAATGCATGTTGACAGCAAGGAAAAATTATCTCAAGAAAACAATGATGTTGATTCAGTTGGAATTATTGCAACTATGGAAAATACTCCTTTTTCTAACCCTCCATTCGTGGAGGCATCATCAGGTTGGGTAACTGTCCGTAAAAAGAAAAAGTTTATTTTAAAGAATGCCACTTCTCCGCCTCGATGATTTGTTTCTCTTTTGTTGTTCGGCTGTGGTCTTTGCCGAATAGTGGTTTTTGGATCTGCCATGGTGCTGCGGTGCTGTTGCAGACTGGTTGTTGTTCTTCAGCTGTTTTTTTGCTGGATTGTTGTTGGGTGTTGGTACTTTTCTAGAGCAGACTGTTTTCTTTGTTGGGCTTCCATGATTCTATCCTGGCTTTTGAGCCTTTCTGTACAAGGGTATAGTCCCTTTCAAAAAACTATTTACCAATAATAAAAAAATATCAATGCATGTTGGCCCACAAATCTCTCTTGTGTTGTGTTGACCTTCATTATATTTTGCCGATTGTTTGAATCATTCATTTATTATATGTGAAGATATCAAGAAGTATCAAAGCATCGATTTGGGCAAAATTTGGGTTGAAACCCTTATCTTGAATATTAGCCTATATCTTGCACACACTTGCGAATGTTTTTGCAGTTTTTTTGGAGTTAAGAAAATGTCTCAAGAAGCTAGAATCCAAATTTCAGAATAATTTGATTAGCTTTTGTGGAATTTATTGCACTTTTAGGGTTTTTCACAAATTCGCTCCACCTAGCTTAAATTTTGGAATTTTTCTGATTTCTTTACATTTTCATAAAGCTCTCGAGACATTTAAAGAGGGTCTACTTTCAGTTTTCTGATTTGAGGCCGACATATTTCCAAATTTGATAGGTCAAAGGAGGTTGTTCTTGAAACCCTAATTTTTGTGCATCATGGGGATTCAATATTTCTATGGAAATGCAAATATTGATGCAAGATAATGGTGGATTCTGTTTAAGGAGACTTATTTTCCAAGAGCAATGATGTGGAGATTGTCACTTTGTCTTAGTGGTCCAACACCGAGTTGGAAATATTTGTTGAAACAAGAGAGGTCAAATTGGTCGTGGGAGGAAATGGAACAGTTTTCTTGCTAGATGAGACAAAAGAAAAAGAAGAAGAAGAAGACAATGATAAAGATGAAGAGCCTACGAGATGATGCAAAAGGAAAAGATCATGATGAAGAAAAAGAAGAAATAGAAAATCAGGGTTCGAGACAGAGTAGCTTTGAAGAAGGAAGCTTCATCATTTCAATTTCATGGGTGCATTCAAAAGAAGGTAATTGTGTCCGTAAACCCTAGCAGCAAGTATTACTTCATAAATATGGACGGGGTTCGACATCTACATGTTTAAGCTAAGAATATCAAGGAAACTCGAGTGGATGGTAATTCGATTCAAGATTTTAAGGAATTGAAGCTCACCGTCAACAAATATGTTTTGCATTCAGATTTTGATGTTATGGATATGGATGGTTTGGTTATTGTCCTCGAATATCCTTGGTTATAGACCTTGGGAACAATCAATATTAATGTGCAAAAGAAGTTCATGAAGATATGGTACAAGAGAAAGGTCCCCTCTCACAATATCACATTTAGTGAAGAACAAAGAAAGATCAAGATTGAGCATGATGATGAATCTAAAGATGATGAAAAAGAGCATAAAGAAGACTTAGAAGAGAAACGTGAAGAATTTGTAGAAAAAGATGAAAAGAACAATTCATCTCCTCCAGAGAGAAAGGCACTACCAATTGATAAGGTGGGGAAGAAAATAAAGTTAAAGAAAAGGTTGAGGATCCTACAGTTGCGACATATAGACACTCACATCATCATGAGAGGCAACAATCATGGAGGCATGTCAGGGCACATCAGAGTAGCAACCAATATGGATATACAAGGCATTGGAGGAACAATCATTATGGTTATACATGGAATTAATGGAGCAACAATTATGGAACATGGAATCACAGGAATAATCACTATGGCTATGCATAGAAGTCAAGGAGGAACAACTATGGTCATAGATGGAATCAAAATAGCATAGCGGATTATGGAACACAATTTAGGAATGTATCATGCACCAAGATAACATATGGGTGGTTGGATGATTAAGCATGGCAACAAATGTGCAATGATTTGAAGCACACTCATTACATGGTTTTTTCTCATGTTTTGGAGACAAAACATGTCAAGGAGGGATGGCATGTTATGTACCTAGGGATATGATATTCTAATGTATATGTGTTGGTGGAGATGACCATAGGTGGCACACATACCCTTATTTATATGTTTATAGTATATAGGATCACATAGGTAACTTATGGAATTAGTATATTGCGTAATGAGTCGCCCTACATTAGAATTAGGTGTTACCCACCCAATAAAAGTAATGTATGGCTATATAAATGAGATGAATATATTTTTACAGGATGTAATGTATGTGAAGAGTCTTTTGTTCGGTACAAGGAATTGAAAGTATTCCCGTCAAAGAGGAATTCCCATATTAGGAGATCTTGTGAAGATATTTCTTCCTTAAGGAGCATTGTATGGTGTTCCCCTACCTTAAGGGTATTATTCTATTTCTAGATATATTGAATACTAGGGCATCTTCACCCACAATTCTATCGTGTTGTGTTGATCTTCATTACATTCTGCATATTGTTCAAATCATTCATTTATTATATGTGAAGGTCTCGCCCTCCTTTTGGATTGTTTCCCAAAATAATATGAAAAGGAGATTTACCTATAGACATGTTGATGTTGGAATTGAAAGCAAACTCTACCTGTGACAAGACTAAATCCCATTGTTTTGGACTATCCCAAACTAAACACCTTAGCGAATTCCCCAAGAATCAATTCAACGCCTCCATCTACCCATTTGTCGGAGGGTGATACCGTAATGTCCCCATTTCTGAAGACCCTTAGCCTATACTTCCCCATGGGCTTCGGGATGTTGCAAGGGGAACATTTTTATTAAATAATTAAATATTATTGCCTAGAGCAATAATTATTTAATTATTTAATTATGAAGATTATTTAATTTAATTCCCAAAATATAAAAATTAAATGGGGAATTAATTAAATAAATATTTAGGTGGCTTTTATTGATAAAATCACCCTTTGAAAAGGGGACGCCACACCTAGGGAAAACAAACTGCTTTTATTTAATAATTTCCCTCTCCTAGGGATTTTGAATTTTGTGCCTCCTTGCTTATAAAAGGAGTGTTAGGATCATTATTATTATTATGTTATGATGATATTTATTTTATGCTCCATGCTTGGAGTTGGGATGCATGCCCATTGATGCTCTCTCTCTCTCTCTCTCTCTCTCTCTCGTGGGAGGTGGTATTGAGTTGGTTATTGAGAATCTATTTGAAGAAGTATTTGTGCAATCTCAAGTGAGATCCATGTCTTTGGCTTTAGGTAATTTTTAGATGAAGTTTGCCATTAAAATCTGCATGTTTTTACTGTAGCGACGTCACTGTAGCAGCTGGTTTTTGTGATCAAATCAAAGTATTTTCTATGTGTTTTGCAAATCGATTTGTTGGTGTGTTCCATTCCATCTTTGGTGACTTCTTTATTAATGTTTACGGGCTGTTTTGTATGCAATCTTTAGTGGAATCGACCAGCTGGTTTGGTGTTATTATATCCCAACATACAGCGACCACTTTGGGTAATTATTGGAGGGTTTAATGCATGTCTAAAATATTCTAATGTGCAGCGACTCCTTTTGATTAATCTCGACTTTCTTTCATGGTGTTGTGATCTGATTCAGTGCATTGTTTGTTGTGAATCGATTGAGTTAGTGGCATGATCTTGAGCTCTTGGTTACAGCAATTCATCTAGGGCATATTGATGCTAATTATTGGTGTTATAAGGATCTGATTTTAATATAAATTAAGACTGCTATTTATCCTTGGCCAGTGATTTCATTGTGTAACCGTTTGGGTGCTTAAATGCATGTTCTAATGCTCTATGGTGCAGCGTACTTGGTAAGGCTGAGTTACTAGTGGCAGCGACTGGTATTGTGAGTTTGGCATTAGATTTGTGTGTTCCATGATCTGAATCGTATCTAAGGAGACTGTTGTTCATCCCTAATCCTAGTGACCTCAATGGGAGATGCATATTTAATGTTTTAATGCCTGTTTTGACCCCCACATAATCAGCGAATTAATAGTATACTTTGCAGCCTGTAGTTGCATGAATTATTGATGTTTGGCAGCGATTTACAGTTCTACTTGTGACTGAAATATTCCAGGGATTGGCAAATCGACTGAGGTTCCTATTGTGTGAAGACTATATATATATATTGGGCAACGAATCGTATTGGTTTGCAGATCTTCTTGTGGCTAGGAGATTGCATGGTTCAATGGTGTTGAAAGTCTCTTTTGGTAGCCAAAGGATTAAGGATATTGTGGTATGGTCACCTTTCTTTGCAATCCACATCTGGAACTAGATCAAATTTCATAGACATATATTTAGCAATTTACATTGGTGGAACGACATCAAATTTGAAGATCCTTTGCAAATGTGTTATTGCTTCTTTGATGCTCAACAATAGTGGTTTCATTGCAGCGGTGCTAGTGTTTTGTGGGATGCTCAATGACAGTGATTTGCACTAATTAGGAAAGAAGCTTAGATCTGATTTGTATGTTCAGCTGAGGATAATTGCTAAACTAATTAGTAGAGGCCATTAAACCCTTGTCCTCGGGTTTATTGAGTCATCTATTTGATCGGTTGTATTTGATTGGAGCATTGAAGAGTTGGTGGTTTGCCTAATTTTCATTCGATTTCAGAAGTGGGATATTACAGATACATTGAACTACACCGCAATTTGCTATCAAGTTTTCTCCACAAAGTTCTCCAAAAGTGACTAGGAAACTTTGTATCCTAGTCACTTGTGATAGTCACAAGAAATCCATGTAAGCGTACAATCTCTTTGAAGAAGAGATCAACAATCTTACTCGCATCTGCAATCTTTTTACATGGAATAAAGAGCCATTTTAGAGAGCTAATCCACCACAACCAAAATGGAATCATTACATCTTTGAGTACGAGGCAATCCCAAGACAAAATCTATTGAGATATCAATCCATGGTCATTCAAGCACCAGTAAAAGTTTATACAAACCAGTGTTTTGTTGTCCGCCTTTAGACACAACAAATTTTGCACGTATAACCAAATTTAATGATATTCTTCCTCATCTGAAACCAAAAACTTGTCACTTACCAAGGTGTAAGTCTTGTCTCTATCAAAATGACCTCTTAATCCAATTGAATGCATTTCCCTAATCAGTTTTCTTCTAAAATTCCGAAGATTCTCCCACCATAGAGCAACATGAGACTTCAATTTTGATGTTGCAACTTTGACCCTCTGTGGATTAGTTTCCTCAATCCCCTCCATCTCATATAATTTTTTGAACTCTTGAACCCAATCCATGAACACTTTTGGATTTAGTTCCCCTTTAAAAACAGGGACTTCAATCCCAGCTCCTTATTTGTCCACAACTTTAGTCAACCTTTCCATGGGATCTATGGCTCCAACTCAAGCTCCTTGAACCTCTGGTTCTTCCTCTAAATCCTTGTGAGTCAACCTAGCCTCAAGGACCTCTAACCTTTTGAGTAGTTTGAGTGATAGTAGCTGAAGCAAGTTGTCCTTCTAAAAGAGACATGGTTGAAATGTTTTGTTACCCCAAAGAGGGTGAATCACTTGATGAGTGCATAATGATAATTGAGTCAAATGGCATACATAGAGCTAAGGAGAATTCTGATGTTTCTAAAATAAAGGATGTTATCATTGGCCAAGGTGTGGGAGAAAGTGCTTAACACAGCAAGTTGGAAGAGTTGCACCAGCCCATAGACAGAGAGATCCTAATTCAAGAGGACGTAGAGGAAGACGATCTTCTCATTGAAGAAGATATGGAAGAGATAGTGATGGAGCTTGAAGAGGGAGAAGCTCTAGAGTATTTTAATCTTGATATGACTTCCATTGGGGAAGCATGTTGTGAAGAAGAAGGAAATCTTTCCTTGGAGAAAGATGTAGAAGTTGGTGAGGAGTTGCTTGTGGGCAACCAAATATTGCTGTGAGCAGCAGGAGTGTGAATGCAAGAAGCCATGATAGGCTCAAGCTTGATATGAATCAGGCCAAGTGTGGAGGAGGAATCCTCGTGAAAGAGAATCAGATTGAGAAGAATGTGGAAGAAGAGCATTTAGTTAGAAACATGCCAAAAGAGGTTGCGGCAGAAGAAAGAAGTTGCAGCAGAGTGATAATGCAGCAGAGGATGGAGATGTTGCAGTTGGAGTATGTCCTTCAAAGGACATAGGCATGAAAGAGGAGAGAGTGCATCTGAATGCACATGATGAAGAGGCTTCTAAGGGAGCTGAAAAAGAGAGATGACAAGGAAGTGCAAGCAAAGGTACATTTGGAGCAGAATGAAATGGGAGATCAGACTCTCACAAGAGAATGTCTAGAAGAAGGCATGAAGAGGACATCTTCTTCATCATGCATATGTGGACAAGGAGAAGTATGTGTTAGTTCTTCCTTTTGATCAATTAGTAGATCATAAGCAAAGTATCGAAGGCCGATTTTCTGAACTTTTGTATGGGAGGTGATTTAAAGAGTATTTGGGTAACAAGAGTAGAGGAAGAGTGTCTTTCACTTGCCCCAACAGCAAAGGATGATGCAGAGAGAGTGGAATTCATTCCACAAAGAGCGTTTAAGAATGCTTAGGGTGTGGTAAATGCAAAGAAAATTGATATGTGTCTTTTGAGAGGCATAAGGGTGAAGATAGAAATGGATGGGTTGAAATTTTGTATACTTGCTAAGGACGAAGAGCTTGATCCAGCAGTGGGTTGGATGCAGGATGAAGAATACAAGGGAAGACGGGTGTTGAAAACATTTGGTGGATGGGTAATGTGCAAGTTCATATACCTCCTAAACATGAAGAGATGGAGAAAAGTGATAAGAATGCTTGGTGGAGGGGGACGGGTAGTGGTGGGTGAAAATGCACAAGAGTGAAGGGATCGAGAAAGAAGGGAAAGAGAGAGTGTTAGAGATGGGAGGACGGAAGGAGGATTTGTTTATGTCCAGCAGGAGGCTGGAAGTAGAGGAAGAAATTATGTGGAGAATTGCAGAGGTACCTAACACAGTGGAAGGGCATGCCATGACCTTATTTTTGGGTCAAAAAGATGGTTCTATCTTCAAACCCAAGTTTGTGAGCACTGTGCTCCAAAACTCTTACTTGGATGTTTAATGCAGTAGCATCCTGGGGTAAAATCAATCCTGCATCATCAAATAATTATACATGCATACATACATACATACATTAGCAGTAGGATTCTTGAGTTAGATTTTAATTTTCTTAAAAAATGACTTTTGATAAACTAGCTTTGAACCTGGAGGTTCAAAATCTTGAAAAGAAGGGGAGAATGATGTAAATGGTTATGTAAATCACCACCAAATCAGGTCTGTCTTGGCATAGTTGAGAAGTTGGGAGGACTGATCATTGCTAATAATAGCAGTTGTTTGTAACTACTCTGATTATGTGGGATAAGGGGAACAGTTGTAGTTGATTAACTATTTTTTGAGTTGGAAATTTTGAACAGGACTATTGCTTCTTGTTGTCTTTCAGGTGGTTATTATAAATGCATACTAGTTTAGCTTTGGAGAGGAGACAAAGATATAATATCTTCTAAATAATAAATAAGAGCTGCTGTTAATAGCAGTTATTCTTCTTCCTTCTGCTGAGTTTAACACTTGTATCAAGAATTGTGTTACTGGTCTGAATATGTAGATTCCGGGGTTGGTTGGCTGTTGTTTCCTATCAAACATCAGAAAGAGCTGCTGTTGAGTTTTTCCTTTAATGTATTTTTTAATTCCTATCTCTTAAAGTCTGCTACCAAGACTTTAAATATGTATCTGCGGTGCTGATTACTGAGTTGTTGTAAGGAACATTTGTGCGCGGTATTTGGCTGCATCATTTTTTCTCCTGAAAAAGGGCTTCGATGGTCCAACTATACAGTTTAGTTAATGTTTCACTCTCTAAGAAGAGTGGGAATTAAGGAATCCGCTTGGCTGCCATAGATCAGTGGGAATGCTTGTGAATTTAGGGTGCTGTCGTCCCTTTCTTCAGCTTGTCAAAACAACATTGGTAGTACTGTCTTCCCCACTCTTGCTGGGTGGGAGGTAAGAGTATCTCTTTTTCTGCCTCTGTGTCTTGGCATTTCTGTTTTGAGAAAAAGTGTCGTAAGGAACTCTGTCTCAAGGCCCCAAAACTCTGGTAGATACTCCTGTGAATCTTAAACCAACCATGAAAAGGGGCAAAAATTCTGTCGTTGGGGACTTGGGTCTGAAACAGAAGGAGAATGGTTTATCTGACACGATGAAGGCTGCCACATGAGCTTTTGTGAATTAAATGATGATGTGGCTGCTATGCCCTATTCCTCAAATTTGTATTTGATTTAATATCCTACGGTAGAGAGTATCATCTCATTAAACCATCTTCAACTTCAAAAAACACCTCTTCAGTAAGCAGATGATGCAAAAATAGCTGACTGCTCAGAACCTGTGGATCAATTCAGTTGGTGATTCTGGCTACTACAGACCAGTGGCTTTGAATTGAGGATGTCAGGATGTGGCTCTAAAGCAACCTCCTGAGGGGCAAAATGACAGATGCTGGTTCTGTGGAAGTGACTGGATAACGATTTGATGGAATACACTGATAGTTTTTACTTTCTTTTATAATGAATTTGAAAAAATATGACACTAATTCTCATCCTGATGATGGATCGCGGAGCGTGATCCAAAACGTTAGATTGAAAACAGTGACACTGTTAAATACGGAAGCTACTTACTATCCTATAATGGACTGTGGAAATACTCTCTCTCTCTCTCTCCCTAAACTTATAACTCTGTTTCTGAGTTTTTCTGTGGTTTGTATAGGTACGTTACTGATGTTTGGAATTCTTATGCCAAAATGACTAGAGGTTTTTGGCTAAATAGACCCGCTTTTAGATTCGCTCGTGGGATGTCTGGAAACAGCAATGTATATTTGAATTAGTAGTAATTTTAACTGTCTTTCGCCTGTGTTAAAAAGGGAAGATTATCCTCAAATAGCAACTTTGTACGAAAACTTTTGAATGCTGGGCTGTGTGAAATACGTAAATGGCAAAAGGCATATGAAGAAGAAGGACCCACCTGTTACCCTTGATTTTAAACCAAGCCTCTGCACAGTGTTTATGAGCAACAGCCAAATCATCTTTGCAAGCACACCCTAAGACAATGGATGTTCCTGCCTCTGCCTCCACACCCAGATGACATATTCTACACTCCTTTTCACACCCACACCCACTCCCACTCCCAGTGCGCTCCAATTGTGCCTCTCTCACACCGCCACCGTTATCATTGGGATGATTTGCCGCTTCTTTCAGTTCCTCCTGCTCCGGCTGCTGAAGACCCTTTTCAAGATCTGCGTGTGCAGGATCGTCGTCGTCATAAGCACCTCCTCCGTTTGAAGTATAAGGCGAATGCCAACACTCATCTTCAGCATCCGAATAGTCGTGGCTCTCTGTGCTGCTGCTGCTGCTGGCCAGTCATCGTGAAGGGTACTTAATCAGCTATATTATATTGATATGTGTATAAATCAAATTTTGATTTTTAAAAATACCCTTTTGTAGATTGATATGTCTTCATTTTACGAATTTCGTTTTGAATTATAATAACTATTCCATCCCTGTTTTCTAAGACATTTTTCCAACTATATTAAAAATACACATTAAAAATGTTAACCCTACCAATTGCAACTTTATCACCCAATGACTGTTATAAAAAAACTATATTAATGTTCAATTTTTCATCATTTCTAATTAATATAAAAACCAATAATAAATAACATAGTTTGAATTAAATCAGTGGTTATCCATTTAATGTCAAATATGGAGCACATTTCACCAAAAAAAAGTTGCCGCCACTTTGCATTTACGCCACCAACTATCTGACGGACTGCCAGTTGTTCCGCCCGACATGCATTTGATGGTAACCGACGTCTCCATTAATTCCCAACTGCGCATTCATTTTCCCTCATAAACCATTCGAGACCTTTCGTGGTGAAAACAATGTGGAGGTTTTTTTGATTTTTGTGGGTCGATGGCGAAAACAAAATCGGTGGAGTGAGATTCGGAGGCGTGTTGTTTCTTATGCGAGATGATGAAATGAAAAGGAGCAACAATGAAATGAAAGAAATATTTATCGTGGAAAAATATTAAAGACTTTGTGGATTATTTAATGTCACTTTCACCGAGCAAAAAGGATCTGTAAATGCATATTTATAGAAGTGCACTGTAAATGCACAGTTGTTGAGGCGTGTTATGTTATGCATAGAACTCAGAAATGCTTGCGGTGCTATAAATGCTTCTAACCCGTATGGATTTCATTTGCAGGTAATGAAAATAGATTTAAAGTTATGTTATGAAGGAATCACATGCACAGGAAATTAAATATATGAATTTCATTTGATGTAATGAAACTAGTTAAACGCCTTAGTTATTTAAAATATATGTTAGCTTAATGTCTGTATTTTTCAGCTGCTCATTTATTTTCCAACTGATCATTTATTTACTAGTTGCTCATGTCTATATTTTAATGTGTAACAGCCATTTCTCAAATCAAAAGCCGGCTAATTTTTTGCGGGAGAGTTTGGGTTTGACAGGTGAATTGTGTTTTTGAACACAATAATAATCATGGGGAATTTTTTTTTGCCCTTATTCTATACACTCTAAATATGAGTTTAAAAGATTCATGGATTGGCATCCTCTTAATTTCATTTGCAGGGATATGGATGGTTCAATGTTCTTTGCCACAACTCTGGTGAGGATTCTTCCCTCACTAAGGCGATGATAGAAACATTTTAGTATGATTTTTGTGCTCTGTTTAGATCCATTCTTATCAACTGTATTGCTTCTTTTTATTGAAAAGAGAAAGATAGTGACAATATTAAACATAGTTGTTATTCCACCCATATGAAATATAATTATTTTTAATTGCATCTTTGAAATAGCTGTAGATACATATTTCGTAAGTTATATATGGCGAGTACAAAAATTGAAAATAGCCATGGCCTTACAACCATTACAAATATACTTGGCCCAAAAAATTATCCAAATATATATCTGGTATTCAATAATCGAAGAGCCCTTAAAGCTGCCAAAAAAATATTAAACTATTTATGCCCCATGCTGCCAAAAACCAGGAAATGGCGGTGGTGAATCAGAACTATACTTGAAGTTGTGTTGCTGCATGTTGGTTGTGTTGTCTCATTGTTGACTTCGTGCACAGGTGTAGTTGAGAATGCAGGTGTAGTTGAGAATGCATTGGAACATGAGGGGCCACTTACCCCAAGTTGAACATTATGCATTGACATCAACTGGGGACAATGCATGGCAAATAATTCCCTTAATAATGGGTGTTCTTCAGGCAAAGGATTTTGTGGAGTACTTAGTCTTCTTTTCCTTCCCAACTCTTTTCTCGCCTTCTCAAACTCTTTCTCCTTTTTTTCCTGATCTCTTTGGATCCTTTCTTGCTCCTTCTTCATCTCCTTTTCTTGCCTTTGCATCAGCTTATGGTGCTCTTTTTCTTGCCTTCTAATTTCCTTTTCAATCTTTTCTTGTTCCTTTTGTTCCCTTCCTGCAATTCTCTCTTCCTTCTTCTCTTGCATTTGTATTCTTTTTCTTTGCTTCAAGTCTTCAATTTCTTTCTTTCTTTTCTCTTTTTCCATGAGTAGCTCCATATATTGATCAGTAGTGATGAGCTGAGATTCCCTACTCAGTCTTATTCCATCATTACA
The DNA here is from genome assembly GCA_018340775.1 of Taxus wallichiana var. yunnanensis. Taxonomy (NCBI): domain Eukaryota; kingdom Viridiplantae; phylum Streptophyta; class Pinopsida; order Cupressales; family Taxaceae; genus Taxus; species Taxus wallichiana. The sequence continues at coordinate 985,598,296 of CM031234.1, read as the reverse complement.
ATTTGATCTTGATGACTCCTTCACCCTTTCCATTGGAAGTTTCAAAAATTTAGAAATGGAACTTTGTCCTCTATTTTCCTCAAAAGTTTGATTACAGTTTTCTGCTCTAATCTCTGATTCCTCCAACTCTTCTACACCAATTTGTTCATCATCTATAGTGTTGACAAAGTAGTGTACCACATCTGACTCATGAAGTAGTAATGGTTGTGAGGGAATAGATAGAGTTTCTTCTTCAGTGTTGATGTTCAAATTGACACCAAGATTAAGCGCAACTTCTTTCATCCAATCAGGACAACTAACCTGGGTAGGCAGCGTTAGTGACTCATCAAAATGACTTTGTCCATCCTGATTTATTGCTTGTTGGTGAGCATATTCATTTTCATTTTGTTCAATTTGTTCAGCATCACATTCTTTACTTTCCTGTGTGTTGAGTACAATCTCAACATCTTCATTGCACTGCTCACTATGTTGGGCACCTCTAAATTATCTCTACCTAGCCTTAGCATGTTTTCCGCTGCATGTGATTCATCTTGAATTGATGTGTCAAAAGTTCTGCTAGGTGCCATGTCCTCATCCAAGGCATTTGGATTAAGAGGCCATATACCTGTCCTCTTGAAACCTGCTTTAATATTTTCAGGTGAAAGAGCCTTTTGAAAAGCCCTACTCCCCAATGTAGCTAATTCTGACCTGTTGACATCTATTCCATGTTTTTCAAATAACCACTTGCGTCTCTCCTCTTTGAAGTAACTTTTGAATGGAGCAAAGACACTAACATCTAACGGCTGTAATTTGTGAGAAGTATGTGCAGGTAATGTAAGTAAATCTATCCCCAAACTCCTTGCTTCTTGAATTGTTCCTAGAGCCACATGAGAACCGTGACCATCAAAAATCAATAAATGTTTGTTGCTTGGAGACACCCCACTAGGTACACATGTTGCAAAATGATGCAACCATTTCATGAATAACTCCTTTGTCATCCATGCATGTGGTTGTGCTGCCATGCAAGCACCAGGCTCACAACCTGCTATATAATTTTGCAATTGCCTCTTACCTTTGAAAAGATAGAAACCAGGGATGCTTTGTCCAACAACATTCACACAACATAAAATGGTAATCCATTCTCTGCTTTTTGGGATTATGTATGGGACACTTCTACTTCCCCTTCTAGCAAGCACTCTCATACCACAATTTCTTCCTGCCTGTAAGCCAGTTTCATCACAATTCCATATTTTTCTTGGCCCATATAGGTTAGCCTTATAAACAGAGGACAAATTTAGATAGAAAGAATTAACAATAGCTGGTCTAAGACTTACTTGCTCTGTCTCTATCAAGGCCTTCTCTGTTGTCCTCAATCTTAAATTTGGGTGTCTTCTTTTAAAACCAGCCCACCATGAGTTTCCAGGGGTACCATCTGTGAATGGGGTGGACCTAGATTCACATATTTGTGCCACATATGCTTTAAGTTGTGATATTTCTAACCCATGACCCATATCAACCATTTCATGACACCACTGCACCAATTCAAGCTCTTCCTCTTTCGTGAGAATTGTTGGGGGGCCTAGCGTTTTCTTGGTGGTTATACCCAATAACCAGGAAGTAAGTGTGCTAGTAGGTATACCCCACTTTTTTGCAGCACCATGTGTTGAGGAACCATATTCTTCAACTTCTTTGATGGCATTATTCATGCTAGTCTCATCCCAATCTCCACGTATTTTGATTTTTTTGTTGATGTACCACCTGTGACTTGGACAGGTGCAGGTTGCAGTTCTGGACCATTGTTGGCATTCCCATCTTCTTCTTGTTCACTTGGTGGAATTAAACTCCCCTAATTTTGGCACAAGAAGGGTGAACTCTCTTAAGTGATCGTTTTTTCTTCATGTTAGAAATTAATACCTGCAAAAAAATGAAAAGAAAATGTTACTATGAAACTTGAAGTAATATGAAAAGAAAATGTTTGTTCTTATCAATAAGCTATAATAAAGAAAAAACAAGCAATGAAAAATATTTACGATATGCTTAACTACTAGCAACATGATATTCATTATCTAGTTTAGTTTCATATACATGCATAAAATAAAAAAGATCAGCTGTATATGTATATTTTCTGTGTGTATATGAAACTTAGACTGAGCTTTTATTCTCTGTTTGTATATGAAACTAATATATATATATAACCTGCTTTAGAGTTTTTTTGCAGTTACAGGGAATTAGAAAATGTAAATCCTCAAAACTTATTTTGTGCACATGTGTATATGAAACTAAACTAGATAATGATAATCATCTTGCTGAAAATTACTATTAAAAATCATATTGATGTGTGTATATCTGTCTGAGAGGGGAGTACATAGATAATTTATATACATACAGAGAGTTTTTATTTTTTAATTTAGTTTCATATACAAACAGAAAAATGAGTTCAGTATATACAGTTTCATATACAAATAAGAAATAAGCACAAATAGTTTGATATGAATCCAAAATACTGGAAGAGAAAAAAAAATATTTCAGTTTTCTAAAAACTTACCAGAACAAAGAGCTGCTGACAATATTGGAAGAGAAAAATATTTCAGTTTTCTACAAACTTACCAGAACAAAGAGCTGCTCACAATATTGATTCGATGGTGAAGATAGCTGGAAAAAAGTGTGAAATGTAATTGTTGGACCATGAAATGAATTTATAGAAAGTTACAAAGACTTATTGGTGCTTGATCCATGTGCTTGTTTGTGATTGGTTGAAATTGGAAGTGTGGATTGAGATTCATGAGATGTTCAATCTAATGGCTACGATTGATTTTTAATATAAATATATTTATTGAATTCCACCTTTTCATAAATGCATAATATTTCTTGAGCCTTACAGTTTGTATTTTTTTTTCGGTTATTCATTAATGCTTGTAGATGGGATGGAAAGTGGAGGGAAAGTGGACTATATTGTTTGAAAATATTTTATTTAATAGTGTATTGGACTTGAGTTTTGTCCTATAGTGATAGTAAAATCCTTTAATTATGTGAATGAAAGTGTATTTGCTCATAAATGACATGACCTTTTTAAATTTGAATGTAGGTTTAAACTTACAAAAATGTTGGTGGTAATGAAAAATATGTACACTTTTATTTTAATCTGTAAACTGAATTTATTGATTTATACACATTTTAGATATATACATTTATTAATGCTTACATCATTTAGTGTCTATTTTATATCAAATGTGTTCTTAGAGTAATAAAATGTACCCCTAACATTGTTTAATATTTAATTGCAAAAAAATGGTCATTTTATGTTTAGTTATTAGATTTTATTTATGCAACCTTTGGTATTTGAATATTCCAAAACTAAATGTAAAAATAACAGAACTTGTCACAGTCATTGGCTAACACACAATGACTGGCTCCTCTCCCGAGGAGATTAAATATATCCTACGCACACTTCTAAGACTCGCATACAAAACATCATCATCATCCTTCACTTTCTGCACTTTGCTTGCTTCCGCTCATACCGACGCCTTGATACAAACTAGCAATCGCATGTGTACAATGCAATGTGAACGCCGAAAGGTATAAGTTATTTGTTTTAGAGGGATAGTTATCACGTTTTTTAGTTGATGTTGATAGACAACCACTTCATTTAAATAAGCGCAAACATGAGGTCTAACCTTTAGAACAATTCAATATGAAAAAGTGATATAATTTAAAGCTTTGGATGGATACAAGAGTGCTAGACAGATAATCCTAAGCCTAGCACATAGTCGTAAATTAGTCACAGCCCTTTGAATTCAAGTATAGCTTAAAATCAAAGGAAAACACCATACCCTCGTGAATCAATGTTTCTAAATAACATTCAAACAAAACTAAGCCTATGATGTATCTAAACTCTTTTAATATTATAAAACCACATACTCGTCTACATCGATAAAGTGGAAAGTAGTGCCCAGGAGGTGTGTTGGCTATACAATGACCTCAAGACTTACCTTATGTTGAAAGTGAAACACCTATCTAAACACCAAAAATTGCATCCATTAAAATAGACTTCCATGGAAAATAATGAAAGTCCTATAGAGATTGCAGTAGGTTTATGAACAAACTCTCAGCTACTAGACATATGATCAATTTGTTCACTACGTTGGTTTATACTTGTTTGTAAGCATACTAGTTTAGTTGTAAGAGTACTGGAGTCCATATTCCTCCATTCAATCCCAAGCAGAAAGGAAAAGACAATCAAAACAAAAAAATCATTTCTTCATCTTCCTTCATATTTATCTTCACATCAGAATCATGTATTTATTCATAAAAAGTGTATTATTGCTTGCCATTGAAGTAGAGCATGCAATGGTATACTTTAGCCACGGAGCACTCCAATGTCAAATCATTGATCGCAAATGATCACATTCATAGAAGTATGAGTTGCAAGAAGAGGCTATTGAAAGCATTCACAAAACTGTGACACCAGTGAAAAAAACCAAGTTCAAGCTTATCCAGCCTCCCCCATACACATGGCCAAGATCAAGAAAAATTTATTGGCTTTGCTAACTGGTAAAAATAACAAATTAAATTTAAAAATCACCTAAATTTACTATATTTTCCAATCTTACTATATTTCACAAAATCTACCAGTACTAATTGTAAATGCTATACATTAGAATATAATGCTTATATTTCAAAATACGTACTGACTACTCTATACTTATTAAGAAAAATCCCACCCATAAACCTTGGCTGAGAACTGAGGATGAATTTGGGGAATTGAAGGATGTCATTGAAAACATCACTCTTTTCTGTCGCAGATGCATACAACAACCATTCAGGGCTAAATATCCAGGGGTTCCCCTAAGACGAGTAAATGCACGGCTCTGAGACCTATCCATTAGCTTTAGTGTTTATTTTTGTAATTTTATTCATAGCTTTTTTAAAGACATTGAAAGAAATGTTTCAAAAAATATCACAGAAACCACACAAATTAGTCGATTAAATGTTTTATCAAGTATTATGATGAGAAAATAAGGCCTTCAATGAATAAAGTTATCCTAATGCTAGAAGGTCACATTGAAATCAAAGAGCCACCGCTATCTATTCAATTTTTGGCAAGAACACAAGTTAGGATTTCTGCACAAACATTGGAGTCTAAGGTTTTTTATACAGAGGCAACAACAAGTCAAAAAAATCTTATGCATGATGCAGAAGAAATGCCCTCAAAGCCCAAATTGTATGGTACAAAAAAAAATCAAATAGATTGCAATAATACCAAACAAGTGCATCTCCCATACACATCCTAATGCACCTGCACCTAATTCACCATAGCAATTATATTGAGCAATGCCTAATTCACATAGCAACAATCTTGGAGATAAACTTGGTTGCAGTGTGGCAGTCACTACACACACGAAGGTTCTTGACAACTCTAATAGTCGTTCTAGGGGACATGTTTAACAACCCAAATGCAATTGCCAATTTCTCACTATGGTGGTAGACAAGTAATTCCTTCTCCTCCACCTCTACATCATTAAATGTAGGTGCTCTATCTGTATCATACCCTTTTGCCTTCATCTCCCACAATAATTTCTCCAACTTTGCATAGATCTCTTGTGTTTGTGGGTGTGATATATCTCCTACACAAAAAGCATGTACCATTTCATGCACTTCAATCCAACTACATCCAGTACCTTCTTAATTCTTCTATCTTTCATCAATTTCCTTACCTTTTGCATGTCACTCCTCCTACCAACTTCTGCATAAATGTTTGATAGAAGAACATAAGGCGCAGTATTATTAGGATCCAATTCAAAAAGGAGTCTTGCCACAAATTCTCCTAACCCTATATTCTTATATGATTTACAAGCTCCAAGCAAACACATCCACACAATCACATCAGGTTTTATTGGCATTTTGATGATGAAGTTAAGTGCTTGCTTAAGATAGCCTGCACGGACAAGAAGGTCAACCATGCATACATAATGATCCATTGTGGGCTTGATGCCATAAAATTCACTCATGTGACTGAAATATTTACAGCCATCATCTACTACACCTGCATGACTACATGCAAATAAAACACAAATAAAGCTTACAAGGTCAGGAATGGCTCCATGGTGCATCATCAGTTCAAAGAGTTTGAGGGCATCCATGTTATAGCCATGCATTGCATATCCTGCAATCATTGCATTCCAGGAGGCAACATCTGGATGATGCATTTTGTCAAACAAATGACATGCCTTTTGTATGCTTTGCCACATTTTGCATACATGTCTATTAGAGCATTTGAGACTACAGTATATGACAAAAGTCTACTTTTAATTATTTTTTGATGGATCTCCATACCATGTTTCAAAGCTCTTATTTTGGCACACACTGGTAGGATGCTGACAAAGGTTGCCAATTTTGGATTTACATCTGCGAACTGCATTCGCTTAAAAATATCCAAGGCATATGCATTACCTCCTTCAATCGACCCTATTTACAAAGCGCTCTAAGAATTAAATTTGGATTTAGGCGGGTAATGGATGACATCGTATGCTTGATGCATTTTCTTTCACACCACAGAGAGCAACAATTGTGGGGAGAGGCAGAGGGAGAGAATAAAATTGTTCTCCCCTGAGGAGGATCATCTCATCATCCAAGCAGGACAACAAATGGGCCACCATCGCCCGCATCCTCCCCGGCTACACCGACAACGCCATTAAAAACCACTGGAATTCCATCGGGAAAACGCGAAAACATCCAGACGGCCATCAAACTATCAAATTTAACACAGTCAGTAGAAACATTCGAGGGCCTCACTTGATTTAGAGGGATATGTTAATTACTTTTTATAGTTGATGTGGTTTTAAATTTTTCGGTGTGAAATTGTGTTAGTGTTGCAACGTGTTTTAGACTCCATTGGCTGCATACAGGCCTCTATCCTTATGATAATCATTGCAGGGAATTTTCAGGCTTCTGTTACCAAGTAATTAAACAAAATTTACTCCTTGGTTGTCAAGCTACAAGGAAATGTTACATGCGTGACATTTAAGCAATTACAACCACTATATCTTCATAGTCAAAGGTTGTAAAAAGAGACCCACATGTTCCACAGTTTCCTTGACCAGAAGGTAGCCTAAGCCTGTCCTCTACAGGAACAGTTGTAATATTTGGTCTTTAATACATATCAATATTTGTTCTCTTTCTTTCTGTGATTTTGATGGAAACTCAGATAAAATATTTAGAACCTTGTAGTTTGTGACTGAGTCACTTAGTTGGAGAAGCTTGATATGTTAAGGATCTATGTGACTGATATAGTTGTACACGTGAATATAATATGTAATTTTTAATTAATTAATTTCATTTAGTTATGGAATATGATGTCCTAAAAATTTCTGTAATCACACCCCTCTTTTCTCTGCTCTGACATACCTTGCCATAAGGGATGATTGAATAGATGTGAGGATGTTGTAGAGGACAAAGGAATCATTCTGTAAGATGAAACAATTGCTCTTCCATGCATGTACCTTTGTCTTCTTGGTCCGTGAGGGGGTTCTGCCCCACAAGGGGATAAGGATGCATAGGTAGTGAGCGGTGTTTCCAAATAGGAGATATTATTGAATCTTGATTCCGACCATAGGAATCATGTAGCCACCTAGATCATGTGCACTATGATATTATTTTCCATTTTAATCTATAAGTGATTGGATATTTGGGCCGAATTTTGCATTTTGTGATGTTTTAGAATATAGGATTCTTTATACTCTAGTGTTTTGATTGTAACTGAATCCAATTTGAACTCTCATTGACCTACTCTGCTCAATTGTGGACATTCAAACAATTTGCAAAAAAAATAGTATGTTTAAGACATAATTTTATGGCCACATGTTACATGAGCCCATTTTTACTTATCCTACAAATATAATAAAAGACAAAAACAAATTAATTACAAAGTTCATAAAATGAGTATAGTCTGCTGCAATTTGTTTATTTCCTACAAATATCGAGCAATTCGGTTCTTTTCCTCTATAACATGAGAAATTTTGAGCATGGTACAAATTTCGGAAAAAGCCCCAAAAATAGAACCTGCAATGTTAGGAATGCATCATGTTCAAGTGATCTTCACAGACAGAGATGGAATTATGCTATAAAATGGATTCATTTAAATACTAGTAGCAGATAAAGAAGCGTCAAGTTTTGTTTAAGTCTTAGTTAGAGCAAACACCACCATAATGTAGGCCATGTGACATCATCTCATCATTTAAGTACAATAACCCATGTGACTATGTATTACCATTTCCTCCCTAGTTAGGAGCGGGTTCCCACTCCCCTCTCTCTCGACATGGGGTCACATGAATGTTGTTGTGTGCAGCTATAGAAAAAAACAAAATCTTAAGCAAATAATTTTTGACTTAGTGCATGGATTTTATGCTAGTTCTATGGAAGCATTCCCTATTTTTCTCAACCAAAAAGGAGAAATATTAGTAAGTGCATAGCCGAGTTTCAGCTCAAAATCTACTAAATTCTCTCTCCAGCACCAACTTAAATAAATCTACTTAATTCCCCCTCCTTGGTTAATTAAAAATATTCCCAATTTTTGTCCAAAATGTGTGGTAGATGTTGCTTAAATACTGAATGAGGCATTCACTTAGCTTGAGTTGACGATGAACCCCTGTACCAAAATAAAGTGCTAGTGTAGTAGTCCCCAACATCAAGAAGAGTATCTTCATTAAAAGGATGCTGAGAATGTGGATTGAAAGATGACCTCTTCCTCCAAACGTATTCGCTCTCACTAAAAGACAAGTGAGGCAATAAATTTTGATACTTGATATTTGATCTATGCCTAGAGGCCGAGAAATGGTAGACATTTTTCTATTTGGAGGAGATAGCGGTATATATGATGACATTCAAAGGAAAATCTAGAAAGGGCATGAGGCTTGATGTTTTGCTATGAAGGTCTTAATTTAAGTGCATGGAAGATACATTAGTCTTGCAATTAGTGGATGAAGGATGTGAAATTGTGAGTATGAAAAAGAATAAAACAAAATCAAAGATCTAAATAAAAATATTGAGATCTAAAAGCATTCAATTTTCTACCTACGCATAAAACTTTCAAAATTGTTGTATGCGATTTCATCCATTGTGACTGGATACTTGGCTACCTCCAAAGGCATTTTCTTAACCACTTTCATAACATAATTGACTATGCTCTCCAATATCCTTCCTTCATCGCTAAACATGTATAACAAAAAAGAAAAAATGTGTTTAAACATGCCATGTAAAAGATTTGATTAACACGCTTAATGGAATATTGAAAATCTTACTCACTAGAGTTATTCATGACTAAACATTTACAACCGAAAAACACACAATGACAACATATATTGCATTAATATATGTTCATCAATCATGTAGATGGAAATTGAGAGGTATAATATTGAAATACTTACTCATTGTCACTGATCAGCATACGCCCTGCAATATTGGAGACACAATGGAGTGTTGTCTTCCACTTCTCGAGTCTCTCTAAGGAGTCTCTCTGAGGAATATTGCGTCGTAACACAACCCCCTCCAGATTTCGAACTGCAATTCATGAAAGAAGAATGATTTGAATTTCTAGAGCAAATGATAAATAACAACCCCCAATTCAAAGCATGCAACTGTCAATTCACTAGATAATTTGGAGATTTTTCCTAAAAACACAAAAAAAAATGTTAAAAAGTAAAAACATCCAGACGACCGTCGAACCGTCAAATTTAACACAATCGCAGAAACATCTGCAAGGGCCTTTCCCATATGGGGAACACCTTCGACGTAATAACAAATGATCACAAACACTAGGTTTTTATATTTTCCTTTAAAAGAGGGTGTGTGGCTGACTAAATACCTAAGGCATCATAAGTTCATCCAAATAAAAGGTGAAAGATACCTACTTATGATTTCACATTTGCATGTAATTTCTAAAATCCAAACTTAAAGACTACCTCGCACCACTTATGGTTACTAACAATCACATGAGGAATGTGCAATGGGAATGCTGAAAGGGATAAGGAGGGGAATTTATATTGATGTAGGGGACAAGCCATAGAAGCGAGAGTCACAAACATTAAACATCTTAGATTGTTCTATCTGCGCTCCACTTTATCATCTCAATTTCATTCATAGTATTCGTATGAGTTCCCTTTGCAGATAAAGAAGAGAAAATAAAAAGTGAGAAAATCCTATAGACTCCAGGTTGGAAACCCAACTACACTTCTTGCTTATTATAGTACTCTGTAGCCCAACAATGTTTTTAAGCTCGATTAATTACAAAAAAATAGGCGATGTGCAAACAATCATCGATAGTTGAGGCCCTTGGTGGGTCTTATGAACGGAAGGTAGTTTTTATCCATCAATCATTTTTGGCATGAGACGCCATACGATTTTTTATATTGTTGACTGCAAATAGCTCTTTGATTTACAAGGACATTTTTTCCAAATTAAGACAAGTGGGAAGCTTCCCTATATAAAGACATAAATATTCATCATCACCCACCCCTCAGTAAGTAATGGAATGATTTCTAATAAAACCATCAAAGAGTACCGTGTAATGTATGTGTTGGAAAAAGGTTCCTTATTTTTTAATTTAAGATATGATATATAATGTTAAATCTCTAGATTTACATAAATAAATTCAACAACAATAAATCAAATTAACTCATGAAATGGAAAGTATAGAAAATATAGACAAAATGAAATTAGAATGAAGCAATTTCTATTGAATATGAGAGGGCATTTTATACAATTTCTTGCTCCTAAAATCATGGATTCAAGTCTTATCATTTTATCCCCATATCTCTCTTTTATTCCCTAGTCTTACTCCCAATCCCAAGATATTCTCACACATTCCTATCTCTATGAGTTGTGCATGACAACTAATTTTGCACACTCACATATTATTTAAATATTAAATAATACTAATATTCAAACCATATGTTCACACTATGAACACTAATTTCCTAACATTCACCCCCTTAGTGTGAACATGGGTGAGTTTTGTCTAGTACCTGCTCATGTTCTACAATACGATGGTTTTCAAAGAGTACCATCAACTCCAACAGGTTTTCTAGTGGAACCATTAACCACTTTGTATGTGATTTTCTAAGAGATTCACAAACTCTCAAATTGGTTTTCTAGTGGACCACCAACCACTTTCATAGCAGTGTACATGTTTCCCCACCCCCATCTTTACATTCAAGGGAAAATATAAGAAATATTGCTCATGCAGAGCTCACTTATTACAAGAGAAAACATGAATAAATCATTTGTTCTTATTACATCACATAATGAAAATTAAACACACAACAAAAATAAATGCCACAAATTCATTGTGTGGCCCCTTCGCTTGCGGCTGGCGAGAGGTCACTGATTAACCTCCTTCCTCCATTTCCTCCTTCCTCCATCGTGATGCTACTTAGTTAGAAAATGTAGCTTTTAGGCTCATTACACAATTTTTTTGTGTTGGATTCAACTGATAATGCACCCCCTGACTATGGACATCGCGTGCAAGTGAAAATGTGTCCAATTAAAAAATTACATAAATGTATTATGCACCACTTTTTTAGATCCTTGTTTTTATTTCCACTTTTCTCTTAAACTAGAAACTGGGTTTTTGTAAAATTTTAACAAAAGTTTTCCAGATATTAACTAAACAAACCCAATAAATTTTGTAATATTTTGAATCTGGGTTTTTAGATACATTCAATCTATCAAACGTTTGTTTTAAAAACAACAAAAAAATTCACTCAACTTACACAAAATTTTACGCATAGATACAAGACGAATTTGAAGCTGATGTAAACTGCAATATTGTGCATCTTGTTCTTATCTTTCCAAAAAAAATGAGACATCAATCGGATGTCATATGAGTAAAATGTGTTATTTTTATTATGATGTGTCTACTAGAAATTTTCTTACGAGATTCCTTCAACCATCTTCTTCTTCTTCTTCTACACTTGCAGAAGGAAACCTGCTCTGATACCAGATGATGCTAAATCTCTATATTTGCATAAATAAATTCAACAACAATAAATCAAATTAACTCATGAAATGGAAAGTATAGAAAATATAGACAAAATGAAAGTAGAATGGAGAAATTTCTATTGAATATGAGAGGGCATTTTATACAATTGCTTGCTCCTAAAATCATGGAGTCAAGTCTTATCATTTTATCCCCATATCTCTCCTTTATTCCCTAGTCTTACTCCCAATCCCAAGATATTCTCACACATTCCTATCTCTATGAGTTGTGCATGACAACTAATTGTGCACACACATTATTTAAATATTAAATAATACTAATATTCAAACCATATGTTCACACTATGAACACTAATTTCCTAACAATATTCTACTCGGGTTGAAGTTGTTGATCTATTGCCAATTCTAGGCATGGAAATCATGAAGAAAAAATGTAGCAGAAAATATAAATCAATTTTTTTATTTCAAGCATCTTGTATGTAAATGCAACCCCATAGAGAGGTGACACAGAGGTAGACGGTGGCAAAGAAATCTATGACATCAATGATTATGAATCTAATTCCTTAATATGCATTTTCTAGTGATGAATAAAAAGTATTTTAAATTTATTTCAAATTATAATTAATTACGCACGACGAAGATTTTTAAGGGACACATAATAGGTAGTACATCCACAATGTTCGTTAAAATATTTGTAATCTTTAAGCATAAAAAAATCTTTTATTTTTGGTGGCCAACGGGGGACCCAAATAATTAAATCTACGTTTAATATCAAAATCCTCGTCATTCAAGAGTTGGCACATATTTTGTATAGCTAAATGTTAGCAAATGTTTTTAAAAAGTAATTTGCATAATCGAAGGACATTAGAAACTTTTGACGGAAGAGGTGAGCCACCACTCAACCATGGTCACCCTGCAAGTATTAACTACAATGACCTCCAACAACATGTATATCATAATCAAATCCATTGAGGAAGGATCCATTCCCGTTTTGATCAAATTGGTTCCCGAGTAGACATCAAAGAGAAGAAACACCTACGAGAGGATGTTTTGTCTTGTCAATGTATTATGTAGATGTGTGAAAGGAAGGGCTTTCGTTACTGACTATGCCATGGGCATCCTTGTAGTCTCAAAGAAAATATTTAGAGTCTCACAATTCACTATTGAGATAATGGTTTAGATCCTTTGGTTTCTTTGCAGGTACTCACCGTCTAAGCAAGTAAGGAATGAAATATTGGAGGTGGGTGTTGTGGCGAAGTTGTGCATTCTAATGCGAACGGAATGCACAGTGAAGACAAAGAGCAAGGCAAAAGAGATTGTGATGGTGCACGTTAAGAGGTGGGGGAGCTCCATCTGTATTCCCTCGGTAATTTATCCACAATCTCCTTAATGTTATGACATAGTAAATTACTTGTATATCTTCACATTTGTTTGAGCACTCACACACCTTTTTATTGGTAGGGACCAAGTCATGTGATCACCCAATCTGATTAGCAACATATACAATTTTTCGGTGATTGTGTGTATTGATCTCACAGTATGCTCTCGGGTAATGAGTTATAGTGTCCCTTCTCAAGGTTTATTGAATCAAGGTGGGTGTTGGACGAAAGGTTATTTTTTTGTTTCAGAGGATGCCATTATCACATATGAACAAGGTCTAACATCACCAATCCACCAGCCAAACAAATGTAAATGTAAAAGTGCCTAACCAATATAATATTCCTTGCAAGTTTCAGTGTAATCAATATCAAGTAATATGCCATAATGAACGTTGACGTACGCTACAAGGAAGGATGTTGATCTCTGCAATACATGTCATATAAAAGAGGTTGTAAACCCCTTTGGTACACGCCTTTCGGCATAATTAGGAAAAACACGGTTAGTGCTCACATTTTTCAAATATTATATTTGGAGAATATATTTTTGAGCAAGTTAGTCATGTAGATAATGTTGTAATGTGTAAATAATGAGTAAGATTGAGTCAAAGAAATAGAAGGAGAGATTTGTGAGATATGAAATATGTATTGACTCCTCATTTATAGGAGACAAACACCCTATTTAAATGTATTCATTCATGTGAATAGTATGACAAAGAATCCAATATTCATTTATGTGTTAAAATGGTCTATTCTATAACAATTGTATAAGAGCAGGTTGATTAAGGATGAGATTCACTTTGATAGATGGGTCATATTCATATTTATGTTTGTATATCTAAATCAACACAATCACATACATAATCTTTGTAGTTTGACAGAGTTCACACGTGTCAATAGAAACATATATTTTATCATTGTTATTCAAAATTTCCTCACTATCTCCATCTATTATGTATTCATCTGAGATAGGTTCTTTTTCAGTTCACACCTTTCACTCATCAGATCTATGTTGATCCTATTTCTCGTGAGCATGTGTTCTGAATCATCAACCTTTTGTGTAGTCAAACCAATTATCATGTGCCTTTTGTTTTCATATCATAGCGATTACGCATTGTCCATGACAATGAGAGTCCTATGAATTTATTAAGAGCTATTTAGATCTATACGCAACAAGGATTTTGTCTACAGTCAGAATTCAATGAGGTGGGCATTGGATGAAAGGTCACTTCTTTGTTTCGATGGACGTCATGATCACATATGAACAATGTCTAACATCCAATATAAGAAGGATCCAAATATCTATCCTTAATCATTTTTTTAATTTTTTTATGAGTAGTGCATTCATTGGGGCACTAGATTACATAGATTGTCGGCGACATCTTTGCTCATGCTTTGAAGAAACATATAACGGATCCATAATTACAAGTAAGCGTGCACAAAAAACTAATGATCACCTTCAACTTAAGCAACTACGCTATTTTTCTATTACAATCATTGTTTGATATTAAACTAAAATAAAAACTAATATATCCTAATTTTGTTTCTTTTTATTTGGGTTCGAACCACATTTATCATCGAATCCCGCATTTAAAAAAAACATCAAAAAATAGGCACCACTAAACTTAAATGATGGAGTGTTAAATGAAGGCTTGTACAAGTTCTTTACGCTTTTATGGTATTTTTGCATTATTTCATTAAATCTTTACCTCGCACTTACCAATCAATCACCTAATAAAAAAAGACTATGTATTTTTGTTCGCAAATAAGCCCCCATTTTGAGATGGCTAAAACGTGATTTCCTCCCACCCACTCCATTGAAATAATTGATCCCATAGAGTTGAAACCACTACTATTCGTATTATTATTCTTGCATTTGCTGGTCTACAAAAATCATGACTAGGGGAAAGGACCCCATAACCGTGCAGGGTCCAATAATTGAGAGTATTTTAGCAGAGTTTTAAACTATTGGTAGAAATTTATTTCCTCAAAGATTAAATGAAAAATGACATAAATATGTCCATATTTTCTTTAGTTATTGTGAACTTTGTTAGTTATTATTATTTCAATATTTAAGTGTAAATACATGTCATTCTCACTGAATAAAGTGCACATTTGTAAGTTAATACACTACATGTTAATATAAAGAGGTTATTTCAACATCAACTATTGGTGCCATTTAAGTTTTTTAAGGCTCCAACATATACAATGTTAAAAAATTATTTGTGCAATAATAAATATATTTTCTTTCAATCTTAAATCCACTTGCTTACATCATATTATATTTTTATGTACATACATCTGCCCTATCTAAATTCTATTCATCCAAAATCTCTCAACCTCCAATGTCATCCTCTACATTAAATGCAAGCACCTGCAAACAAGAAAAGTGTTGTAAGACTCACTATTTACAAGAAAAAATCACAATTAATGAAGGATTGAACAAGATTTCAAAAATATAATTAAAAATTGTACAATCAAAGTGATGTATTTCCCACTCCATCTCCACCTAACTCTCTCCCCCAATAGAATTTGAGTGCACGGATCAACCAAAGTTTCAAATATAACAAAGAAATTGATTCATTTAAATTACCAATCCATATCAAACTCTCTCAGCCAATAGAAATCAAGCACACAGATCAAACATGGATCCAACTTTTTGAGTAAAATCTATAAATAGTAGAGCTGGGTCATATACTTCTTTCCTATTCAAAAAAAGTTTGAATATAGCTGTGCATTTTCTTGCTTGTCAAAGGCTCACTGTCTGAACACTGCTTTGTCAAAGTTTGCATTTTCTTCTTTGTCAAAGGTCATTGTCTGAAACACTCCTGCTGAAAAGTTTACATTTTCTTCTTTGTCAAACGTGTGCAAACTTACCGACTAGCCAGGTGAAATCTCTTTCATGTTGTTTCAATGTTATAGAAAAGTTTATTTCATATATTTTTTGGTAAAAGAAATTGTATCTCAAAATAGAAAGTTTACCATTAAAATTGGTATGAACAATAATGGCTTATTTAGATAGTTTATAAGCAACACTGGATTTGATTTATGATCAACAATAAATTGTTTTATTGCTAGAAATCCACAGTGTTTATATTCTATCTCCAAATGAGCAGTTCATCATTATTCATAACTATTTTAATGATAAACTCAGTAAATTTACAACAAATCCTATGTTTTTTCAATTAATCATCTGTCATCATTATTCATAACTGCAGTTTTAATGATAACCTGTAGATTCTTGGAAAGAAAAAAATTACAGCAGTTTTATTAAAAGATTACTGTAAGTTTTGTTAAAAATATACATGTATTTAAATAGTGTAACCAAATATGCTGACAGAGGTTTAATTGAAAAAACAGAGTTTCTTGCATTTCATAATGGCACGTGCAAAACAGCCTGCCAAAAGACCAGTTAGAAAGACAAGAAGCAACTTGCAGAGGGGAGTGCAGTTTACAAATATTTCATCTGATGAGGATAACATTGCTGAGAAACAACCTCAAAAATCCACCACAGCCAATCAAAGGAAGAATCAGTCAAGAGCCAAAGCACAAAATTTTGCCTTCATTAATGCAGCTAAGATACGTAAGAAAAGAACATCTTCCAATAAAATGAGGCATCCATCAAGAGGTAAGGAATTTTCTTTTGATGAGAAAATCACAGCTGCCCAAGATCCTGAAATCAACATTACTAATCAAACTGTGGAAGTAATTGGAAGTACTGCTACAACAAAGAAAGTATACATAAGAGGGCAATGGACAGAAGCTGACATGAAAAATGCCTTAAGGGATGTAGAGGAAAATGGAATGTCCACGCGAAAAGCAGCAACTAAGTGGGGAATCCCTTGTACAAATGTGACTGATTGGTTGTATGGAAAAAGAACCACTAAGAAGAAGGGACCTCCAACTGTTTTGACAGATGAGGAAGAGAAAGAAATTGTTACCTGGTGCAAAGATATGGCAGAACTTGGCCATGGTCTTGAAGTCATTCACCTAAAGGCCTATGTAGCGCACATGTGCCAATGCAGACCAAATCCATTCAAAGATGGCCTGCCAGGAAAGTCATGGTGGTATGGATTCCGAAGACGTCATCCTGACTTGACAATAAGAACTGCAGAAGGCCTTGACCGAGATAGAGCAGTCATGTTAAGGCCAAGAATTGTTGCTGCTTTTTATGATAACTTACAAAAAATGTATGCTGCAAATCAATATGGGCCAAACAAAATTTGGAACTGTGATGAAACTGGTGTTCAAGCAGGCAGAAATTGTGGCATGCGTGTCATTGCTAAGTTGGGATGCAGAAGTGTTCCACACATTATGTCAAAAAGTAGGGAATGGATTACCATCTTATGTTGTATTAATGCAGCAGGACAAAGCATTCCTGGATTTTATCTTTTCAAAGCAAAGAGACAACTGAAGAACTACATAGCTGGATGTGAACCTGGAGCATGCATGGCAGCCCAACCACATGCATGGATGACAAAAGAGTTGTTTATGAATTGGTTACATCATTTTGCAAGATCAGTTCCTGGTGGAGTTTCACCAACAAATAGGCATCTTCTCATATTTGATGGTCATGGAAGCCATGTAGCTTTAGGCACAATCCAAGAGGCTAGAAATTTAGGCATTGACCTTGTGACCCTACCAGCTCATACCAGCCATAAGCTTCAGCCATTAGATGTTAGTGTGTTCTCTCCATTCAAGAACTACTTTAAAACAGTGAGGTCTAAATGGATGGCAAGGAACCCAGGTCTTGAAATAAGGAGGACAGAATTGGCAAAACTTGGTAGTCAAGCTTTCCAACTTGCACTTACACCTGAAAATATCAAGGCAGGTTTTCAGAGGACAGGTATATGGCCACTTGATGAGAATGCCCTTTCCAATGATATGAGGCCAAGTGAGGCCTTTGATGTTGAAGAAGATGAGGTGGCAGCTGTTGAAAACATATTGAGGATGGCGGGAGTGGAAGAAGCAGATGTGCAATGTTGTTTAGAAGAACTTGCAAAAAATGTGGTAGGTAATGAGGAATACCAAAAATAAGGGAAGAACATGTTGAGTCTACATGTTTTGGCATGCCTACAGATTTTCATCAGTCCCAAACACTTAATGAAGAAGATGGTCACCTTAGTTCAACAACTCATGTGAGCCAAACACAAAAGGAAGCTGTAGATATTGATGATAGTTTGAGTTTACCAACACAATTCAGTGCACCTCAATGGATTAAAGAAGGGGCTGCTAACCTGGGCATGCAAATTGATTTCAACAATGAGGAAGTTTCAGCTTCGATGCCATCTCCTCCCTCATCTCTTCCAAGCGAGGTGGTGCACTATTATGCTGACACATTGGCGTGGGAAGATCATGATGCAAACCAAATAGATGCCATGAATTCAGATACACATGGTTTAGATAAAGAAAATTTTGAAGATGATGACTTTTTAGCCACTCAAGAGAACCAAGAGGTGAACTGCACCCAAGATGAGAACAACCAAGCATATAAACCAGTAAGCAAATTCTTAAAACTGCCAATTGAGAAGGTTCACACCCGTGTAAGGATAAATGATGATGCAATCAGAATTGGAAGGCAATCTCAAATACTTACCTCTGATGACTACTTGCATTTACTTCAAGAACAAGAGACAAGAAAAAGAGAAATTGAAGATTTGAAGGCAAAGAAAAGGGAACAGGCAGATGAAAGGAAAGTGCAAAGGTTAATAGAAAAAGAAAAGAAGGGGCAACTTAAAATTGAAAGAGAATTGAAAAGGCAGAAAAAGGAAGAGGCCCAGTTACAGCGAAAAAAGGAGAATGAGTTGAAAAAGGAGCAGGCCAAACTCTCCAAAGAACATGATAAAAGGATGAAGGAATGGCAACAACGACAAAAGGAGTCTGATAGAAAAAATAGGCGATTGAGTAGTCCTTCAAATCCCCTACCTGATCAACATCAAATTTTGTTAAGCATGTATAACACATTCATGCCTGCTTTTTCTTCCATTTTTAATAACCAATCTAGCTGCCCATCTTCTCCTACAAGCAATGTTACAAATTCTGGAATTTTAGATCAAGCGTTGCTTGATCAGATTGGCCAACTTTCAGAAGCTAATGCAAATGTTCAAGGTACACCTCCTACCATGCTACCTACTGCAGTTCAATCTGTGAATGCTACCACATCAAAGAGTCAAGAGGAAGTGCAACCTCCACCATTCCCAGGATTTTGGCCAAACTATTAAGTGAAAAGTTGTACAAATTTTGTTTTACATTGCCTTTTTAGTAAGCATTAGCAAATTTTGTCGAACTTGTAACAAAATTCCCCAATGGTAGTTGGAATATGTAAAATTCATAATATACCCAAGTCCTCAGGCCTTAAACAATTTTTTTGTAAAAAATATGATCGAATGCCTTAGCAGCAGGGTTTACTCAGTATCTATAAATGTTATATATGTAAAACTTCAGGAAGTTTTCTTTGCTGTAATTTTTCTGGAAGAATATATCGAAAATTTTGAAATGGAAAACAATATACTGTAATGGTATGTCAAGGGACTCAAATTTATTCCATTCACTCTAACAATTGTAGAGAATATCAACATGTCATTCAATCTAAATTCTTTTAAATAGATCATTGCCTTAGTAAGGTCACACTCAACCTTACCTGCATATGTTTGAATCCAGCAACTCACAAAATTCCTGCAAACAAATTAATGTCAAGAGATTAAATTTTTTTGTTAGAAATGCAGTAAAGAAGTACATCTTTAGGGACCCTCACTAATAATGCTTGAGCATAGGAATAGGAAAATGAAGCAAGATGATAGCACAAATAACCTAGGAGAGGGTGGCTAGAAGTAAGAAGTATACTGATTATGAATGCATACAACAATTGGATTATGATAGCATACAGAAATAATAATCTCATGGCATTGAATATATATTGACATATTGTAGAAAAAAGAAGAAGTATTGAATTTCCCAAAATATAAATGTGTTAAAAAACACAATTTTGCATATTGCGTTTTCTTCAAAGAATTTGCACAACTCTTTGCTTTTGAGCTGGTCGCTGTCATTGCTGTATTTTTCCTCATTAAAAGCACCTTAAATTGCTTCCCTGAGAGTTTGCAGGATCTAGAGCACCTTAAATTGCTTCATGAATCCATCCTTCGCCACCAGAAGGCCATCGAGGCAAGAAAGGAAGAACATAATGTACAGGTCAATCCAGTGCCCGAGCAAAGTGTTCAAGTTACAAACGTGTCCTTATTCGATACAAGAGTCAAATCTGCTCATACAGAGAGTGAAAAAAGTATGAAAAAAGTATTATACTTTTGATATTGAATTTGATGCCATTGTACAAGAACTAAAGCATTACATGCATTACTTGGTTCTGAAGGAGTTTATTTTGTTTATAGACCACCAATCTAAGATGGTATGAGCAGATTTGAAGAATAAAACTAAGGACACGTGTCCAGATTTGAGTATATGCTAAAGAGAGTGAAGCTAAAGAAATTGGGATTGGTTCTTCAGATGACAACAGAAAAGATGTTGACATTCAGCTCCAACAGGTTTTCTTGGAAACAAATTCCACTGCTGATGAGACATCAATCTCCTGTACACACGTTGCTCTAATTGATGAATCCACCATACTCAAAACATCATCTCCTTTGTATAGTCTCCATGCCTGCAGCACACATCCTCAATTCACTTATCTTGGAGTAAAATTTCTCTTAAGCTAAAATGGATAAAGGAGAATTCAGTTAGTTACCCATTCTAATAAGTTTTGCATTTCTTGGGGAAAATTGTAATCTGTATTTTTCCTTCCAGCGATAATCTCAAGCAGCAGCACTCCAAAACTATAAACATCGGCTTTAACTGATAGCTGCCATTATTCCTCGCATTGCATACTCTGGAGCCATGTAACCGCTGCTCCACATCAACACTCGCTCATTTAGAAAAAGAATCGCCTACATCTACAAATCATTGACAATACTCAAAATCAATGCAAGTCTGAAATAATACGCACTTCATGATGATCCTTACTATGTGCCCGCAACTCTTGTTTGGATATGCGTCTCGTCATCAAGAAAAAGTCTGGCTAGCCCAAAGTCAGCTATCTTTGCATTGAGTTTGTCATCAAGCAAAATGTTATTTGCTTTGATATCTCTGTGAATAATTCTCATGTGTGAGTCCTGATGCAGGTACAGAAGGCCACGGGCAATTCCAATGATGATGTTATAACGTGTTTGCCAATCTAGCTCTCTGCGCTTTTCTGGATCTGTATAAACCCCAATTCTATTACTTTTTTCATCTCTTTGAAAAAAACCCCTGCAATACCAAATGCAAATAAAGCAGGTTGAAATTTTACTTACCAAAGAGAAAGGTGTCGAGGCTCCTGTTGGGCAAATACTCATTAACAAGCAGCCTTTCATATCCCTCAACGCAACATCCCAACAGCTTCACAAGATTTCGATGCTGAACACCGGCCACCAGCTGTACTTCATTCATAAATTCTTTCTTACCTTGCGTAGACCTTGCAGACAATTTTTTCACTGCTATTTCCTTTCTGTCTCTAGTTGTTCCCTGTAAGATCAAAACAGAATTAGAGCTTTCTGGGTATAATCTTTAAACATATTTGCTGGTCAGGACACAGTATAGCCCCACCTTGTATACGGCACCGAAACCTCCCTCCTTATTCTTTTTGTCACCGAAACCTGGTTTACCGCGTTTTGCTGTGGTGATGAACATTTGATAGACTACCGTGGTTGAGTATTATCTGCAACCATTAAAACAAATCTCATCTGTATCAACCAAAGTCTGCGGGAGGGAAAACCAAAGTCTGCGGGAGGGAAAACCAAAGTCTGCACTGCCAAGAATTAATGCAATTCTCATCTATATCAACTACCGACTTGACAATATTAATGAACAGCTGTTGGTGTATTAACTTGCCAAGTGATCAGTAATAGATTCCATTGATAACAAGTGGCAAAACATAATGTGCACAATTTACAAACCAAGTAAACATTTAATAAGTATAAAATTAATAATAAGTGAGTTTAAAAATTAACAATAATAGGTCAGTAGTTAAAAATGTCACATTTTTTACATTTTGTAAATTTCATTTTCCACATATTATATTAGATGTGAATAAGTTATAAAATGCACATATTTATGTTTAGAAATTCGATATCTATCCGTTGATAGTATTTTAGAGGTTAAATCAAGCTCCTACATGACTATAGACACCCTCGAAGTTACAGTGCGCGGTTATGGGGTCCTTTCCCCTAATATTCACATTGGTAGACGCCAACATGTATACTCGATCACTTGCCAACACATCTAAAAATTTAGATTTTTGTGATGATTTGATGGATGTCTACGCATTGTTTTAATTATTATTTCTTCCAAGTATTCAATCGAATAGGTCACATGCCCTATGTATGCTTCCACATTTTGGAGACATGTCTCAAGTCCTTTCCCCATAGGTCTTTAGTGGATGCACATGATTTGTTTTGAAGAATTTTTTTGTAGGATAGAAAAATGCTTGACACGGTGTGAACTCATTAGATTGAACATTTTATTCCACAAAATAAAGGAATCTCCATTAACAACGTGTTAGTTGTATGGTAAGGATAGTTTCAAACATCAACAACCTAACGAATCACAACCAATTGTGCCCTTTCCACATTTCAGGCCCCCCCCCCCCACAATCCAATTTGGACTACGCCTTTCTATGTCAATTTAAAAATATATATAATTTATACAAATAATAATTTTTGAAGAGTTAATCAAAACATTAACCATGTAGAAATAAAATAAAAAAATTCAATGTATACAAATTATACATATTTAAATTAAAGAGTTATCTTGATGAAAAATTTAAAATGTGTTTCCGAAAGCAAAGTAAAGCAATTCCCTTCTCTCGACCATGTGATCCACCGCTTATAAGGAATCATCCATTCCATGTCCATTTTTATATGGGGCAAATTTTGCGGTGGCGGAAAAAATATTCATGAAAAGCTCATGCACGACATAAAGTGTAATGAAAACATGTAGGGTTTTGATGACTTAGCCAATCGAAGCTTCAATTTTTCACACGGCCGACACTGCTAGCCTATAAGTTTCTATGTAATCCATGGTGAGCATTATGTCGTACTAAACATCAACGTCAATGCCACAAAGGTCATTGATCCATGTCATACATGCCAACAATATGACATCTCAATCCCCTTTGGAAGATGCCTTTCAACATAATTAACAAAAATATATATGAGTGTGACCCATTGCAATTCATTACTTCCCTCTAATATGGATGGTGAGTCCTTATTCAATTCTAACATCTTTAACTTTTCAACATGTTATTCTCTTCATAGATGCTCACAATATTTTAATGTTCACATGGTTAGCTTAGTATACACAAACATTGATTCCAATTCAAATCTATTAAGATTATGTGAGTTAAGATGAGCATCCAATCCAAATAAACAAAAAAATAGAAAATAAAAAATGTTTTAAGGATAGTGAAGGATAAAAAGGACATATAATGCAAACTAAAGTAAAAGATGTGATTAAATGAAATCAAAGCAACTCAAATTTAATCAAAGTAATGATTATGCAATAATGTCTCAACGGAATAACACGACCACCTAATACCACAATTGGGATCATATAATTTGTGTGGATGTGGAGGAGGTATTTGTGAGGAAGTCATGGTTGTTTCCCTCGGATCTTATAATCTTGAGCTCATAAATCTTTAGTTGGGGTAAAGCACTAAGGGGATGAAAATATCAAATAGGATATAGAAAAAGATGATAAATAAGATGAGCATGGTCAAATAAAAACAATATCCATCAAAGAATATAGGAGCAGACATAATTTATTTTATTGAAAAGTGTTTATATGTGTTTGTGTACACACATGTATACATATATACACATATATGCATATATTTATATATGTATATATGTATATGTGTGTATAAAATAAAAACTAATTTTATTAAAAAAGTGATTGGATGAATCACACACTCGAAGCCACATCGGTGAAGTTGAGAAAGTTAACAATTTAAATAATTTTTTCAATAAAAAAGGAGATAAAGACCAAAGAATTGTTTTTTCTTCAAAAGCACATGAAGGATATCATCAAGTTTTTTCCCCTAACCCCAACCACAAATGGACAATGTTTTAATTGAATTAGGTTTTTAATTTATAACTGAATTAAAATAAGTGTATCATTATAAAAATTAAACTCTAAACCATTCTAAATATAGATATAGAAATCAATCTAACCAATTGCAAAAAAAAGGAAAATTTGAGGGAACTTATAATCTAGGAACATATTCAAAATATAGTTGGAAATAAAATTTGCAAATATGATCACCTGAAAACACTATCTAGGTTAGGTTTGGGCGACCATGAGTTCGATATCAAATCTATATGAGGTTGTTGGACCTATCCTTTTATAGAAGATTGTCCTAACTTTTGGGTGTGCATTCGCATTTGTCTACTCTATGTTGGGCGTTGTATCATTGATATCAAGTGGCATTGATGGAAAAGGGTTTCCAGGTGGCATAGGATTCTACATGAGGTGTCATTCATCAAGAAGCTTGAAGGTTAATTAGTAGTCAACTGGTTTGGTGTCATGAAGTGTTGCATTGGTGTAGTGTCTTGATGCATATGCATGATTGTGGGTATGGTTCAACTTGTGTGTGGGATCCAAAGGTTGTATGAAGGTTCTATGATGTCTAACATGGTTAGAGAGATGTGGTAAAGGTGTTAGTAAGTCTACAAGATGAATATCAAGGTTAGTTTTAGTATGACATCGGCTGAAGGAAGCCATTCTAGACCTAGTCCTAGACCTAGTGTAAGAAGATAGTGTGGTAGCTTGAGGTATGAGGTAAAGAAAGTTAATTTGGGTATGTAAATAGTGTTTTAACACTGCATGACAGTGTGGAAGGTGTACAAGGTCATATTTCAGGTGTTTAGTGCATGTTTAAGGTCCTTGAGAGGCAAGTGCAAGAAGACATGGCAAGAAGGCATGGGTAAATTAGATAGCATGGTGAGTTTTAGAGGTAGCTAAGCATGGACGAGCATTATAAATCATTGAAGAGGTTATTACTGAGGTGTATGCAAAGTTTGAGGTAAGCGGGATTATGAAAATGCATGAAAATTTGTTTTGAGCTCTGCCGAGCTCTCGAATAGTCATTCCCAGCTTGATGGTCAAGTTTGAATGCTCACCCAAATGTGTGTACTTTGCATGGGGACGTAAGTTTTTTGTGGAAGTTAGGGCATGAAGCTAAGAAGGTTTTCCAACTAGAATGATTTCATTTGGTCATCAAAATTTTATGAACCATTGTTAAGAAGATAAATCATGCATCTGGGTACATTTCTAGCTCTTAATCACATACTTACATTCATATGATTCATAAGCGAGCAAAATAGTAATTAACTACTATCTTTGGCCTTTTTGCTTTACTTTTTGTCTTCTTTCGAGTCTTCTACACCCTACTGCCTAGTATGACCTTCACTACTTTATATTTCTTGGCTTTGGACACCATCGGCTGGCAGCGCCTCCTCCTCCTCTCTGGGTGCCCCAACCTCTTTGTATCTTGCTCGCCCCTTTTGGGCCTCTTTTATCTTTTGGGCATCTTATTTTCTTATGGATTAGCCTTTTAGTGGTTAATTACAAAATTCAAACAAGGGAATCATATAAATATAATGTTATGTGATCAAATTAAAGGACCAAGCTCTAAGCATCTATTATCATCACCTAAGGTTACATCCAAAGGCATTTAAGAGCATCAAAGGCATCCATCTAACTTCATTCAAGGGACAAGGGATTGTTAATTCTGCATACACGCATAGGAGGGGAAGTTTCTTTTGTTTCATCCACACATCTATTTACATTGGTACATCTAGCTATCGCTCTCTATCAAGTGCATCTTGCACAAGATCCTCATAGGGCACGATTCTTGCACACACACATAAGAATGACATGAAGTATGAAATGTACTACAACACTTGGTCATAAGTTCACTCAATTAGGTTACCATCGTGGGTTAGTCCGACCCCCATTTGCATTTTTTTCTTTTTAGGATTTGATGTGTTTTAGGGTTTTACAGGAGATCATTTGTTTTATAGGTTACAGGTGAATTTTGTAGACATAGTGCGACATACAAGTGACCAACAATGAAGGTTAGCGACCACCTTGTGACACAAGAAAATTCATATTTGAAGATTTTATGTAGTCATAGGTTCCCAACAAGGGTTTTTGGTGCCTAGGTGCCCCAACACTAGTCTAGGCACCCTGGTCCAGCTTATTCCAACAGTTCTACAATTTTTTGAGCATGATTATGACAATTTTCTCCTCTTGTTCATCAGTTTTCCAGTCCAGCATACTTCGAGATTTATTACGAAATCAACTAAGTCTCCTTTCCTCTCTCTTGTACTTAGGGTTTTAATTTACTTTGCTTATTGCTTGTGTCAATTATGTGCTTTAGCGTATATATACTACATGTGACTCTGTAATATCCTAGGGTTTTAATAAATTTCAATATTTGTTAAATAATTTGGTGAACTTGTCTCATTCAAACACTCTTAGGTCTTCATTCATCACTTTTTTCATTTTCCTACGAGCATCTCATCATGGATATCTAGATTCATGATTTCTTGCTATCCAATCCTGATTGTCAAGCTAAAATTATTATTTTTATTAGATAAGGTAAAAACAAGGATCAGCTCTAGGGGCCTTACAAAAGGAGGAACAAAAACCAACGAGCAAGAAAGAAATAGAAAAGTCCACAAAAGGAGTTAAACATGCTTAACTCTTACAATGAAGATTAGGACTTTAAACCAAAGAGAGTAAAACAAGAAAAGAAAATCGACCTAAACCATCAAAACTACAAAAGTTCGCCAAAAGTCTGCCAACAGTCTAGAAAACCCAACTAATTTTTAGGAGAAACTTCACTACTACCAGCATGACTACCTTTGATCTCAACACCCTTAGCACCCTTGACATTCATGTCTTCCTCTAGCTCGTCCTCAAAACTACTGATGCACAAATTGAAATTCCTCCTTTTAGTGCCTTCCTCCATCCCTTCCAACCTATCACTCAACTTTTTGACTTGATAGTCTAGTTCCAAAACCTTCGTCTGCGGAATTCACAAGGGCGAGAGACAATTTGCTTAGAAGCATTAATGACATCCAACATGGTTTCCCTTTGACCAACATTGGTTTCCTCCATCACCTGAAGCACTCCCTCTAAATACTAAACCTTTCTACTCCAATCCTCGAAACCCTTAAAATTACCATCCCAACCCCTCTTTCTCGAGGTGCTCACTTCACCATGACCTTCCTCACTCTTCTCTTTTTTAGAATCCTCCCCCACATTTTTACATTTCCCATCCTTCATCTTAGTAAGGCATTCCACAAGAGTGAGATCATCCTCTTCCACCTTATCTTTTAGAGAAGAATTCAAAATAGGTTTCCCATTTTCAAACAACAGAAGGATGAGCCCTTCATGCAAAGGCATCTCTGCCTTCTCTTGTTGGAACACCATTAAAGAATTTTTCAAAGACATAAACAGAAAGAAAGGAATGCTCACCATGACCTTATGGCGAACATATTCAGAAGGGTAAAATGAGGAGTATATATTTTTGGTATTTTCCTTCTAGAGTGATATACTTCATGATTTGAAGGCAAACATATCTCCATATTCCCGAGATACACGACCTGACAATACCATTAGTAAAGAAAGATCACCTTTCCTTACCCATGAAGAACAACTCAATTTCATGCTCTCTGCGGGTTCTATCCTTAAATATTTTGAGCCCGTCCATTTTCATCTCTCGTCGCAAGGGAAATGGTGGACTCTGAAACCTCAATTTCCATTCCTTTGACCTTGAACTTTCCCTCTTTCCAAGCTTTTCCAAAATCCTTTGACAGGAGGGGTCGTGACCATGTAATTTAGCAATGAAATTACTGAAACCCCCAATCTTAAGCTTGTTCCACAAATGTTGATTAAAAGCTTCAATGTTCAGCTAGTTGGTTCAACCCTGATTCTATCACCACCCATCTTCACGAAACCAAACTTCCCCTATTTGCTAACACTTCTCAAAATCAGACCCCCTTTCACACTAACAAAAATCGAGGAATACAACTTATTAAGTAAGTTGTCATAGACCGGAGCTCACTCATGCCAACATCATCAAACTTAGTGCCCTCTATCTCTAATAATGGTTTCATTAATGTCCGGGTAAATCATCTCCTTTACACCAGATCTTATAATCATTACTAATAGCTCCATAATTAGCCATCTTATCCGCACACTTGTTCCCTTGACGCAAAGTATGATTATAAGAAACCTTTACAAAATATTTTAAAGTTTCCTTAACATCATTGAGGATATTTCTTAAGGGCCAATTAATGGAACCCTGATTGTTAAGAGCATTAATAATGATGAGTGAATCA
Source organism: Taxus wallichiana var. yunnanensis (assembly GCA_018340775.1). Lineage (NCBI taxonomy): Eukaryota > Viridiplantae > Streptophyta > Pinopsida > Cupressales > Taxaceae > Taxus > Taxus wallichiana. The sequence goes on along the minus strand of CM031234.1, from coordinate 985,569,510 downwards.
CCCTCAATCTGGATGTCCTTGAAACCTTTTTCTTTTGCCAACAAAACCCTCCAAAGGAGAGCTCTAGCTCCCACTCTATTGTTTGTTTACCAACCTAACGGGCCAGCATAAACAAACAACCAATCACCTTCACTATTTCTTAAAATTCCACTTCCCCCAGCTAGACCCAGATTTCCTTTTGACTCCCCATCAAAATTTAACTTTACAACATTTTACTCAGACTTGATCCAAATGGAGTTCTTTTTTTGGTTTATGTTATTCCATCACTCCAAGGCCGAACTTATCAAGAACTCTTCTTCCTTTTCGGGTAGGGTTTCTTTGCCTTGCCTTTAAAGAGTTTGATATTTTCCTTAATGGCAACCAAAATTATTCTTCTAACTTTCAAGAGAAGAGATTTCTGGTCTTGGAATATAAAATCATTCCTAGCCTTCCATAAACCCCCAAAAATGAGGGAGGGCAATATTCCAGGCCCAGACTAAGATGGGAAAACAGAAGGGACTCTCCCATTGAAAACAATAGTCCTCAATCGTCAAGGGAAAAATCCATTGGATATTGAACAGATCCAGAATGGAAGCAAACACATCATGGGAAAAGGAGCAATGAAGGAGGAGATGGTTGACATTTTCCTCCTCTTTCCTACAAAGAGAACATCTATTGGGAAGCTTCATTCCCCTTTTCCTGAGATTATCCATAGTCAAAATTCTATTTTGGACAACCAACCAGTAAAAGATATTAACCTTTGGGATAAGATCCTTCACCCAAAGCTTACCCCAATAATCCTTTTGCATATCATCCTTGAAATTTAACATATAGGCAGATTTTACCGAGAAAATTCCCAAATCTTCCTCTTTCCATTTAATGGAATCCTCCTTGGTCTAGAACATGGGGATGTGGAAATCCCTTAATTTCTTGTTGAGAGCCCAAAAGGGTTGGATATCTCCATCAAAATCTAGAGGAGGATCAATGGTTTCCCACCTGACAATATCCTCCTAGATCCAAAAGTCTCGTATCCAAAATTTTCCTTTTTCCTCATAGAACTGAGCAACCCTTTTTCTAGATTTCTAGGTTAGCTAAGGGGGAATCCTCAATCCAACTATCACGCTAGAAACTACTTCTATTACCTTTGCCTATCTTCCACATAGTACATTTGGTTAAGATTTCTTTGGAGGCCACAAAAGATTTCCAAAAATAAGACCCTATAGGAAGATTGTCTTGATTAAAAAGGATTCCACTCTGCCTATATTCTGCATATATTTCATCTTTATGATTTCCACCCAAAGACATTCCTCTCCAAAGCAATCCTCCAACCAACTTTGGCAATCAAGGCCTCATTCATAAGAGAAATATTTTTTAACCCCAAACCCCCACAAAGCTTTGGTTTAGTGACTTTTTCCCAAGCCACAAGAGGGAATTTAAACTTCTCCACAGCTCCCATCCAAAGGAATCTCTTCTAGGATTTTCTCCAAGGACCCAATAATTTTAGTAGGGAGCTTGAAAAGTGACATCACATAAATGGGAATACCTTGAAGGGAGATTTGAAGCAATTGAATCTTACCAGCCTGAGAAAGTAAGAGACCCTTCCAAGACGAGAGTTTACTATTTACTCTTTCCAGTAGAGCATTCCAAACCGAGATGTCAAGATTCTTTTGGATCAGGGGCATACCCAAATAAGAATACGAAAAATGCTTAATCCTACACCCCAGGATGCATGCTAATATGGCTTGAACCTAATTCTCCACATTAATGAAAAAAACAACACTTTTATGGAAATTAACCATTTGTTCAAACCAATTCATAATCATTAAGAACCACCTTAAAATTGGAGGCTTCATGGACAGAGGCCTTCCCCATCATAAAGTTATCATCCACAAACTGATTGAGGTAGATAGAGGGAAGACCATTAGAGATTTTTATACCCTAGATACAGTTTGAAAACATAGCTTGTTGATAGATTCTACTCAAAGATTCAACCATTATAACATAAAGGAAAGGTGAAAGAGGATCACCTTGTCTCAACCCTCTACCTACTTGGAAAAAACCTTCCGGTTTTCCATTAACCAAAACCGAGTAACTAGCAGTGGATATACAAGTCATTATCATATTTACCAGAAAGTTATCAAAACCAACCTTTAACAGATAGCCTGGAGGAAGGACCACGTTATCCTATCAAAGGCTTTATGCATATCCAACTTAAGAAACATAGCCGATCTTCCAGAACTTTCAATGGAATGTATGGCTTCTTGAATCACAATAATGTTGTCTGTAATTTTCCTTCCCAAAAAAAAGCCCTTGATTTCCCAAAATGAAGTTTGGAAGAACCATTCTAATCCTCCTAGCTATGATTTTAGTCAATAATTTATAGCTGGTGTTGCATAAACTTATAGGTCAAGCTAAAATCATTACTCTCTTGGCTAATACTCACATTCCTTCTACTACTCATCCAGATATAGTATATCAGACATTTGTAGATGCATTTTTTCAATAGCTTACTTTTCCATCTAATATCATTGATGATCTTTCTGTTTATGACAATGATCCTCCTTTATATATATAGACTCACATTTATAACATGGGTATTAAGCAAACTATAATCGATAATGGATATGATCTCAATATTTGTACTTTATCATTCATCCAAAACATTGGTCTTTCCTCTACTTATGTTAGCCCATCATCCATTTCTCTTTGAGCATATGATTCTTCTACACGTTCATGCATATGCACTATTACTTTACCTATCACTATTGGGCTAAAATCTATCCCTACGGTTTTCTTTATTATTGATATCCCACTCAATACATTTACTTACTTGGTAGGCCATGGCTTCACGCCATGCAGCAGTGCCTTCTACAGTGCACCGGTGCATTAAATTCTTACATGAGGGCTTTGAATATACAATCATCATTGATTGTGATCCATTCAAATATTGTAACCTAGATCCAATCACTGCACTACCTATTCCAACTTCTGCTACTTCTAATGACCAACAACCCATGGACTATCTAGATAACTTGCCTCCACTTGAAGGAACTATTTGTGCATTGGACACCGTCTCATCCACATCATTACCATCCCCCTCCTACTAATGCTATGGTACTTTATCGAGGGTTTTTCCATACATTGGATGTCATTCCACCTTCCTCATCTTCTCATGAGCAACCAACATCGACGCTTTCCTCCTTTCACATGCACTCTTTTCATGAATAACTCTTATTGGAAACATGTTCCATTTGATCCTACTTTCTTTGATACTATTTGCACACATGATGGTTTGGATCAGTTAGGATTCACATTGGATGATCTCATCCATTTGCCTCATTCTCCTCATATTTATCATGGATATGTTCACATCACTACTTATGGTCTATGTGTCTTCCATCTTTCAATATTTCTTGCACGTACTTCTCGCACTTCTCCACTCACACTTGGGTAGTCTTGGCTTGACTACATTGGGGAACTTTGGATCCTAATCATATCGACATCTCATTCCCCATGCCTTTCGATGTGTTTTTATTTGCAATGATTCATTTCTTGGCTATTCACAAAATATTACTCATTGGTATGCACATGGTTGTCCATTACCACCTTTCACTAATGAAGATAATGCAATGGGCGTGCATAATTTACATCGCAATGGCTCTTTACGTGATCAACATCATATTATTGTTTATCAAGTATCTAATGATTCTCCATTCGAATTTGACCATGAAAATGATGATCTCTTAGACAATGTCACATGATTCTTTTTCTACATCATACACTTGGGGGCATCATACGTATTCTTCCCCCTCCCTAACATTGTCAGGTGTCTCTCATTTCTACTATCATGCTCTGTACTTCATCATTCATATTTCTAAACATCAATCATACACAACTTGTATCATCACTACCCTATGACACACTCTTGTGCTAAGGTTCACACTTGATTGTTGAGGGCATACTACATCCATGAACCTCACATCACTTACACTTCATGCTCTATGCTTCATGGTACATATTTCTTGTTTCTATTCACATGACACACTTATTACCCTATGATGCACTCTAGTTCCATGGTTCATACTCAACTGTTGAGGGTCTAAATCTGAAATGAACCTCACCACATTCACACTCTTTATGCTTTATGCTTCATTGATCTATCTATCTAGTGCACATGTTCAAACCATTTCCCGATGACACACTCTTATTTTATGGTTCATTCTTGACTGTCAAGGGGTATTTTATAAATGAACCTCATTTCACTCATACTCATTCACATCCGCTTGGGGGCATGCTACTCCTATCACATTCACATTATATACTATTCCATCTTACTCATTCATAACATGTTGCATATATTGGTTGCACTTACTCTTGCTTACTTATACTCATATATAGACTTGATTACTATGCTAGTCAAATATTTTATATGTCATTATATTTTTCTATATACACATGTGCATTCACTTGTTCTCTAGTTGTGAATGTAGACTTCCCACAGATCTCTGCACACAACATGGATTCTTGCACCGTACCTTTTACTAGTCCACCGAGGCTCCTGGGGCATCTACATTATTACACACTATAGGTGTTATTGTTCCATTTTATACTACTTATTCTTACTAGCACACTACTCTATCACTATATACATGTATTGACATACTTTTTATATTTCTAAAATGCTAAAGGGTGTTTCATGTACAACATTTGTCTTGCAGGAACTATTTACAACCATAGTTATCGACACTTTGTTTGCTACTGTTTGCCATTGTTTTCCATTATATGCCATTGTTTGTGGGATTTTACTTATGTCTTGTATGTTTTTGGCCACTTCAACCTTGATTGTCTTGCAACATTGCAAGTGATGTCCCATGTTTACAACCCACTTTTCACGATCTATCTTATCTATCTTGTTTGCACATTTGTCTATTACACTGTCTCTTCTTTATGCATGCTTAATTTTTTTGCACTAACACATGTTTCTAGCCACTTTGTTTACACGTGCGTTTGTTTTTACCAAGCACATTCCCTCCCCCTATTGGGTATCGGTTTCATATCGCATCGGTCCTCTCCTTTGGTCTACATTCTCCTAAAGAACATCACATGCACCCCAAATGATGGGGACATACATTGGGTGAATCACCACCCCATTCAAGAGAGTACACAGTCAAAGTTCATACCTACACAACACAAGAACATAACAGACATAGTCACAAAGTATGACCCATATTCTAACGTGGGTCCTCAATTCAGCATAGACACCAATGCCCAAATAAAAACATTAGCATCTAGGCACTCCCGACCTTTTTGGGCACCTATGACTAGGGGCAACTACAAAGTCTTTCTCGGATCAAGTGTAGTTCTCAACAGTTTATAAAGCAATTTTCACAAGATAGGATCAATCCTCTAGCAATCAAAATACATTCTATCTCTTTTTTTCTCCTTGGATCGAATTGAAACAAGCACGGATCGAACTAGAACAAAGTAGGATCACATCATCCAGTAGTGATGTATAAACTCGAGAAGTAATCATGGATAGAGAATAACACTAGACCTTTCTCCCAAGATTCTTATGTTGTCACGTGAGATCGCAAAAAAATCACACTTGGCATGAGATCACTCAAAAAACTTGCACTTGGCATGAGATCACCAAAAAAACTCACTCTTCTACAACAATTTAGGACATTTTCTATCCCTTTCACTCGTTATGGATCAGGTGCACACTTTCCTTTTTGCATACTTTGACATATTTGGATCAAAAAAAATCATACATGCATATTTGAATACTATTTTTCTCTTTTTTTCGTGTTCATTCTTAGTACGCAACAAAAATCAACCCTTCATAAAAAACAAGTACAACATGACACAACACATATGCTTCACCCCTAGGGTCACTTCCTCTTCCTTAGCTTTCACACTTCATTTTATTCACTCCATGTTGTCTCTTGTCTCCTCGGCACACTTTTGCCATCAATCTACATAGTTATCGGTACACATCTCTTATCTACTTTATGTTATTGAGCATTTGCTCAATAATATAAAGTGGGGGAAAATGCAAACACTAAAGTACACACTTGAATACATTTATAGGTCCTAATCATATACTTGCATTCATATGATTCCTAAGGGAGAAAAATAGTAATTACATATTGTCTTTGGCCTTTTTTCTTTGCTTCTTATATTCTTTCTATTCTTCTACACCCTACTTCCTAGTCCGACCTTCACCGCTTTATCTTTCTTATCTCTAGACACTAGCGCCCAAGTGCTCTTGTTCCCTCCGGGTGCCCTAACCTCTTTGTATCTTGCTCACCCCTTTTGGGCATATTTTATATTTTAGGCATCTTCTTTTCTTGTGAGTCAAACTTTTAGTGGTTAATTAAAAAATTCAAACAAGGGAATCATATAAATACAATGCTATGTGATCAAATTAAAGGACCAAGCTCTAAGCATCTACTATCATCACCTAAGGTTACATCCAAAGGAATCTAAGAATATCAAAGGCATCCATCTAGCTTCACTAAAGGGACAAAAACTACTAATTCTACATACACATATAGGAGGGGAAGTTTCCTTTGTTTCATCCACACATCTATTTACATTGGTACATATAGCTATCACTCGCTATCAAGTGCATTTTACATAAGAGAATCCTAGGATACAATTCTTGCACACACAAACAAGAATTACATAGAGTCTAAAATGTTGTACAACACTTGGTTTTAAGTTCACTCATCGGGTGACCGCCGGGGTCGTCTAACTCCCCATTTGCATATTATCTTTTTTAGGATTTGATGTGTTTCAAAAGTTTATAGGAGATCATTTGTTTTGCATGTTACAGGTGATCTACTGGACATACTTTGCAACATATAGGCGACCCACATCAAAGATTAGTGACCACCTTGCGACACAGTAAAAACTATATTTCAATATTTTTTGCGAGTCATAGGTGCCCAACAAGGGTCTCTCGGCACCTAAGTACCCCATAATGAGTCCATGAACCCTAGTCCAACTTATTCTGATAATTCTACAATTTTATGAGTGTGATTATGACAGCTTTCCTTCTGTTCATCGGCTTTCCAGATCGACATACTTCAGGATTTATTACGAAATCAACTAAGTCTCCTTTCCTCTCTCTTGCACTTAGGTTTTAAATTTAATTTACTTATTAATTGTGTCAATTTTGTGTTTTAGCATATATATACTACATGTGACTCTGTAATATCTTAGGATTTTAATAAATTTCAATATTTGTTAAATCGGTAGGTATAAACCCTTTTAAAACCCTACTCAAGAACCTAGGAAAGGTTTGGGCATGTAAGGGGCATGTGAAGGCTAGTATGAAGGTTCAAACATGTAGAGAATTCATCGAGATCTCGGTTTGGTAGTGGTGGCATGCTCTAGGTATGATGAGAAGCTACATCAAAACCTCTATTTTGTCAAGATTTGTAGTTACATGCATGTTTTGCAAGTATCATAATAAAAGACCAGATGTGGGAGTTATCTTGGGATGTGTGCTAAATGTCCATGAAGATATTTGGATAGGTTTTGTTCAAGAAATTGGTGAAATATCTCTTCCAAATGTGCCTATCACTAATGGTCTAATGAGGTCAAAACCAATCATGGTGGTCCAAGAGGTTTGTGATGTTTTACATGATATAGCAGAGTGTTATATGGACATGGATAGCTTGTAGAGGTTTTTATGATGGATTTTAGCTCTTGGTTTGATCATATGAGGTGTTCTTATGCTTATTCCCTAATGGCCTAATCAACCCTATTAGGTTTGTCAAAAAGGCTTGTGGATTGGGTATGCAAGTGTGGATTTCTTCATGTGACATATGCATGTGAGTGCTTGACGAGATGTGTCAGGTACCTAGTAAAGTTTTCCAAGTAGTGCAAGTGTCTAGAAATGGATTTTGAGGTGTTGGAACTTGATGAGTAGAATATTGGTTCTTGAGACCTAGAACCAGGTTTGAGTAGTTTCAGAGAAGGAGGTGTTTTGGGGTCTTGTGCCTTAAATTGGGAATTTGTATGATTAATTTGAGTTCCATGTGATCAAGATTTTTTTTTGATGTGCTACATGTTCATTGGTGAAGTGATTTGATATGTGAACCAAATTATTTTTGAGGAGTAATAATTAGGTGTTTGAGACCTAATTGATGGTGTATGCCAAATGGTGTGGTGTATGATGAAGATGGAGTTTGCAAAAATTATTGTGCTTGTGGATGGTTGTAATAGGATGTTTCTGATGTGTCCAAAGATTTTGGAGTCAATATGGAGCTTCCTATGCGTTTGAAATTCAAATTGTGACCATGTGGAGTTGAGCCTAGTGTTTTAGGCATATTTAAGCAAGTTTGTGTTTTTAAGGCTTATGACGATCTACATGGTCTTCTTATGTAGCTTGGTTATGTTTATAATGTGTCTTATAATGTGAGATATGACCAAAATTACATGTTCTAATGGTATTTTCTGATCTAAGGTGGTTTGTGACATGAGTCAAGTATATAAAGCTAGGTGTAAAGCTCATTTGAGCTAATGTAGAGGATGGAAGTTTGAGCGAGCAAAGGAAGAGTGTGAAAAGGTTAGAGGACTGTAGAGAAGAGTAGAGAAGAGGTATGAGAAAATGGAAATGGCCAAGGAGAATAAGCTATAAGGTCACTTTACCTAATCAACACTATATGGTGCATGTATGAGTGAAGGAGAAGAAGGTGTGTCTTGAGAAGTGTATGAGGTGTATGAACTGAACAAGTTGATCACAATCAGTTAGTTGAGAAACAAGGACATCAGGTGATCTTCATATCAAGTTACTGAGTAGGTTATTTTTCAATTTGGGGGTTGTAGCCTCCTTATAGAGTTGGCACTCTACTAAACTAGGGGTTAGTGCTCCTTATAGGGTTGGTGCCTTACTAAACTAGGGGTTGGTGCTCCTTGTGGGGTTGGTGCCTCACTAAAAAAATCTTGTGATGTGTAATATTCACAGGAGTCCTTTGTGTTGAGTAATATATGCAGAGGTTTAGTGGGTTTTCTTCCCCTTGAGGGTTTCCCACTTTATATCTTGTGTCATTGTGTTATTTTCTTGTTCATGTATGGTTATGTTTCATGATGCATAATGGTTAAGATGAATGATTGATGAATAAATAATGAATGGTTGATGGATGGTTAAACAAGGTTTATAATTGTGCATGGTTAATTGAATGAATTTTTTTAAAGGAATGATTCACCCCCCAGATCACTCTACTTCCAACAATTGGTATCAGAGCAAGGTCCTTGTGAAGCAAATCTAACATTTGAGGGGATCTTTGAAGCGAAAGAATGACAAGAAGTCTAGTTCAATATGGAAAGATACTCTTGCTCATAATGAGAAGTTATTTGGAAACCTTGGGGAATTATAAATGGTAGTTATTCCTTGATGTTTACACTCCCACCACTAAGTTTCCAACTAATACAGGTGATATGAAGAGTTATGAAGATGAAAATGGAAATAGTGAGGAGTATGTTATGGTGTTAGGTCTTATGAATGAAAAAGAAAAGGAATGTAAAATAGCCCAAACTAATTTCCACACTCAAGATGAAGGCTTGGTATGGTATATTGACAGTGGATGCTTTGGCCACATGACTAGAGACAAGAGTAAGTTCATTTCATTGAAAGAAAATGCATTAGGTTTAGTTATATTTTGAGACAATATAGTTCTAAACATTTCTCGGAAAAGGCACTTTAAGTTTAGACAATGAAAAACACTAACTAAAAATGTCTTATATGTTGAGGGACTAAAACATAATCTTCTTAGTGTGAGACAAATGTGAAAACAAGTGTACACTCTAACTTTTGATGATAAAGAGTGTAAGATCATGAAAAAGAAATCAGGTAAGCTTGTAGGCAAAGCTAAAAGGATTGAAAACAACATGTACATATTGAAGGAGATCAACAAGGAGAAGTGTCTCATGAGAAAGTTAGATGACAATTGGATGGACATAGAAGACTAAGACATCTGAACTTTGACAATCTAGTCAAGATAAGCTCTAAGGAATGTGTGAGGAACATGCCAAAGATCAGTAAACTAGAGAACACTCTATGTAAATCATGTTTACATGGGAAGCAAACAAGGAGAAGGTTCAAGACCAAAGAACATTACTCTACCACAAGGCCTTTACAATTGATTCATACTAATCTATGTGGACCCATGAGGACTGAAAGTATAACAAGTGAGTATTATTTTATGTTGCTAATAGATGATTATACAAGATACACTTGGGTTGTATGTTTGAGGGACAAATCAGAAGCACTTGATAGATTCAAGTCATTCAAGGCACTTGTTGAGAATGAGAAGAATGGAAGGATAAATTCCTTAGATCAGATAGAGGTGGTGAGTTTTGGTCTGAACTATTTGATGATTTTGTGAGACTCTTGGTATTATGAAGCATTTATTAGCTGCTAGGACACCTTAAAAAAGGGTGTGATGGAAAGGAAGAATATAACTATCTAGGAGATGGCTAGGAATATGCTCAATGAATCCAAATTAATTGATGGATATTGGAAAGAGGAAATTTGAATAGTTGTCTACATCATCAATAGAATTCAAATAAGGATAAATAGTGACATGACCCCCTATGAGTTATGAAAAGGCATACTTGCAAATATAAAACATTTTAGGGTTTTGGGGTCGATGCTTCATCAAGAGAACTCAAGAAATCCTAGACAAATTTGACTCAAGTTCTAATGAGGTCATATTATTAGAATATTCCTCAATAAGTTCATCTTATAGATGTTACAACAAAAGGATGCAAACGATGGTTGAAAGTGCACATGTAAAGTTTAATGAATCATATCCTATGAGGTCTAAATCCAAGTAAAAATACACATCACAAGAGTTAGAATCAAATGAAGATGAAGAGAGTGTAAAGACAACTGAAGAATAATAAGATGATGAAGAAGAGAGACAAGGTACTAAAGCCCCCTCAAGACAAATCATAAGAGATAACCCTAAATCTAAAATCCTAGGCAAGAAGAATGTTGGCATAACAACAAGGAGAAAACTGGTAAGTCTTCATAATCAAGAAAATATTACTCTCATGTCTAAATTTGAGCCCAAAAATGTTATGAAGGCAAGTAGGGATCAATTTTGGGTTGATGTTATGAATTAAGAGTTGGATTACACAAAGAAGAACAAAACCTAGGAGCTAGTACCTAGACTAAAGAACAAAAATGTTATTGGAACCAAATGGGTGTTGATTTAACATAAATTAGATTAAATAATAATTTTAGAGTAAATACTATAATTAATGATATATAAGTGGTAAAATATAGTAAATGGGTAAGACAAAAACAAGCAAAGATATGAAACCCCAAGCAAGAGATGAGAGAAGATGACTTAGCTGATTTATGAATGAGCAGGAAGTAGTTTGGATTGAGGCATCAAGGGAGCAAAATTGTTAGAGTATCATCAAGGCTCACCGGAAGTCCTAGAAATTATAATTGTGTAGGACGAAGCACTGTAGGAGGAGGACAGAGCATCCAAGCACTTTTGACTGAATTTGGGAACTAGTGTCCACCCGCATGCCCAGTGTTCTAATCTTTTATGTGCAAAGTAGGAGCTTCGTTGTTGATCTCTATTTATCGCTCTATATTTTTTCCAATGTCTGTGTTCATACTTGTAACCTGCAAAATAGACACCTAGCTGCACATACCCATAAACCACATCAAACCTAAAAATAATATGTAAAATGGGGAGTCGATCGACCGACCTCGGCTATCACCTGAAGAGTGAACTTACTACCGAGAACCGCACTACACTTTAGACGAATGTGTATGTAATGATGCCCTAGGATGCCCTTAAGAAAGTTATATAATGATAACATGCTAGATCTAGAACATAATACATGTATAAAATATGTGAGATGAAATAGAATGAGATTCCTATCCTATGAGGTGTATGCAGAGTGATGCAACCCTTGTCCCTTATATGGATGTGCTAGAAGGATGTTTTGTAATTGCTCTTGTGCCTTTGAATGTAAGATTAGGTGATAGTAGATAAGACTAGTGTTTGACCCCTCATTTGAGAGAAATAATTATGTATATATATGATTCCCTTATTTGAATTTCATAATTGACAACCGAAAGGTCGACCTAAAGTTGTAAAAGATGACCCAAAAGTAAAAGAGGCCCAAAAGAGTGAGAGGAAATCAAAGAATGTTAGGAACACCCATAAGGGACATAAGCATCTGGGAACTTCGTCCTAAATGGGCATTAGTTTCGAGGCTATAAAAGATAAATCGTTAAATACTAACAAGACTGTAGGGCATGTAAGGTCAATAAAAGTATCGTAGACAAAGTAAAAGGCCAAAAAGATGTCATGTCAATCACTAGTATTCTTGATTAGGAATAATGTGTATATTAGTATGCTCTAGGTGTAGTGCTCACTTCCCTTTGACACCTTTTTATGCTTATTTTGATACTGTTGTTTACGTTATAGACATTATTATGTTTTGGATTTAGACATTGATCATGGATTATTATTGATCTTGAATTGACTATGATACATGATGATTATTAGAGACACCTTACATGTGGATGATGATATATTATTTGACATGGATGTTTTATGGATATTGTTCGGACATGTGATTTGGATATTATGAGTTAATCTAGAAATGGATATTATTTGATGACGATATAATCGTTGATTAAAATGCGAGATGATGTAGTTGTTACTCGATGTTGTTGTGATTCATTTATATAGTCGGTTTGTGATTTCATTTATATCATGTTGGATGTTCTGATATGGATATGAGGCCAAAGGAGGTATTTGTGTTTTGTAGGTTTAAAAATATCACAACAAAACATCGAGGAAGAGAGAACAACCAAAGTGGAATTCTAGGTGAATTCAACAAGGTCACCATGGCAACTTGTTTTGTCTTTGTGTGTTGTTTTGTTAGGGATTCCCATGGGGGATTTCCTTTATATGTGACCATGGGTTTGTGTACTTTATTATTGTGTTTATTTTATTATTGTTGTATGTATTTTATTAAGTAATGTGTTCTTTATTTTAATTAATTAAAATTGTGATAGATTAATGTGAGAATCATATGATTAAAATTTAAATAAATCAAATTGGGATATGGGAAAGTAATTATAAGAGTTGTTGGCTGTTTGTATTTAATTTTTAAGGGATGTGTAAGTTGTGTAAGAGCTTGTGTAAGTCATATTTTGGAGTAAGAAATACTCCACCTCCATGGAAATTCGAATTTGTCCTTGGGGCTGTTTTTGGAGGCTTGTGGGACAAGTAAAACTTGTCTCATGCCTCTAAATTTAATCTACCAACCATACTTATGGATGGAGATGTGATTTGTGATTTTTATAATGCATTTTATTAAGTCATGTTACATGTTTTAATTGCACTTTCTTTCATTTTAATTGATTTGTTGTCCCTTGAGGTGTGGGCTTTTTGGAGTGTGCAAGTAACTTGTCATATTTTCACCCACCTCTTTATTGAGCTTTGGAAAATGGAACTTTGTCTTTTTGTTTGATTTTGAGGATGTGTGATGTGGCATCCTACATGGATCCACATCATCCTCTTCTCTCCCTCTTCTATTTAATTCAAACTCTCTTCTTGTTTTGGGGTTGTTGAATCATTTTATAACTTCCTTGGGGCGTATTTTTCTTGTGTGGAGCTCTTGTTTTTGGAGGAAGTTGGAGAAAGCTTTGCATGCTTGGAATTTTCTATTTTGGACTGTGTTTTGGCACTTGAAGCTTGTTGTTTGGACACCAAAGTAACCATGGAGAGGTAGGAATTTAACTCTCTTTTTATATGCTTGTCATTTTCTTGTTGTGTTGTGTGGATAGTGCATGCTTTGTTTTATTTGTTGGTTGGTTGGGTAGACTGCCTTAGGGAAGGTGTAGGAGAAGGCTATGGGGAATCCATGTGGGGGGATAAGGGAATGCCATTGGCATTAGAATTTTGTGGAGGGAGTTTGGGTTTGGGATCCACCATGGAAAAGAAATAGCTTGCATTTCTTACTTTGTGGGGGGCATAAGGAAATCTGTGGGGGCATAAGGAGGGATTTGTGTGTGATGGATAAATTTGGCGGTCTGATATTGGTGGATGCCCAAATTCCAATTGGGAGGCATAAGTAGCTTCCCCCATAGACCTTGCTCCTTTGGCTTGCATGATCAAGCCTAAGTTCTGTTTTGAAATGTTTTTAAATGCAGTTGTGAACTGTTGTTTTGTGTTGAATTGTGTTTTTAAAAGGAAATGTGTATGTGAAAGAATGTTGTGTTGTGGAAGCCAATTTTTGCCATGGTTGAATTACACCTTTGATTGTATTTTGGTTGGGGCTCGGGGCCAATGATGAAGGAAGGATTCTCCTTTCATTGGATGTCTTGGTTGGGTGGAGAGCATTGCCTTTCCCCCTCTTTTGTTGTGATCAACTGGAGAAAAGAGAAAATGTGCATGTTGCTGTTCTAGAGCAAAAGAAAATACATTTTGATAGTCCCTTGTGAAAACACATTCATTTGTAATCCTTTCCCACATGATGTGGATGAAATTGTAATAGTTATGTTATGGAGAAATGATGTTGTTATTGATTATAAGAATGTATATTTGAATTGAGAAAGACATTTGTTTTCTGCTCTGTACATTGGAAAGAAATAAATTGAATGTTGTTATTGTTTTTTTCCAACATTGAAAGATGTAAGTTGTATAATTGAAGTCAATAAAGAAATGCAAGTTTACTTCTCATTGTATTGTTGGGTTGAGTTGGAATGTTAGATTGTGATTGGAATCTCTGTTTTGAAAATTGAAAGAAGAAGAAATACGTATGAGGGAATTATATTGCATTGTCTCTTTTGAAATACATTATATTGGAAATCAGATTTTACAATTTAACTTGGAAATGATTTGTTTAGAAACAACTAAATGCATTGGATTAGTTTAGAAACTATATACTTCACTTAAATGATAAAATTGATAAATAGATCCTTTAAAAATTTGATCACTGGCATTGTGACTTTTAAAACTGACAAACTTAATCAAATTGTATAGTTTGGACCTGCACACATTAATCAACTTGAAAATGACATATTTTAGCATGCTAAGATATTAAGAAACTCAAATTGACAAAGAACACTTAAGAAGACAAGTTAAATTAATGCAAAATTGAATCCAATCCCTCTAACAGTCGTTTTTCTGTCAATTGATGGAAAAATGCAAATTGAAATCAATGGAATAAATTTACCTTCCTAAAACACTTTAAACTCTCCCTAGATAAATTCTCCATGCATTTTTGGCATGTTGAGTGAAGGAGGAGATCCAATTTAATCAAATTGAAAAGTTGGAAATTACCAGTTAGCCTTTTTAAAGCTTGCAGATCGTTTTTGTAAAATTGAACCCTTAAACGTTGATAGAATGTAAATTTTATGTTTTTGTACAAATAGGGCATTGATAGCTTTCCAAAAAGTTCTCTTTTGCCCAAAACTAAGCTTTCTAGCTCAAGTTATGGCACTTTGAAGTTTTTTGGCCTTGGCGGGAAAATTTGGGAAAATTTTCCTTGGCGAACCTTCGCAACCAATCGAGAGTCGCCATGTGTCCTCACGGGGTAGCGGTGGAGGCATGACATCTTTTTTCCCTTTGAATTTTTGAAAATTTTGGAAAAAATTTCCGTTTAAATCCCACCATCCCGCAACCAATTAGAGGGTGGCACATGGCACCTTGGGGGTGGCAAATGCGGGGGCGCGGAGAATCCTTTTTTTTAATTTTTCCTTGGGAAAATTTTGAACAATTTCCCCATGGCCCCGAAACCTTGTCCTCGCCTTGGGATTTTCTCCTCTGCAGTGTGAGGACTTGTGCGTGCCTTCCACCTTCCTTTCCCTTTTTGGTGAAGTTCGTCAAATCGCCCGCCACTCCGCCCTTCACTCACCCTCTCCCACTTTGAACCAGGAGTCGACGCGTGTCCACCGGGGACCCGAAAGGCACGAGAGAAATTTTGCAATTTTTCCCGCGAATGGTGAAAATTTTCTAAAGTTGGTCCGCGACTCCGCCAACCCGCCAAAGGGGTTTTCCTCTCCTCTTGACACATGTCCCCTTGGGGAAAATTTGATCCCTAAAGTCCGCTTGCTCATATCTTGAGTTCCTGAAGGAGTTAGGAGGACTTCTTTATATCACCGAAAAGGTGAGAAAATTTCCTATCCAATGGGAATGATTTAGGGAAATTTTTAATACATTAAGTGTGAGAAAAATCAAGTTGAAACTATGAGCCTATTTGAAAGTGGGTATGGGGTAAATTACTCCCTGAACCTAACTGAAACTTCTAACCCTAAAATTTGGACCATGTGACCTTAATAGTTATTAATCAATGGAAAGTATGTCCTAGTGAAATTAAATTGTTCTGGAACTTGTTAGTGGTAACTGTTGCATTACAACTTGGTTGTAGGCAATTCTAATAAAAAAATTTATTTTCTAATTTTCTAACTAACCCTAGGTTGTTTCTTGGGTCTCAAGTGGGTTGATTTTTAACCGGCATCACACTAGGACCTAGAAGTGTACCCAAGTGCATATATTTTGTGTCTACATTTTCCCCCACTTTATGATATTGAGTGAATACTTGATAACATAAAGTAGATAGAATATGCGTACCTTGTGATCCTATAGAGAAGAGTGTAGCCTATAGCTCGCCGAGTGGACAAGTGAAGTGTGAAGTGATCATAGTGTGAATCCTAGGAACTATGAAGGGGAGGTAGACCCTAGGGGTGAAGTGTTTACATAGTAGCATGTTGTTGAAGCTTGTGATTGATGAGGTAAGTTACTTCTTAGTGAGTATTAAGGATAGAACTCAGTAAAAGAAGAGCGAGAAACTAGTCAAAGTTCCTTCTATGAAAAAGCAAAGTAACGCATGTATAAGTAAGTAAAATGTGTAAAAATGTGTAAAAGTGTGCACTGATCGGTAAAGGGTGTAAAAATGTGTAAAAGTGTGCACTGATCTCTAAGAGAGTATGAGATAGAAAGTTGTCCTATTTTCTTGGAGTTATTGGATTTGGATGCTTTGATGGTGAGGTTTTGGGTGATCTCATGCCAAGAGTGAGTTTTTTTGGGTGATCTCACATTGAGAGTGAGTTTTTGGGTGATCTCATGCCAAGAGAAGAGTGTTGGGGAGAGAGGTCTAGTTTTTCTCTCCATCCATGACGCTTCCCAATAAACACCACCGCATATTATATGTCCCTAATTTGTTCCTGTTGTTCTCGATTGTAATTGATTGACTATATTATGTAACTAGAGGCAAGTGCCTGCTACTAGAGAAGTGCACTCAAAATGATGTAAACTGTGTTGGAGTTAAAAATGAATGTTTTTCCCTTGAGGAGTAACAAACACCCACCACTACTTTCTAAAACTAGGCGTTAGTGTCTCCACTCCGTATTTTGGACCTAAGTCTAATTTTGGGCCAATCTGTAATTGTGTGCCTTTGCTAATTCTATATTGTGTTGTGTTGTTCTAAAGCTTTGAGCTATTGCAGGGGTGATTTGTTCACCCAACAGATGCCCCTCATTTTTTGAGGTATATGTGACAACTATAGGGAATGTGGCCCAAAAGAGAGGACCTAAAGATGATATGCATATCTGATATTGATACATGTAAGGGTAGGGGATGTGCATGGTAGAAACCAAGACACGTGTAAACATGATGGAATAGTAACAAGTGTTAGCAAAAATGAGATAACATACAATAGAAGACAATATAAAAACAACTAAGAAGACAAAATGGACCATGAAAAAGTGGGTTTCATACAGGGGACATAACTCAAAATGTCATAAGATAATTAGGGCCGGCGACCAAAATCATACAATTCTCAAACAAGACATAGGCACAACCCACAAATAACAACGAATAATAAGAAATAAAAAGTGATAGATTAACATGGTTGTAGTGATCCCGCAAGACAAAATATACACATGAAGCACACATTAGCATGTTAGAATGATAAACAATACGTCAAAGCATGTATAAATAAGCGATAAGGATAGTGATAGTGATTAGAAATAGTAATTTATCAAAATAATAGAACTTGTAATGTGTAAAGTATGATAGTAGTAAAAGTAGATGCCCTCAAGAGCCTCGATGGGACCGGTAAGAGTTGTGTCAAGTATTATGCATCGTGTATGAATCTATAAAAGGTCTTACATTCACCTTAAGATACCAAGTAAAAGTGCAAGTGCATATAGAAAAAAATAATGCCATACTAAGAATCCGGCTAACATAGCAAACAAATTGCAACATGTAAGTAGTACAAAGCTAACAAGAGTAAATGCAACCAAAATATACAAATGTGGTGCGAGTGTAATGGTTTGTTATGATGTGAAGATGAGGAGGGGCCACATTACCCCAAATTGCGTGAGATGTGGTTCATTTAGAAATGCTCCTCAAAAGTCGAGGATGAACCATAAAACAAGAGTGTGTCATTGGGAAATGAGTGTATTGTGTGAGAGTAAATGCTAGGAAAGTTGTATCATGAAGCACTGAGTGTGAAAAGTATGTGATGTGAGGTTTATTTAAGAGTTAGACCTTCAATAGTCAAGTATGAACCGCAAAACTAGAGTGTGTCATCAGGTAATGAAGAGAAATTATGTGAATAAATGATGTGGTGATGCTCAAAAAGATAGTCATGAAGTGCAGAGAGAGAGAGAGAGAGAGAGAGAGAGAGAGAGCAAACATAAAGCTAATGAGAAATCCGAAAAGGGTCTTTCGTATATAATCTGTATAATCTTGAATGTTATCTCTGTTCTATACGTAGACTAAATAATACAATCATTTTGTATTGGAGAGAGAGAGAGAGATGTTATGAAAGATGTATTATGAAGTATTGAGATTGAAGTGTAGCCAAAGTAGATGATGTGAGGTTCATTGATGAAGTGTGCCCTCAATAGTCAAGTGTGAACCATAATACTAGAGTGTTTCATCAGGTATTGACGATACAATGTGTGTACCAAAGGTGTAGGAGTGTTGAGAAATATTAGACATGAAACATGGAGTGTGAAGTGTAGTAGTAGATACTAGAGACAACTAATAGTGATAGAGTGGGGAAGTGCGATGCTTCCAAGTGTGTGAGTGATGGAGATCTATGGAGGCATTTGAAATGTGTCATAAGAAAATATATGGTTTCCACAATGGTAGGTAGGAGCAAGGGTATGACCAATATCAGATTGTGGTTCTAATAGAGAAAATGTAAGTAGGTGAGTGATTGCAGCTTGTTTCGAGTGAATTATTTGCTTTTTTTTGGATGTTAGCTACTTATTTGGGATTGGTAACAATGTAGATGACTTAATAGGAGGAGGTAATGGGGTACATATATTTAAAGGTGGTTGCTAATCGAAATTGGTAACGTTATAGAGGACTTAAGAGGAGGAGGTAAAGGGGTAAGTATTTTAAAAGGTGGTATGACATTTGGTTGGATAGGCGACTCTTGAATTACCAGATAAGGAACTATAGTAATTATGGCATGCTACTTTCTAGACATAGAGGGATCAAATTTGAGATCCCAATGGGATTCAACAATTGGATATAAGCATGTAGCAGAGTGTTTTGTAATAAATTAAATAAAACCCTAATGCTCAATGTTCCCAATTTTTCATTTTAAAGAATAGTAATCATTGTCATGATGTCCAATAATTCTGTGATAATTACAAAATGGGAGACCTTTGTATTTGGCAAGTCGATAAGGAGGGTAGTAATGAGTAGGTGGAAAGTTGATCAATTGGTGATTGAGGAACTCGAAGAATATCATGTTGGTTAAAATTTAGATCAAATGTGAGAGGTGTTGGTAAGGGTAATATTTGGGATTCACTTATATGAGCACATGTAGTAGACATGTATGATTAGGATGAGGTATAAAAGAAGAACTAGCATGGACATAAGAACCAACCTTGAGTTGTTGGATTTCAGCTATGAGGGATGTAATTGTGGTTTCCATATCTTGAATTTCTTCTTGAAATAAATGGTGTAAATATTAAATTTACTCGAAGGTGGGTTGATTGGTTGTGGTTTCATGAAGGCTAGGGTTGTTAGAGAGATGATCAAAAATGACACTTGTGCGGTGGCATATCGGGGAGGTATATAGTGTTTAAGGATTTTAGGAGAACATATTTTTAAGGCTGGTGCATTTGAAGTAATTCATGCAAGGAGATTTGAGGAATTTTAGGAGACATGAAAGAAGATCTAATAGAATATGCAAAACAAGGATCCAAGTGTTTGATCACGAGTGGGGTTCACCAAAGGATTTAATACAAGTTGGCTGAAATATTAGTTTCAAAGTAACTACTGTAATGACTAATATATAAGTGATAAAATATAATAAATGGGCAAGAAAGAAGCAAGTAAAGCTATGAAACCATAAGCAAGAGCTGAGAGAAGGTGAATTAGTTGATTTCGAATGATTAGGAAGTAGTCTTGATTGAGGCACTACCGAAACAAAATGGGAAGATTATCATTATGGCTCACTAGAATTTCTGGAATTCAAAAATGTGCATGAAAGAAGCACCTTCAAGAGGACATGAGCACCCGAGCACTAGTGACTGAATATGGGCACTAGTGTCCACCCAGATGCTCGTGTTCGATATTTTATGTGCATGAGGAGCTTCACTTTGTCAATCTCTATTTTCACTATGGATTTTTTCCAATGTCGTTGTTCATACCTGTAACCTATAAAATAGATACCTAGCTACACATACCCACAAACCACATCAAACCTAATAAATAAGATGCAAAATGGGGAGTCAGATTGACCCCGACGGTCACCCGAAGAGTGAACTTAGTACTGAGTGTTGTACTACATTTTAGAATCCATGTAGTTCTGTGTGAGTGTATGTGTAATGATGCCCTAGGATTCCCTTATGCAAGTTTCACAATGATAGAAGGATAAATCTAGAATATAACAAATGTATAGAATGTGTGAGATGGAATAGAATGAACTTCCCCTCATATGTTGTGTATGCAGAGTGATGCAACCCTTGTCCCTTGTATGGATGTGCTATATGGATGCTTTGTAATGCTCTTGTGCCTTTGAATGCAAGCTTAGGTGATAGTAGATAATGCTAGTGCTTTGCCCCTTGTTTGAGAGTAATAACTATTTAGATATATGATTACCTTGTTTGAATTTTGTAATTGACAATTTAAAGGCCGACCTAAAGTTATTAATAATGACCCAAAAGTAAAAGATGCTCGAAAGATTAAGAAGAAAGAAAAGAAGGTCGGGAGTTCCTACAAGGGACAAGAGCTCTTGGGTGATTTTGTCCTAAATGGGCACTAGTGTCTAAAACCATAAAAGATAAATCAATTTAATACTGACAGGGATATAGGGTGTGTAAGGTCAATAAAAGTATAAGAGAAAAAGCAAAAGTCCCAAAAGACAATGTCAATCACTAGTTTTCTTGCTTAGGAGTCATGTATATATTAGTATGCTTTATGACCTAGAAATGTACCCAAGTCCATAGATTTTGTGTCTACAGGTGTTCGAACAAACTAAATGAGGATGGTGAAGTCACAATGAATAAAGCTAGGCTTGTTTGCAAAGGATATGCACGGGTTGAAGGAATAGATTTTAAGGAAAGTTTTTCTCTAGTGGCTAGGATGGAGGCCATTAGGATTTTTCTACCATATGTAGGTTACAAAGGTTTTAAGGTATACCAAATGGATGTTAAATCTTCTTTATTGAATGGAAACCTAGAATAAGAGGTATTTATTGAGAAACATTGTGGATTCTCATTGAAAAATGGGAAATATTATGTGTGCGTGACCTAAAAAATCTCCTAAGACTTGTTATGGGAGATTAGACAAGTATTTAACTGAACAAGGTTTCAAGAAGGGTGTAGCTGACAAAAATTTGTACATAAAGAATGAAGGAGGAAACCTACTGATTGTGGTGGTTTATGTAGATGATATCATCTTTGGAGGGAACAATGAGCATATGACACATGAATTTGTAGAAGTTATGAAGAAGGAATTTGAGATGTCCATGCTTGGAGAACCGTCATTCTTTCTAGGTTTGTAGGTCAATCAATTAAAGGAAGGCATATTCATATCACAGGAAAAATACATATGTTGAAGAAGTTTCATATGGCAAACCGCAATCCTCTGTTGGGACACCTATGGTCATATGATGTAAATTAAACAAAGAAGACAAGTCACCCAAAGTAAATCAAACATAATACAGGTCCATGATTGACAACTTGTTGTATGCCACTTTGCTTCTAGGCTTGACATTTTGCAGGTTATAGGTCTTGTAGGTATATTTCAAGAGGATCCAAAGGAGACACATTTGCAAGCAATAAAGAGGATCTTTAGGTATCTTAAGGGGACTACAGAGTATGGATTATGGTACCCAAGAAATGAGAATTTTTATAAGAATGCCTTAACTAATTTTGATTAGGCGAGTAGCCTTGATGATAGGAAAAACACTAGTAGAGGAGCCTTCTTGTTGGTAAGTGTCTTGTCTCTTGGTTGAGTAAGAAGAAATCATTAGTAGCCCTATCCACATGTGAAGCTTTGAGTATATAACAAAAACATTATGTTGTACACAAGTTCTATGGATGAGACGAATCAGAAGACTACAAGATAGAATGTGATGGATTCAATCCTATTTATTGTGACAAGTATCAAAGTGTTATAAGTGTGTCTAAGAATCTTGTGTTGCATTCTAAAACCAAACATATTCCAATTAGATATCACTTATTAAAGGATTAGGTAAGTGAGAAAAATATTAAGTTGGAACATGTGTCCACCAAGGAGGAGATAACAAACATCTTGACCAAACCACTCCCAAAGGAAACATTTGAGCACTTAAGGAAAAATTGGGTGTGATTCCTACCCCAGGTAGTCACTGAAATGTTCAAGATATCAAGGGGGCAAGTCAAATGAGAAATATGCTCCAAGAAGGTTTGAAAAGTGTCAAGTAAGGGGGAGTTTGTCCCATGGCTGGAAAAAGTGATAAGAGAGGTATGAAGTAGGTTATATTTTGTGTCTATAAGTTGTTAAAGGATGCATCATCTCGGGGGAGATGGTTTTTGTCATATATGTTAAGCATGTCTAAGTTGAAGAAAATAAAGAGCACAATTCTTAGAGAGAATTAGGTCCATAAGAAGGTCTATAGAAAGAATGAAGTCCAAGAATGGTATGCATTTGTTCGAGAGGAGCATTAAGGATGTTTGAAGACTAGGTCCATGGATCATCTGCAGTAGTTGAAGTCAAGAGAGTGAGTAAAAACCAAGGGGAATAAGTAAGTATGCATAATTGTATTTGTGTTGTCAAGTTGTTATAAGAGTCTTTATCATAAATGTCAAAGGGGAGAGTGGACTCATAAATAAGAAAAGAGTTTCTGAAGGTGCTTGCATGTTTGGTTATCATCAATGTTTTTGAAGATAGTTGCCATCAATGAAAAAGGGGGATTTTGGACATTGTTTCATTGTTTTTGTAATTGATGTTAAGCTGCATTGATGGAAAAGTGTGTCCAGTGGCATAGAATTATGCATGAGGTTTCATTCATCAAGAACCTTGAAGGTTGATTGGTAGTGTCCTGGTTTGGTATCATGAAGTATTGCATCGGTGTAGTGTCTTGATGCATATGCATTATTTAGGGTATGGTTCAACTTGTGTGTGGGCTCCACATGTTATATGAAGGTTCTATGATATCTAACATGGTTAGAGAGATGTGGTAAAGGTGTTAGTAAGTCTACAAGATGAATATCAAGGTTAGTTTCAGTATGGAACAAGTTGAAGGAAGCCATTCTAGAACTAGTTCTAGACCTAATGTAAGAAAATAGTGTGGTAGCTTGAGGTATGAGGCGAGAACAAGTTAATTTTGGCACATGAATAGTGTTGTGACATTGCATGATAGGTGTACAAGGTCATAGTTTAGGTGTTTATTGCATGTTTAAGGTCCTTGAGAGGAAAGTGCAAAAATACAAGGAAAAGGCATGGGAAAACCAGATAACATGGTGATTTTCGGAGGTATCCGAGCATGGATGAGCATTGGAAATAATTGAAGATGTTATTATAGAAGTGTATGCAACTTTTGAGGTTAGGAGGATGATGAAAAAAAATGAAAAGTTGTTTTGATCTCTTAGAATAGTCATTCTCACTTTCGACGGTCAAGTTTGAATGCTCGCCCAAACGTGTTGTTATCATGTGTTTTTACAAGGGAAAAATTCAAATTGAAAACATGACAACTTTACCCTAGTGTCAATTTTTTTCTTGTAAACCCTCCCAAGCACTTATTCATATTAGTTCACCCCTTATGTTAGGCCTATCCAAATTATTTTAGTACTCATGTCTATTGTAATGAACTTGCCTATGTGTTGGAAAAATGAAAACAAGTCAATGAATTTCTTCCGAGATAATGCCTCTTAGGGTGTATCTTTTAGTAAACTTAGAAATGAATATTTTTAGCCTTTCTAAGGCTGGTGTGCATCCCACAGAGTAGATTTGAAGAAAAAAATTAATCAAGAAGAGGTATCAAGGAGCTAAGATCATATTGTAAGTGATTTAGGGAATTTTGGGAAAGATTTGGAGGTTTAGGAACATGTTCAATGAAAGTTTTTTGAAGGTGAAGGAGCTCGAAGATCAAAAATAACTTGAGCTTTAGAAGATGATTCTGAGAGCTCCAAAATGATTTGGAGGCCAAACAAGCTACCAATGGAAATCTAATTCAATTCTCTAAATATTGGTATTTTCAATTTTTTCACAAAACCCAAATATTTCTTTCCACAACTCATTCTTGGTAATATCAACATATGATCCCAAGAAATAAGGTTATTTTCATGATGTTTTAGGAATAATCAAACCTTGAAACCCATCCTATTCTTCTCAAATGTTGTTTTAAGTCAAATTCATATAAATAAGTTCCAAAAAACACCTCTTGGAGCTCCGATAACTTCATCTTCAAGGTCCTTCCCAAGGTAAGCCTTCCGTACTTAGTCAAATTTTCCCATGCCACGTGTCGCAATGGGCCAAGGAACATTTTTGTGTTCCTTTTTCCCTTTCAAAAGGGAGAATAATCTCCACCCCTCACGCAATTGAGCTCCTGGACCCATCACATGACCCTGAGAAGTCTCAGTAAGCCCCTTTTGCCAATTTTCTAGCCCCTGCTCCGCAAAATGTATGCCCACCACTTGTCAACATTAGGTTGAGGAACATTTTCTTCCCCTTCATCCATTTTATAAGGGGATAAGGGGAAAAAAATTCACCCTCCCCCCTTGCTTCCACATGGTTCTTCACATGCCCTAAACTTGGCTCCCAAAGTCTTCAAAACAAACTCCTCTCTCTCAACCGCCCAACCTAATGCATATTCACCACTTTTCCTCATAACGATAAGGTGAATTTTTCTATCCCTTTCATCCATTTTCCAAAGGAAAAGGGGGAAAAAATTTGCCCCTCCCCCATGAAGAAATCAAAATCCAGTTTATTTTTTTCAAAGCCCATCCTCCATATGCACAAAAAAACCCCAGTGATACTTCCAAAATTTATGCGAAATATTTCCTCCATTTTTCCTCCATGTTCTCTTGATTGCAGTGGAAAATTATTCATAAAATCTACATTTTTTAAAACTCCATGCTCATGTTTGTGTTTGAGTGACTCACGTGCACTGTATAGTAAATAATTCATATCTCATAATCGATAAACTAAACAAAATGAGATTTTTTGCTATCTTCCTCTTTTCCTGACACCATAAAGAAGCAAGTGATAGCATATTAAATTATTCCCTAGATTTTTAATGATGTTAAACTCTCAATTTTTTCCCTAGATTTTTTTTCTTCATTTTCCCATCATTTCGGTGGATGGATTGAGCTAAAAATTTGAACACGAGTCCAGAAGAAAAACATATTCTGGTGAAGCCAATTTTTTCACAATCCAAGGTGGGAAAGAAAAATTTCTAAAAATATCAGGGAATTGATTAATGGTTTCTATGACATAGCATTGAAATGGTAGTGAGGTACCTCTTCACTTCCCAAGGTTCTAGTGGGTGGAATCACGTGAAAATTAGAGCAGAGCTTCGAAATGAATTATGTAAACTTCGCAAGTGGTTTCGTTTGAATCTGACATTGGGAGGACCACTTTATATTTTTAGTAAGTCTCTATGGGAACACCTACTGTAAATAGTAAGTGCAAGAAAATGTGTATTCACACTCCATATTTCATTCCCTCATGATCGAGACAAGCAAAATTTGGCTAAATGGGACCATAATGGTGAATATTCTAAAAATAGAAAATGGGTGAAATGAGATAAAATTGGTCACATTTCATTCCTTCACTCATCCTATGATGGTTTTTGCACTCACGGGATCTCCTCTCTCTGTTTTCCTCAATTCCTTCATTCCCGATGCGGTGAGCGAAGAGTGTCAAAACGAGAAAATTGCCAATTTTGTACCGAAGGCCCTTTCAATTCATTTCACATGGAATGCATGGTCAATTGGTGGATGAAATTTATTTTTTCTCATTCTCCTTTCCCCACTCCAGAATCAAAAGGATTTTGTCTCATGCTTCACTCATCATCAATGCTCCTACAGTGGTAGAATCAATGATCATGGTCATGAACAAAGTACATCAAATTTATCCCATGTGAATGATCATAAAGATGTAATAGTGTCTCAAATATTATAAGGAGTTTTTGAATGAGGGAATTCATCTTTCGATGTCCTCAATTGTCTTCTTTCCAAGTGTTCATCATCCCTCTTCTCGGTGTATCCAAGAAGTGTGTAGAAGTGTACATTTTCAAAGAGTTTTTAAAAGGGGTAAAGTGTTCAAATATGTCCAAAGGAGAAACCTTCATCAGCGGAGCATAAAAATGTTGTAGAGGGCCATCATAGAGTAAGCTTTCATCTTTAGATTCTTCATAGCATATCTTCATCAAGGGCGGAGGAATCCTCATCCATGCTTTGGAGCATTCCTTCTCTTCTCTCTTCATTCTTTCTCCTCTTCTCTACCTCTTTCTAATTCTTCATTGTAAGCAATCATGAATTTTTGTCTTATTCATTAAGGTGACTATAAAATATTTGTGCAATGTAAAAGTCCCTTTTGCAATTATAAAAAGGGACTTATTTTGTGTTTCCTAAGGTCATGTGAAAATTCACTTGTAATGGGAATATGAAAAGTCATGTGGGGGTAGATGAAGAGTTGAATGTAAATCTATAAATTGGGAGAACCTCCTCATTTCAAAGGATGGTTAATCTTGTTTACTAGCTCCCATGCTCTCTCTAGAAACAAGTGATCAAGTTTCCTCTACTTCTTTTGCATATGTTTCCTCTATCTTCCTCATTGTACAACTTTGCAAATATGTCAATAAAGAAAGGAGTTTCATGTTTTTTTGGATGAGTGAATAAGTGAAACTTTTTTGTTCATGGTTTCATCTTGTCTTGATATAATTAGCAAGGTTGTGATTCTTTCTAATTTTGTGTGTTAATTATTTTGATTAATCTTTACAAGCATCTAAGTTTTCCTACTTGTAATATTAATCACCCTCAAAATTTCTCACTCTCATTTCCCCACCTACCTAGAAAATTCCTCCCTTGTAAGAAATTGCAAGCATTTTCTACAAGTGCAGTGGAGTGTTCCTGTTGGATCCCGACCTCTAGGCCAATAACAAATTTTTATTTTTGTTCACACACAATAATGGAGCTGCCCCATTCAAGCAGAGGGACCTAGTCCTAGAGCGTTGGTGGAAATCCACTAATTTGTTCCATTGAATTTTTTTTTTTATCTCCAACAGTTTTTGGTGCCCATCGTGGGGTAGATTTATCACTTCGCACCCAACATATGAACAAAAAATCCAAAAAGTATATATTAAAAAACCATAAAAATAAAAATGGAATTTCATCCTCGAAAACCCACTTTGTTGATTCATGTGAGTGACCATTTATATTCCACTTTGTGTCCTTTCATATTTTCATTGAAATATTTTCCCAAAACTAGCTAAAAGAAGATATACCAGGATGAATAGGTTGAGAGGAATTGTTGATCTTTTGAGGATTTGTAAAATCTGCAATATCAAATTAGAGATAATCCATATTTCTTCTCTCAAGCCTCATCTCCATCTGAGTCTTCAAGTGGTACCCCTGAAAATCCTATTCAAACCCTCGTTGATACTTCTCCTACAAATCCCCTTGATTCCCCATCTTTCAACCACCATTGAACATTGAATTCCCTACTGAAGAAGAACACAAACTAGAAGAAGAATTGGGAGAATAATTTACAGAAGCAAAAACAAAAGAAAAAGTTGAAGAAGAAGAAATAATGACTGACAAAATAGAAAGACCCCAACCCATTGTTCCATGGGGAAGGAATACAGTCCACTCACTCTTGCACCTCCTCTTCATAATCTACTAACAAGTTATCGCAAGAAATTTCCAAAGTTCAAAGGTGATAACACACAACTTCCTGAAGAACACATTTCCGCCTTCATCACCTCATGCAAAATTCTTGGAATTGAACACAAAGATGTTGTTATGATATTTTTCCTAGAATATTTACAAGAAAAGGTGACGGAGTGGTTCTATCTCCCGTTGGCTAGATCCATCACTAGTTAGGATGACATCAAAACCAATTTTTAAGAAAGGTTCAAATCCACTGAAGATTGTCAAGACCTCCTAGTGCAATTGGTTCAAATGAAAAAGAGTCCACCGAGACTATGAGGGATTTTGATGTAGGGGTCAATACCAAATTTACTTGTGCTTGAACTTTGAAATGTATCTTCCTTTGTTGAAGGGTTATCATTCACATTATTTGGTCCTAGTTCTCAAGAACTCAACTCCTTATACTATTTTATGCCACCCCCGCTTTGAGGATCATTCTCATGAGGTTATAACACCTTTATTGTACCTTGACCTATACTTCTCTACACTTGAGGTCCATTAATATACCATGCATACACATATAAGAGAGATAAATAATCATAAGGCTTCCTTGATATCAATTATCTCTGAGGTGATCACTTTGTGATCAGTAAGCTTATTTTCCTATAAGGATGCAAGACTCCTATATTCACGAACAAGATTGTCCCAAGCTAAAAGTCCACTTGTAAGGTCTCTAACATTCATGCCTCTCTTAGTTTCTCCTTGGCTCACAATGAAGTATTTCCTCCAATTTAGTTACAAGAGTCCTCTCTACCTAGTTTAACATGTTAAGGGCATCAATCCAAAATTTTAGGGCCCTTGTAACACACACAATCAATGTTATTAAATGTTATACTCTAGATACTCTGCCCCTAGGTTTCTCAAGATCATTATTTGCCCAATTCAAGGCTTCAAATTCATTTAGAAGGTTTCCATGGAGTACCTAACTATTCCACATATCCCTCTCATCATCATTAAGGCGTCTAAGACCTTTCATAGGCTATTCTAATATTAAATTTTCCCATTCACCTTTCCTAGTAGCTTTTAGAGTGCTCTAACACAGTATTCTTTACTATACAATCACTTTATACTCAAAATGAAAGCAAGTTCATTACCCCAATTCACTAAAACACATCAAACATACCTAGATAGTGTTATTCAAACTCCATGCATTGGTTCTTCATCACATTATGCCCAAATCAACCTTTAATGTGGCCTTTTTAGTGATCTAATGAAGTCTCGAGACTTTGCACAATCAAGATTGTGTTGACATGATGGTAAATTATTCATTCCCATACACATAAGATCATTCAAACACACTAATTACACCTGGCTCCACCTTCCTTAGCATTCTATAATCATGATTTAATAAATTATAATGTAGAAGCTGTCTATTTCCTTGTCTAATCACTGCGTACTTTCATTGGTTTATCTTGAAATTACTGTTGGCTATATCTTTGATTATGATGATCCAATCACTATGAAATTTGGAGAGTTCCTAGATCACATGGAGATAGAAAAATTGCAATTTGTAGACAATTTCATCCATGCAATCAAAAGATACACAAAGCCCTAGTACAAGCCCGAGAGTGAACATTTTACAATAACAATCAAATTTCACAGTTTAAAATCTTGCAAAAATCATGAATGTGATCCTTATTACCTGTAGATCCTCTTCATATCAATAGTAGAGAGAAATTTGATGCGAAATGCTCTTGAGGGTTTACACCTCACCGCACTGTCATAGTCTTCATCATAGTTTATTGTAAACATGTAAATTCATTCAAACAGAGGTCATTACATCCTCCAAAACATCTTATAATCATCATTATTCATTATTTCATCTTTGAAACCTATATCTACATTCATTTCACTCGAATCACCTATGAATAGGTGTTCATTGACTAAGTATGGAGTCTTAACAAGCTCCTAAATTGACTCAACATCCCCCAAGAAGGCTCAACTACCTTTCTAGCTTAGGTAAGACCATTTAATGCTTGGAAATCCATATAACTATTCTAATCCCACTTGGGGATGAGGATTCCAAGTCTTATTTATCCACTCTTACATATTTTTGGCCATTATCCACATATTAGGCCTTATTACAAGCTTAAGAACACTTATTCAAATCTTGACAAATTTGAATGAGTGTTTTTGGAGGGAAATAAACATGACTAAACCTAGAACATCTAGAATAACATGTTTTAATGGTCTCATATGGCCTTATTACATTCGAACACTTGATGCATCATATTTTGTATCTCTTTATAACATGTTACTCCGAAGATTCACTTTAAATCTTTTCCCTCCAATGATAATGTGAAAATATTCTTCATCAATGCTCAATTTCCTGAGGAAGGATTCGTTCTTCGAACATCGTTTCCTACGGATCTCGCACAAGCTCAAGAAATTTTTATTGAAGTAGAATATGACCTCATCCTATCAAGAAAAATCAAGAATCATTCAAGGAAAGATAAGCCCCAAAATCCCAAAGATGAGAGAATTGATCCATTGTTGCAGAAATTGGTAAACGAAATGATAATATTGAAGAGGGAAGTTTCCCAACGAAAATTCCATCAAAGTCCTAACAAAATTCAGATCGTAGGAGCATCCTAAAGGCTTTTCTTGGAGGCTCCATCTCACAATGCAATTTTAGAACTCAAGAAGAAAAAGAAGGACTTGAATAAGAAAGTGAAGGCAACATTTCCTAGAGATCGAAGAAGTAGAGAATGATGCAAAAATTAGATTCTATGAGTATTCTAGAGGTGATGAAGATGATGATGAAGATGCACCCAATTTATCATGTGTGGTATTCACCCATTTTCGAGTCTAAAAATGAGCTTCTTCCTTTGCTTCTCGCAAAAAGAGGAAGGTTGAAGATCCTCCTGTGGAGACTCTACAAAATAAAATAATGGGTCTAGGATCTCCCCTTCCACCCTTCATGGAGTCTGCTTTGGAGAAAATAGATCCTTTGGCAAACAAGAGGTCACCTGTTATTCCAAGTAAGTCTCCCAATGCCCCTTCCAATTCTAATCCCGGTTTTACAAAAATATTCCTTCAAGAGTCTCTGTTGTACCTTTGGAATAAACCTCTTTTTCCAAACCTCTACTCGCAATCCCAAACCTATCCTAACTTCAAAATAAGTGTCTTCATCCTCCTTTCCACATCTACTCCTTTTGATATCATAGAAAATGTGAATAGATCATCAAATTTGAGTATTTATGGACTCATCCCGAACAATTTGAGAATCTTGTCCATCATATTAATGGTAGTAGTTCAAATCCCAATACTATGACTCCTAGTTCTAAAGGAATACTACCAACCCCACCTATGAATCCATCTTAGAACATTATTTCTATGAGTGCATCAAAAACGGTGAGATTGATCCTTTATACGTATCCCTTCTTGTTGGAGGACACCAGTTGAATAATTACATAATAGATTTATGTGCTTCTAAAAATGTAATGCCTATAAAGGTGACTAATGCTCTTGGACTCACCTTGACTTAGGCCATTGGCTCATGTTAATCCATGGAGTCAAAGGAGGTCCCATTTGTGGGAAAGATCAATGATGCATAGGTGGCTCTCGTCGAATTTCCAAATAAGAATGTGTTATTGACTATATTGGTAGAAGACATTTTGGCTTCATTTGGAATGTTGTTGAGTAGAAGCTTCTACCAAGATTTGGGAGGAAAATCTAGATGAATTGGTCTTCCACAACCATTCCGGTTAAGGGAGATATGGAAAATTTACTTTTGCTAAAAAAGATGACATATACCATGCAAAAGTTAGGAAATCTAGGAGCTAACATCTTATACCAAGATAGTGGGAAGATGAATCATTTCATAACAACCGAAGAGGAGGATGATATTCCTACCTTTATAGGACCAAACATTCCTTTCCAATGGGGTATCAATCATGAAGAAGTATGGAGAAATCTTGAGTTTTAAGAGGGCATCCCCAAGTTGTCGGATGATGCAAGCCATGAAGAAGAGGAAATGGTTCTTGATGAATTCCAAGCTGAGAAATCAACCAATGCATTTACCCATGTCGAGGAAGTGTTCGCATTCCCATTTGAAGATAAATATTATCTTGATCATATAATCCAAGAAGAAGAAAATCCAACTTGTGACGATCCTTTGAAAGGTTTGAAGCGAGAGTCTACACAAGAAATGTTAAGAATTGTAGAAGAAACAAGAGACCCTCATCTCAGTCTTGAACTATTGATGCAAGCCATGGATTTGCAAGATAGGTATGAATCCAATTATGAATTCTCAACCAATTTAAAAACTGATCATGATGAAATAAAGCAAGGTGAAAAATATGATACCATTTTAAAACAATGATTGATGGATGTAATGATGAAATTGAAGTTTTCTCTTTCCCATTCGAGGAGGAAGATTCTCTCTATGATGAAAAAGTTGAAACAAAGAGTTTTGGGTGCTTTAGAGATGATAATCTCCACAAAAATAAGTTGTGGAATGTAATGAGCTTCGGGATGATGAAGAAATTCCTCCAAATGGTTTCCTTGAATTTCAAAATGAATATTCTTTGAATGAATGTAAAGGTGAGCTTTTGGAAATTTAAAAAAAGGAGCCCATGTGAGAAATTTTGAAATCCACGAAGGTATTGAGGATATTGAGCTTAGTATTGACATATTGACTCATGTTATGGCCATATAAGATAGGTATGAGGTTATGTTTGATTCTTCATTCAATGTCCAAACACCTCATAATGAAATGAAAAAAATGAATTCAATGCCTCTTATGAAAAAGTTGTCAATAAACATGAATATGGGAAAGAGGAGAACTTTGAATATTCAAGCAATTTGATTGAAAATCATACTTGGGGCAATGATGAGATCTGAAATGAGAAATCAACTATGTGGATGAAAAAGAAGATGAATTACAACCTAAAATTGATGGGATTTTTGAGTGAAGCTATGTGATTTAAAAATGTAGAATATGTGAAATCTTAATTACGAATCACATATGATAAATAAAGAAATAAAGTACGAGATATTACCTAAGTAATAAGGTAAATAAATATGAAACCTTAGGTACAAGAGAGAGAATAAAAGACTTACCTAATTTTGTAATTAATCTCGAAGTATGTTGGACTAGAAGACTAATGAACAAGAGGATGAAACTATCATAACCACACATAGAAAATTTTAGAACTATTGGAATAAGCTAGACTAGGGCATCCGGCTAGGTTAGGGCGCTTAGGTGACAGAGATTTTGGTAGGCACTGTGACTACAAAAATGATCAGAATCTGATTTTTCTTGTGTCACACCAATGTCGCTAACCTTTTCTATTGATTGCTTGTGTGTCGCACTATGTCTACAGAATTTACCTATAACTTGCAAAACAAATGATCTCTTGTAAAACCCTAAAAATACATTAAATCCCAAAAAGAAAAATATGTAAATGGGGATTTGAATTGACCTTGACGGTAACCCAATAAAGTGAACTTACAACCGAGTGCTCCACTACATCTCAAACTCCATGTAGTTATGTGTGCATGTGTGTAGAATCGTGCCTTATGATGTTCTTGTGCAAGATGCACTTGATAACAAGAAATATCTAGATGTAGCAATGTATATAGATGTGTTTATGGAAAAATGAACTTCCCCTCCTATGAAGTGTATGTAGAAAAATGTAGTCCCTTGTCCCTTGAATAATAGCTAGATGGATGCTTTGATGCTCATAGAATGCCTTTGAATGCAATCTTAGGTGATGAGAGTAGATACTTTAAGCTTGGTCCTTTATTATGATCACATGACTTTATATTGATATGATCCCCTTGTTTGGATTTCATAATTAACCACTAAAAATCCAACCCATAAGAAAACAAGAGGCCCAAAAGATAAAAGAGGACCAAAAGGGGTGAAGCAAGATATAAAAGGTCGATGGTGCACAGGGAGGAAGAGGGTGCCTAGGTCTTTGGTATCTAGAGCTAAGAAAGATAAACCAGTGAAGGTTAGACTAGGCAGTAGTGTGTAGAAGACTAGAAAGAAGACAAGAAGCAAAGCAAAGAGGCCAAAGATAGTGGTTAATTACTAGTTTTCTCGCTTAGGAATCATATGAATAGTAGTATGTGATTAGGACCTAGAAATGTACCCAAGTGTGTGATTTAGTGTCTACATTTACCCCCACTTTATGTTGTTGAGAAAATTCTTGATAACATAAAGTAGATAAGAGATGCATACCTGATAACCATGTAGATTGATGGCGAAAGTGTGCCAAGGAGACAAGAAAAAGTGTGGAGTGAATAAAATGAAGCGTGGAGGCTAAAGAAGAGGAAGTGACCCTAGGGGTGAAGCGTATGATGTCAGTAACATGTTGTGTCAAGTTGTACCTATTGTCGTTGTCACTTGTGTTCGCTGATGTGACTAATTCTTCTCATAAGGACGGACCTACAAAAATAAGAGAAAAAGAGTAGTCAAATATATGTATATGGAAAATTTAATCCAAATATGTAAAAAGCGTGTAAAAATGTGAAAAAGTAGTAAAAGGAACACGTACACCTGATCTGTGACAAGTGAAAAGGATAGAAAGTGTCCTGAAGATGTTGTAGAAGAGTGATTTTTTTAGGAGATCTCATGCCAAGTGAGAGTTTTTGGGGATATCTCACACCACGCCAGAAGAAGTGTTGGGAAGAAAGGTCTAATATTATTCTCCATCCCTGATTTCTTCCCTGGATTTATACACCACTGCAGATGGTGTGATCATACTTTATTACAATTTGATCCAACGAAATAGAAGAAAAACAGAGATAAAATGCATTTTGATTGCTAGAGGACTATGCCCGTATTGTGCAAAGTATTATGTACAATGCCAAAAACTATGTCAATCTAAGAAAAATCCTGTAACTTCCCTTGGTCATAGACACCTAGAAAGGTTAGGAGTTCCCATGTGCTCATGTTTGTATCGGGAACTCTCATCTATGTTGTCTTGAGGACCTATTAGTGTAAAATCACAGCACCCCCAAATGAGTTATGGATCTACTTTTCTAAGGCAGGGTCATTTGGTGTGATTTGCATAACATTGGATCATTCCCCAAGCTGTGGGACTTGCAAATGGGAATGATCCTCCAGAGAAGGCTGGTTCCTCTTCCTAATCCTAGCACTAAACTACTTCTAAGGAAGGAAATGTGACTATCTACTCCTAATCTAACAATTCCAAGGGACCAGGGAGAGAGAGCATAAAAATAAAGAAATCCTACACTACAGAGGTGATAACACCGAGAAAAGGGAACTGCTGATCACAAACCCAACTGCTTGAAATGGAGAGAGGTGAGTAATGGAGAGGATGGATAGATGCATCACAAACAAGGATAAAGTTCACACAGAACACCATTTTAAACCCCTTAAACACAACTCCCAAAACCTGTAATGGACATTAGAGATATGCACAATATACCTTCTGATGGTGAGAGGTGAGAAGAGACAACAAAATGAGCAAAGGATGGACAAAACGCATCATGAAACATATTTTATTGCTCCAGGAGTTCACACAGTACACCATTAATAGGAAAGAGGCAAGAAAATGCCATTACAAAGCCAAGGGAGGAGGCTTAAACTCCTCATTCAACCCTGGAGAAGAAAGAGAGAGGGGTAGGGAAGAAGAATGAACAACCCTTTACAATGAATCCTGCCCCTGTATTTATAGATTTGATCAAAGAGAAGAAAGAGAGAGGGAAGTGGGAAAAGTGGGTTAAAACTCAACCACTACTTGTTAATTCTTATGATAAAATATGCCCCAAATCCATCTTTACTACATGATTCCTTGATTCAGCGCCTGGAAAG
This sequence comes from Taxus wallichiana var. yunnanensis, assembly GCA_018340775.1. NCBI lineage: Eukaryota > Viridiplantae > Streptophyta > Pinopsida > Cupressales > Taxaceae > Taxus > Taxus wallichiana. Next base: position 985,533,364 of record CM031234.1, on the reverse strand, counting down.
AAGAGGAAATAGTGGAAATAGATCGAATCTGATCTGGTTGTTGAGACAGATGGATCCTGTATTGAAGGCCTAAAGATTTTTCCTCCATTTCCTTCACCTAACCTCCTAAAAAAAAAGTCTCAGACCTCCATGGCGTGGGTGAGGCCGAGATCTTTCCAATGGTGTCAGATCTGCAATATTTTGAGACATGAGTTGAAAGATATGCCCCTTCAAAGTTTGTATCGGGTCCATACGAATGGACGGGGAAAATAGTTTAAAAATGGGTCCCCTTTTTTATATGGGACACGTGGTAGCTAGATTAGAAAAAAATCAGGTTTGTGGGTCCGTAATTTACCTTTTCCCCTTTTTCACAAAACACAAAACTCGAAAACCCTGTGGCCCCGAAGCTCCACCTTTTGACTCTACTTGACCATTTTCCCTTGCCTCTGTTTCATCCTGAGACACGTGGAGATGCGGCGCTTGTTTGAGATTCTCTTTTTGGATTCACCTTTGGAGGAGCGCTGTTAGGACATGTGGTTCCATCTGCTAGCTCTTTTATACTTAGCCGATTCTGGATTCTTTCTTGAATGATTTTGAGCTCGAAGACCTTGGATCCTTCCCATTTTTCCTTTCTTTCCCCAGGCCTCTCTTGCGGCCTTTGCCCCTTCTTCTCTGACCCTGCAATTCCATTGTTGAGTCCTCCTACGACCCTTTAGATATATTTAAGATATGGAAACGTTCACAAGAACCATTTCTTCTATTTCTTCTTGTGCAAGGTCGAATTTGACTTTCTCGGGCCTCTATTTTCACTTTGTCTAGTTTTGGAACTCGAGCTCGTGGGTCTGAATCATTTCATTCATAATTTACTTATGTGTAGGAGTTGTCTTGACCAAATTTTCCAAGGGGGCAAATTTGGGATAACATGACCTAAGTTGAATTCTAGGCTATTCTATAACCGAAGACTACTATGTTTCTATATTGTGTAGGTTTGAACTATGACTGTGTGTTGTTGAATGGGGTGACTTATTCACCCAATGAATACCCCCTCATTTGGGGTGCATGCAACATCACTAGGAGGATGCATCCCAAAGGAGAGGACCATATGCTGATCTAGAATCGATACCCTATGGGGGAGGGAATATGCATGGTGGAAACTAAGGCACATGTAAGCAAAGTGGCCGAAAACATGTGTTAGTATAAACAAGATAAAACATGCATATAAAAGACAATGTGTAATATAGAAAGTAAGAATATAATGTAGACCACAAAAATGGGTTGCAAACATGGGACATCGCTTACAATGTTGCAAGATAATTAGGGCCAAAGCTGCCAAAAGCCTACAAGCAATGAACAAGCAAGACATAGGACAAAAACCACAAATAATGACATATAATGGAAAATAATAATAAGTAAATTACCGGACAACCATGGTGGTAAATAGTTCCTGCAAAGAAAATATTTTACATGAAACACTTGTTAGCATGTTAGAAAGATAAAAACATGTAAAAACGTGTATATATCGATAGAGTAGTGTGCTAGGAAGAAATGAAACAATAACACCTATAGTGTGTACAAAAGTAGATTCCCCTAGAGCCTCAATGGGACTGGTAAGAGATACAATTCTAAACATCCATACTGCATGTAAAGATATATGTAAAGTATACATTCACAACTAGAGAACAAGTGAACGTGCATGTGTATATAGAAAAGATAATGACATATGAAATATCTGACTAACATAGTAAAAAAGTGTACATGTGAGTATAAGTAAGCAAGAACAATGTGCAACTAAGATATGCAGTATGTTGTGAATGAGTGATATGGAATGGTATGTAATGTGTGAATGTGATACAAGTAGTGTGCCCCTTGAGTGGATGTGAGTGAGCATGAGTAAAATATTTATAAAAGACCCCTCAATAGTCAAGAATGAATCATAGAAAAAGAGTGCATCATCGGGAAATGGTTTAAAATTGTGTGCTATATAGATAGATCAATGAAGTATAGAGTGTAAAGAGTGTGAATGTGGTGAGGTTTATTTCAGATTTAGACCCTCAACAATCGAGTATGAACCATAGAACTAGAGTGCGTCATCGGGAAGTGTGTTATGAGAGAATGTGATGCTAGAAAGACATGTCATGAATGCACCAAGTGTAGAAATGTGCAATGTGTGAGGTTCATGTATGTAGTATGCCCTCAATAGTCAAGTGTGAACCATAACATGAGAGTGCGTCATAGGGTAATGATGATACCAATTATGTGTATCAATGTGTGTATAAAACATGAAGAATACTAGAATAAATATGAGACATTTGAAAATTATAGAAGAGGGGGAGAGTAAGCATGATGCCCCCAAGTGTGTAATGATGAATAAGCTATCCAACAAAAGTGAAGGGAAAGGGTCCTCCACCCGATGCTTGCAGAGATAAAGGAATGTGACCATGCTCTGAGATTGGTGATGTATGAGACAAATGATGTATTAGTGAATGATACCTATGTGCATGAGACCTAGAAGGTGATGAACACCTATGCAAAGGATACTGAGGAGGTGATGTGCACCTATATGAAGGATACTAAGGAGGTGATGTGTATCTATGAGAAGGAGTCGTCCGAGTAGTGGATGGAGGCTGATAAGATGGACTAGTGGACCGATGAGGCCGAGTAGGTCATGTGTGAGTAGGAGAGCTAGGAGTAGATTGTGCCTTAGATTTGAGAGTTCTAGGTGACCTTGATGCTCTAGCAAGTGCAATGACAACCTTAAGAGGAGGCTGCGGCCATGGTGTGCATGGTGGAACCGTCGACTGAGCGATTAATTATACTAACCATATTAATAAATATATTGCACCAAACATTAATAAAATAAACCATTGAATATGAAATGAACACAGAGACACCATAATTAACGTGGAAAACCCCAATGGGGTAAAAACTACGAATACAAATTTTCCATTAAATGAGAAACTATTAACCAATCCAGTAACTCCCTTCCTCACTTCCTGCTCCATGTTTTTAACATGGAGTAAATACAATACATCCGATTATGGCCCATGACCATATTTAAATAACTTAAAGGGTTATAACTATTAAGTGACAGGGTGTACACCCCGATTTAATAAATAATTAGTTATTAAATAACTAATAAACCTAATATAAAGTTTATATTAAATAATAAAGAATATAAACTATATTCTATATTATTTAATTATAAACTAAATATTATGAACACTTAATATTATGTTCTAACACTCCCCCTTAATATTAAGTGGGGATCCATATGCCAACATTACCTATTTGTACAACAAGATTTACAAATACATAAACCAAAAAGGTTTAGGCTAGCATATGTATTTTTGAAGGAATTATAACACCTTCATCATGCTCAACTTACCTTTTAGTACAAAAGGATTTGGAATCCATAAATTAGAAGAATGATTTAGGATAAACATGATTTGTGAGACTACATCCCACCGTTTCTCATGGAAAAATTCTTAAACCGTATCTCTAGGAGCCTTTTATAACACAAGGACCTCATTTACAAATAGATGCAACACACTTGGACTTTAATACCGTAAACTCTATCAGTTTACATAGATCATAACAAATCTTTTTACAATGATTTATACCAGAGCAAAAGTATAGAGTAGAAGGAGTCAACAAGTGGCCAACCATTAGGAGATGAAATTTTCATGCACACTCCCCCTCAATGGAAACTTTGAAAGGTAAAACATTGCACAAAATTTGCATTATTTTATAGCACATAATGGCTCGTAAACATATCTGCAATATAATCTTCAGTTTGGCAGTACTGGAGATCTCTATCACCACAGAGAACCTTCTCTCGGATAACATGCATATGAACTTCAATATTCCTTGTTCTCTGATGTTGAACTACATTATTTAGCAAGAAAAATATAACTCTGAACACCTAATAGAAGAGGAATACTTCCTTTAACTTCCATGTGTATCACTTCCAACAACCGCTTTAGCCACATGGCTTCTTCGCTACTTCCATTACACTTCTATACTATGCCTTAATGAGAATAAATAGAGATTGTTGGCTACTTTTTGATGTTCCAAGTAATGGTTCATGCACCAAAAAACTTAAACATAAATCTAGATGTATATTCTATATCGAACACAACATCAACATGGTTAGAGTCATAATACCCATATAGACATCATAATAAGCATAATATAAATTATTTATTGATTTCACTTTTAACCATCTGTAAAAGTTAAACACTAGTTGTATAACAACTAACATAACAATATGCTTAACAACTAACCATGTTAAAATATGTTGAAAAATTTCAACATATTGCTATTTTAAAATATATATTAGATGCAATTAGTATTGACGCGTCTCTAATTCAAACACAAAGGCGTCCCTAAGTGTCATTCGCTATACATATAATAATATTTTTAGTAATCACATACTAAATTAAAATTTAGAAATATTTGATCAAAAACATATATATATACCTTCAATATCTTATTCTAAGTTTTTAAATAATGAGATATGACATGATAGATAACATATCTGAATAGATAATCAAATCATACAAGAATAATCACAACATACACAAAGGTGAGGTTTTGTTCACAGAATGTACTGAACATAAGAACATGGAGTAGGGTTTGGGGGCGGTACCCTCCGACACTCCTTGTCGCGATATAAGGTGAGGTCAAGGGTAGTGCCCTTGATTCCGAGCGCAATTTACATTTTACTCCTCCGAAATTGACAAAACTCAACTTTTGGCAATAAAAAACCATAATTATTACAACAATTTGTATGATCAACATTTCAATAAAGAGGAGGAAACATTAAAAAAGAATTTAGAAATAGTCCCCTTGTCGCTCAAGCCTTGGAATCAAATTTCAATGAATTCACATAAAAAGAAGGTCCTCTCAAACATATAATCTACACAATAATGTATTCGTTTGACAATGATACTATTCAATCAAAATGTGAGTGAATTTTTTTAGTTTTCCATTCAAAAACAACGACGATTTAGTCGTCATGTCACCGATCATCATTTCAAAAAGTTAATCTATCTAATTAAACTAATTTTTAAAATTATTTTCTTAATTTAAAACCTAAAAGAATTAAATTCTAAAAAACAAGAAAAAAACAATTAAAAACAATAGAATATATATAGAAAAATTTGGAGTTATTGTCCCTTATATGTGAATAGTTGAAATTTTCTATCATCTTGACATGGTATATATTTAGCTTACCACAAACCATATATTATTATTCAAATTACTATAGTAGCCAACTCATGTTTTTCAATCGAGCACTATATGGCTACCGATTTAATATTTAACATATACTTGCCAATGACACATTATATACTTTAAAAGTATGGTGAGCCTAATCATATTGATATTGTTACTAAAAAAATGTTATTTGAACCTTTCTAAAAAAACACTTTCAAAATAACAAAGAGAAGAAATTATTACTTTCATCGCAAATCACTAAAATTTCTCTACATGAAAAAATAAGATCCAACTTAGTTTAACTAGGAATTATTTTTAAGGATGAATGTAAGAACTCCACACAACAAGTTAGATATCACAACTTAATAAAAGCCTTGTCAATTGTATATGTTAAGCATTCAATTGCAAAAGGAAAACACAATATCCTACTTGATTTTTAATTTTAATTAATACGACCATTAAAAAAACTAAAGAAATGGATTTCCCTACCAAAAACTTACAAAAAGTGATTAAGTAATTCAAAGTGGCTAGATAGGCTAATAGTTTGCACTCTTGATTTTCGAAAAAACACTTATAATTTTGAAAAAAGTAAATTAATATAAGGGGATTGTACCTGACACATATACCTCAATAAATTGTAACAAACCACATGAGCCAACTAGCTCACCAATGTTTCCTTGCTAGTCTAGTAAGGGATCTCAATAATAATGAGGGTGCTCTAATTAGTTTTCATTTTAAGCACTTCAACCATGGATTTTCTTATCAATACAGCGAAATCAACATATATGCCAAATATATTTTTCCATTTAGCCACCGCAGGTCACTATGTGACATCCTACACAAAGCCACTAACTTTACATTACTTCCACCAACTCGGTGGGTTAATAGCAATGCCCATGATTTAAATTACCACCGTGTCAATCATTAGGTAGCTCAGTTGTTCCACAGTTTGGCTACCTTCATATTACATGCCTTGGCCACCCACGTGGTAGGTGAAAGGGATAACTCATTGGGTGCGCTAAGGATTAGAAAGTCTAGTTTTTAAAATATAAAACAAAAGGAGGACCCGACAAAGAATTAATTCTTGTCTGCATGGAGGGGGAAAACAACCCATGGAGTGGAGACGGTGGTGGTTATGCAGAGCCCATCTAAAGAAGGGAAGTATAGAAGGGGGTGACCTTAATTTATCAAGGTCACATTAATATAGGAAAGGACTAGAATTTAATATATAGTCTTTTAAACTATATAGAATATATATATTATATTATATAAACTATAATATATACGTTTTAAACCTTATATATTCTTAAATATAATTTTAAAACTAAATAGAATATAGTTTATAAAACTTAGGTTTAATTTATAACTTATATAGTTTATAATAACTATAAACTATAGAAGATTATAAAATTTAGTATGAAAATAATTTTCATAATGGCTTGGACCCTATTTATAATAGATATTCAAACAACCAATATTTATACTAAAGTTTTATTTCAAATGTAATTTATTTAAATAAGGGGTACTAGGAAAAATAAATAAATTTATTTTCAAATTCCAAAGGTTAAATGAAATTAACATGATGTTTTACCAAGGGGGAATAAGAAAATCGACCTAGCCAATGGAAAAAATTAAAAACCCTATTTTGATGGAGCTTGTCTCCTCTCTTTCAACCTTTATATACTCTTGAATTTTACTCCTTTAATTATTTCAACTCCGCACACATTTGAAACTATACAAATATAATAAAATATTTCACTCAAATGTTTAATACTTACCTCTATTTTGTAGGTCTTGAGAAAGGTTTCACCTTGGAAGGAGATTTCACAAAGTGCGTAAAAGATTTGGAAAGGTTGAAATATGTTTATCCTATTTATTTAAAAATATACCATATAAATTAAATATTTCATATTCATTTACCCTTACTGCATTGAGAGTGTCGGGAGGGTAATTTTCCACCACCACAAAAAACTTTGTAAAATATTTCCACACGAAGATGTGAAATATTTTAATGCGACTATTAAATACCCCATGGGTGTGATGCCCCCTTTATACTACCACTTGAGACCAAGAAACAAACTAGGTTTAGCTAGGAAAATTATGGAATAATTTTTTTGTTAAGGGTGTTTACAAAGAAGGTTACAAGATCCTAGCTATCACAAACCAGGTTTAGGTTAACAAACAAGATTGACCTATTGAATGATTTTTTTTTTGCGACATCTCACAACAAGCACAAGGTCAAAACTAGGGATAAAATTCATCACTTAGGATAGGAGAGTAAATTCTCACTCCTATCTGCCCTAACAAGTTTACAGGATTCAACCTGATTTTTTTTACACACCTAGAGTCATAAAAACTTCCCTAAATCATGCTCATTGGATAGAAAATTTCCTCACCTTTCCAACCATATAAAGAAGTCCTTTTAACTCCTTGTAAAACTCAAGTTATGGGCAGTTTTCAGGAGAAATTTTCCTTGGGAATTCCGCAGGCTTAGGGAGAATTTGTTTTCCTTTTGGGCAAGTTGGCAGAGTGGGGAGGAAAACTGAGAATTTTCCTCTCTTTTGGCACAAGGCGCAAAATGCCTCCGCATGCCCATGGGGCCGACGAAGGGGACACGTGGCACCATCTGATTGGTGTGGGGAAGAGCGGAGTGCGAAACATTTAAGGATTTTGAGAATTTAGGCCAAAATCCCAAAGGAAAAATTGGACGCATGCCTCCGCCGAGGAAATCCCCATGCCAAGTGTTAGAGGCTATTGGTCATGGGAAAAAAAGAAATTTTTCCCTAGGTCCAAACCTAAGGTTTTCTAAAGGAAAATTTTTGCTTTCCTCCTCTTCCATCGCCAAAAATTCCACGTGGCATCCAATTATTAGATGCGGGTCATCGAAGCAACAAAGGGAATTAAAATTTTGTGCCAAAAGAGTTTTAAAAGGCCAAATAGCTTGTCTGGCTCGTGCATCCGCCCGGACACGTGTCAACACTCCATTGGTTGCGGGGTGCGGGGGCGCGGAGGGAAAAGTAAATTTTTTCCCAAAAGTAAAAAAAGTTAAGGTTTCAAATTTTATTTCGTGTGCTGCCTAGCCACATGTCGTCGACGTGACTGGCTACGGGGCCGCGGGGTTGCGGAGAAAATTGGGAAAATTTTCCCATGGCCAAATTTTTTCAAAAAGGTTAAGTTTCAAAAAGGCTCACCCCTCTCAGTGCCACGTGGCATGATATGATTGGATGAGAGGGTGGTGAGACCGCGGGATCTTTGAGGAAATTTTTCCAAAGTTAAAATTTAAATTTTTACATAGTTAGATTAATTTTGGATGGCCATTTTTGAAGTAAAACTTCAAATGGCCATAATTTTTGGTAGGAAACTCCATTTTGGGAAAACAAGGACTTTCCGGAAAGCTATCGGAGTCCTCTTCACAAAAAAATCATAAAATTTGGATTTTGAAGAAGTTTTGAGGGTCAATTTTATGAAATTTATCTGCAGGTTTTTAATTTGAAAACTGGCAATTTCCAACTCGTAAGATTTTGTCAAATTTTGATTTTTCTTCTTCTTCTCATGTGAAATGAGCATGGAGAAATGGTCTTGGGTAAGTTTAGGATTATTATCAAGTTTCAATTTATGGATTGAGTTACAATTTATGTATTTTACATCTTTTGACAGAAACGGTTGAATACGTTCAAAATTTGACTTTGTTGAAGTTCTAAAATATCTTTCTTAAATGTTGAATGCAAATTCGGTTCATTAGGACATATTATATCTAAATTGAATTGTTTCAATACTTATTTTAAGTTGCAAAGTCTAAATCGTATGTTTTTTTTGATAAAATTCAAATGCCAGAATTATAGAAAGAAACAGAGTTCATTCATTGACAGTTTTAATAATCCATTTTCCACTTTCAAACATGGAAAGTTTATCAGATCTGGTCCAAACAATTAATTGATTTATCTGATCATTTCAAGAGCACAACTACAATTGATATTTCAAATTTTAAATAAATGCAAAGAACAAATTGCTAACTTTTCCTTCCATACACATTTTCTTTTCCACAGAGATATCATTTCAGACAGTACTCCAATTTAATACAACACTACAATTGAATCAAAATCAAACACTGCAATTGAGGAAGAAATGTATCTCTTTCATTGATTTCCAACAATGCTTACAAATTATTTCTTCATTTGGATTTCAATATTTAATCTACATCTGTATGACAGTGTTTTCCAATACAGAGAATAGAATATTTCATCTTTACATTTCTCAATTAAATTTCAGACTTCCATTTACCATACAATAGCTTCACATTACATAGTTGCACAACTCATCCACACGAAGTGGGAAGGGATTACAAGAATTTTCTCAAAGGAATGACTGTCAAACTGTGTTCTTCTTTTTCCAACCAGTAGCATGCTGATTTCTTCTTCTCTGCAACTTGATCATAATAAGGAAGGGGGAAAGGCAATGCTCTCCACCCAACCAAGACATCCAATGGGAAAGGAGAAGCCATATTTCCCCATTGGCCCCCGAGCCCCAACCATATTGAAATGGAGCATGAATAACAACCCATGGAAACATAGGCTTCTTTCACATACAAGCACATTTCTTTTCACATGCATAGAACAACAAAATGCACTATTCAAAACAAGACAACAGTTCCCAACTACATTTAAACATTTCAAACAACACAAAGGCTTCTTCAAGCAAGCCAAACAAGAGCAAGAGCTATGGGGAGCTCCTTATACCTCCCAAGTTGGAATTGGGCATCCACCAAAAGCATACCACCAAAACCATATCAATTCCCATAAACCTTATATCTCCCAACCCCTCCTTATGCCCCCCCCCCCCCAAGTTTCTCCCTTATGCCCCCCCAAGAGTAAGAAATGCAAGCAATTTCTTTTCCTAGGTGGATCCCAAACCAACACTCCCTCCAACAAGAATAAGTGCCATTGGAAATCCCTTATGCCCCCATATGAAATCCCCATAGTCTTCTCCTACACCTTTCCCTAAGAAATCTACCCAACCAGCCATGAACTCACAACAAAATCACCATATCATTCAAGCAAGAAAAGGAAAAAATAGCATATAAAAATGATAGAATCCTACCTCTCCATAGTGGAGATTGTTTCCCAAGACAACAGTTCTTCAATGCTCAAAAAAGTAGTCCAAAATAGCAAGGTATATGCATGCAAAATAATTTCCAACTCCTTCCACAAAGCAAGCTCCAACAGCAATAAAAAAATTTGACCCAAGGATGAGAGAACAAAGTTTCAACAACCCAAAAAAGAGAAGAAATTCAAATTTTAAAGGAGAGGGAGGGAGAGGATGATGTGGATTCCAAGTGGGATGCCACATCATTCTTACTCAACCCCAAAAGGAGAAAGTCAACCTCACAATAAATCACAATAAATGGAGATGACAAGCAACTTACACACTCAAAATTAACCCATACTTTATCAAGGACTGAATTAAACATTTGTAAGGGAAGTGTAATAAAAACTTACACATAGTCATTTCAAATTTTAATTCTAAAGACTAAAATTTACTCCCAACCCATAGGCATGGTTGGTGGATGATTTTAAGAGGTGTGGGACAAGTTTAACTTGTCCCACAAGCCTCCAATTTTGGCTTCCAAGATCAAATCCGAATTTCAAAGAGGATGGAGTGTTCTACACTCCAAAATCTGACTTACTCAACCTACACATCACTTACACATCTCTTACATCCTCTTACACATTCTTACAACATGCATTAATACCTATGACTCCATTTATTACATACTTTTGACATAATAATTTATTTATTTAACATATGGTTATACATAATATAAATCCAATTTAATTAGTAACCAAGTAACACTTTATTATTTACATTCCACATCCCAATTTATTTAATTAAAATTTAACTTTATGATTCTCTCAATAAAATATCATATTTAAATTAATTAAAAGAAGGAACACATTACAAATAAAATACATACAACAATAATTAAAAAGGGACACATAAATAAAACACCTATATCCCATGGTCACAATAATGGAAATCCCCCCCATGGGAAATCCTAACATAACACAACACACAAACTCATAACACAGTTGCCATGGTGACCTTGTTGATTTCACCCAAAATTTCAATATGGTTAGTCTCCAGTCCCCCGACATTGTTGTGATTTTCAACCTGCAAAATAACAATACCTCCTTCGATCTCGTGGCCGCATCAGACATTCAAAATGATATAAATAATATTTCAAAATCATCTAAACACACAAATCACAACAACATCATTAATTTAACATTTTTATTTTAAATTTAATTTTGCCACTATATCGTTATCCCATGAATCTCTATACTAGAGCTACTCAAAATATCAGATGTCACATGTCTAAAATCAACATCAATAACCTATCCATATAAAGCGGTATATCATAATGTCTCCGATAATCATCATGCATGCTAATCTTGAATCAAGGTCCCTAGTAATCCATGATCTAACATATACATATCATACTAAGTTAAAACATAATAATGTCCCAAAATAAGATTAACAGCAATAACAAGATCAATATCTAAACAGTGTCAAAGGGAAGTGGACACTACATCTCCCTCCCCTTAGACTCGACTTCCTCTTGGAAGTCACTGGAACAAATATGGAAATTGCACTCGTAATATTGTGGCATCCTCCTAAGTGGTGCAGTCTCATCATATCTCGTCCCACAACACCCGTGCATTCGATCAATCTCTACCTCAAAGGCCTAGGGTCCTGTGATCTATGATACTGACAGGCTCCATTGTCACCTTCCCCTGATCCTACACCTACAATGATGTCCAGTCCAACACATGAGAAGGATCTACAATGTAACTCCTAAGGACAGAAACATGAAACACATCATGTACGCGAGACAAGCTAGGTGGCAATGCTAGACGGTATGCCAAAGGGCCGAGATGCTCTAAGATCTCAAAAGGAACAATGAATCGAGGAGCTAACTTAGAACCTTTTCTATAGCGGATAGGGTTCTTGTGTGGCCTAACATGAAGGAACACCTTCATGCCCACATCAAAGCTACGATCAATCCTATGCTGATCCACATACTTCTTCTACCTATCCTAGTGCCTCCTACAATCTCTACCTGATCAACACTACTTGCTCTCTATGTCTTGCAAAAGAGCTCATCCGAGAGATACTCTATCCTCCAACCCGTCCCACCTAAGGGGTGTCCTGCAATCTCTACCATATAATGCCCGAAAGGTGCCATGTCTATAGAACTCTAAAACTATAATTATAGGAAAACTCCACTAAGTATAGGTACTCCTCCCACTTAGATTGTTGATCCATCACATACATCCTGAGCATATCCTCTAAAATCTAATTTACTCACTCGGTCTGTCCATCCATCTATCTCAGGGTGGTATGTTGTGCTGAAATTAATCCTCGTCCCGAGGACATACTGCATGGTAGTCCAGAAATGTGAAGTGTACAAAGGATCACGGTCACAAATGATCTTCCACGGAATCTTGTGCAACCTAACGATCTCATCCAAATATACTCGTGCCACTACTCTAGCTATATAAGTGGTCTTCACTAGTGAAAAGTGAGCCACTTTTGTCAATTTATCAACCATGACCATAATGGCATCGTGGTGATATCTCGACATAGGTAGCCCAACAATGAAATCCATGGAAATGGTGTCCCACTTCCATTCGGTATGGCATGAGGATAAAGAAGACTTGCTGGATGCTAATGCTCAGCCTTAACCCTCTGGCACTTTAAAACCATGACACAAACTAAGCTACATCTTGACGAAGTCCTCTCCAGTGATACAACTGGTATGTCACAAAGTGGCGTGCATCTTCTTTACTCCAGGATGGGCTGAATAGGGTGCACAATGTGCCTCTATCAAGATGTCCTACCTCAATCCTTCATCTCTGGGAACATATATCTTGCATTTGTGCCTGAGAAGGCCATCTGTCTCTAAGGTGAAACCATCAAAATTCCCCTCAAGGGGTCTCTATGACTCTATATCTGCTCATCTCGTCATGTAGAAGGCTGTCGAGAGGAAGTCAAGAATCTGCTCTGTAAATCTGTGCTCACTGTAGTGGCCATAGCCACATGTCTCCATCTGCTGAGAGCATCTAGCTACTACATTATCCTTCCCCTTCACATGCTCTATCTCCATGTCATACTCACAAAGCAACTCCATCCAACGCCGTTGACGAGCATTTAGATTGGGCTGCATGAAGAGGTGGTGAAGACTCAAATGATCTGTCCTGAGTGTGAATCTCCATCCAAGAAGGAAATGTATCCATCTAACCAAGGCATGCACAATGCTACAAGCTCAAGGTCATGGGTAGGATAATTAAGCTCGTGATCCTTGAGTTTACGAGACTTAAAAGCTACAACCCTGCCATCCTGCATCAACACACCCCCAAGCCCTACTAAAGAAACATCTGTGCATACAAAGAACTCACCTGTGGATCTAGCCGTAAGAATGGGTGCTTGTAGTGAGGCAGTCCTTCAGTGTCCTGAAGGCCTACTCACATTTGTCTCATCCAAAAAACTTCTTCCCTTTCCTCTGGAGGGAAATGATAGGGTGCGTAATCTGAGAAAATTCCTGAATAAATCTCTGGTAATATCCTGCTAAACCCATGAAGCTACGCACCTCGGTCACACTGTAGTGGGTGCTAGCCACTCCACAATGACTTTAATCTTGGAAGGATTGACAATACCTTCCCCGAAATAACATGACCCAAATACTGCACCTTTGTTTGGAAGAAAGCACACTTCTCCAAGTTCCCGTAAAGCTGCTACTCACAAAGACACTAAATAACCTATCGAAGGTTCCCCTCATGCTCCTCACATGTTCGTGAGTATACCAAGATTTCATCAAGGAAGATGAGCACGAAGCAATCTAAAAAGGTTCTAAATACCCCATTCATCAAACTCATGAACACTGTAGGGGCATTCGTCAAACCAAAAGGCACCACTGTGAACTCATAGTGCCCATACCTCATGCGGAAGGTAGTCTTATGAATGTCCACCTCCAAAATCCTCAACTAATGGTAGCCTAACTTAAGATCAATCTTAGAGAACACCGTGGCTCCCTTCATCTAGATCAAACAAGTCATCGATACAAGGAAGAGGGTAACTATTCTTGATCGTCACTTTGTTCAACTAGCGTAATCAATACACAACCGCAATGATCCATCCTTCTTCTTCACAAAATCACTAGTGCACCCCAAGGGGATACACTAGGATGGATAAGGCCCTTCTCTAGAAGGCCTTCAAGCTGCAACTTGAGCTCATAGAGCTCGGGGTGGTCATCCGATAAGGTGCCCGTGAGATAGGCTCTGCTCCTGGGACTAGGTCTATATGGAAATCAATCTCACATGGAGGTGGCATCCCCGGTAGCTCCCCTGGAAAAACATTGAAAAACTCTCTCAGGATGGGATGATCATCTAGTGATGGTCCACTAGACCCATCCTCTGACCTGTCACTAATTGTAACAACGTACATCTGACAACCCCGTCACACACATCGCTTAAGCTGCATAGCGGAAATGGTACAAATAGAAATGGGTCTCTTGACCCCTGTAATCACCGACTCAACTCCAAGATCATCCACACAAGTTATAGTCTTGTGATAGAAATCCATCCTGGCCTTATGTGTAGATAACCAATCCATGCCTAATATAACTCCATACGAGCCCAAAGGAAGAATACAGAGATCTGAGGTGGTGGTGAAAGGTCCCAAATCCACTACACACTCCTTAACTAAGGAGTCCACAGAGATCTTGGCTCCAGAAGCCATCTCGACATCCCAACTATGACCTTGCCTAACTGCCACCAGCCTGCATTGCTCTACTAAAGATGGTGTAATGAAAGAATCGGAAGAGCCAGAATCAAATAATACAGAGATAGGAATACCACCAATGCTACCTGTGGTCTCAATGACTATGCTCTAGTGCTCTGCGTGGTGGTTCTCAACCACTGTATAGATCCTATGGTTGTGTCCCATGTCACCAACTGTCGACTCAAAAACTGGTGCCTTGCCCTTGTTAGGGTTATGAGGGTAATATCTCCAAAAATGTCCAGCTACTCCACATCCAAAGTAACCACCTGATCCTCTCCAAGGATTTTCACCCCCAGTAGGTGCCCTAAAAGCCTGCAGTGTGGATCCTAATGATCTGGATGTAGTCTTCTGTGGCCTCTGCTGACAAGCTCCTACTGACTGAGCTCTAGGCCCACCCTATGTTCTGATGGGACCCCTAGGAGGAGGCCCCATGCTCTGATCTCTATGTGCATTAGCTCTCTGTGGGGTCTATATGGTGGGGAATACTACTGCTGCTGCTATTACTATGGCCTAAAGGATGACTATGTTGAATGTTGACCACCACGAGGGAGAGGTGCTTTGAACCTCTCGATCTACCATCCTGCATCTGTTGAATGCGGCTCTTGACTCGGTCTCTAGCCTGTTGGGTTTTACCCCGAGTCTCCTCTGCAATATAGGCCTTCTCGACGGCCTCCGCTAATGTCTATGGGCAGTGAATCCAAACTGCCCCTCCAATGTCCAAATTTAGGCCCTAGATGAACCTGTGAATCCACACCTACTCATCCTGCATATAATCTACATACTGAAGTAGATCTAGAAACCTACTCTCATACTCTGCTACAGAAAGGGTAGCCTATCGAAGGTCATGGAACTCGTCAATCCTCTGCTGGATGAACCTCTCGTGATAGGTACCTACTCCTAAATCTCTCCTCAAATAGCTCCCAAGTCATTATCTCTAAATCTACATGGAGCTTCTGCTCCTCTATCCTCCACCATACTCTTGCTCCATCCCTCAGTAAATGGATCGCAACATGAGATTTTGTGTTGCTAGAACAAGGACAAAGCTTGAAGCAACCGTTCAAGCTCACTAACCAATCCTCTGCACAGAAATACACCTGTGTCACCAGAGTAATGTGAGGGTCTAAGCTTCAAGATCTCCCTGATGTGATCCACTGCTAAGGTCTGTTGGCCTCTAGGCCTCTCTACAAGCTCATCCCTAAGCCTAGGGCTCCGAGACCTCTCTCTATGCTCCGGAACTCTGTCACCCTATCTCCTAGGTGGTGAATCCTCTCTAACTGACTCTGCATGGGAGTTCTCTCCTCTATGCTCCTCGCTGAGTGGAGGAGGTGCATGTCCCTCAATGGAAGTAACTCTGTCATGTCTTCCTGAATTCCCTCCTACTGATCCTCCGCATAGAGCGACATTAACATCCTGAAGGGTCTGTAGAATCTGAGGTAGAATGGCTACTACACCTTGATCTGGTGGTGGTGGTGGTAGTGGTGGAGGTGGTGGTGGTGGTGACTCGAGCCTCTGTGAATGTTCCTCTCGCTCCGTCTGAGCCTCCTACATAGACCAAAGTGAGAGTTAGTTCATTACTTTTAAGTCTTCTTCAGTTTCTAAGTTTACTATCATGTTCAATTTTCAATCAGTTCTGTTTTCTAGATTAACAGGTTTACTAGTTTTAAAGTTTCAAGTCTCAATTTTCTAGTGTGCCCAATGGTCCAAGCCTTTGAACCACTTCTGCTTTGATACCAAGTGTGATGCCCACTTCAAACTACCACTTGAGACCAAGAAACAAACTAGGTTTAGCTAGGAAAATTATGGAATAATTTTTTTGTTAAGGGTGTTTACTAAGAAGGTTACAAGATCATAGTTATCACAAACCAAGTTTAGGTTAACAAACAAGATTGACTGCTAAATGATTCTACAACATCTCACAACAAGCACAAGGTCAAAACTAGGGATAAAATTCATCACTTAGGTTAGGAGAGTAAATTCTCACTCCTATCTGCCCTAATAGGCTTACAGGATTCAACCTGATTTTTACATACCTAGAGTCATCAAAACTTCCTAAATCATGCTCATTGGATAGGAAATTTCCTCACCTTTCCAACCATATAAAGAAGTCCTTCTAACTCCTTGTAAAACTCAAGTTATGGGGCGATAGAGTTTTAGGAGAAATTTTCCCTTGGGAAGTCCGTGGGCTTAGGGAGAATTTTTTTTTCCTTTTGGGCGGGTTGGCGGAGTGGGAGGAAAATTGAGAATTTTCCTCTCTTTTGGCACAAGGTGCAAAATGCCTCCACACGCCTGCATGGCTGATGAAGGGGGACACGTGGCGCCATCCGATTGGTGCGGGGAAGAGCAGAGCGGTGGAACATTTAAGGATTTTGAGAATTTAGGCCAAAATCCCAAAGGAAAAATTGGACGTGCACCTCCATCAAGAAATCCCCATGCCACGTGTTGAGAGGCTATTGGTTGTGGGGAAAAAATTTCAAATTTTCCCTAGGTCCAAACCTAAGGTTTTCTAAAGGAAATTTTTCCTTTCCTCCTCCGCCGTCGCCAAAAATGCCACGTGGCGTCCGGTGATTGGATGCAGGTCGGCGGAGCAATGGAGGGAACTAAAATTTTGTGCCAAAAGAGTTTTAAAAGGCCAAATGGCTCGCACGGGCCCATGCGTCCACCTGACACATGTCAACACCCCATTGGTTGTGGGGGTGTGGGGCCATGGAGGGAAAAGTAAAATTTTTCCCAAAAGGCAAAAAGTTAAGGTTTCAAATTTTCTTTCGCGTGCCCGCCAAGCCACGTGTCAGCACGTGATTGGCTATGGGGCCGCGGGGTTGCGGAGAAAATTGGGAAAATTTTCCCAAGGCCAAATTTTTTCAAAAAGGTTAAGTTTTGAAAAGGCCCACCCAATCTAGTGCCACGTGGCATGATATGATTGGATGAGAGGGTGGCGGGGCCATGGGATTTTGAGGAAATTTTTCCAAAGTTAAAATTTAAATTTTTACATAGTTAGATTAATTTTGGATGGCCATTTTTGAAGTAAAACTTCAAATGGCCATAAATTTTGATAGGAAACTCCATTTTGGGCAAACAAGGACTTTCCAGAAATCTCTCGAGTCCTCTTCGTAAAAAAATCATAAAATTTGGATTTTGATGAAGTTTTGAGGGTCAATTTTAAGAAATTGATCTGCAGGGTTTTTAATTTGAAAACTGGCAATTTCCAACTTGTAAGATTTTGTCCAATTTTGATTTTTCTTCTTCTTCTCATGTGAACTGAGCATGGAGAAATGGTCTTGGGTAAGTTTAGGATTGTTCTCAAGGTTCAATTTATGGATTGAGTTACAATTTATGTATTTTACATCTTTTGATAGGAAATGGTTGAATAAGTTCAAAATTTGACTTTGTTGAAGTTCTAAAATATCTTTCTTAAATGTTGAATGCAAATTTAGTTCATTAGGACATATTATATCTAAATTGCATTGTTTCAATACTTATTTTAAGTTACAAGTCTGAACTATACATTTTTTTTGATAAAATTCAAATGCCAGAATTATAGAAAGAAACAGAGTTCATTCATTGACAGTTTTAATAATCCATTTGCCACTTTCAAACATGGAAAGTTTATCAGATCTGGTCCAAACAATTAATTGATTTATCTGATCATTTCAAGAGCACAACTACAATTGATATTTCAAATTTTAAATAAATGCAAAGAATAGATTGCTAACTTTTCCTTCCATATGCATTTTCTTTTCCACAGAGATATCTTTTCAGATAATAACTCCAATTTAATACAACATTACAATTGAATCAAAATCAAACACTACAATTGAGGAAGAAATGTATCTCTTTCATTGATTTCCAACAATGCTTACAGATTATTTCTTCATTTGGATTTCAATATTTAATCTACAACTGTATGACAATGTTTTTCCAATACAGAGAATAGAATATTTCATCTTTACATTTCTCAATTAAATTTTAGACTTCCATTTACCATACAATAGCTTCACATTACATAGTTGCACAACTCATCCACACGAAGTGGGAAGGGATTACAAAAATTTTCTCAAAGGAATGACTGTCAAACTGTGTTCTTCTTTTTCCAACCAGCAACATGCTGATTTCTTCTTCTCTGCAACTTGATCACAATAAGGAAGGGGGAAAGGCAACGCTCTCCACCCAACCAAGACATCCAACGAGAAAAGAGAAGCCATCTTTCCCCATTGGTCCCCGAGCCCCAACCATATTGAAATAGAGCATGAATAACAACCCATGGCAACATAGGCTTCTTTCACATACAAGCACATTTCTTTTCACATGCATAGAACCACAAAATGCACTATTCAAAACAAGACAACAATTCCCAACTGCATTTAAACATTTCAAACAAACACGAAGGCTTCTTCAAGGAAGCTAAACAAGAGAAAGAGCTATGGGGAGCTCCTTATACCTCCCATCTTGGATTTGGGCATCCACCAATAAGCATACTACTAAAACCATATCAATTCCCATAAACCTTATATCTCCCAACCTCTACTTATGCTCCCTCCCCAAGTTTTCTTCCTTATGCCCCCCCAAGAGTAAGAAATGCAAGCAATTTCTTTTCCTAGGTGGATCCCAAACCAACACTCCCTCCAACAAGAATAAGTGCCATTGGCAATCCCTTATGCCCCCCATATGAAATCCCCATAGTCTTCTCCTACACCTTGCCCTAAGAAATCTACCCAACCAGCCATGAATTCACAACACAATCACCATTTCATTCATGCAAGAAAAGGAAAAAAAACATATAAAAAGGACAGAATCCTACCTCTCCATAGTGGAGATTGTTTCCCAAAACAATAGTTCTTCAATGCTCAAAAATGCAGTCCAAAACAACAAGGTATATGCATGCAAAGTAATTTCCAACTCCTTCCACAAAGCAAGCTCCAACAGCAATCAAAAATTTGACCCAAGGATGAAAGAACAAAGTTTCAACAACCCAAACAAGAGAAGAAATTCAAATTTTAAAGGAGAGGGAGGGAGAGGATGATGTGGATTCCAAGTGGGATGCCACATCATTCTTACTCAACCCCCAAAATGAGAAAGTCAACCTCATAATAAATCACAATAAATGGAGATGACAAGCAACTTACACACTCAAAATTAACCCATACTTTATCAAGGACTGAATTAAAAATTTGTAAGGGAAGTGCAATAAAAACTTACACATAGTCATTTCAAATTTTAATTCTAAAGACTAAAATTTACTCCCAACCCATAGGCATGGTTGGTGGATGATTTTAAGAGGTGTGGGACAAGTTTAACTTGTCCCACAAGCCTCCAATTTTGGCTTCCAAGATCAAATCCGAATTTCAAAGAGGATGGAGTGTTCTACACTCCAAAATCTGACTTACTCAACCTACACATCACTTACACATCTCTTACATCCTCTTACACATTCTTACAACATGCATTAATACCTATGACTCCATTTATTACATACTTTTTGGACATAATGATTTATTTATTTAACATATGGTTATACATAATATAAATCCAATTTAATTAGTAACCAAGTAACACCTTATTATTTACATTCCACATCCCAATTTATTTAATTAAAATTTAACTTTATGATTCTCTCAATAAAATATCATATTTAAATTAATTAAAAGAAGGAACACATTACAAATAAAATACATACAACAATAATTAAAAAGCGACATATAAATAAAACACCTATATCCCATGGTCACAATGATGGAAATCCCCCATGGAAAATCCTAACATAACACAACACACAAAATCATAACACAGATTGCCATGGTGACCTTGTTGATTTCACCCAAATTTCAATATGGTTAGTCTCCGGTCCCCGACATTGTTGTGATTTTCAACCCAAAAAATAACAATACCTCCTTCGATCTCGTGGTCATATCGACATTCACAATGATATAAATAATATTTCAAAACCATCTAAACACACAAATCACAACAACATCATTAATTTAACATTTTTATTTTAAATTTAATTTTGCCACTATATCGTTATCCCATGAATCTCTATACTAGAGCTACTCATAATATCAGATGTCATATGTCTAAAATCAACATCAATAACTTTGTCCATATAAAGCGTATATCATCATCCATAATGTCTCTAATAATCATCATGCATGCTAACTAAATCAAGGTCCCTAGTAATCCATGATCTAACATATACATATCATACTAAGTTAAAACATAATAATGTCCCAAAATGAGATTAACGATGTAGCAAGATCGATATCTAAACATTAGTGTCAAAGGGAAGTGGACAATACAATGGGTTATAACTACCCATAAACTACCCCCTCGATACCATGTCGATGTGAGCAATTAATTATACTAACCATATAAATAAATATATTCCACCAAACATTAAGAAAATAAACCATTGAATATGTAATGAACACAAAGACACCAAAATTAACATGGAAAACCCCAATGGGGTAAATGTAGACACCCATAATTACGTCCAAGCAATTTAAATACTTAAATTGTGCTAATTATCCCCTTTCTCGCAAATTGACGACATATCGTCAAAAGCGCTCATATTCCCTCTTATTGTCGTTAATTAATTACAATACACTAATTGATTAAGTCACCTATCTAGCTAACAACTTAATTAACGACCTTCCATTAATTATTCACCCCTTATATCTAGACTAATTAAATATTATTAATTAATTAGCCTCCCCCTTCATTTAATTGATAAATCAATATTTAATTGATTTAATCCCCTTCTAATAGCCTAAATCGTACTAATATTTCTCTAATTAGCTTCTATAAGCTTACATCTACCTATTAGTTAATCACCTTTGATTAATTAAAACACCCCCCAACTCCCATGACTTGCTAAGCATAAATTAAACCCTTCTAAAGTAAGGTTACCTTTTATAAAGCAACCTTATCCATTCCTAATCATGTTTTACCTTTAGGTGGGTTCCAAAGCATGAAAATGTTTGGTTTGGTCAATATAAACATCATGACATTAGGAAAGGAAAGGTTGGTAGGAAAAATAACACGGTTAACTTCATCACAAGGCATAATAAGTAAGCAAATTTGATTGTCAAATTGGCGGGTTTAGGTGGGTGTATAGGCGAGGCCATGGACAAGGATAAGGTGTAGGAAAAAAACATGCCCCTAAGTAAAATTAGGGAGATGGACAGGTTGGGAAGGCTACTAGGTGAGCCTACTAGGTGATGGTAAGACTATGGTGACAAGAAAATGGTATTGTGTAGAAAATTTTTGGGAAAATGAGGTTAAATGGATATTACAGGGTGACTTATATTAGTTGAGGCTGAACTGATGCCAGTTAGGGTAACCGATTCTCAGTTGCTTAGGGCACAAGACCAAAGTCACCAAGAGAAAATGGGGTTAAAAATGGAAAATCCATGGTGAAAAGTTTTCATTTGTGGTTTTATATATTTGGAAAACAATAGAGACATGGAATTCGGGCTTTTAACGTGGGATAAAAGGATAGGACTATTTTCCAAGCTGAATTAGAGAGTGTTGATTATCCGGAGGAGTGGAGTGTTGTGGACCTATGAGATCTTGTGGAGTGATTGGATTAGGTGATATATGAGGGTGATTTAATCATAGAAGAGGTAGGAGAGAGAGCTAGAGGACCTCCAGGTTTAGAGACCAAACATTCCATCATGGAGACGACAACGAGAGGGTAGGATTCGATCTCCATTGATTTTTTCTTGTTTAAATTAATGTACAAAATGAAGAATTTGGGTTTGAAAATTGATTTTAAATTTTGGTTAAATGTGGGTGAAAGAGGGTAAAATTAGGTATGGGGAGAGTAAAATGTAGGGTAAGTATGTGGTAAATTGAATTTAGGTGTAATTTGGGGGTTTGGGGTAGGTTTTTAGGTGTTTTTGTTAAGTTTTTGAAAAATGGGGTCATCGAGATTCGGCCCTAAGGATGAACCCAGATGATCGACACCGGTTGTGGATAGGTCGACATCGGTGTGGCAAAATAGGGATCGATACCAACCAACGTGACCAATGTCGGTCTTTGTTAAAAGCGGATAAGGCCTAAAAATAGGGGTTGGCATGGAAAAATATAGAATAGTAGGATGATTGAGTATGTGAGGACATAGGCATAGATGGACTAGGGGTTTGGAATGAAATAATTGGGTGGATTTTGAGTTAATGTAGGAAAAAATGGGTGGGTTTAGGTGAAAGTTGGGTAAATCAGTGAAGGAGTGAAAATAATGAATCAGAATAAGTGTGAATGTTTAGGCAAGGTAGAATATATGGTAGGTGAGCGAATGGGGTAGAAGGTAGTTAGGCTAGTAAAATTATAGGTGGGGTGTGATTAGGTAGGATAGAATAAATGATCGCAAGGGGTAGTTTATTGACAAGTTTAAATGGTAATGAAGAAGGTGCGTTAGTAGTTGAATATGCAAGACAAGGTGTCACCGCTTTTGGTAAAGATGTGGCCTAGTGTTATAGATGATGAGTGGTCACATATGAAAGATGTTGGGCTCGAAAATATGAGGCGATACCGGCACATCATACGAGATCATAGTTTGATGGTTGCTCTCATCGATAGATGGGACTCAACAACCAACACCTTTCATTTACCTACCAGTATGATGACAATCACGCTAGAGGATTTTGAGGCTACCGATTTTCGATAGCCTCTTTATCGAGATTTCTTCGAGGCATCGACCGAGCCTATATTGACAATATTTTGTGAGGTAACGATTGACTTGAGATACCACAGTGCTAGCATAAATTATGGGGCATGTACATTACACATCCTCAAGAGACCGAGATAGGCGGTTATGATGATGGTAACGGTGGGATGTTATGCTCTCCCCATTCGTAGGGTGGGATATTTCCTTAAGCCTTGATGGGTGTCTTAGAGGATATGATTGAGGAGTATGTTTTTCATGGGTGCCAACTTATTTTTACAGTTGTATAGAAAAAATTGGGGGCATTCAAATGCACTCAAACATGTAAAATATAAAAAGGCACTATGTTGAAGAGCTCACAAACTCTACATCATCAAAGGTCGATAATTTATCTAAATAAGGTTGATGTGGTCTAGGTATCCAAGGTATAGGATACGGTCCTAAAACAAAATGAGGCTAGGTGTAGGAATGGGCATTAGGTGGGTTCCAAAGCACCAAAAGGTTTGGGTTGGTCAAGATAAACATCACGAAATTAGGCAAGGCAGGGTTGGTAGGTTAAACATCACAAGTAACTTCGTCACAAGATACAATGAGTAGGATAATTTGAGTATTCAATGGGTGAGTCCGGGTTGGGTGTATAGGTAAGGTTGTGGGTAAGGCCGTGGTGTAGGAAAGAATGTTCCCCAAATGATAGTGATGACGAGTGTGAGGTAATAACGCAATTAGGTGGGCCTATAGGGCTAAGGTAAGGCTAAGGCAATCATTAACCATTTTACCTACCTAGAAGAAGGCTATATGTCTTACTAGCATTTTTAAGAAATCCTTGCATGATGAATTTTTCTAAGGTGAGAATCCAAAAAAATTCAATTTTTGACTTTGGAGTTTTTTCTCTTTGAGTTTTTAAGCTCAATTTTGGAATTTCTTTTGAAGTTTTCGAAGTCTAAATTTCGAAAGTCCGAATTTTCAGACTTTCAGGTTTCGGAAATTTTTGGCTCATTTCATCTAAATCCCTCTCGGACTTCTGAAGTCTGAAACTCCAAAATTTGAATTTTTAGACTTTCGGGTTTCGGGTTTTCGGAGTTCTCCGAGTCATTTTTAGGATTTGCATGTGAATTTCCAAAAGTCTAAATTTTCGGACTTTCGGGTTTTCGGGTTTCGAGACTTCTCAATCACCAATTCATCTTTTTCTTCCCATTTTTTCTAAAGTCTAAAATCCCAAATTTTTAGAATTTCGGGCTTTCGGTTTTGAGCTTCGAAATTCTATGTGCAATTAATTTCCACCTACCTCCGTATGGATCGAATATTTACCATTAATGTCGGATTTCTATATAAACTCGATTTTTACCTAACACTTTCACACTTTCGCTCTGACATTTCACTCTCGTACTTTGCGCATCTTTTTCAAGGTATGTTTTTTTGGTTTTATTTTCTTTTGGTTTAGGTATTTTCCTCCTCCTTCTCCCCATTTGGGTTTCCTTTTGTTTTCCCTCTGTGTTTTCTTGTAATGTCTTTATTTTTCACCATGTTTTGTTGTGTGAGTTTTCTCCAGGTTTTCAAGTATGTTCAGGGGATCTTTTTAGGTCCCTCATACTTCCTCCCATTTCTCAATTTCCATCATAGTTTTTTAACATTTATTTTGTAGTTTCTTCCATAAATCATCCTTTCAAACTTATTTGAAAAATCTTTTCACGAGAATTCCTTTAGTAAAAATCTTGGTAGTTTCTTAATTTCAAATTTTGAAGATTTCGACTTTCAAATATTTGAGAGATTTCAGCTTTTCGATTTTGGAGATTTGTTGTTTCAGAGATTGGAGATTTCATGTTTTTAGAGAATTGGAGATTTCAGGTTTTCACAATTGCCAACTTCGGAAATTTTTTTCGAGAGATTTTTTTCGATGATTCCTTTCGAGACTTTTTTCTGTTCGATTTTTAGAGTTTTCTTACTTTCGGTTTTCAAAATTTCTGCAACATTCAACTCTCAAACATAGGTTTTGATGTCTGCCTCCACTTCAAAGGGAAAAGAGAAGATGAAGTACACATTTCTTGGGGTTGCTCCCCAATCCTGCTTGACCTCTGACTTAGGAAATATCAGGGACACCAATCTAGGTCGATTGATCTTCCTAAGTTCTGGGAAAGATTAAAGGCCCCGAACAAAAAGCCATGGATGTAGGCCATCTATGACAATGGTCTTTCCCTTGCTTTAGTTTTCCCGCATCTATGCAATGCCCAGAGTTTTCCTAGCTGTAGTAGCCCATTACGACAAGGACTCTATGTTGATAAGAGATAGTGATGATAAGGTGGTGATCTGTCTAGACCCATATTTCTTCAAAGACTTGTTTAAACTTCCAGATGTTCAAGATTATGCCACATCTCACCTAAAATAGTAGTTGAACACTAGGATAAAAATAATAAGTATGCTCGAAAGTTATGATGAAATCCTACCTGACTAATAATTTCACCAAGTTGCCCAAAACTATACATCGATTGGATTTCATTCAGGAAGTCAACGATCTCATTGTGCTTTTAAGTAGAGTTTCAGGTCTTCCTTCAAAGGAATTCCAAGAATGGATGTTCTTATACATAACAACTATCAAGAAGAATGATGATTTTATCTGATGCGGTGAACATATTAGTAGCAACATTCGTTATCAGTTGGGAAAAGTATCAAAACTAAAACTTTCTACATGACATCTTTCCTAGTATATACATGACGATCTGCTATGGGGGTTTTGCAGATTGAATACTAAGGGAGTTCGTAGCACATCCCAAATATACAAGTTTTATCCCCAACTTACTCTGGATGAGGGGAGAAAGCACTTCCAAAGAATCAATGATGCTTTCTTTTTGTTTTCCTCTATCATTTTGATAAAGAGCTATATAATCGGAGGGTTTCCAATGAGGCTTTCCAAGAGGTGAGAATGGGGAGCAATCTACTTTCAATTTCCCACATTCACCTACCTTTGGATTCTAGGTTTCATAGGCACCCCAAGCAAGTTACCAAGGTGCCCCACTGACAAATGGGTTCTTTTGGAATTGGTTCAGCAGTTGTTGGATTACCATAAAATCCAAAATAAGCGTCACAAGGTGGGAATGCATTTCCCTATTTCAATTGGTAGGTATTCTTGCCCAAATATCCACAAGGAAAAGAACGTGGATGCAGAAATGGCTGAGGTAACCCTCGTAGACCTTCCATCCATGAACTAATTTTGACTATTGGGGTAAGTTCGGGAGACAGGTAAGTCTAGTGCTCATGTGCCCCAATTAGAAGATATATGGATTCATTGTCGGGACAAGTACATTGTGTGGAAAAGGGATTACGAGAGGTTAACTCTAGATGAAGTGTGGTAGTTTGGATTGGTGATATGCTAAAAGACTTGCAGGACAATGATGAGGTCCTAGATCCATCATACAGAATGATAATGTTTCCAATCAACCACTGCCATGGGTTGATTGGTATGTGGAAGAGTGCAACAATACTAAAGAAAGGGTGGGACCCATTCTAAGGAGAACTTTTAGTTGGTTGGCCACCTTGGGAATCTCACCCAAGGGGAAAATTAACCTACAAATACAGGGTCTACATCAGCAATAAACCAACCAACACCCACAAAAGGAAAGAGGTCAACTCAAAGGGTTCCTACATTCCAAAGAAGATCTCATTTGTGGTTGGTGGCTCATCTCTTTCTAGGTCTGTTGCTCCCAAGATTACAACATCTACAATGCCAATTACTAAGGTAGTTGAAGTGAGTGACTCCCCTAGTGTCATTTAGGATCCATCCCATCTTCCCCTTCCTCCATTATCACTTCCAATATCAGTTCCTTCCACTTCTACCATCATTTCTTCCTTCCCATCCCCTTCTATGGCCCAGGTATTTTTGTCACTTCCAGTTCTATCAGCTAGGGAAAATATTGGGTCACCCATTTCCTCTTCACTTCCTTTAACACTCCCATTTTCTTCAATTTCAACCCCTAACATTTCTTTGTCAATTCCTATGGATTTCCTCACACCCACACCTTCCATCATTTCTACCTCTTCTTAGATATCATTGGCATTTCTAGTGATCTTGCTCTAACTGATACTTTAGGTATCGGATCTGCTACTCCATCTTCCTCAGATCTAGCCATACCAAAGTGGCTATTTAGATAGAATCCTAAGCAAAAGAAAAAGGTTCCTATGGGAGATGTGATATATCTCATTATATTGGAGTCCATGCCAAAAATAGGCCAAGAGACCGAGAACCGTATCAAGTCTGACAATTAATCCATCTAGAGAGCATGTGATAGAGGTGGCTACCTCTGTTGAGGGAAAAAATAAAGAAACCATCACAGCACCAGACTACAAGATCTCAAAGTTCTCGTTAGGGAAGGCTACTCATGAAGGAGCTAAGCAGGATGTACACACTACTCTTGGGGCCCTTTTGGAGAAATACGACAAAGACAAGGCCACCAAGGATGAGCTTAAGGCCAAAGTCGAGCAGCTCACTACACTATTGTGTAGAGTAACCCAACCCACTCCATCCACTGACATCTCAACTACTATGGCCATGAAAATTTCATCTACAATCAATGATATTTCCTATCATGAGCTTGAGAAGCTAGGCTAGAAAGGGAGAACAATAAATGGGTGGATGGAAAGAATCTTATAGAGGCCAATCCTTTGATTAAGGAAGCCATTGAGATTTATACTGATTTACAGGTTGCAAAAACTACTATTGCTAAGATGGATGAATATTTCTCTAAAGATAATAATAACTTAAACTTAACTTTGGCAACATGGAGTGACATTAGAGAAGAAGATTCTGATTTACTTCGTAGGAAGAGGTAATTGATGATGCCTCTAAATTATTCGAATATCAAAAGGCTATGGAATTCGGTGTCAGGTGCTACAAGATCTGATCAAGAAATTGGAGGAGAAGCAAGTGGAGATTACGGATGCCCTCAATGATATCTTGGAGGAGTTTGAAAACACCAACTATAAGTTCTTCAATGAAAATATCGATGCTCTTCCCGAAGACCAGATTAAAGAAAATTTCAAAGATTTGGTGAAGCGGGATGATGATGTTGTGAAGAATTTCAATAGTGACTCCATTGATCAACTGGTTCTATGTCAGAATTTCATAGGGAGACTAAGGAAAGTCACAAATAAGCTTCAAAGGTTGCCAGCCAGGATCACGAAAGAGATTGAGACAATGGACATAGTGAATCACTATGCGTGTGGACCTGGAGACAAAGAAACTCAGGGTATTGTCAAGCACTTCTTCAAGTATACACACCAAATGGATGTATGGGAGAAGAGACAAAAAAAAATTGTAGAGAAAGGAGAAGCAAGTGAATGAGGCCAAAGCTGAGCGGCCATGAAAGGACATGTTCAAGCTCCAAAATCAGTCAAAGTTGCAGGGTTGACTTGGTCAATTTTTGTAACAAATTTGCTATTTTTATGGGATCCTGTTCCCTTTTATTAATGGCATTAATATTTTTAGTTAAAGGTTAGTTAAATGCCCAGATGTAATGGCTCAGCCTAGGAACTTATAAATAGTGGAATGCTTCCATTATTTGAGATACATTTTTAGAGATTTTTGGTGAAGTTACTCTTCAAGCTTGGAAGAGTGCTTTCAGAGTTTTGTTGAAACCTTTTAATTATATTCTAGGTTTCATTACACTTGAATATTTATTTTATTGTGTTAAATGATTAGTCATTGTATGCTTTGTGAATGCAATTCCTTGGCATTATTGATTAGTTTACCTTTATTTCAGATTATCTGTTTCATATTGTGAAAAGGAATAGTGTGGTTACTTTTCATCAGTTGTGAGAAACTATTTTCCTTCGTTGATTAAGAGTTACATTATTATTGTCACTCAAGTGGATACTTGACATGTGCTTGTGATTATTATCTTGATAGATTATTTGTGTATCAAATCAAAGCTGATCTTTATATTGTGTATGTTTAAAGTTTAGTGAAGGAACATGTGCTTCTAGTCTGTGGTATTTTATATCCTTTCCAAGTTGCAATAGGTGAAGGTGGCTAACGATGCAAGCATCATACCCACATTAACCCTTCTAGAAGTTGAACACCCCTTTTCTTGGTGCATCACCACTTCTAGAATAGATTTTATTTCTTTACATTATCTCTCCCTAATCCCATGAAATATTAGCATAGGTCTAGTTAGCCATCTTTCTTACATCAGAAGTAGTGTTGTGTTTAGTTTAGGAAGAGGAAGCCGACCTTCTCTAGAGGTTCACCTCAAGCACAAGTCCCACAACTTGAGAGGTGATCCCATGTGTCCCAATCACACCGAATGTTGTGCTTCATTCTCAAGCCATTCGGGGTGCAGGTGATTTGGTGAAAATAGT
Organism: Taxus wallichiana var. yunnanensis; assembly: GCA_018340775.1. NCBI lineage: Eukaryota > Viridiplantae > Streptophyta > Pinopsida > Cupressales > Taxaceae > Taxus > Taxus wallichiana. The sequence goes on along the minus strand of CM031234.1, from coordinate 985,503,327 downwards.
TTTTAGCACATCCAGGTGGGACAAAGTTGGTACTTCTCTTCTCATTCTATTGACACAAGGTACCTAACGACTCCATCTCTCTGGATTTCAAAGTTCAGTACATCAACTTATGCGAAAATTTCACACAAGAGCTTCTTTAAGGCAAGACAATCATAATCATATAGAGCTTTCTTTGTCTCCCCCAAGAAGAAGGGGAAGAAATATTTCAGTATCATCATTACCACTTTACCTCGTAGAGGGCATTCAACTCCTCCTGAAATACATTTTTTCCCATCAAGACACAACCAACTTTTGAACGTCATGGCAGCCAATACTTGTCCTCCATTCAATGCTAGTAGTCCTTTGTTGTTAGCAAAAAGAGATGCCATACTGGCTGCTTCCTTGAAAAGTTTACCATTTTACAATGGAGAGACTAATGTTTCACCTCGATCACCTATTGGATGTAGCTAGCATTTGCGTAGTACATAGTATCACGAAAGATAATGTGGCAGTTTGACTCCTTACTACTTCATTCAAAGGTAGAGTGCTTCAATGGTTTTGGAGTTTAGCTATCGGGTCTGTTACCACTTGGAATGATTTAGGCACGAAGTTGTGTAAACAGTTTGAGGACAAAAGTGATAATCTCTCACTTGTAGAACAATTTCATACTATCAAGCGGTCTCCTCAAGAGTATATGAGCAACTTCAACTTCATTTTGACAAGACTTGGAAACGGATCCCAGAACTTGTAAGGCCATCCCTAGAAAGCACATTTCTATATTACTTATGGGCATTGAATAGTGATGTCACCATCATGATTCAATCCATGGGGGGAACCGTTATCCCTGATGCTTATGAAGTTGTCGTACGAGCTGAGAAACTACTTGATTCAAGTGGGTAAAATTGCTCCTAGGCCTCCCATTCCTGTTTTTATAGAGCTTGTAGGAAAAAAGCTAGTCATTTCCCTAATTCCAATAGTTTCTATTCTAGTATCCAAACATGTATCCAATCCCTCAAATGATTTGGCTGAGGTAAAGTCACTATTACAAACTTTCGGGAATGAACTCGTAGCAATGAAGAGGTAGCATTCCCAATATGCTCACCCCTTTCAACCCCAATATCAGATGAATCATCCTCCATTTCAAGGAAACATTCAGCCACAAAGCCAAGCCATAACCCAAGCTACAAATGTAAATCCTTTGAACTTCCAGAATCCCTCAGCTGCTTTAGTTCATCTAGAGCCATAGTTCCAATCCAGAATAACCTTGTTCAAGACTATGAGTGGTGTTATCCCTGTTCTCTGCCCCATAATCATAATCTCTTCCCAAATAGAGTTTTGAGTCAAGCTCTTATGGTGCAGGTATATCCACCCCATGTGATTCATCGCTGAACCAGCAGCCCAAGATAGTCAAACCCGATCACTAAGGAAACCACGTTACTAAATTGGCAAGCTGATGATTTTATGGACTAAATACCGACACATCCACAGTAGCTGCAAATACACACTTGAAGAAGAGGGAAATAGATCCTCAAAATTCCACAACTGAGTAGCCAACTTCCAAAATTGAGCAGGCATCTCCTTCACGTCCTCAAGCACAATCAGTAGTGGATAAAGATGTAGGGAAGAAATTACTAGAAACAAATCGGCCTTCAAAGGGCAATGGACCTACAGGTATTACAGTTCCCGATAAACATTTCCCAAAGGAGGACTCTAGCGCTCAAAAGCTTATCAACAAAGTAGGGAAATACCATTCAGTATTATAGAGTAGATGAAAAATACTAATTTGAGTGTCACCGTGTGGGATGCGCTCTCAATTATGTCGCAGCGGAATTTTCTGTGAGAATCTTTGAATAGTTTTGGCACTACTAATAAAACCTCAAGTCATGGAGCATCCATAGAAACAAGTTTGTGTCAGCCAGAAGTAAAAGGGATTCCTAAGGCCAATAAACCACGACCATTTTATATCTCTTTAATCATTGGTGATCATCTGGTTCATAATTGTATGATCAATTCCAAAGCTAGTAGCTCTGTCATGCCTAAACAGATTGCAGATGTGTTGGGGATCCCATATACCCCAATTTCAAAAGGAGTTGTCCAGTTGGATGGTACTGCAGTCAAGATGGTTGGAATCATCAAGGGACTTCATCTTATTGTTCATGCATGTCCTAGCTTGTCATTCACACAAGACATATTAGTTATCGATCTCCCCCTCTTTTTTTCCATTTGCTTATCATGAGATTTCACTACCAAGATGGGTGGTTATTTATCAGCGACCGTCACATATGATCTTGAGAAATCATTATGGGATGAAGGTAACTATAAGAGCAGAACCAATTTCTCTTACCCACGTGGAACCATACACATCCAAACCCACAGATGGTAACTACGCCATTTGTGACCCAGAAGAAGAGGTTGCGGATCATGAACCAACTACTCTTGTAGAAGAAGTGCCTGATGCAGTGCTTGATGAGGTAGTATAGACCATCAATACAATCTGTATGCTGATTTATTTGCTAACAAAGAATCTGGTTTGTTGTTTTTGGATGAGACTAGATTGGGAACTTATTGTATACATGAAGAAGGTGCAACCGTGCCTCAATTGGTTAAGGAACCCAGTGATTCCGGAGGACTATGGCAGCTATTTTTTGATGGTTCAAGAAGTAAAAATGGATTTGGTGTAGGAGTCATGTTAATTTATCTTGAAGGGGATAAATATTTCTCATCTTTTCAATTGTAGTTCAGCTATACTAATAATGTCACCGAGTATGAGGCTCTTATAAAAGGGTTATAGCTGGCCCAACAAAGAGGAATCAAATCCCTAATCTCTTTTGGCAATAGTAAATTGGTGGTTCATCAGGTAACAACCCATAGTGCATCAAATAATGATATCTTAAGATCATATAAGAATCGTGTTTGGGAACTAATAGAGTAATTTGAAGCTTCCAGAATTCGTGCGGTTCCTAGAAATCAAAATCAAGATGCTGACAGGCTCACTACTATCGGATCTCAATATGATATACCTATGGACCTCATGAAGGAAGGGCAACAAACAGTTAAAATGGTTTTCCGCCCCGCAGTACTAGATATTGTAAGCAATTGGCAGGTTTTCGATAGTGATGAGTATATTGTTCTTTTTTGACAACAAGAAGCGAATTTACTGCCAAATACCAAGGAAAATTGCAGAATCCTATGATGACCAGGTCATTTAGTTGAAAGGAAAATTTTTCCAAAAGGCTTGGTCACACTTGAATCTATCTTCAATTTGGATGACCAGGCCAAATGACAAAGCACGAATATGGTGGTCAAGGAAGAAGATTTTGAGGAAGTTGAGGTGGCTAGCAAGAAATTTTTAAAGATTGGTAAGGTATGCCTTGCTCAAGAAAAGGAAGCTTTCATTGAATTATGCCGAGAATATCATGATATTTTTACATGGAGCTACAAAGACCTACATGGTTTTGACCCAGGCCTAGCTCAACACACAATTGAACTAGATCTAAACTCTAAGCCAATTCATCAAAAACAAAGGCCAATCAATCCCAAGGTTGAGCCGCTAATGAGGAAAGAGCTAACCAAGCTTATCGAAGCTTGCATAATTTTTCCCATCAAGCATTCATCATGGGTAGCTAATCTAGTGCCCGTAAGGAAAAAGAACAGAGAGATCTAGCTTTGCGTAGATTTCAGGGATTTGAACCATGCCTCATTAAAAGATCATTACCCTCTTCCATCAATGGAACAGATCCTCCAGACAGTGGCAGGAGCTCAAAGGTTTTCTCTGTTGGATGGCTATTCAGGGTACAATCAGATTCTAGTCCAAGAATATGATCAATTCAAAATGGCTTTCACCACTAAGTGGGGCACGTATGCATACAACAAAATGCCTTTCGATTGTCCAATGCAAGGGCTACTTTTCAAAGAGCCATGGACATGGCATTTAAAGGACTCATTAATGATATGATATTGGTTTACCTCGATGATATAACTATCTATTCCAAACATGCCGAAGATCATATTGTGCATCTAAGAAAAGTTTTCCGAATGTGTAGAGAGTTTGGGGTCTCACTAAACCCTAAAAATGCATTTTTGCAGTTCAAGAAGACAAGTTATTGGGGCATATTGTTTCATCTGAAGGACTCTCAATCGACGTAACTAGGATTCAGTCAATTTTGTCTCTAGCTCTCCCAAGTCACAAGAAGGGTCTCCAGAGCTTTCCTGGGAACTATAAATTTTGTTCAGAGATTCATTCCCCAATTTGCAATGTTAGCCAAGCCACTAATGGCCATGCTTAAAAATAAAATTCCTTTCTCATGGAAAAGGAAGGGAGAGAAAGTTTTGAGGCTATCAAAACTTCTATTTCCCAAGCTCCTACGCTCGTAAACGCCTAGTTTGACAATGATTTTATTCTCTATGCTTTTAGGGGTCACGAGAGTATTTCAAGTATTCTCACTCAAGTAGATGATGATCTGATGGAGCAACCAATTGCCTTCTTCAGTCAGTCTCTCAAGGAATATGAGCTCAAGTATTCTTTCATCGAAAAACAGGTCTTTGCGGTCATTCGAGCTCTGAAAAAATTCAGGCACATGTTGTCTAACAACAAGGTACACTTGATGGTTTCTCATCCTAGCATTAAAGAGTTTTTTTTTGAATAAAGAGATGAATGAGAAATGTGTTGGGTGGATCACAAAAGTAATGGAGTATGATGTACACATTAAAGTCACTAAAATTTTCAGAGGCAAGGGATTATGCCAGTAGTTGGTCAGTATACATGGAAATTAAAGATGTTAAGGATGTTGCACTCTTTAATATTGATTAATTAAATGATCAGGTTGATTGGTTAAATAAGATGGAAATTTTCCTCTTCTTAGGAGCGTATCCTCTAAATATGGATAAGATTCAATGACGTACTTTCTATCTCCAGTCTATTCCATATGTTGTGGTAGATGGTGTTCTTTTCGAAAAGGATTTGAATGACGTTATTTTACGCTGCATCAAACTAGAATAGGTAAGATATTGGAGGAGTTCCATAATGGGCTATTAGGAGGACATTACTCGGCATAAAAAATTGCTACCAAGATCATGCGAGTCGGTTACTACTGGCCAGACTTGTTCAAAGATGCCCATTTTTGGGTAAGGAAATATAAGGAGTGTGTTCTTTTTGTAGTCAAACAGAAGCTGGAAGCCCTCCCATTGCATCCTGTTCAGGTGGATCAACCCTTTGTTCAATGGGGGTTGGATTTTATTGGTATGATCAATCCTCCATCCAGTGAAGGACATAAATGGGTCCTTATTGTGATGATTATTTCACCCGTTGGATAGAAGAGATGGCATTGAAGAAGAGCAATGAAAAATCTATCCTTGAATTCTTGGAGAGTATTATGACAAGGTTTGGTGTTCCATTTATTATTATCTCTGACAATGCAATGGCATTCCTTAAGATGAAAATAAGTGAATGGGCCATCAAGAATGGGGTCTATCTCAAGACTTCGTCTAACTACTATCCACAGGAAATGGGTTGGCTGAATCCAACAATAAGAACCTAATAAGGATCATCAAGCACACGATGGAGGCCAACAAAAGGACCTGACATACGTAGCTTAAGGTTGCTCTATGGGAAGATCAAATAACACCTAAAAAGGCCATTGGGGTTTCACCTTTCATGCTTGTATATGGAAGGGAAGAAAAGTTGCCACTTTCCTTGGAAATGCCTTCCCTAGATTTGGCTTATCGGCTTGAAGTTATGGAGGATGAGGCCTTAACAGTGAGGTTTTCAGAACTCATGGAGCTAGAGGAAACTTGAAAGACTGTCATGAATACATTGACAGAACATCAAGCTCAGGTTAAGAAATCCTTTGATAGGAAATCCTCTGAAAGGTCGTTCAAGGAAGGGGATTTTGTTCTAAAATGGGATGAAGATCATGCCAAACCAGGCAATCACGCCAAGTTTGATTCTCTTTGGAGTGGGCCTTATGTTATTACAAGTTGTAAAGAGGCAAATTCATTTTGCCTATCCAGACTCAATGGAGAAGAATTACCCATTCATGTGAATGGGATACACCTCAAAGCTTGCTTTTGAGGAGGTTCCACCCTGTATTTTTTTTATGTTTTCCTCCAAGTGCTCTGCACATTATTTTATTTGTCTTTTCTTCTTTTTTTTTTTTTTGGTTTTGGTTTTTTAGAGTCCCTTACCCAATGTTTTGCTTAAGGCTAAAAGCTTAGTAAACAAGCTTTCCCTAGAGATCACCAAAAATGTTAACCATTTAACCTACCCAAAAGAAGGCTATATGTTAGACTAATGTTTTTAAGAAATCCTCACACAATGAATTTTGCTAAGGCCGAGAATCTGAAAAAATTTCAATTTTTAGACTTCGGAGTTTTTCTCTTTCGAGTTTTTAAGCTCAATTTTGAATTTCTTTTGAAGTTTTCCAAAGTTTGAATTTCCGAAAGTCCAAATTTTGGACTTTCGGGTTTTAGGTTTTGAAACTTTTTGGCTCATTTCATCTAAATCCCTCTTGGACTTCCAAAGTTTGAAACTCTGAAAGTCTGAATTTTTAGACTTTTGAGTTTTGGGTTTTGAGTTCTTCGAGTCATTTTTAGGATTTGCACGTGAAGTTTTCTGAAGTCTGAATTATTGAAATTCCAATTTTAGACTTTCGGGCTTTCGGGTTTTGGACTTCTCAATCGCCAATTCATCTTTTGCTTCCCATTTTTCCAAATTTTTGGAATTTCGGGCTTTCAGGTTTCAGAGCTTTAGAAATTCATGTGTGCAATTAATTTCCACCTACCTCCATATAGATCATATTTTTACCATTAATGTCGAGATTTCTATATAAACTTGGATTTTTACTTTTCATTTTTACCTGACACTTTCACACTTTTGCTCTGACATTTCACTCTCATACTTTGTGGCGTCTTTTTCAAGGTATGTTTTTTTGGTTTTATTTTCTTTTGGTTTAGGTATTTTCCTCCTCCTTCTCCCCATTTGGGTTTTCCTTTTGTTTTTCCTCTGTGTTTTCTTGTAATGTCTTTCTTTTTCACCATGTTTTGTTGTGTGAGTTTTCTCTAGGTTTTCAAGTATGTTCAAGGGATATTTTTAGGTCCCTCATACTTCCTCCCATTTCTAAATTTCCATTATATATATTTTTTAAAGTTTATTTTGTAGTTTTCTCAAGAAATCATCCTTTCAGACTTATTCAAAAAATATTTTCAAGAGAATTCCTTCAGCAAAAAAATTCGCGGTTTCTCAATTTTGGATTTACGAGATTTCAGCTTTCAGATTTCAGAGATTTTGGCTTTCGGATTTCAGAGATTTCAGCTTTTGGATTTCAGAGATTTCAGCTTTCATATTTCAGAGATTTTAGATTTCAAAAATTTTAAATTTCAGATTTCAAGATTTCATATTTTGGATTTCAGAGATTTATTGTTTTAGAGATTGGAGGTTTCAGTTTTTGGAGAATTGGAGATTTTGGGTTTTCAGAACCGCTGACTTCAGAATTTTATTTTGGAGATTTAATTTTAGAGATTTCTTTCGGTGATTCCTTTCGGATTTTTTTAGTTCAAATTTTCAGAGTTTTAATGCTTTCAGGTTTTAGAATTTCTGCAACATTCAACTCCCAAAACATAGGTTTTGATGTCTGCCTCCACTTCAAAGGGAAAAGAGAAGATGAAGTACACATTTCTTGGGGTTGCTCCCTAATCTTGCTTGACCTCTGACTTAGGAAATATTGGGGACACTGATCTAGGACAGATTGATCTTCCCGAGTTTTGGGAAAGATTAAAGGCCTTGAACAAAAAGCCATGGATGCAGGCCATCTACGACAGTGGTCTTGCCCTTGCCACCGGTTTTCCCGCATCCGTGCAATGCCTAGAGTTTTCCTAGCTACAGCAGCCCACTACGATGAGGACTCTATGTCAATAAGAGATAGCGATGATAAGGTGGTGATCCATCTGACCCGATTTCTTCAAAGACTTGTTTAAACTTCCAAACATTCAAGATTATGCCACAATCTCACTTGAAATAGTAGTTAAACACTAGGATAAAAAATAAGAAGTATGCTCGAAAGTTATGATGAAATCCTACCTGACTAAGAATTTCACCAAGTTTCCCAAAACTATACATCGATTGGATTTCATTCAGGAAGTCAATGATTTCATTGTGCTTTTAAGCAGAGTTTCAGGTCTTCCTTTTACAAAGGAATTCCAAGAATGGATGTTCTTATACATAACAACTATCAAGAAGAATGATGAGTTTATCCAATGGGGTGAACATATTAGTAGCAACATTCACTATCAGTTGGGCAAAGTGTCAGAAACTAAAAATTTCTACATGACATCTTTTCTAGTATATTCGGTTGCGCCTATGGGGGATTTTGCAGGATTGAATACTAGGGGAGTTTGAAGTACATCCCAAATATACAAGTTTTATCCCCAACTTACTCTAGACAAGGGGAGCAAGCACTTCTAAAGAATCAATGACACTTTCTTCATTGTTGTCCTCTATTGTTTTGAAAAAGAGCTATATAATCGAGAGGATTTCCGATGAGGCTTTCCAAGCGCGAGAATAGGAGTAATCTACTTTCAATTTCCCACATTCACCTACCTTTAGATTCCGGATTTTATAGGTACCCCAAGCAAGTTTCCAAGGTGCCCCACTGACAAATGGGTTCTTTTGGAATTGGTTCGGTAGTTGTTGGATTACCATAAAATCCAAAATAAGTGTCACAAGGTGGGAATGCATTTCCTGTTTCAATTAGCAAGTATTCTTTCCCAAATATCCACAAGGCAAAGAACGTAGATGCAGAAATGGTTGAGGTAACCCTGCAGACCTTCCATCTATGAACTAATTTTACGTAGGGTAAGTTCCGGAGATAGGTAAGTCTAGTGCTCATGTGCCCCAATTAGAAGACATATGGATTCATTGTTGGGACAAGTACATTGTGTGGAAAAGGGATTATGAGAGGTTAACTCTAGATGAAGTACGGTAGTTTGGATTGGCTGATGTGCCAAAAGACTTGCAAGATAATGATGAGGTCCTAGATCCATCATACAGGAATGATAATGTTGCCAATCAACCACTTTGCCATGGGTTGATTGGTATGTGGAAGAGTGCAGAAATACTAAAGAAAGGACGGGACCCATTCTAAGGATAAATTTTAGTTGGTTGGCCACCTTGGGAATCTCACCCAAAGGGGAAAATTAACCTACAAATACAGGGTCTACATCAGTAGTAAACCAACCAACACCCACAAAAGGAAAGAGGTCGACTCAAAGGGTTCCTACCATTCCAAAGAAGATCTCATTTATGGTTGGTGGCTCATCTCTTTCTAGGTTTGCTTGCTCCCAAGGTTACAACATCTACAGTGCTAGCTACTGAGGTAGTTGACGTGAGTGACTCCCCTAGTGTCGTTCAGGATCCATCCCATCTACCCCTTCCTCCATTATCAATTTGAATATTGGTTCCTTCCACTTCTACCATAATTTCTTCCTTCCCATCCCCTTATATGGCCCAGGTATTTTTATCACTTCCAGTTTTATCAGCTGGGAAAATATTGGGTCACCCATTTCCTCTTCACTTCCTTTAACACTCCCATTTTCTTCAATTTCAACCCCTAGCATTACTTTTTCAATTCCTATGGTTGTCCTCACACCCACACCTTCCATCATTGCTACCTCTACTCAGATATCAGCTGACATTTCTAGTGATCTTTCTCTAACTCGATACTTCAAGTATCGGATCTGCTACTCCATCTTCCTCGGCTCTAGCCATACTAGAGTGGCTGTTTAGACAGAATCCTAAGAAAAGAAAAAGGTTCCTCTAGGAGATGTGATAGATCTCAGTATATTGGAGTCCATGCCCAAAAGATAGGCCAAGAGACCAAGAACCGTATCAAGTCTAACGGTTAATCCATCTAGAGAGTGTGTGATAGAGGTGGCTACCCCTATTGAGGGGAAAACTAAAGAAACCATCACAACAACAGACTACCGGATCTCAAAGTTCTCATTAGGGAAGGCTACTCATGAAGGATCCAAGCAGATGTACACACTACTCTTGGGGCCCTTTTAGAGAAATATGACAAAGACAAGGCCACCAAGGATGAGCTTAAGGCCAAAGTCGAGCAACTCACTGCACTACTGCATAGAGTAACCCAACCCACTCCATCCACTGACATCTCAACTACTATGGCCATGAAAATTTCATCTACAATCGATGATATTTCCTATCATGAGCTTGAGAAGCTAGGCCAGAAAGGAGAATAGTAAATGGGTGGATGGAAATAATCTTGTAGGAGGCCAATCCTTTGATTAAGGAAGCATTGATATTTATACTAATTTACAAGTTGTAAAAACTACTATTGCTAAGATGGATGAATATTTCTCCGAAGATAATAATAACTTAAATTTAACTTTGGTAACATGGAGTGACATTAGAGAAGAAGATTTTGATTTACTTATGTAGGAAGAGGTAATTGATGATGCCTCTAAATTGTTTGAATATCAAAAGGCTATGGAATTCTGGTGTCAGGTGCTACAAGATCTGATCAAGAAATTGGAGGAGAAGTGAGTGGAGATTATGATGCCCTCAATGATATCTCGAAGGATTTTGATAATACCAACTACAAGTTCTTCAATGAAAATATCGATGCTCTTCCCGAAGACCAAATTAAAGAAAAATTCAAAGATTTGGTGAAGTGAGATGATGATGTTGTGAAGAATTTCAATAGAAAATACATTGATCGATTGGTTCTATGTCAAAATTTCATAGGGAGACTAAGCAAAGTCACAAATAAGCTTCGAAGGTTGCCATCCAGGATCACGAAAGAGATTGAGATAGTGGATGTAGTGAATCACTATGTGTGTGGACTGCAGACAAAGAAACTTAGGGTATTGCCAAGTGCTTCTTTGAGTACAAATACCAAATGGATGTATGGGAGGAAGGACAAAAAAAAATTGCGAGAGAAATTTGAAGTAGGTGAATCAGGACAAAGTTGAGTGGCCATGAAAGGACAAGTTCAAGCTCTAGAATTAGTCAAAGTTGCAGGGTTGACTTGGTCAAATTTTGCAACAAATTTGCTATTTTTATGGGAGCATGTTCCCTTTTATTAATGACATTACTATTTTTAGTTAAAGGTTAGTTAAAGGCCCAGCTGTAATGGCTCAGCCTAGGAACTTATAAATAGTGGAATGCTTCCATTATTTGGGAGATACATTTTTAGAGATTTTGGTGAAGTTGCTCTTCAAGCTTGGAAGAGTGCTTTTAGAGTTTTGTTGAAACCTTTTAATTATATTCAAAATTTCCTTGCACTTGAAGATTTGTTTTATTGTGTTGAATGATTAGTCATTGTATGCTTTGTGAATGCAATTCCTTGGCATTATTGATTAGTTTACCTTTATTTTAGATTATCTATTTCATATTGTGAAAAGAATAGTGTGGTTACTTTTCATCAGTTGTGAGAAACTATTTTCCTTCTGTTGATTAAGAGTTACATTATTATTATCACTCAAGTGGATACTTGACATGTGCTTGTGATTATTATCTTGATATATTATTTGTGTATCAAATCAAATCTGATCTTTATATTGTGTATGTTTAAAGTTTAGCGAAGGAACGTGTGCTTCTAGTTTGTGGTATTTTATATCCTTTCCAAGTTGCAATAGGTGAAGGTGGCTAATGATGCAAGCATCATACCCACATTAACCCTTCTAGAAGTTGAACATCCCTTTTCTTGGTGCATCACCACTTCTAGAATAGATTTTATTTCTTTGCATTCTCTCTCCCTAATCCCATGAAATATTAGCATAGGTCTAGTTAGCCATCTTTCTTACATCAGAAGTAGTGTTGTGTTTAGTTTAGGAAGAGGAATTTGGCCTTCTCCAGAGGTTCACCTCAAGCACAAGTCCCATAGCTTGAGAGGTGATCCCATGTGTCCCAATCACACCGAATGTCATGATTCATTCTTAGGCCATTCGGGGGGTGCAGTGATTTGGTAACAAAAGGCACCTAGAACATGGCATCATTCATAAATATTTTTGGAAAATTGGGTATAATTGGGTAGGCAAGGTGATTGTTTAATTTCCAAGTTAGTGATATTATGGAAATGAGATGTGGATGTATATGTGTAATGTATGGTTTGGTTTTGATTTAATTTCCAAGTTATTATTTTTATAGAAATCAACTAACTAGAGCTTTCGGTAATGGGGGAAGAAATGTGGGGGAAAAGAGTGGTTGAGATAACCTCAAAGGGCCCCATGCCCTAAGAGTGCTGCCTACATAGCCCTTGTGAAAGGGGCCTCAGGCCGATGTAGTTCTCCCATAAACTAGGGAAGAATGTGATTAGGTTAGGTGAGATAAATAGGTAGGTTGGATGGGTAAGTTGGTTGGGTAAGGCATGTTTGAAAATAGGCAAGGTTGAATGTTGAATAGGTAATAGGCAAGGTGAGTTAGGCATAGGCATAGATGAAGGTGTCATGGTTAAATAAATTTTGATGATCTTGTCTTGTTGAACAAAAAAACAAGGTAGGCAGAGGTGAACTGAAAAGAAGTGAAATGCCCCAAGTTGGCAAAGACCATAAATGTCATACCCTTAGACTTATTGAATGTAAGTCCCTAGATACATTGCATAATGCAATAGGTCTATAGGTGAAAGAAGTTGCATGATCACAATGTGTAAAATACATGCATCATCCCTTGAATTTGAGTTAGAAGATATTAATTAGAGGGTAAGGTGGAAGAGTTTGTTTAGTGTAACCTTGTTGTGGGATAACATGCCCCTTCTGCAAGATACCCAAAACTAAAATAGGTAAGTCCATGACCAAAAGTTTGTATTTTTTCATGATTTTTTTCTTTTCTTTTTGTTTATATAGACTGATCAATGTGGGAAGTCTATAATGGGATAAATAGGTTCTCTTTGATGTCTTCTTGAAGTTGATCAATGCGAGAAGCTCCAAAATTATTTTATTTGAGAGATACAGTTTAGTCTTCTTTTTGGATAGACTAATTATAATAAGTGGCTGGATTTTTATAGTTGTCCTTCAAGGGAGTAGTCTACTTATAGCAATAAGAAAGAGAGGTAGATGTCCTTTTGAGGGATTCATCTATGTACGAGAATTTTGACTTAAGGAGTTGAGTTTTTGGTTATCCCATGTATATTTTTGCTTTTTATTTTTAAACTTGAAGTCATGGACAAGACTATAAAGGAGTATAGGCCTCTTTTATGAAGGAAAGACCATAGCATGAAAATGTTAGCTATGAAAGAGGAGTTTTAAGTGAAAAATCCTAACCCATGGGATTCCATCCTAAAAAAGATGAAAATTATCCATGAGAATCATGCCATGAGTAGAGTCATGGTACTCATATTTAAGACAAGGTTGAATGGTGACGAATAATCACACAATTCTAGTTTAGTCGTTGGTCCTTAAAATAGGTAGATGGAGGAAAGGTTTGCTCAAGGGATGAGCATATAGGTGACATAAAGTGATGTAGTACTTTATTCAACAGTAGAATGGTCGAAGATGAAAGGAATTAAGGGGCTCACTTTGGGATTACCTTCAAGAGAAGATAAGCAATAAGCACCTAATCCATAAGTATGGGTGACAATGTAGGGTCCAAGCCAATTAGGAGAAAACTTGCCCCATTTTATTTTCTCTTCTTTGGTTACGTGTTGATTTTCCTTTAGGACAAGATCGTTAATATTTAAATTTCACTCATGAACATGTTTTTCATAGGCACACTTGATGCATTTTTGGTAAATTTGAAGATGTTCTAGAGCATTTAAACGACATTTGTCTAATAGCTCAATTCATGCAAAATGATCTTGGCAAAAATCATCATCATATAGGATATATTTTAATGAGATATGAAGAGATGTAATTTAAACTTCAAGAGGCAAGATGACCTCTATGCCGTAGAACAAAGAAAAAGGTGTAGCATTGTAGAGGTTCAAATGAGAGTACCATAAGACCATAAGGTGAAAGGAATGTGTGTGTACCAATCCTTTCTAGTATCATTAATTTCATAAGAATTTTGTTTAGGGTTTCTTTGGAAGATTCACTGTCATTGGTCTATGCGTGGGTAATAGGGTAATGAGAAACTTAGTTGAATGCTAAATTTATCACATAGTTTATAAAGAGTTTTTTTAATTGTTGAAATATTTTCTCAACTTTAGTTAAAATTAGAGGGATGGATTCTACCCATTTAGTTTAATATTTGGTTACGGTGATGATCCATTGATGATGTTGAGAAGAATGAGGATTAATTTCTCTGATGAGATCCAAACCCCATTGATGGAAGGGATAAAATTCCCTAGCAACTTGTAAGGTGTGACTAAGAGTATGGTGAAGGTTAGCATGTTGCTGACATTTCACACAATGTTTTACGTATTCACAACAGTCTTGGTTAAGGGTTAGCTAGTAATAGGAAAGATGGAGGATGCACTTGGTAATAGCCGCCCACTAAAGTGTCCACCAAAAATTCCATCATGGATTTATTTAATGGTTTAGGGAATTTCAGAACTAGTGAGGCACCTAAGCAGGATATCATCAAAACCACATTTGTAAAGAATACCACTTGTGATGACGTAATGGGAGACCTTGTGCGGGAAGGATCATTAACCATTACAAGTGAGGTCTGGAGGTAGAATTGAAAGGGAGAGGTAATCAGAAAATTTCTTATACCAAATGTCACATGGGTCGGTTTTGATACGTCCCATAAAATTAATGTTAGGAATGATGTAAGAAGGAGACTACAATTATTGTATAGTGAAATATTTTTGATTCGAAGGTGAGGAAGATATTTTTGAGGTGAGACAAGCCATGGTATCTGTGAATTTGTTAGTGGAACGTGGAGTGGTTTGGATGAGGTAATGGTTAATTCTGGTCAAAAGTAAGTTAATAAGGAACTTTTAATTTTCAAGGACCTCGTTATGACACTGGTATAAACCATTGACTTGGTTCACAACCAATTGAGAATCACCAAAGATATTAATGGTTTTAACATCTAAGGATATGGAAGTTTGAAGACCCAAGACAAGTGCTTCATACTTGGTGATGTTATTGGTGTAGTCAAAGTCTAATTTTAAGGATAAAGGAATAGTCTCATCATCAAGAGGAGTGAGGATGAGCCCTAAACCACCCCCACGTTGAAATTTAGAACCATTAAAGAATAAGGTCATTTGGTAAATGTAGATTCATCAAGAAAATCATCGAGGGAAAGGGTAGTGATAGATTCATCTAGGAAATCAAAGTTGGAAGATTGATGTCTAGGAAGTGGAGTGTCTGTAAGTTGATCTACAATGGTTTGGCCCTTGACAGACTTTTGATGAATGAATTTGAGGTCTAGGTCTACGAGGAGCATAAGATAGCGTGATTTGTGTTGATGTTGTAAGGTTTTACATACATGTAATGCAAAGGTTTGGTGTTAGTGATGACGAAGGTTTTATGGTTAAGTAGGTAGTGGCAAAGTTTGGTGGCCACGAAGACTAAGGCTAGGCAAATATTTTCAGTGTGGGTATATCTAGTCTCATAGTCTAAAATCATATGGATTATGTAATAAACCACTTGCTCCCTATGTTTCTCATCACGATGAGTGAGCATGACACCCAAGGAATAGTCTATGGAAAAAATGTATAGGTACAAATTTTTGTCATCTTTAGGTGGGATGAGCATGGGTAGTTGAAGAAGGTATTTATTCAATGATTTAAAGGATTTGTGGCACTCATCCTTCCAATTAAATGAGACATCCTTTTTAAGAAGATGATGAAAAGAATGACATCGGTCAAAAATTTGGGAAATAAATCGTTAAATGGATTATAATTTGCCTCTCGCAAACTATGAATTTTTCAAAGGTTAGTAGGTTGAGGCATCTAAAGAATAGCCTTGATTTTGGCGGGATCGACTTAATGCCCTGCAAAGAAACAATGAAACCAAGGATTTTTCCAGAGAGAAATGCAAAGATGCACTTCTTTGGTTGAATGTGAATGTAGTATTTGATGATACTGTTAAATATGTTTTTAAGAACTAGGGGTGTTCAACAAAATGTTTGGACTTACTGAGAATATCATTGACGTAGTCTTCCAATATGTCATGCATGATGTCATGGAAAATATAGGTCACAACACACTGATAAGTGGCACCAGTGTTTTTCAAGCCAAAGGGCATAATGCAATAACAAAAGGTCCTACAAGGGGTGATAAAGGATTTTTTTGTTGATCCTCAGCACGAGTAATATTTGGTTATAACTTGAGAATCCATCCATAAGAGATAACATCTCATGGCCGGTTGTAAGATCAACAAGTTGGTCGATGCTAGGAAAGGAAAGTCATCCTTAGGGAAAGTGAGGTTAAGGTTGTAGAAGTCCATGCAGATGTGGATTCCCCTTTCACCTTAGTGATAGGAACAATGTTATAAATCCATTGTGGATAGTCGATAGGTAAAATGAAAGAAACATAAAGAAGGCATGTTGGATTTCTTCTTTGACAAGAAGGGAAATGCATGGATGTATATTTTGCAGATTTGTTTTTATATGTTTGGCATCAGGGATAGTAACAATATTGTGCACCATGATATTTGGGTCAATACCTGAATATTGGCATAAGACCAAGCAAAATCGTTGCTATGATCTCAAAGGAAAGAGGTGAAGGCTTCCTATTCAGTACAATATAAAGATTGGCCTATCTTTATAATGCAAGGGTCATCCTGAGTGTGAATTTTGATCTTTATGGTTGATTCATTCAACATGGTTTGTGTCTCAGAAGGTAATGATTGGTGAATGTAAGAATCTTACTCGCACCTAAATAGGTGATAATGGAATCATCATCCTAACATTGAATGACATTGATAAAAGGTGTGTCTTCCTATAACATGTCAGGATAAAGAAGAGGAAGGGAAGAGGGTGCCTCACCATCATGATGATAGGTCAGAGGTCCCAAAGAAATGGTGTTCACAAAAAAATAAGTTAGGAGGAATGGATTCTAGATCCATGGATTCCATGGGTGAAGGTGGTGGGATAGGCGAAGAAGTAGAAGAAGGTGCAGAAGGTTGATCTTCCTCTACGAGGCTGAATCTTTCCTTATTAGGACTATATGGTTTAGTTAACTCAATACCACAATGGTCTTTATGTTTACAAGTTGTGCAAGGTGTGTCTATGTGATGACCTTGTTTGTAAATACCAAAGCCAAATCCCTTCCAAGCACAACAATGAAGAAAGGTATAGGCAAAGCGGAATTTGGTGAGGTAATGGAAGTCAGAGGAAAAAGGTCATGTTTAAGTAGGTGGTTTGGGAGAATAAGAAGAAGTATCAAGTCCCCCAAATGTCAAGTTGGTGCGAAGGTGGGGAGGACCATATGGAAACACTTCTCCTATATGATGATCATAATGTGGGTGTTGATGAAGGTTTCTATACTCCTGAAGAGTTTAGAAAGTGTCGATGTTGTACAAGTGATACTCCCTAGGGTAAGGCATTGAAAAACACCTACCAAAGGGTCAGAAGTTGGTACTTGGGTGGTGGGAATGGATGAGCTATTTGAAGTTTGAGAAGAAGGGTTGGTAGATGGGATAAGTTTGGAAGTTGTAGTGGCGGTAGGCATACATGAGATGGTTAAGGGAGATGTAGCAAATGAAGAAGATGAACTGATAGTGGTAGTGGATGAGGTGGTAGTGGTAGTAGATGAGGTGACAACGTAGTAGATGCCTTAACTAGAATAAGGACATCATTGGGTCAATACAACATGTTATAGGTTTTGAAAGGTGAAGGATTTTCCTGAATAGTGTAAGGGTGTCCTTCATATTTGAACTTGATGCAATGGTGAAGAGTCGAAGGTACACACCCCATGGCATGAATCCAGGGTTAGCCATGTAACATGTTGTATTAGAATTCCCCTTTGAGAACATAAAACAGTTCGAAATGGTGCGAGGACCCATGTGGATGTGGAGAATGATGGTTTCGATAGTAGAAGTCAAAACATCATTGAAATAACATAGCATATATAGGTTATTATGCATGCAATTGGAAGATATGTGCATTTTTTCATACGCACGAGAATAAATAATGTTAATACTCACACCTCCATCAATCATAATGTGTCAAACATGAGTATCCTCAATGTAGACAGAGATGAAGAGGGAAGGATTAGGATCCTTTGAATGGTGAGGAAAAATCTCTGAGTCAGAGAAAATGATGGTAGAAACTTGGTGAGTGGTAGTGGCAATAGAATTTTTAGGTGAAGCAATGAGAGTAGCCACATGATGAGGGGTGAATATGGTAGCAATGGGCGTAGGTTCATTTGGTAGAACCTCAATAGTTTGTAGGATCTCAAGGAGGGCTTGACAATGAGACTCAAAGGTTTGGATGAGGTCATACAAAGACATTTTTAGAGGAGATTGATGTAGTTGTTTGATCATAGTGTGATGTGTGACACCATCAAAAATTGGATAGGTTGGCCCACAGATGGTTACCTTAGGGGTAGGTGTAGATGGAATAGTAGATGTGGGTGTGATAAATGGGTTGTCAACTTTCTCTTTTCCCTTTTATTTTTGTGATCAAGTGGCTACTCGAACCATATTGATTTCAAAGACAGGAGGAGGAAAATATGGTTGTGGAGATGGAGGTAAAAACTGCTGAATAGATATAGGATTAGGTTGTGCGGTGGCGGGTGAAGGGGGAATATAATTCTCCTCTAATTGGTCATCTTCTTCCAAGGGGATTCTGAAACAACAAAGTTGAAGGAGAACATTTATAAGGGCCTTACAATCTTTGATATCATGCCCTAGAGTGATGATATACACAAATATTAGTATTGTCAAACTCTAGTGGTTTAGGTTTGAGTGGGTCATAAGGTTTGATGGGTGGTAATGTGATAGAAGAGGTTTCTAGCAACCTAGTGAGGACATTGGAATAGGATCCCGTCAACGGATCATAATGTGAAGTCAGAGTGGGTTTTGATGAAGGTATAGGTGATTTTTGTGGAAGAGGTGTTCTTTGGAGGTGGCGTATGTGGGGCTAGCTTTTTGGTAGGTAATAAAGGTTTTGTTTTTGTTTTTGATTTAGGTACCTTCTTGGGTAAAGGTGCAGGTGGGGTATGTGAGGTATAAAGAGATGCAAAAGATGAACTCAATCTAAATAGCCAAGGTGAAAGTGGTGGGTAATCGAGAAGATGTAGGCAAGGGAGATGATGAAGGTATAGGTGTGGGTGTAGGATGAAGAGGTGGTGAAGGTAAAGGTGTGGGAAATGAGATGATGAAGGTAGAGGTGTGGATGTAGGCTTCCGCACTTGGGATTTATTTTTGTGAAGAGGTAAAGGTGTGGGAAAATGAGGTGATGAAGGTGTGGATGTGGGTTTCCATACCTTGGACTTGCCTTGGTGAAGTAGCAATCTGACCAAGGTTGATGGATGTGGGCCTAAGATCGATGGAAGAGGCGAGGGTGAATAATGCCTAAGAGATTATTTATTATTATGAAGCCTAGGAGTTAACTTCGTGATGGGTGGTTGTTTAGTAGTCAGGTCTAGTTTGATTACGGGATGCAGTAGACTAGGTGTAGGATGGACCCCCAATGTAGCATTGAGTTTAGGTGCAGGTGGAGGTTTGGGTGTGGATGAAGGTTTGGGTGTAGGAAAAGGTTGAGGTTAAGGTGAGGCTAATGAAGAAGATGATAATATAATTGGCTCGAGTGTCATGGTCTTAGTTGTTTGGAATATATTTGGATGGATTGTAGAGGTTTTTAAAGTTAGCATCTTCATTTGAGTAGGTACTTGAAAGACACATGGGCCCCTTGAGTGTGGTGTAATCAACATATTATCGGTGATCAGCCAAACGAGAGAATGGTGCGAGGTAGAAAAATATGGCAACAACTTGATGGTAATCCCTATGAAAATATTGGATGTCTGTGAGACAGGGAAGTTTTTGGCTTCTGAATCTATAGGTAGAAGTGATGCAAGAAGATTAATAGGATCTTGGTAGACCCTAGGAGATGCATCACTGACAGGAAGAGAGTATATAGAAGTGACTCCTCTATGGGTTGAGGAGGGAGAAAGGTAGGTAGTGTAGGCTCTTCCTTAGGTGGGGAAGAAGATGAAATAGGTACTTCCATGGGTAGAAGCATGGATAGTGCGGATCCTTAATACATGGGGGATAAGTGGGGTAATCTCTACGATAGATGAAGGAGTATGTGGCATATGCTTCGGGTATGGTAGGTTAAGATATTTTGTGGGTAGAAGAGTAGGTGAGGTAGGATCATCCATGGGTAGAGGGTAGGAAAAATAGGCTCCTTTATGGGAAGAGGAGTAGGCGCAAGAATTTCATCAATCGATGGGATGGGAGACAATTGAGTAGAAGAGGTAGGTATAATATCAAAGACAACTTGAGCCTTAAGAAAATTGGCATCAAAGGTCTCACCCACCTGGTTTGATGAATGTGTATGGTTTGGAAAAAGTTTCTTAAAGATATGTAGGTTTTTATTTGCTGGCGTGTTGGGGTTATCTAGGATGAGATCTCCATTATCTAGCATTTCTGGATGATGTTCTTAAAATTTTTGTAGTTTCCATCATTATGGCCCCTAATGCAGGTGATAGTTGTAGTATTCATTCTCCTTATACCATGTTGGTACAAGATGGGAAGGGTCAAAACCAATATGTGGTTTGATTAGCGGAAGGGTGATAACACCTAATTTTAATAGATTTTCCAATATAGAGGAGTAAGGTTCTCCTCTAGGGGTATAATGTTGTTGTTCGTACTTATACTATAAATTATGAATAGGGAAAAGTTAGAAGGAGGTTTTGGTTATTTTGATGGATGTGAAGGGACAAATTTCAGAACCACCACATTAGCGAGATTCTTTTACCTTAGAAAAAATGTTTTGTGGTTTAGAAGAGGAAGAGGAGTCATTCAATTTAAACAGATCTCTCTTGTTGTGTAATCGAAGTTTCTTCTCTTCTAAGGCACGGATCTCTAGTTTCTAATCCATGGTGAATGCATCATCAAATGTTTAGAATGTCTTTACCTAAAGAGTTGGTGAGATGTGCCTAGCACAAGCCCTAGTGAATAAATCTATTAATTCAGTTTGTGGAAGTTGGAAGGCAAGTTGATTAATAAGGCCATGCCAATGGGTGACGAAATCTATGATAGATTCATCTTCATATTGGTGGATGGAATAAATATCAGTCATGGTGACTTTCTTAGTGATATTAATCGAGAAGTGGTCTAGGAAGGTCTAGGCTAATTGATCGAAGGAAAATATTGAATTCTTAGGTAAATCACTATACCAATCGAGGGAAGGTCTCTACAAGGACATAGGGAAGGTACTAAGAAGCAAGGTGTCATTGTGGGAAATCAAATAACATATGTGTTTAAATGATCAAAAATGTTGTTGTGGATCTTCCTTGTTTTTAAACCGATTGAACTTAGGTATCTCCCAATGTGGGGGATAAGAATGAATGGGTATAGATGGATGAATAGGCTCATTACAAATTTCATCATAAGTCAAGGTATTGTGAGAGCTAGAAATAGATGCTTCAAGGGTATGCATCTTGTCCATCATCATTTTGATCATATCTATGGTCAAATTAGATTGAGGAACACCTCCCATGGTATAAGGAAGTGGATATGATGAGTAAGACGTAGAGGTCACACTAGTGTATGGAGGTGCTGAGTAAGCAAACTAAGAAGGGAGAATATAAGTAGTAGCAGATGATGATGGAATATACCCTAAATGGGACATGTAGGTGACAAGTGGTGGTTGAGATAAGGTATAGGTGGGAGGGACCTATGTAGAGACCCTCGTAGCGATAGGTGGTAGAGTAGTAGGTATAGACATGAATAAACTCTTAAAAGGAGTTGATGGAAATGGAGGTTGTGAGGTAATAACAAATGATGAAGTGGAAATCCCTACACTAATAGACATAGATGATGGTGTGATAGAAGTCAAAGGGGTGACAGACGTCGAAGGTGTGATAGATTTTGTAGGTGCGACAGATATCAAAGATGTAGGGATGATATGAGAAATGACGGGTAGTGAGGTGGAAGTAGGTAACTCTATACTGGTGTTGGCTGACACAAAAGTGGGAGCAAGAGTGGGAGACATAGAGGTAGGTGTCCTGAATAAAGGATGACCTAGAAAGTCATGAGTAGAATAATGGGCAAGGTAATATTGTAAGGTTGTGGTATTATGATCAAGGAATTTCATGAATTCCTTGTCACATGTGGGTATCTTGTGGAAGGAACATTGGGGGTCAATTGGTGATGAAATAGATGGTGATGATGGGCTATGAGGTAACTATTAATGATTGACATGAAAGACTAGGGTGGTGGCTTGGTGACGAGTCAAAACCATGTGAATAATGAAAGAACAGGTAGTATGAGCTCTGAACATGGTATACAAATGAAGAAACATGAGTTAGGAATAATTTGGAAAATGATGATAAACTTTTATTTTGATAGGAAAATAAAAACACAGAAACTAACATCGGTTGGCGGTTGAACTGATTTTTGTCATTGGACCGATGTCGATTCTTGTGGATAATCAAAAAAATTGAAAATTGGGATAATAAAAGTATAAAACAGGTGAAACATGGTTCTGTAAGTGGTGATAGAGACTCAGAAATGAGTGTATCAGAAGAAACTAGAACAAAGGAAGTGACAAAAGTGTAAATGTAGAATTGAATTTTTTTACAACATTATCAAAAATACACAAAGATTGATGCCGGTATGGTAACTAGTTATGGTATGTTAATGGAACCAACCATGATCACTGGATGATGTGGTCATTGAGAAATTTGAGAAACTGAAGAAATTTTTAAATTTAGAGTGATTTAAGTCAAATAAAAGCCAACCCAGAAGCTGAGTATGGAAAAATGATGTCCTATAACACTAAAACAAAAGACGGAATACACCAAATATGATTGTGGAGTGTGAAAGAAAAGAAAAAAATGAGATGAATCGCTCTTACAACTCAAAATGCAAATCAAGCAAAAAAACTAGCAAACACACAAATCCTAGGTACTAGATTTTTATGTTATGTGGCTTATGCCTTTTTATACTTGACCAGAGTATAGTATATTTGTTTGATAATGAAGGTGCCCTATAAGTAGTCTATGGCTGGTATCAAGTGTGTTTTGGTTAAAGTGTCCCCAATATATACTTCATAGTACGTGAGGTTCGAACTCTGATATGATGACTAGCCAGAACACTAGCTGGATCCACCGTCAACAAGTTATTAATCTTTGAAGGTAGTTCTTGTTGATGTAAAATCACAAAGACCCACGAGGCGGATCGAGTTTCTAGGTTGATCACTTAGGCATCCAAAGGTGTGATTGCATAACATTGAATCCTTTCTCCAAGTGTGGGACTTGAAAAATGAGAAAATATTCTCCGAGAAAGGTCGGTTCCTATTCCTCCTGCTCGTGATGCACCAATGAAACGCAGAGGTTTACCCAAAAAACCTAAACTAACTACCAAGGAGACAGGGAGAGAGAAATGTACATAAATAAACCTAAGCTAAGGGGGTGATGCACCGAGGAATGAAGAACATAAGCTTTGCAAAAATAAACACAGACCATATAGATGCAATACCACACCATGCACAGGTAACCGAAATGCAATGAGAGATCAAAATGACAACAATGAATACATGAGAGGATTTAAATTTAATCACAGACATATATATATTGCTCAAAGGGTCGATTCAATACATTGCAATGGCCAAAAGGCAACAATGGCATTACAATCCATGTGGGAGGCTTGAAAACTCCACGAATTCTCTTGCAAGGGGAGAGAGAAGGGAGGGGTTGCAAAACAAAAATGTCCAACCGTTAGAAAGAAGCCCCTCCTTACAATTTATAGGAAGAATGAGAGATAAAAGAGAGAGGAAATCGAAACCTGCCCCAACCACCTCCAGAATGCACTTAACTCATCTCATCATGGCAGAAGCGGCGGATCCTGGTGAAACGGCGGATTGCCTAATGTAAGCGTGAAATAACGCTGCTGCATTAAAGTTGTTCGTTGACGCATCACTTCTATTTGTTATTCACGCCAGAGGCATTTCTTGATTTTCATCCTCCAAACTGAACCAAAACTCGAGATTGATCCCAGAATCATGTAGAGAATCTCATAAGCTTTCCGTTGATATAAAGAACGTGGAAATCCGAGCTCTGGATCAAAAGATATGGCAATCTGAAGATTTAGGGCACGGAACAGGCGAAAACGGATTTTTTAAATTTCTTCCCGCGCTCTGCCACCTGGACGACACGTGGCACGTGCTGACTCACTGAGCAACTCTCTCTCCTCCACTTCTCGGTGGGTTCTCCTTTTGAAATTTCCTTGTGGGCCCTAACTGGGACACGTGGCATTATCCCATTGGTTCGGATCGGTGCTCGAAAACTCGCCCTTTGACTTTTTGACCTTTTCTCCTTGAGACACGTGTCATGATCTGATTGGCTCTCGGCCCTGCCGGCTCTTTCGCGCCCTTCGCGTCTTTTCATCCCGGATGTCCCAAATGCTTCGGACTCCTTGTGCTGATTTCACGCGAACCGGCCGGTTCGCGTCCATTTGTCCTAAATGTCCCATTTTGCTTTGGGACCTGCTCTGCCCTTTTTCGCTCTGGTTCACCTTGGTTCGCGCCTTTTGTCCTAAATGTCCCATTTTGCTTTGGACTGTCTGGCCCTTTTTCACCCGGTTCGGCCGGTTCGCGCCTTTTTGGCCCGCTTGTCCCACTGGCGTCCCTCTCAGCAGTTAGCCAATTTTCTCTCTTTCGGCCGGATCGGCTTTTCGCGCCCGCCGCGTACTTTTGTCCCAAATGTCCTCATTGCTGCTACTTGGGCCGCCTGGAGGCTTTTCGGCCGATCCGCGCATTTCTGTCCCAAATGTCCCATTTGCTCCTAGGACTAGGACTTAGCCGATTTTCACGATTTTTCCTGGATCAACCTATTTGCCTTTCTGCAACTTTTGATGCATGTTATCGAAATTTACCCTGGGGGGGAAATTTTGACAACAGTTTTGATGACTCAGCGGGGTCACCTGCCTGCTAGGTAGAAGATCAGTGGCCTTTTAGCGATCCATTGGGCATGGAGTCATAAGCAATAACCTGAAACAAGCCTGATACTGCAACTTCTTCTCCAGCAACACTCTGAATTGTAGAAAACAACCTGAGAGCAGTGAAACCTGTGCCAAAGCACTTAGGGAAATAGAAACCTAACTACAACAGGACAATGTGCATACGCACTTAGAGGAAATAAGAAAAATCTAGACTAATATCTACAAGGGTAAAACATTTCTCTTAGTAGCAATGTTTAAGATAGATTCCGTTAACCGGAATCGGAAGTTCCTCTCCATCCAATGCAGACAATTGGAAGGCATTACTATTTTTGCATCCCGTGACCATGTAGGGACCACTCCAGATGGCATCAAACTTGGAATGCCTTCCTGGTTTTGCCCGATCTGCATCCCATTTCAGAACTAGGTCCCCTTCCTGGAAGGTCCTTGCTCCTGCTCTTTTATCAAACCATCTTTTTACTAAGGCCTGATCCTTTTCAATCGTCTGAACTGCATGTTCTCTGATTTCTTCTAATTCCATCAATTCTGCATACCTGACCTCCATTGATTCGAACTCAGATAATTCAAACTACTTCATGAGCTCCAAGGCTGGCAATTCTAATGATATAGGCAATATTGCCTCCTTCCCATAGACCAACTTGTAGGGAGAATTACCTGTAGACCTCTTTGGTGTTATCCTGTCAGCCCATAATGCTGATTTTAGCCTTGTATGCCATGTTCTTTGATTTTCATCCAGAGTCCTTCTGATGATTTTTAGCAAATTCTTGTTTGTGGACTCTGCCTATCCATTACCTCGTGCGGTAATAATTTGAAGAGGTGCTCAAATAGATTCCATTCTTGACAGCCCATTCTGTAATTTTTGAACCTATGAATGCTAATGCATTATCTGATATGATGGTGGCCGGCACACCGAACCTGGTTACTATCCCTTCATAAAAGTCTAGTATGCTAGACTCACTTGCCTCTTTGAGCGCTACTGCCTCGGTCCACTTGGTGAAATAGTCTGTCGCTGTAAGAATCCACTTGTGGCCTTGACTCGAATTGGGATTGATGACTCCAATGAAGTCTAATCCCCATTGCATGAATGGATAATCTACTGAAATTGGACGAAGGGGGAGTGCTGCAAACCTTCCTTTCCCTGTGAAGAATGCACATTTCCTGCATTTCTTAACCCATGAGTAGCAATCATTGAATACAGTAGGCCAATAGTAACCAGCTTTCATGATTTTGAGAGTGATACTCGTGGGGTGAAATGGCCTCCTGCCTCCCCATCATGGAACTCTTGTAAGATCCTCTCAATCTGACCTGTCTCAATGCATCTCAATAGAACACCGTTGATGTCTTTTTTAAACAAAACACCATCAACAAGCACATAAGGAACTGCTTGTAATCTGAAGTACCTTCTTTTTGCTTTGCTCATTTCTGGAGGGCACATGCCCGTCTGTAGGAAATGTATCATATTCTGAGTCCAACAGGGAGTAGACACATCATCATTTTCTTGTTTTTGATCATCTTGTAATAGCAGGACAACGTCTTCTTCATCTGCTGGGCTGTCTGGTTGTTTGGAAGCGAGCTGCTCACACAAACCTTTGCCTCTTACCAGCTTGGTGATCTTGATCTCAATGTCATACTCCATGACACGGGTGATCCATCCTACCCTTTTCTCATTCAAATCCTTGTTGAGGAGGAAGTCCTTAACCCCAGCATGTGAGACCAATAACTGGACCTTGTTGTTTGAGACTAAATGCTTGAATTTCTTCAAGCTTCTGATTACTGCAAGCACATGCTTTTCAATAAAAGAGTACCTCACTTCGCAGTCACCTAGGCTCTGGCTGAAGAAGGCAATCAGCTGCTCATCATTATCTTTGTTCTGCTGTACCAGAATGGCAGAAATAGTGTCATCACCTCCAAATGCATAGAGGATGAAATCCTTGGAAAAGTCTGGGTTGATGAGAGTGGGTGCCTGGGAGATGGCTTCTTTGATTGCTTCAAAACTCTCCTTGCCTTCTGCCGTCCACTTGAAAGCCATGCTTTTCTTTAACATTTTGGTGATGGGCTTGACAAGGGCTGCAAAATTTGGGACAAACCTCCGAACAAAGTTTATCCTTCCCAGGAAACTCTGAAGGGCCTTCTTGTGGCTTGGCAATGGTAGAGCTCTTATGGCTTCAACCCTCTCTGGATCGATTGCTAATCCTTCCTTGGAGACAATATGGCCAAGGAGTTTTCCCTCGTGAGCCAAGAATATGCATTTTTTGGGATTCAATGATACCCCAAATCTTCTACACCTCTGAAATACCTGCCTCAAATGACAGAGGTGATCCGCTGCATTTTTTGAGAATACAGTGATGTCGTCAAGATATATCAAAACTATTTTATTGATCAACCCCTTGAATGCCATATCCATTGCCCTTTGGAAGGTGGCTCCAGCATTTGATAGCCCAAATGGCATTTTCTTGTAGGCATAGGTCCCCCATTTGGTGGTGAAAGCCGTCTTGAATTGGTCATCTTCTTTCACCATCACCTGATTATACCCTGAGTAGCCATCTAGGAGAGAGAATCTCTCTGAACCGGATACTACTTGCAATATTTGTTCCATTGAAGGGAGCGGGTAATGGTCTTTGAGAGATGCCCTATTGAGGTCTCGGAAGTCCACACACAACCTGATTTCTCCACTCTTCTTCCTGACCGGAACCAAGTTTGCAACCCAACTTGAGTGCTTGATAGGGAATATAATGTTTGCCTCGATTAGCTTGTTAAGCTCTTTCTTCATTAGAGGCTCAATGTGAGGGTTGACTGGTCTCTGCTTCTACCTGACGGGCTTGGCATCTGGATCCAATTCTATGGTATGTTGTGCCAAATTTGGATCGAATCCTCTTAAGTCTTCATAGCTCCAAGCGAAGACATCTGGAAATTCTTGGCAAAGTTGTATGAAATCTGATTTCTCCTGTTCAGTGGCCACTTTGCCAATTTGAAGTGTTTTGCCTTCCCCAACTAGAATTGGCTCTGAATCCTCTCTCTTGACCTGTATATTAGCCTTTTCCTTACGAAACTGGTCGTTAGGGTCGAAGATAGACTCCAATGTTACCAACCCCTTAGGAAGCTTGTTTGTCCGCAGCTGTACCACTTGATCTCCATACTGCTGCTCTAGCCTATCCTGATTCCTAGCTGAAAATTCAGCTTCTTCTTGTAAGAAATTGACGATCTGTTGATCGTTCTCAAACACCTGCCAGCTTGTGTTATTATCTGGAACTGCTGGCCTTACAACCACATGGATGTGTGGCTGTGTTTTTTCTCTTCTGATGTTGTCAACCACATCAAACGTTGCTCCAACTGCTGCGAGCCTATCTGCGGCTTCATTTTTCTTCCTGGGTATGGACACAATGTTGAAAGCTTCGAAATCCTCAATGAGGTCCCATACCCTATTCTTGTAGCTCCTCAGCAAGTCGTTCTTTGTAGCATGTTGTCCCTTAACTTGGTTGACGATTAGCTCGCTATCTCCAAACACCTGCAAGTTCTTTATGCCCTTTTTCCTGGCCCAATGAAGTCCATGAATCAATGCTTCGTATTCACCGTGTTATTTGAACAAGAAAACTGGAAACGAAAAGCTGAATAATACTTGATGTCCTGTGGTGAAATCAACACTGCACCGCCTCCAGAACCTTGTCTGCTTCTCGAACCATCGAAGAATAATCTCCAGACTTTGTTTTCATCCTTTTGTTCAGGCTGAATGATGTCGGGGATGGGTGAATTTTCCTCGTGTATACAATACACGCCCAATTCAGATTCTTCAATTTCCTTGTATGGATCAAATTCATGACTTTTGTTTGCCCATTCATCCAAAGTTAAATCAGGAATTCCCTCGACCTTAGTACCTGTTTCTAGATCACTTGAACACTCCTCCTGATCAAAAGCTGAGCAATTTGCATTGACAGGACCTGGTACATAAGGCTCAATATGGAAATTGGCAATTGGTTCTGACCTGATTGTTGCTTTGGCTCCATACCTCGTCCTAAAAATCATGTGTGACCAATCTGCAGATAAATATCCGCCGATTTTCGCAGTGAAGTCTCTTGATAGACACAACGCAAAGAGTGGCGGAAGGTCAATCACAGACACATCTTGCAAAACTGTAACATTAGGACAGGAATGTAGTGTTAGGCTTAACCCCTTGATGACTCCAACAGTCCCTACTACCTGCTTCCATCTAGTGTATCTACTCCTTTCAAAGACTCGCTCATATTTCAAACCCAAATGATCCGCTATTTGCTTCGGCATTATCTTGAACCATCGCCTCGAATCTAACATACAGTTGTGTACCAAGTGGTTTCCAACAATCAATGAAACATAGAATGGTGGAGGCTTCAAATTTTTCCTTGTCTGGTCCCCATCATGTTGTACTGCATTAGTGAGAACTTTCTCATGTCCCTGGTTTGATACATTCGTGGCAGACCAATTAGCCATTGCAGCTTGCAGTAAGTCTCGTTGTCCTGGGATCGCCAGTGATTCCCACATGGAAATGTTCACATGTGTCTTCTTCATTTGATCGATGATGTTGAAAGGGGATGAACTGTCTTTTTGCTGCCCCTTACTTGGTACAACCTTTTCTTGAACTTGAATGGGTGCATGTGTTGCTATAACAGGGACCTTGGGTTGATTTTGCAGGTTTGGAGCTGCGTTTGGTCTACTGACCCCTTGTTGTGTAAGAGTGGGTTGAGAAACAACTGGATTAGACGGTTGTCCCTCTTCTATGCTTCTCTTCTTTGACCGTGTATTGGCAGCCATGCCTTGAAAAGGCTGTTGGTTAACTCCACAGAAGTCTTCCGTTTGCCAATTTGCCAATGTGGTTTCTGTTGGAGGTCCTTCTTGTTGCGTTTGTTGCTGTTGATTCTCCTCCTGGCTTGGATCTTGAGCAACACCAATGGTTTGCACCATCAAGGCCTGATTTAGTGCACCATTGAAACATGCTGACTGATTGTGAGGTAGATTGCAAGGGTAACACCAGTCGTACTCCTGTGCCATGTTATTTTGTGCTGGTACTAATGCCTTAGAGGCAGATATGGCATTTGGATTATAGGGCTGGAAAGGTCTATTAACAGGAGGCCTTGTTTGATTCATATTTGCAGCTGGATTAGGTGGTCTTTGAGGCTGATATGGCTGCCTATTAGGTTGAGCTTGAGGCTGATACGAAGGTCTAAAACCTTGAGCTTGCTGTCTCTTGAGTGTGACCAGCTCATTACCTAAATTTTGCAGTTGCTTCATGACTTCTTGAAGCTCATTTGGGGCACTTGGAGATGAAGTGGAAGCTTCATTTGAACTCTGATTCCTAGGAGTGGGAATAGGAGCTAAGACAGATGCTTGACCAGTACTTGGGCTCTCTAAACTTGGATATAATGGCATTGGAGGCCTAGGAGCTAGCTTGCCAGCTTGAATCAGACAATTTTCAGCTCTAATGGCAATACTATAAGCAGCAGGGATAGTTGTGCCTCCCATAGATTGAACCAACATAGAAATATCAGAATTTAAAGCTTTAAGGTAGTATAGAAAAGCACCTTCTGCTGTTGGCCTGACTGCTACTGGAATTCTATCCCAAGATCTTTGAAATCTGAAGTTGAAGTCAGTTAGCTACTCATTGGAAGCTCTCTTGATGGTTGTCACTGCTCCAAAAGAGACAAGTTGTCTCCCTTCTCTCCAAATTGATCATGAAGTGCAATACACACAGGTGATACTAGTTTGTGATAGAGCTAGCTCCAAGGCTCCTAAACCATTGCAATGCTTTCCCCTTGAATGAAGACGCCAAAATTTGACAAATACTTGCATCTCATTAATCTCGTGGATTGCAAAATGTTAGCAATGTCTTTGACATGATCACCAGGAGTGGTCCGATTTTCTCCAAGAAAGTATGGAATGTTCTTCAAAGCTAAATCGGGATTGGATTTTGTGCATTGAGAGCAAGTGGGCTACTGCTGCCTGTGAAGTTGACATAGGGGTTCACTGGTTGCGCCATTCTGATTGGTCTTAAAACCCTTGTATATTGAAAGAAAGGCCTGTCAGGTGGAGGAGTTGAGAGAGTTCTGTTTGGTGGAGATGGAGACCTTTGAATCCTTCTTCCTCTTTGCCTTCTTCTTGGAGATAATTGCAGGTATTCAAACAGCACTTCTTCTTCTCCAGCTCTTGACCTTGTGATTCTTCTCATAAGCTTTTAGGCCTGTACTGCTGAAACCAGTTGATTCTTCCCCTTGGAGTCGCCAGATATGCAAATAATAGCTCTTTTTAAGCAAGAAAATTGCAGCAGATGCATATCAACTTTGCTGCAATAAAAATGAGACCTCTAGGTCCCACCGGGCGTGCCAAAACTGTTGATGCAAAATCACAGCACCCCTGGAGGCAGATCGAGTTTCTAGGTTGATCACTTAGGCATCCAGTGTGATTGCATAACATTGAATCCTTTCTCCAAGTGTGGGACTTGAAAAATGAGAAAAGATTCTCCAGAGAAAGGCTGGTTCCTATTCCTCTGTTCAGATGCACCAATGAAACGCAGAGGTTTACCCAAAAAACCTAAACTAACTACCAAGGAGACAGGGAGAGAGAAATGTACATAAATAAACCTAAGCTAAGGGGGTGATGCACCGAGGAATGAAGAACATAAGCTTTGCAAAAATAAACACAGACCATATAGATGCAATACCACACCATGCACAGGTAACCAAAATGCAATGAGAGATCAAAATGACAACAATGAATACATGAGAGGATTTAAATTTAATCACAGACATATATATATTGCTCAAAGGGTCGATTCAATACATTGCAATGGCCAAAAGGCAACAATGGCATTACAGTCCATGTGGGAGGCTTGAAAACTCCACGAATTCTCTTGCAAGCAGGAGAGAAGGGAGGGGTTGCAAAACAAAAATGTCCAACCGTTAGAAAGAAGCCCCTCCTTACAATTTATAGGAAGAATGAGAGAGAAAAGAGAGAGGAAATCGAAACCTGCCCCAACCACCTCCAGAATGCACTTAACTCATCTCATCATGGCAGAAGTGGTGGATCCTGGCGAAACGGCGGACTGCCTAACAGAAGCGGCGAACTGTCTGCTGCATTAAAGTTGTTCGTTGACGCATCACTTCTGTTTGTTATTCGTGCCAGAGGTGTTTCTTGATTTTCATCCTCCAAACTGAACCAAAACTCGAGATTGATCCCAGAATCATGTAGAGAATCTCATAAGCTTTCCGTTGATATAAAGAACGTGGAAATCCGAGCTCTGGATCAAAAGATATGGCAATCTGAAGATTTAGGGCACGGAACAGGCGAAAACGGATTTTTTTAAATTTCTTCCCGCGCTCTGCCACCTGGACGACACGTGGCATGTGCTGACTCACTGAGCAACTCTCTCTCCTCCACTTCTCGGTGGGTTCTCCTTTTGAAATTTCCTTGTGGGCCCTAACTGGGACACGTGGCATTATCCCATTGGTTCGGATCGGTGCTCGAAAACTCGCCCTTTGACTTTTTGACCTTTTCTCCTTGAGACACGTGTCATGATTTGATTGTCTCTCGGCCCTGCCGGCTCTTTCGCGCCCTTCGCATCTTTTCATCCCGGATGTCCCAAATGCTTCGGACTCCTTGTGCTGATTTCACGCGAACCGGCCGGTTCGCGTCCATTTGTCCTAAATGTCCCATTTTGCTTTGGACTGTCTGGCCCTTTTTCGCCCGGTTCGGCCGGTTCGCGCCTTTTGTCCTAAATGTCCCATTTTGCTTTGGACTGTCTGGCCCTTTTTCACCCGGTTCGGCGGTTCGCGCCTTTTTGGCCCGCTTGTCCCACTGGCGTCCCTCTCAGCAGTTAGCCAATTTTCTCTCTTTCGACCGGATCGGCTTTTCGCGCCTGCCGCGTACTTTTGTCCCAGATGTCCCTGTTGCTACTTGGGCCGCCTGGAGGCTTTTCGGCCGATCCGCGCATTTCTGTCCCAAATGTCCCATTTGCTCCTAGGACTAGGACTTAGCCGATTTTCACGATTTTTCCCGGATCAACCTATTTGCCTTTCTGCAACTTTTGATGCATGTTATCGAAATTTACCCTGGGGAAATTTTGACAACAGTTACCAGGAAGGAATATGTTTAAGAAATGAGTAAATTGTTAAAGTTATTTGGACATGGGTGTGTGTGCATAAAGTGTGAACTATGATTAATTCCCTCTAATTGTCAATTGGTCATGACCTCCAGTATATAGATTTCAAATAAAATTTAGGTGATCTAATGTAAAAATCACTAGGATGAAATGCACATATTTTTAAAACCAAAATTGACAATGAAATTAGATGTAGCAAGTGGAGAATGGGAAGAGGAATGCTCTTTCACTAGATACAATACATATTAAAAGAAGAATAAACGTTCCTTTTAAGAACTAAAGAATGAATTTCGTTTAGAAAAGTACATAGAAGAGAAGGTTTCCAGGGAGAAATTTAATGTGAATTTTTTTGGAAAGAAACCAATAGAAAAATATTCCCTAAAATGAAAAATGTAAAGAACCCAAAATATAGGGTTCCACCGGGTATGCCAAAATGTTTCACCCAAATGTAGAGATAAAATAGATAAGGGTAAGGTTGAGGAGGAATACCTATTGATAGTCGAAGATGGTGTGTGCACGTAGAATTTTGAATAAGCTAATTTTAATAGCTTCCCTT
Organism: Taxus wallichiana var. yunnanensis; assembly: GCA_018340775.1. Lineage (NCBI taxonomy): Eukaryota > Viridiplantae > Streptophyta > Pinopsida > Cupressales > Taxaceae > Taxus > Taxus wallichiana. The sequence continues at coordinate 985,469,641 of CM031234.1, read as the reverse complement.
TAGCTAGGAGGAGGACGACTTGTATAAGAAGCACAACAAGACCATAAAATAACATTAACAATATAGGTTAGTGGATTTCTGGTAAGAGCTATATCCGGGAAGCGAGGTGCTTCATAAAAGGTTGTCAATCCACTTTAAAATACAATTTAATGCAAAAATCACATGAAATAAGGAATTACTTATGGATTTGTATGATTTAGATGTCTTGTGTTAATACAATAAGTAAATCTAATCTAACAAGCAAAGTTACTATTAGATCCAGGGGGCTAGTACATTGTTCTAGATTTTACGTCTAATAGAGGTTGAAGGTGAGTTTTGGGTGAAGTTTGGTAAGGTTTTGGGATGTTTGGAATGAGTTTTGGCTTACTAGTTTTGGAAATTTTACATGTCATAGAGACTGTACCGGTTAGGCGACCAATGCCAATACTAGTAAATGACCAACGTCGGTCGTGTGACTGGTTTTGGTAGGGGAAATTAGGTAAAAATATTAAAAATGGGTTGATGGGAGATCTTTTTGATTGCACAAAGAGTTGGGAAGGTTTGGGTGAGGTTATGGGATTGCTAGAAAGACTCAGAGATCATAAAAATGGCATTTGGGTAAGATATGGAAGGGTAAATGGGAAGATAGTTAAATGGAGGTACTGTGGGAGAGATCCGGTGAGATAGAATATGGAATGAAACAAATAGCTAATAAAAATGACTAATCTACTGAAAATGAAAAAGAATAAATAATACTTACTTGTGGGGTGCAGGTAGAAAGTTGGTGGTGGTGAGGATTGTAGCCGAAAGTGGTCTCGAACAAATGTTGTAGCAACTAGAAGGCATGGTGTTTCTTAGACATTGCACATGAGCGTTGGATCTACCTATGGATGGTTGGTATGGTCTCTGAATGCAGTGATGGTCTTTGGTATGTCACAAAATCACTGAAAATCTTGAGAGTCGATGCAATGTTGCAAGAGCTAGAAACCTAGATTCAAAACCTGAACAAAGAGCTCAAAACTCTTATTTAAGGTAACCAATGATGGTTAGGCGACCGATGCTAGCTAAGGGATAATCAGCGTTGCTTAAGGATAATAGGTCATAGTTCTTAAAAATAGTATGATCCTTTCTAAATTTGGCATGATCTTGATTTTGGTTTCAGGTCATAAGTGAAGAATGGTGGTAAATGGAGTTGGAAAGTGGTTAGAGGGATAATAGGTCATTAAGATTAGGGTTAAACTAAATCCTAATTGGTTAAGATAAGTGGGGACTTAGTCTAAGGTAATAAATGGAGTTGGAATGGGTCTAAGGTGAGGTGGCTAGGTGAGGTAGGTAATTAACTTAATTTGGTAATTAAGCTAATTAAAATGTGTGTAAGTGGGCATGGTGGGGGAATAATATTAAATTAATTAATCGAATGGGGTTTAGAGGGTTATGAACTAATTTTGGGTGTCTATACTTACACATTACACTTACCCACATCCAAAAAGTGCCTTGAACCTATTGACAGTAACCAGAGTAACGTACTTGTTCAAACCCACCCGCATGCATTGAAAATCCCATGTACACACCATTCTAGATGTGTACCTATAAATCCATCCTCTGTGTTATTTGACCTTTTTACTTGGGATGCATATACATCTTCTATGGTGCACACATTCTTAAAATCTTGTGTATGCATCATTACGGATACGTAGGCATAAATAACCTCTGTCATTTTTCATAGACCCACATACTTACCATAATGGGCGCGTATATACCAATATTTATGTGTAGACATCAAAAAGGGTGCACATGAATCACTTGTCGAATTTAATCTTTTTATAGGTTGCATAATTGATAGTTTGGGATTTTCTAACATTCTTGCAGGTTTCTAACAATAGTTTGTAGGTTCTTTTGATCGTATTTTTCTTCTTACTTAGTTAAGTGTTGCATTTTCATTACTAGAGTTTTTCGGCGCCTTGGGAGGATTCATTATTCCTAAGCACTTCTCATATCTAAAATGGAGTACACTTACCCTGGTTTAGGGCTATGTTTCTTAGGTTGAGTATCCTTTTGCATCTGTCTTCCATGGCCTTGATTTGGCTGATCCATTCTTGTATATATGTGAAGGAATTTATTTTTGTATATTCCCATCTAACGTTGGGGGACTTTCACATCTGCACCTTCCTGAACATACTTTCATGGAATTTTTCCTCTATATATTCCCACATCACTAGGGGCATCCACACTTCTTTTCCTGTACATAGCTTTGGAAAACTTTCAAAAACACAAAAACATTCAAAATATTGGAAAACTCCTAAACATTGGAAAAAACCCTAAAGAGGATGACGCTACACAAAACAACATAACATTGTCTTAAGGAAACCCTAAAAACAATGTGAATAGTAGCCTTGAAAAATTTATCTCGAGATGACACCAAAAATAGTAGAAAACAAATCAAAATTGTCCCACAAAAACAAAGTAGTGATTTTCTTACTTTTAGTTGTCGGTTTGTAGAGTTTTGATTACATTTCCTTTCCATGTTGTGTGCTTTAAATTGACTTCATTTTCTTAAGTTGAGTATTACTTAACTATTGCATTTAGTTCATTTTATCTTGCATACTTGTTCATATTTGTAACATTTTCATTAGTTTTGATTGCTTTGCATTTTGGTTGTTGTGTGTATTAAATCAAATTCAATTGCTTACTTTGGTTGAGTATTACTTAACTGTGGCATTATATTCCTTTCCAATACTTGTTCATACTAGTGTTTTATTAGTTAGATTTGATGGCATTTCATACGTATTGTGCATTAGATTTAATTCATTTGCTTAGTTTAACAATTTTTATGCATCAACATTGAATTCTTTTTATCTCACATACTTATAAATAATTGTGTTGTATTAATAAGATTTGATTAGGTTGTGTTTGTGAATTGTATTGTACATTTTATCATAATCTAAAATATATCAAATCATTTACCATATATCATCACATCTAACATCATTTATACATCATATATCAAAAAAATGTTAATTTTTACATCAAGAATGTATACTAAGCTAATCATCATATATTGTATCATCAATGGGGAAAGAGGGGTTGCGCATGATCACAAATCTATCCCCCACACAAATATCATAAATATCATCCCATGAGCTAATCCAAGGCATCTCATGTCCAAAAAAAATGATACTATCTAAGGATATTATCATAAAATCAAAATCGCTTTGATACTTATGCAATAAACATCATCATATAAGGATCCAAAATTATCATCAATCATCATGTCCTAACAAATTCAAGTATCCATATCCATATGATGCATTATCAAAATCAATCATGATACATACACAAGAAAATAAATCATACAACATCATGATATAATCATCATCACAGGTCATATAAATACATGACAAATATAACATCAAATGTCCATAACACACACACACACACGTGCGTGTGCATGCGCGCGCGTGTCCTTCATCAAGAGGCATAATCCGAAAAAGATACATTATACATCATCAATCAAAACTGAGCCTTCATAAGAGGAGCACATCATAAATACATACATAGGTATATAATCACAAAAAACAAGTCATGTCTGACTGAATATCTCATGGGGACTCAGAGGTCTGTGATCTACCCCTGCTCTCCTATCTTCTACCATGTCTATTGATTTTGTGGCTACTCAATGGATCTAGCCGATGTCTCTGGTATCTGTGATCTCTGTAACCTATCCATTGACTTCTCATTGAAATCGGGTACTCTCTGACCCTATGGAATGACATTGTATTATAGGGCCTTGTAGGAGGAGGCCCTGCCATTGGCCATATCCAAGTCCATGTATGTCCTAGGTGTCACGGTGGCTCCATCAGTATGCCAAAATGAAGCCACCTCTTCTTGTAATCTCACCAGCTCATCCTATCCCACTGTCCTCTCGGTCACCAATCGGTATCTCTCTCGTGGTAATGGCCTACACTTGTGCCTGTGACTATTGTAATAATCTCATAATCTACGAACCCTTAGTAACCAGCTATTGAATCTACTGAAACCAGGTGGTACCATCTCCACCACCTCCATGGCTGGCTTGTTCTATGACATGGTCTCGCTCAACAAGTAATAACTTATAACTGTGCCCTGGCCTAATCTCTCTTGGACGTCACTTGAGATGCACAGTATAACTTGCTACAAGTTTTTGCTTACAAGGCAGCTATATGTCCCCCATCATCTCCATGGCCTCCACCTCTCGGCCAGACATTGTGTGATGGGATATGAATTGTCCCTCTGTATGGTACTCCTCTTACAAGAGGACCCTATGGTGCTACTCTTTGTGATGGAACTTACTTTATAGGAACATCAACACAAACTACTAAGTCCACTTAGGGCATTTATATATGGTTAAAAAGGGGTACCTGTCTTTGTTTAGGTCTCAGCCCCTACCCCGGTGCCTATTGTTGTAAGGTTAAAGGACCCTTTCCACCACCGCCATCATGACCCTAGCCATCAAACCCATCATCATCATCTCCACCATCCTCATCATCATCAATATAAAAAATCACCTCTGGAGGTGGCCTAACTCCAACATCCTATAAATCCTGTGGAATAGTAAGGTGACATGGTAAGAGTGTTAAGTACTAGGGTCCATAATCGGGGGTAACTCCAGGGACCTCGACCCCATCTAAAAGGTACCCATGGCTATGGAAGCATCCCATAAAAACTGGCTCGAGCCCTATTTGGCTAAATAGGTGGCCCCATATCAAATCTCTCAGCAGCTTTGTGTGTGTACCACATATCGGGATGAGGTACATCATGTGTTGCACCAAACTATCTCTAGAATTGGTCTACCCTATATAAATCTTGTATATAACCCCAATTGACCATCAAAAAATGTTGAACCATGGCTATGCTGAGCTCTTCTACATCCTTGGACCACTGATAATGATGGTAGGGCCTCCACACTATCATATGTTGTACAATGTCATCCAACTCCCTATGATAATGATAGGTATTTCCCATATGACCACAAAATCATCTCCAATAGAGACCCATCCCATAACTAAAGGATCCTCTAGAGCCCGAGCTCGAAGTACACATGTGAGGAATCCAATCGCCCATATGTGGTAATGTAGTGTAGGACCCATGGTCTTCGACCATGGTATGTGATAAGGTGAAGATCCCAATATAAATGTGCCAATATACACTGGCCCTAACAATATCTCTCACCTCGGAATAAACCCCGTATCATGCTAATCAAGCCAAGAGGAAATGTAGAACCTGTCTTGTCAATGAGCAAAAACCCACTAACAAGAGCCATCATGTATAGTGGCATACGATGAAAGCTCAGATCAGCTATACATCGGTGTAAGTAGATAGTCATACCTCACTGAGGTATATCAACATGTCCAAAGACCTCCATAATGCAGTCTAAGATATTTATATCAGCAATAGTATACTCAATCATTTTTCCATGGATAGGCACAAGCAAAATGCACCAGACATCCTCTAGAGTCACTGTGATCTCTCCTATAGGAAGCTAGAAACACTGGCTCTCACTATGCCATCTCTCCACTAGGGCTATAAGAAGCCCATGGTCCAAAGTGATCAATGGAATCTTAGCTACATGGGCTAATTCAATCACCTCCAGGAGTATATCCATCATCCATTTGTCACATCATCAAAAAAACTCACCTCTAGGGCCACTAGGTGGCCACGTCGCTCCCTCATCTATAGGGATGACAATCGTCTCTCGTAAAAAAAACATGACCTATGTTAGAACTATTTTTTATTCTATATTCTTCTCATCTTCTAAAAAACTAAGTCCAAATTCATTTACACTATCCTAGTCATCACACTAACATTCTTCTAAGTATCAAACTTTCCTCTCTTCAGTGCATGCACACTTTTGGGCATGTAATCACCCTTCCTAGTGTGTGCATGCCCAAGATGCATATGCGTCATCTTAGATTCCTACATTCCCTTATAAGTATGTGTGTGTCCCCCCTAACTAACCTATCTACTTCACACATGCACACCCTTTATGCCACATACACATGGGATTGAGTGTGTACGCTAACATGCATACATTGTTCAACCTACGGCACGTACGAGCCAATTTCTCTACCTACACATGCACACATATGCATATTTTGATATATGTTTGCACGTATACACATAAATTTGATGTGTGTGTGCCCATTTTGACACCTATGTGCCCCTAGGGTGCATGTACATTATTTTTCTGCCCTAATTAACCCTATTTAAGGCTAATAAATGTTAAATAAAAGCTATTAAATGCAAAATTTTACAAGAAGAGTTCAGGAACTCACAAATGGAGGATCCTCCTCCTCCTGTGCATACTCTTGAATAGATTCAACTCTCTTGGTGTGCCTCTCTGAACTCGTGCCATCTCTCTCATAGCTCTCAAATCACTCGTGGTAAAAATCAGCAGAGCTCTGGTAACAAATGAACTCATCGTGATGGTTTACCCCCTGGAGGGGTATATTAACCTTTTTAACTTTGACGTGATGCCTTTGGGGCATGTTCGACGACCGTCGTGATCGTTCTAACACTTTCTTCTACCCACCATGATAATTATTTTTAATCAATTTTCACTATGTTAGGGCATTAAGTGCCACCTAGCACTTGTTTCTTCTCCTTGGGGCATTTTTATTATTTCCAAATGATATTTTCATTCTCCCTTCTTCTATTAACTATCGTAATAATTATTTTTGACTCATTTTTTTGACTTCTTTTCACTCGTTGGGCATCATTTTTGTTACCCAACACTTGTTTCATCACCCTGGGGCATTTTTGTGTGCTTTTGGGTAAATCCTCCACTTTCTAAATTCTTCTGATCAATCAAAAAATCTAAAAATTGCAAAAATCATAATCTTCCTAAACATTATAAATTTAAAAAAAAATCAAAACATCGTAAAAATTCAAAAATGGACAAAATTTGGTAAATAGCTCATACATAACTAAAATTTGTGTCACACGCATGGTATTCATCTCATATCTTTCCTGAATTTTCACATATTTTTGAAAAAATGACTTGTGGATCATCTGGATCTACAATCATTCACAAAATCTAAAATGGCATGTTTTGTCTATACTTTGGGGCATAATGAGTTGCATGATACTATTTTCACAGTGCACACATCTCTTCTATTACACCCCTATGTCCACCGTTTTTCCCTCGCATACATATTTTCTTAGGGAGCCATATTTTAACCCATGTCGTTTATCACAAACATTTGGGAACTATAGCTAGATAACAAAACATTTGTGTAATTATCTTGACTGTTGTTAGTTTGAGTATGTTTGTTTGTACTTGTTTCCCTATTAGATCAGCTTGTTTACTTCTCGTATTGCATTACATTTTGTATGTTGCATGGAGTTGTTATTTTTAGCAATGGGCATTTGTTTGTACTATGGATTTTCATGTCATTCTACACTTATGTCGTATGCTTACATTTTTAATAAAGATCGATGATATAGATTCTAAGCAATATGATGAAAAATATAGTTGTTTACATTAGTTGGATGCAAGCTATTTCTATTCTCTTCATATTAATGTTCCCTTCTATATCCCCTTTCTTTCTACATCACACACTTTGCTCTCAAATTCAATACCAAATATTTGGTGTATCACCGTCAAAATGAGAAACTCCCATCTACTCAATTATTTAGTATGACGTGGAAGATGAGAAAATAAAATAATAGTTGGATAATTATGTATCTCACTCTTCAACCGCTCACTCTTACAACATTTCTAACAGGACCTGCTAACAAAAGCAACTCTTGCGCTCAATAATGATACCTGTATTTCTCCCCCTCAACCATATATCTATTCCCTTCATCTTTTCGATCTTTGATTGCCTTATTTTATCACCCCATCGACACTCGAGGGGGCATCCTTCATTCTACTAATTTTTCTTCTACCCCTTCAAAAAAATGTAAATTGTCTACTATCTTCGGAGTGACATTGCTTACGTCACCCCAAAGAGGGGAAAATGTAGACACCTAAATTTTGATCAAAGCAATATTATTCTAACATTTCACTGACTATCTTCATCTCCTTTCACTTTGTTTCAAATAATGACACTTCATTATCTAACTCTGCTTCTAACTCACTCAGGATGCCATTTTATGACAAGTTGATTGGTGATATTCCTCTTAATCAACTAGTTTCACATTGATTGAGTCTTCTATCTCGTATTTAACTAATGAACCTTATCATTGGCTATCTCTTGCTTCCAACGCTTCGAAATATAATTCAAATTCCTCCGGAAATATTAGAAGGATTCCTAAGCTTGTTTAGAGTCCCTAATTAATCTTAAGAGGTTAATTAGCTTCTAACCTAGTCAAAAAGGTACTTTGACTTCCAAAAGATCTATTTTGGCTTATTCATTTGTCCCACATGCACTAGATTTCCAAATTTCTTCCAAACCAAAATCTATAAATAGAGGGGTCACCCCTCCCTTTCAAACCTGACACCTTGACACCTTATTATCTGATTGACATCTTGATCTTGATCTTATATCACATCTTGATTATCTAGCTTAAAGAGCTCATTTGCACTAGCCAAGCCATCCACCATTGAAATAGATTCATCTTGCATCTTTCCTCCATTTTAGATTAGTAAGAGTTATCTAAGCATGGTCTAATAAATCATCTTAGAGAGATCTCTTCATCTTTTGGAGCAAACAACAAATCAACTTTGATTTCTTAGAGTCTAATTAGGTTCATTTTTATTAAGATTTCTAAAGAGTAGAGTAAACATAGTATGTTTCTTGTTTGATTCATAATGCATGCTTTTGAAGTTTATTTTCTTACCTCTTATCATGATGGTTATTGAGTAATTTGGTACAAACTTTAGGCTACTAGGTGTTAGTCTACTTCTCATAGTTTTCCAAGTTTTTCCTTAACATAGTTACACCCGAGTGAAATGCGTCATATTCCTTAATCTTTTCTTCTTTTCTACCTACAACAAACAATACATCAATAGGTAAAGAACTTCCCTTTTCTCTCGAACAATGAACCCACTTGAATATAGATACAAATATAGATAACTTAATTTACATATGGTAAAATGAGGAGATACTGGGGTTACAGATTTATCTCCGGGTGTATGGCCAATTTAACCCAAAATGGGACTGATTTTAGGATGAATGTTGGTGAAATATCCATTTAGCACAGTCCCCTCACCCTGTCATGTTCTTCCTTTGCTGCAACTATCCAATTACTACTAAAATTATAATGCTAACTTGGGTTTTACATGGTTAACACCTCTAGATTCGAAATTAAAGTTTTTGTATTCTTATGCAAGGGAAGTAACAAGTTTGAAAGGATGTGTCTCTCTCCAATTTTTTCTAGAACTGACACCCCATACCCTACCACACACTAACCCAGATTTTGCTTCACTCTCATGTCTTACTCCTACATACCCGACATTTGTAATTGTTGCCACCACCAACCGTAATGTCCCTCTTTTCGAGTAGTTCTAATGAAGACCTTTGGCCCATTCTTACCTGACGGCCAAAGGGTGAAATAAGGGTAATTAAGTTTTATTTATTTTATTTGTATAGTGCAAAATATTAACATATAAATTATAATGCACCTATAATAAAATAATGAAACTTAATATAAAATTAGAACTTGGGAAAAGTCAATTAAAAATTAAATGTATTCATCTAGTGGAAAATGCAACTTGCCCAAGTAATGCAAAAATAGAAAAGTATGTCATAAGCCTCCTTAGAAAAATGTGACTGGCATAGGGAAAGTCAACTGATCTCATTGGATATTGTTGGAAGTTCTTTTGGGCCATTTCTCCTTTATATGGAGAGGTTTACTTGAGGGGAACATATCCATATTTTTATTATCAAATTTTCATTGCAAAAAGCTTCTAGCTTTTGTAAGAAATTCCAAGGATGAAAACCCTTGTGGATTTATCTCTTGCAGACGAAAACCCCAAGGGATTGAGAGGGGATTTCACTCAGAAATTTCCAGCGAGCTAATTCAGATTTTTCAGTCAAGTTTCCAGCAGTATTTTGTGTTATTTTGGTGATCAAATTGCAGCAGTGGATCGACCCAGTTTGGGAGTTGTTTGGGGCATATTCCAGAGGTATTTTCCTTTGAAAATTATTGTCAAGCATTCCTATATTTTTATAAATCAGAAGGCTGCAAATTTATATTTTTCTGAGCAATATTTGAAGGGTTTCCAGCCAGTTTGAAATCAGATTTCAGATCTGTTTTTCTGAATTATTTATCTGCATATAAATCTGATTTTTAATGAATTTTGGCTTTTAAAAATATTGGGAATCAAGTGGAATAGAAAGTATAATTTTTTGGAAACAATTGCATTGAGTTTTATCAAAAACCCTAGTCGCTTTGGCTGGAATAAAATCTAGTTTTCCCTAGATCGATCTCCAAGGGTTTCAAAAACCCTAGTTTGTCATTTGCACTTCATAAAAAAATCTGATTTGGGAAAAAGAAATTATTGGGGATCTTTCACCAACTCCATCCATCCACCAACTCATTTTTTAATTCTTATATCCACCCAATTCAATAATAAATTATTATTTTTAAAATCTTTTTAATTTATAAAAAGAGTTTAATCTTATTACCCTTTTAAATCATGACGAAATGTAGGTATATATATCATTCTTTGTATTCTTTTTATTCATTTGTTCTTTATTCTTTTTATTATTTTATTATTTATTATTTATATTTGTCTATCTTAATTTTTTTATAATAATGATCGTTTAAAAGGCTCGTTGTTAAAGGATAGGGGAGAAGAAATGGGGCATTCAATAACCATTTGGTAATATGTGTTTTGGATTGATTGATTTGATTGGATTTTGATATAAGATGTGGAACATATATTTTTATCTAGAGATTTGACTTAACTTTGCTTGTTAACACACAACAATCATCCAATATGATATGATTTTGTTTTTCTTTGGATTAAAGGCTAAAAACCTTCAAGAAATGATTTTTTTATGATAATGTGTAGTACCCCTCACCTAGTTCATAATGATTTATTTACATTCGTCCTTGCTATATTTTCTTGGAACATTGATCTATTCTTGTGTTGTTTATATTCTCATATATCACATGAAAAGCTGGCTAGCTCTCAATGTTTTTCAAAAGAGGTATAAAATCTCCATCCTAGATCTACATATGTATATACCTATATGATTATCCGATTCATAGAAAGATTTAGGATAGATATGAAGGACTAAAGAAACAATGTCGATAATATTAAACGAGGATTTGGTTGGAGAATGTACGTGGGTGGTGTTAATTCTATGTAGATAATTTGGAAATTTGTCAACACACACACACACACACACACACACACACACACACACACACACACACACACACGAGTGTGTGAGTTTTTACACACACACCGGCATTCGACATAGGTTAAAATAATAATATACACATATTTATTCATATATTTTAGTTTAAATAAAATAAAATAGTGTGTGTGTGTGTGTGTGGGTGTGTGTGTGTGTGTGTGTGTGTGTGTGTGTGTGTGTGTGTGTTATAGTGAAATAAAATTAAATATGAAATAAAATAAAAGAGAGAAATTGGGGCAAGTTAGGGAAAATGGGGATAGGGTTTTCTTGTATTTTCTTTTGGTATTACATGGGGGTTTGGAAGAATCTATGGGAAGAAAGGATGGAGAAAATACTACAAAAAAATATATGCCAAGGGTATTTCTATACTTTTAAACTCTTTCAAGCATCCTCCCACGTCTACACATCATGGGCACATTTGAACAAGGTATGGGGTCCATAAAAATAAATGAATGGGATCTTCGGGTTTCCTTGGATGCATTTTTGATTTCTTGTATCTTAAACCTTTCCCAAACTTTCAATGAGAGCTATATATTAGGATATAGACATCCAAAAAGAATATTAGAAAAAAATCATGTTAGCATATTTTATAGTTGTAGACACCCTGTAAACATGTATTCAAAACATGGAAGCATAGAAAAGGCACACAAACTATTTGATAGAACAAATCAAATAAATATTCTTCACGGAAAACAATGATTGCAGGTAAGAAACAAATGGTTTTTATTGAAATGAGTTTATAAACTTTCAAATAAATGCAAGGGACGAATTTTAAGCGAAGATCCCACAATATTTTTGGTCAGCATTCTCCCTACTTCTATGGAAATGGGAGCTATGGAATAGGTCTAAATACTTATTTAACACTTTCTTTGGACACTTCATGTGCTTACAAATTGCTCCACATGGACCTTGTCTTGGCCTTTAGTTTGGTTAACTTAATGTGGTAGGTGCTTCGTAAATGCCATTCAACTAGTTCGTGGGGATGAGTTGGCCACCAATATTTGAGTTGGCATTTGACTTGGTAAAAATGCATAGTATTTATTTTGGTATGGCTGCTTGGTTAATATGATCCAATTGGATTCTTTCATGGAATACGCTTGGGCATGGGTGGTTTATCCACTCCATATGATCTATGCAGATTTGGTGAGTTGGCATCCCTAAATGACATTATTAGATTTCTAGTTGACTTAGAAATAATGTGAGGTTGTGGAAAATATATTCTCACACTCTTTAAAATATGAAGCACACTTGAACAAAATATGACACTTATTTCAATATCACGGATTATGGAAGATATAAAAGATAGGCTTATAAAAAGGATTTGGAACCAAATAAATGTAACTAGCTCGTAAAATGTCAAACTCCTTATCTCCTACCCACAAATCAATTTCACGCATGGTTTTCTCTCTAATTCTAACATGTTTTCATATTTATAAATTTTCCTTTGTAGTGCTGGTAAAATTTTTATTTAAAGGAATGTATGGCTATCGTTAACAATATCATTTGTTGTGAAAATGATGTATTTACTTTACTTTTTGTATAAATTATATGACCCGCTTTTAGTCAAAGCTACACTCTCAAATCATGTCATTTGAAACTTAAATAAAATAGATGATGTAAATGGATAACCGTAGCCACTAGTTGGTGGATTAAACTTGGACTTCTAATTAAACATGTCACTTATTCATCTTGTTTAAATTTAATAAAACACAAATTTCAAGGTCACACAAAAACACCCCTCCACACCCTGTAGCAGTAAAAATTTATGGATTGTTCATGTTCTCTTGCGATGTGAGATGTCACATTAATATTTATAATGACATTAGATTATCATTTGAACATGTTTTGTCATGTTTCTAATAGAACATACAACCATTTTGTAGCTTTGGACAAGCTGTTGAAAATTAAAAATTTAGTTTACTTTTTGCCCATGGGTTAGGTCCCTATATTGAAAAAGAATTTTGGTTACCACATACCTTTAGTATTTCTTCAATAAACTCACAATCAATCATTGGTTAAAAAAACACATTGAAATATAGTTTTTGCATGGGTTTTTTTAGGTTTTTGGTCATTTTGCAATAAGGTCGAACCGGCATAACTACGATAAGTAGCTCCAAAAAGGTAGTCAATGTTCAAACCCTAGTTTCCATATTTGAGTTCTCATCACTTCGATTATTTCCATCTAGATAAGGAGGTATATTTAAATATACACATGGTGTGTATACATCTCATAATATGAATTTCAAACTTGGTTTTGGACCACTATGGCCAAATCAATCATTTTTATAAAATCATAGAATAAAAAAACTACTCTGTGGGACCTTATTTTATCCAAATAACTATTTAAAAGCCTATATACACTATTGCATGGAAACACCTATCCACTTTAGTCCCTTTCCCTCCAATGGTAATTTTATTGATTTCAATCTCTTTAGTTCACTTCTAGTCATCTTTTTCCAAGTTTTCTAGATCCATAATGCATATATAAGAAATTTCTTCATTTTTAGTTAATGATGAGATTCATTCTACTTGGAACCTAACATTCCAATGAACAAAAATATGAGTAATCATAAGAAAAATATATCTCAATAATTTCTTTAGCTCCATAAACTCTTCATACTCATTTTAGTTTACTCATCCACTTAGATATGCAAGTACAATAGGCACATAATCAAAATAAAGTCAAAATAGGGGAAAAATAAATTACAATCCCATTGTTACAAGGTCATGGTTATCAATTTGGTTACATACATTATAGATATCACATGTTAGTGAAAGAGTTGACGGATCGTATTGAAAACTGTGCACCACGATGAAGTTGCACTCTGGTTGAATCGTAATGGCTCCAATGTAATCACAAGGAAGAATTGATCAATAATCAATAACTTGCATAACAAAATAAAGCTTGCTCATAAGAAAAATACAAAGTGGAGTGTCTTGGCATGCTCATAAATGAATAAAAAGAGAGTACATATAGGGTGCTGAGTAACCCTAGTGCATGACACACATGTAAACTCTAAACCTAAACCTAACCCATGTGAGATGACCCTCTAATATGAGGAGGACACATAGGATAACTCATACCAACACCCCCTTCATCGAAGCTGGGGTAGCGGCTATAATGAGTCATACTTAAAAGAAGACACTCTAAACAACTAAAAAGATGTGTCAATGGGGCCCGACAACTAAAGGCCTGATAAGGTGCCCATATATAAACACAATCCTCCTAGAAGAAGAAGAAGAAAAGGACTACATAGCCGGAAGAAGATGAACAATTGCAAAAGACCTCACCCCAAGAAGAGACCGTAAGTGAAGAAACTTCATCTCAAGTAAAGGGATTGGTAAATAAATCTGTAATCCGATCAAATTGCGTCCTGAATGTACTCGAATGTCGATGATGCCATCATAAATAAGCTCTTGTATGAAGTGTATATAGATCTTAATGTGCTTCGTCTCACGATGTTGAACTGGATTTATGCAAATAGAGATAGTGCTTGTGTTATCACAAAGAGATAATGGTAGGTTTTAAAAGTGGATGCCAAACTCTATCAGAAGGCCCTTGTAGTCAGAGTTGCTCCTTCATCGACGTGTATTACAGATTCCGGTTCCTCACACCACAGGGGTTCTTTGAATGTTGAGTTTTCCAACATCGAACCTTGTGGAATGTCCCAAATCATGATGGGTAATGACACGATAGTGTCAATTTCTGATAGTGGATCGGTAACGATGGATGGGGGAACATTTAACCCAAGTGTTTGAGTGTTCCTGATCTCTCTACCAATCTCCCATCGGTTTACCAAATTACTCACCTTGGTGAAGGAATGTGAGTGGAATTTGGTCCTAACTCGGTGATTATTCGTGAGCTTAACGATGACACTACAGTGGCTGAGGGAAAGGCAGATCACTGTTCATGGTTGTACACCTTCTCCCACTTTAATTCTGATTCTACGTCCACTTTCTTGCTCACTCATGCAAATGAGGTTAGTAAGCTATGGCATGATCATTTTGGACATCTAAATTATCGCTACCTTGAACAATTGAGCCAAAACGAAAAGGTCAACGGGTTACCCTGCGTCAAGTTTTCTAGGGGTCTTTGTGAGGGTTATACCCTTGGAAAGCATCCTGAAAAGAAATTTGACAAAGGAAAATCCTGGAGAGCTACTCATCCTTTAGATCTTGTTGACAATGATGTTTTTAGTCCATTTCCTTCTCCTTCGTTTACTACAACTCTTTATGTGCTAACCTTCATTGATGACTTTTCGCGATATAGTTGGGTATATTTTCTTAAGCTTAAGTCTAAAGTCTTTAAACATTTTCGGGACTTAAGGCTCTTGCTTTGAGAAATCGGTGGAATGGTCTATCAAGGTTATTCCAACTGAAAATGGAGGTGAATATGTAAACAATAGGTTCATGGTTTTCTATACTTTTGAAGGGATCTCTTTGCAGCATATAGTTTCCTATTACAACTTCATCGTGGTGCACGCTTTCCGATACGATCCGTCAACTCTTTCATGGTATCGAGTTGCACGACTTGCCGTCATACCAAAAGCTCAAACTAATGGTGGAGAGGGATCTCATCATGTTAAACAATTGCTATGCTAACACCCCCGCATGATCGGGTATACACCCAATCATGCCCAACAACATTAGGAGGTAATGACACAGGGGAATTTTCCAAGAGGTCACCCATCCTAACACTACTCTGGGAACTATGCACTTAACTTCTCGGTATCGAGTTACATGAATTTTTGTCACACCAAAAGCTCAAACTTTTGGTATGACAAAATTCGTAGCTCGATACAATGAAAGAGTTGACAGATCGTATCGAAAACTATGCACCACGATGAAGTTACACTCTGGTTGAATAGTAATGGCTCCAACATAATCACAAGGAAGAATCAATCAATGACTGAATAACTTACATAACAGAATAAAGCTTGCTCATAAGAAAAAGATAGCGGAGTGTCTTGGCATGCTCATAAATGAATAAAAAGAGAGTACATATAGGGTGTTGAGTAACCCTAGTGCATGACACACATGTAAACCCTAAACCTAAACTTATCCTATGCGTCCTCCTCATATTGGAGGGTCATTTCACATGGGTTAGGTTTAGGTTTAGGGTTTACATGTGTGTCATGCACTAGGGTTACTCAGCACCCTATATGTACTCTCTTTTTATTCATTTATGAACATGCCAAGACACTCTGCTATCTTTTTCTTATGAGCAAGCTTTATTATGTTATGCAAGTTATTCAGTTATTGATCAATTCTTCCTTATGACTATGTTAGAGCCATTATGATTCAACTAGAGTGTAACTTCATCGTGGTGCATAGTTTCTGATACGTTCCATCAACTCTTTCATGTTATCGAGCTTTTACGACTTGTTGTCATACCAAAAGTTTGAGCTTTTGGTGTGACGGAAAGAAATCTTAAAATTTGATACCATGTAGTTAAGCGCGTCATTCCCAAAGTAGTGTTGGGATGGGTGACCTCCCATGAAATTCCTGGTGTCATTGCCTCCTAATGTCTTGCTGGCCTAATTGGGTGTATACCTAGCTCCATCATGTGGGAGGGTGTTGGTGTAACAACTGTTTAACATGATGAGATCCCTCTCCACCATTAGTTCAAGCTTTTGGTATGATGGCAAGTTGTGCAACTCGATACCATGAAATAGTTAACGGATCATATAAGAAGTGTGCACCACAATGAAAGTGCACTCTGGTTGAATCATAATGGCTCCAACGTAATCATAAGGAAGAATCGATCAATAATTGAATAACTTGCATAGCATAATAAAGCTTGCTCATAAGAAAAGACAAAGGGAGTGTCTTGGCATGCTCATAAATGAATAAAAAGAGAGTACATATAGGGTGTTGAGTAACCCTAGTGCATGCCACACATGTAAACCCTAAACCTAAACCTAACCCATGTGAGATGACCCTCCAATATGAGGAGGACACATAGGATAACTCACACCAATAGTTAGGTGAGAACAATGTGTGGTTTGATCCCTCTTTAGATTAGTTGTGACATTGGTGTTCTATAGGGGTGCCCATAACTAACCTAACATTTATTTTGTAGGACTCTTTAAACATCTATGGTTTTGAAGATTGGATTAGTTACATAACAAGCATTGCACAATGGAAAAGGTCAAAATTACATATAGGAGTAGATCATGAAACACTAAACAAACCTATAATTTTTTAGGAGCTAAAAGTGTAGAGAAATAAAATTATATAGAAAGGGTCATACAATAGCCTCAATATGGCCCTAATTTGACACTATGATCTCAGTATATTTTTAGGGCACATTTTCAAACGCATAACTTATTTAGATCATTTCCAACCCTTTTCAATCATCAACTTGATCATGATAAATACGAAATAAGAATATTAGAAAATTTTTTATCACCATCTTATTTCTGGTTATTTGTTTCTTTTTAATTGTTATCCTCCATTATTTATAAGTGTTCAATGATTATTCATGATATTGTTGTAATTATCTTTTGAAACTAGTTGATTAGGATAATCTACCATCATTTACTATCCCCATAAGAATTAACCATTTATTTTAAATCAGCAACATGTCCTAACATTTTTCTAACCTATTATATTGGAGTTAAGTTATGAAAATGATTAGTTAGGTATACAAATGATTGGTTAAGTGAATAATTTTTGATAATGGGACAAGTCTCAATATTTATAACACATATTTCCTTAATATTTTGGGTATATAAAAATATGACCTCACCCAATTTGATATGATCATTTTTGGCGTCAAATATATACCATAAAAAATTTCTTGGGAAAATTACATTGATTATTACCTTGGGAAATCAAAAACTTTCTAGTGTATATAAATTTAATCTAAATTATATAAATAATAAGATTTTTTATGGCCATAGATACATGCCATGCATATTCTACCATCTACCCTCCACACTTTCTCAAAATTCAATTATCATGGGTCCATATAAATTTTCGTATGGGTTTTGGTCCTTTTAAATTTTTTACAATGACATACATTGAGGAACAATATGATCCCTACATGTATCCATATTCTTCTAGCAGTCAAAAAAAATCTATGCAAGACACTCACTTTTTTATTTCCATCAATATGGGATTGGCTATTAGTTTTTTCAAAAATGGGATTCACAAGGTAATCATTTGGTAAAAATGAGAAAGGTATTCATGTTCCCATTACATTACACACCATTATTGCATGATAAGTTATTGGTTATACACACCACACAACACATAATGATTCTTCTATTAAATTATTTGTCCATATGATGCATAGAAAAATAACATTCATCATATATTCAATAGTTTAGGAGAAATCAAATCAACCATCTCTACCAATATCTACATATGAGGATTTACCATATCCCAAAATGGCTTAACATGCACAAATTAATCAAATTCACCTTAATACTCACCATACCCTACAAATTCCCCTACATTCAATGTCACTTTTAACATCTAAATGATTCATGCTCATAGAAATAATCAACTTTTCTTTTTACTCCCACTTGCCCTTTCACCTTTCTTGACTAGATTTTAGTCCTAATGAAGCAAAAATGGACTCTTTAGGTTTGAATGAACTCTTTGAATCCATGCACTTGTGTTTCTCATTCAAAAATAAGGTTTGATCAATCATAATTCTAGCTAAAAAGAATTAAAACCTCACACTTTACCTATCAAGATCAATCCTGCATTCTTTTGTTCTCAAGTCCATGCTCTTTCTAGATTCAAGGTTGGAAGGTTCTACACATACCTAGAATAAAATTAAAACACATTGAGATACCCTTTATCATCATTGAGGTGTTTTCCAATTTTTATGATTCAACTTCTTGTCCATCTTTCACAATCACTCATTCTTCTTCTTTAGTTTCAAACCTCTTTCTAGCCCTACTGTCCAATCACCTTTCTCATCATAACTTGCTTTAAAAAATTGTTGAAAACAAAAAAAATACATATTTAAACACCCAATTAATCCTTCTTTAAATTTGCAAAGTTACAAGATGGAATTCTATATCTAACCCTTACTTCCTTTGTTAATGGGCATTCTTAGTTAGGTCTAAACTGTCATGATAATCTCCAAATGTAGCCAATGAAACCCTAAAATTCATTTTAAATATCTTCAAGGGGTTTATCTTTGTTATTTCTTCCAAATTTTATCCTATGATTTGTTAATTCATGGATTCGAATCTTTATTTTCTTCTAAGACTCTAACTATGACATTGACATACCCAAGAAGATTAAAATCTTATAACATGAAAAAAATTAGTTTAAAAGAAATCAATTTTTTTCAAAGGTTTGATTATAACTCATTATTGTGTCTGGGGGTGACAATGATGTCCCATAGTCAAGGAAAAATCCAATCACTACAAGACTTTAACCTATGTCTCGCAAGTGAAATAGGGTATACCAAAACCCTCACTCATTAACATTAGTAAATATGGATCATTATCTAAGGAATGGATTTTCCTTTGGTTCACCACTCATCAACACACCCTTCATAATGGTATTCATTCATCAATGCACTTTTCACCATGGCTAAGATTCATTAACACTATCAAGCACAATCACAATCTAGTTTCATGAGGTTATTCAAACATGCAAAGTAAAGAAAATGGTACACGACATGAAAATCCTTGTATTAACGCTTCATCAAACATCAATAATTTTTAAAGATCTCAATAACTTCATCCATCACTTCACATATAAAAAAAGACACAAAATTCCTTGCACAACACGGATCCACTATTCACTACAGTCATATGCAATAATCTTCATTCTAGAACAACAAAGTGCTTGAATATTAATACTTCACGAATCTCCTAATAAGGTTCTATTCATATTTTATAATGAAATTAAATTCTTATCATCAAGTTCTAACAATAAGACCTATAAAAACCCGAATCAAAGTAAGAAATCAATACAAAAATAAAGCATTTCTATATTTATATAACTATTTTATTACAAAATCTATCTTACTCTTCTTCATTCTCATTTTTTAGGACTCTCTCTCCTCAAGGTAATCCTCTCATCCTTCTCTTGTGAGGATAAATCCCTCCTCATTCAAATTCATCCTTCTTTTAATCTCATTTTCACCTTTTATTAAACCCTAAATACCTTTTCCAAGGTTCATCATGCTCATACATAGCATGTTAAAAAAAACGTATCATTTAAGACTCACACATACACCTTATGACTCACTCTAGGACTCTTATGACTTGTCTAGATGTCACCCACATTATTTAAACCATCTATACCCTTACCTCATTTCATCTTTTTACATGCTTTAACATTTGAATTTGCAATTTTGAGGGAAACTCGAGAATTCAAATTTGTGAGTATTTAACCACCTAAAACTCCCACTTAGGAATTTAACACACTCATTACAACCATGTAAAATGAGGAATTCCCATTTTTATGACTATTGTATGATGCCCCGCATCATACTCCCAAGGTGGAGAAAAGTATATTTGTACATTGTCTCCATAGTCATGTCTCTCGCCGAGTCTTCACTTTTTTCGCTTATTCTTGATCTTCCTTCTTCACTCTCACTATGTTTTTTTGCTTCTTGTCCACTTGGGTCCCAAATAGTAGTATTTATTCTTGCATTTTCCTTCACTTTTCTTATTTGATTCTTGATTTGCATCTTTAATTTCATCATATTCATGCTTCCATCTTTTATACCTACATACAAAACATCACAACAACAAAAATACACTCTTCTTAATATTTTATCACCTTCCCATCTTTGCATAACTCATATCCATCATGTATTCATCCTTTAATTTTCTAAAATTTGTATTTTATTTCCTCATTACTTTCTTTCTTTCACTTCCCACCATATATTGTTTCTATAACCATGTACCTTCTTCTTATTTGATTTCATTTTGATCATCTTGTGTCAAAGAAACCATACATTCTCAGCTACACACATACTTTTCTCTTTTCCATCCATATCATCTAGCAATTCTTGCAATAGTTCATCAAATTTACTCATGAAAAATTCATCATATTCTTACTTATCAACATGCTCAAATGCAAAATTAGACTCATCTTGTACAATTTCAACGAATTCACCCAAATGAACATCAATATCAATCATCAAACATTTAATTTTACTTACCTTTAGCTCATTCTTTACATGCTTCACTTCCTTGATCTTTGAAATTTACTTTTTTCTATAAGTTCATCTTATTTCATCATTCCATTCTCCTTTATCTATTCTACACTGGTTTCCTTTCTTTTCCATAACATTCTTGTATCTTTGTGTTTGGTATTTACCTTCAAGGAGTTTATTTTCTCTCTTATCTTGTATTTTTCACTTTCTCTTTCATTTGTTTGTTTGGGCTTATCATCATCTTTCTCTACTACTTATCTTTGCATCCATCTAGAACTATGTAACCATGATTCTTAACTAGTTTTGAGATCTCTTCATTTCTCTTTTATTCATTATTATTCTTATCAACCTCTTTCACTTTATTTTCCTCTTGTCTCATCTTATTTTCCTCTTTCTGGATCATATTATTCAACTGAAATATTTGATTTCTTCTCATAATCAGCTCTATAGGCCATTTAGCTTTCTTGTTCATAAAAAATCGATGCTACTACTTTCTCTCATCATCAAATCTCTTAACTTATCTATATCTTCTCTCAAATTTCTCAAATATTGTTCCATCATATCTTGTTCCATCATATCTTCCTACTTTCTTGCTTCTTCTCGTTTCTTAGCTTCCTCCTTTTTCTTTCTCTCTATCTCTTCTTGTCTCATGTAGTTGTTAAACAACTTCAACATCTCTATCACTATATCTTCTTTGTCCATCTCCTCTATGATAAGTATTTTTCACCTTACCTATTCTATACACCTCACTTAGGATTGTTGACCTAGTTTGTTGGTGTCTTGATTCTCTTACACTATCACTCTTCAGTTCTTCTCACTCTTCACCTTTCGATATTCACACACACAATCACAACCCACTCTTATCCACAAATAACATCATTTAAATCACAATAAGAGATTCATGCTCTAATACCAAATAATTTAGAGAAAATAACATTCATCATACATTCAATAGTTTAGGATAAAAAAATCAACCATGTCTACCAAGCTCGCATATAAGGATCTTTCAAAATCCCAAAATGGCTTAAAATGGAAAAATAAATCAAATTCACCTTAATAATCACCATACCATGCACATTCCCCTACATTCAATGTCACATTAACCATCTCAATGATTCATGCTCACAGAAAGAATCAAATTCTCCTTTTACTCCCACGGCTCTTTCACTTTTCTTAACTAGCTTCTAGTCCTAATGAAGAAAAAATTAGATCTTTAACCTTTAATGACCTCTTCCATTGCATTCACCCTATTTTTCACTCACAAATAATGTTATATCAATCATAAGTATAGCTCAAAAATAATGAAAACCTAACACTTCACCTATGAAGATCAATCCTACTTTTTGTGTTCTTAAGTCCATACTCTTGCTAGCTTCAAGGTTATAAGGTTCTACACATACCCAAAATAAAATAAAAATAGATTGACATACCCTTTATCATCACTGAGGTGTATGACAATTTTATGAGTGAACTTCTTCTCCATCTTTCAAAATCACTCATTCTTCTTATTTAGTTTTAAACCTATTTCTAGCCCTATGCAATCACCTTTATCATCATAACTTCCTTTACAAATTATTTCAATACAAAATAAAGCCATATTTAAACACCCCTTTAAGCCTTCTTTCTCTCGTGTAAAGTTACAAGATTGCATTCCATATCTAACCCTTATTTCCTTTGTTAATGGGCATTCTCAATTAGGTCTAGACTATATTTTAACTTCCTATTCTAAACAATCATGAAAATATCCAAATGTATCCAATGAAACCCTAAAATTAATTTTAAATCTCTTTAATGGATTTTTATTTAGTGTTTATTCCAATTTCTAGGTTGTGATTTGTTTATTTAGTGCTTAAACTATTCATTTTCTTCTAAAACCCTAACTACAATATTTTTAGACCCAAGAAGCTTAAAAGATTATAACATGAAAAAAATTACTTTCAAATAAATTTTTTTCAAATGTTTGATTATACCTCATGTTTGTGTCTATATTGACAAAGTGATAGCCCTTAGTGAAGGAAAACTTCAATCACTACTAGACTTTAATTTTTTCTTGCTTGTGAAACACGTATGTAAAAACACTCACTCATTAGCATTAGTAAATAAGGATAATTATCTAAGAAATGGATTTTCATTTGGTTCACCACTCATCAACACACCCTTCAGAATGGTCTTCATTCATCAATGCACTAATCACCATGGCTAAGATTCATTAACCCACTCATGCATAGTCATAATCCAATTTCATGAGGCTAATCAAACATGTAAAGTAAAGAACATGGTATATGACATACATATCCTTTTATTATAACTTCAACGAACATCAGAAACTCGTTTAATTTCTCAAGAACTTCATGCATGGATTTACATATCAAAACAAGACACATAACTCCTTGCACAACATAGATCCACTATTCACTACAGTCATGAAATAATCTTCATGATAGAATAATAGATTACTTAAAGATTAATCCTTCACCAATATCCTAATAAGGTTACATTCATATTTTCTAATGCAAGTAAAGTATTATCCTAAATTTATAACCATAAGACCTAGAAACAACCCCGATCAAAGAAAAAAAAATCAACACAAAAATTGATCATTTTACATTTATATAATTGCTTTCTTACAAAATATGTCTTACCCTTCTTCATTCTCATTTTTGTTATCACCAAATCACAACACCCCCTAAATTTCTATCACATGTGTGTGGAATTCAGTGTGATTGGTTAACATGGGTACCAACTCTCAAGTTGTGGGACTTGTAGGGTTGAGGTGGACCTCCAAAGAATGCTGACTTCTTCTTCCTAATCCTAACGCTACACGACTCCTAATGTAAGAAAAATAGCTAACTAAACCTATACTAACATTCCAAGGAAATAGAGAGAGAGATTGCATGGAATAAAATTTATACTAGAAGTGGTGATGCACCAAGAAAAGGGATTGTCAGAAAAATTTCCATCCTCTAAATGGAGAAGGATGAACTTGGAGAGGATAGAATGAGTGTCACAAACCATAATAAATGCATTCACAGTTACTAGTTAAGCATAATAAATTCAAAAAAATTGCAATGGAGACTAAAGGTTACACAATATACCTACAAACATGAGGAGAGGAAAAGAGAGTAAAAAATAATGCAAGGATAGGAAATTAATCACAAAACATCATTTTATTACTCCAAGCACATGCACAGTGCATCATTACAATAGGAAGAGGTAAGAGTTTCCATTACAATTTTTAGAAACAAAGCTTGAAAGCCTCTAAATTCAAAACATCTTAGCTTGAGAAGAAGAGGGGAAAGAATGGAAAAATTTCTAACCCTTTGTAATATGCATCCTCTTACATTTTATATAATTTCTAAGTGTGAGAGAGAAAGAGGGAGAATTCCTAAATTCTAGGCATGATTTTAGTTGATCATGGAAGCCACTCTTCCCTGTAGTCATCCATGAATGCTTACATCATCTCTTGTACCCAAGAAAACTCCATCCCACTATGCTTCATAAATTCAATATTTTCCTCCATTTAATTAAAAAATAATATTGAATATATATTTGGAGGTCATCTTGGCCCATGGTGGGACCCACGGGTGGAAAATTACATTCGGGGAAGGTTTGAGGTGTCTAGTTGTCTAGCTTGCCAACCATCTCACTTGCTAGATCGATGTTGGTTGGCAAGATTTTCATTTATCTCTCTCGAGCTCCTTGTTTTTTTCCTGGGTGATTCATTCTCTTTGCATGGTGGGCTATTCGCATTGGGTGCTTCACATTTTTTTTGGTATCCAACTTAGCCACTATGCTAGAAATACCTCAGCCAAGTCATATTTTAACCTCCCCACGTCCTATTTTCATTAACCAAAGAGCCTCAATAAACGTCTCTTGTGCTACTTTCTTGGTATCTTGGGATCCACCTAGACACAACCCCACCAGCTCACCCTTTGATCGGTGCCAAACCCAGACTGAGTGTGTTGACAGAGTGACTCGGCATTGATTTCACCAACCTCCTGGAACCAACCTGACCGACACATCATCCGTCGTATGATGTGGTGAGTGCTTCAAACTTCGAGTCTGATCTTCCATCGTATGATGTGGTGAGCCCAAGATAAAATGCACGAAACTTCAAACTCCAAATTAGGAGTTCGAAGTTCAAAATTGATCCAACATTTTTCACCAACTTGCCCTCTAAATGTCCAAAATAACTAATTCCAAAACTCCAAATTTCGGAGCTCAAAACTCTCGCCTCGCATTTCATGAACTCACTTAGGAAAATATCCAAACTCAGTCATCCTAAAAATCCAAATTTGTTTACCTTTTCCCCAAACTCCAATGGTTCATGCACCTCAATGCTCTTGAGTATCACTCCATGGCTCGATGACCCAAGCCAATTTCTTTGACACGTTGAGTGTCTTGGCTTCAACTAGGCTCACCCCAACTCTATGACTCCCAAGTTTCTCTTGAACGTCTCGACTTGGTCCGTTCCAAGTGTCTGAGATTTATCTGATCCATCCTACCTACCTCATAAATAAATAATGTTCCAACACACCCAAGCTCACCTGACCCTCACAACCACATGATCTCCTTTACCTTACATTGAGCCAAGCCATTTGAGGTTTCCACCATATCCTTTGTTTTCACCAATCCCCTCATGAACACCTTCACCACCCATGATGCAAGCCAATATTCTCCACCATGTCACCCTGTTATATGGGCTCGTTGATCTCTACCTTTCATGTCTCTTGGAAGGATCTCCATTGACTCGTTATAGTGAGCTAGTACTTCAAACCTACTGATACCTATGTAGCCCAAGCCACCCAAGCTTGATGCATCAATCTACTTATTAGCTCGACCCTACACTTTCAACTTAGCTTTCCCCATCTAGATTTCAAGAGCTACAATGGATCTTGATCCCCCTCTTCATTACATTGTTTCACCAAGATGCTCAATTAGATGTTTCACTCTCCCGAGCCCCCTCGATGGGCTATTTTCCCTTTTTAATGGAATCTTTGAATCTCCTAGTGATGTTTTGGACCAAATGGCGCATAGAGTTTAAAACTTAAATTTTTCCATCTTGGTTATATTTGGTGAATTTTACATGAATTTGGCCCCCTCATGGTCATTGTCTTAGGGCTTGACAAAGATCTCGAACCTCTTCAAAACCAAGAGGAGGAAAATTTATACTTAATGTTCCATTCTTACCAAATCACCGCAAATTCCTCCTAGAACATGAAAAACATATGAAACCTCTAGATCATGTACGATGCACTGTCAACTACCCAAATCTGGTCCAGGTTGTCCATTTTTGCTAAATGGGGGTCATAAATGGATAACAATTCAGTGACCTCTCGTGACACCTTCTTGCTAGATGTATAGGCTAGTGGCCTAAAGCCTACATTGGGAATGGAGTCATCTTGATATCCTCATAACCTGATCCCTGATTATGAAATTCCATTCTATGAGCTACTCGAACACCGCTATATCTCGAACTCGAGTTGGCCGCTACTCGCAATTTCCCAAATTTCATAAGAAAGTCTTAGAATGTTCATGACTAGAAATTTTTTTGATCTAAAATATGCGGTTGTTCTCATTCCTCTATAAACCGACCTACTGAAGATGAAGGATGATACACTAAAATTGTCCTAGAATTTGATATTGCTAAGTATGAAGCACATTGAATCTGACTATTACTTGCTATGTATGAAACATTATAGAATTTTGAGTAAAACATTTATGGAGTTGGTACATCATGGAACTCTATTAAAATTTAATTATTTTCCTTCTTCAGAACACTCCGACTTCGACACACTTTGAAAGAGAAAATACGAAACACAACACACACTATGTACAAAACTAAAAATCATACACGCTTCAAGTGAAACATGTAAAGTGTGCATAAGCACTTCTTGTACTGGAAATAGACCTACTCCTACCCTATTCTAAATGGAGGAAAAAGTTAGCTAAACAAAACCTATAACTGGATGTGTAAAATAGATCCCCTTCCTCACAATGGGTAGTCATGCGGATGATTTGACGCCAACATGGCTGAAACTAAGAGTGACAGACTAACTGAAAACTAGTATCCCCCTCCATCTACCAAATTATCAATTGACAAGAGAAAAATGCCTCTTTTAGTTACTCTGCATTTTTTTGACAGAGGCATTCACTGGTCCTTGGTACTTTGTAATTCACCCTCACATTTTGAAGTGAATATGTTGGATTTTCTGTTTCCACTGAATTTCAATCTCCATGAGTAATTCTTCTCACCAACATTCCTAGAAAAGGTTACTATCTATAAGTTAATCTCCTTCCTTTTGATCATCTACAGTAACTAATGTTCTTCTTGGGTGATTGATATGAAAGTTGTGTCTGCTTCATTCCCTTTTCCTTATTTGACAATAACAATTTCCTCCACAACATGTAGATATTTGGGACTGTTTGCAGGCTCTAATGGATTCATTGGTGAATTATTGCAAGTGTTTGAAGTTTGTTGCTCACCTAAGAATTTCTCCTCTTCCATTTGAAGATAATATTGACATGCATATTTAATTTCCTCATTAATCATTAAATTTTAAAGGTTAAACTCTTCCATTTTTTTCTCTTGAGCTTCAAGGATATTCTCCTCCATCACAAGTTCATCAACCAAAACAGGTTCCAAAATTGAGACCAAGAAACTTTCAATGACATCATATCCATTCAAAGTTTCTAAATATGACTTAGTTTCTTCTATGAACTCCTCTTCTTATTCAATCAATGAGAGACATGGAAGATTCAATTCCTCCAATCTTGATTCAAGAGGGTTTCTTGGAATGGAAATTTTTTCTTGACTACTTTCTTTCATGGCAAAAGGCACCCTTTGTTAGAAGAGAGATGATGGGATAACAAAGTTATCAAGTTCCATAGGCTCTTGTCCATCGAAACACTCCTCCAAATCTAATAGATAATCGGACTCTTCATTGCTAGCCTATGCCAAGGGTCCAACCTTATTCATGGTGTCTTCCAAATTGGAATTATTCTCACCATGGAATTATTTATCATCCAACAAGAAATTTGAAAGCTAAAATTCATCAAAAATTTAGATTTTTGAACAGATGAAGAGGGGGAAGGATTTGAAACCTCCTGTATTGTCTTATCTGCACTAAAAATTATGGATCTACCTTTTTCTCCTCCACAACATGCAGCTCTTTGTGGTTGATTGCAACATTTAATGAGGATCTTGGAAAGTTGGCACAATCTTCTAGAAATGTTATAATTTTTTGACATATGGGGTAGTTAGGATCACTGCATTCATTTGAAACACCTTAAAATTTTTAGATCCTTTCTTCCTTCACTGCAGATGCTCCTCTTTTTGTGTATTTAGACCCAACTCTTTCTCTTCTACAACAGAATTTCCGACTTGTTTTGAATCTCAAGATCTGAGGAAGGCTTGGTAATGAGTAGAATTTGTGTGATGTTGAGTCTTGCAACCCATTCTTTCAAGTTCTTTACAAGTTCTTCCTTACTAATCTCTTCAATATCCTCCTCCCATCTACTAATATCTTGATCATTCTCTTCTCAAAATGGGTTTGGGAATATAAGCGGAGAGGTGGGTTGGGATTAAACTAATTTTTCATGGTTGGATGTGGTGGAAGAGGTGCAACTTATTTTCTTGATAGAGGGGAAGGAATTTTAGAATAAATAGGGGTGGAAAGATCATGGTGAGATGGGAAGATGGAAGATGAAGAAATGGGGTTCACAATGTGGGTAGTAAGTGAGAAGCTTGGGAATCAAGGTTCAAGATAAAAGGGTATTGGTTGGGGAATGAAAAGAGGAATTTGAGATGGTAATGCATAGGTTTCCCATTGACAGGGATGACTAGCATTATATTTGTGAGCCTTTATTTCCTCAAAACATCTTTTAAGTTGAGGCAACATTTCAATTATGAAATCAAGCTTCTGCTACAAGTCAAGTTGTAGTGTTTTAACATAGGGCCAACCCATAGACGAGGTTCCCGAAACCAATATTGAGTGCTCTCATTTGATCTCAAGTGCTAGACTTTACCATACTTTCCTCCATTCTTTGAATATTCAACTGTAACTAAGCATCTCTAGATATATGATGGCCTCCAAAATATGCATATTATTACTCTTAGAAAGCTTCATAGTTTTGTGGATAACTAAAGATGACCATGAGTTTGCTCATAGGGATATGCATGTTGTTGATTTTCATCTGAAACAAATTTGGAGGTGGATTATAATAATGTGGGGATAATTTTTACAAGTTTGGAGGTGGATTGGAATGGTATAGTTATTGTTGTAAGTGGGAAATCCACAATGGGAATGAAGTCATAGTTGCACAAATTCATGGATGGAAATAAAATGGAAATATATATAAGAAAATGGATTGAAATGGGGAAATTAAAGTTTGAAACTTAGAGAGTGGGTTACTTGGACCAATGGAGTCACTAGTTGTGCTTTGGTATGCCTCATAAGGCTGAAATTTCATCAAGAGCATAACTAATTAATGAAATAAAGTTGACACAACATACACACATGTTGAAAAATTTGACTTTATCATGTCCCACTAGGTGGGAAAGAATTTTATCACCAAATCACAACACCCCCCAATTACTTTCATGTGTGTGTTGCATTCAGTGTGATTGGGTAACATGGGTATCACCTCTCAAGCTATGGGACTTGTAGGCTTAAGGTATACCTCTGAAGAAGGTTGGATTCCTCTTATTAATCCTAACGATACACTACTCCTAATGCAAGAAAAAAAATCTAACTAAATCTATACTAACATTCTAAGAAGACTTGGAGAGAGATTGCATGGAATAAAACTTATACTAGAAGTGGTGATGCACCAAGAAAATGGGTTATCAAACAAATTCCTAGCCTTCCAATGGAAAAGGATGAACTTAGAGAGTATATAATGAGTATCACACAAACCATAATACATGCATTCACCATTCCAATTTAAGCACAAAAACTTCCAAAAAATTGCATTGGATACTGAAGGTTGTAAATATACCTGTAAACATGAGGAGAGGAATAAGAGAGAAATAAAAATAATGCCAGGATAGACAATAATCAAAAACATAATTTTATTACACCAATCACATGCACAGTGCATCATTACAGTAGGAAGAGGCAATATTTTCCATTATAATTCTTAGAAGGGAGGCTTGAAAACCCCTAAATTCACAATAGCTAAGCTTGAGAAGAAGAGG
Organism: Taxus wallichiana var. yunnanensis; assembly: GCA_018340775.1. Classification (NCBI taxonomy): domain Eukaryota; kingdom Viridiplantae; phylum Streptophyta; class Pinopsida; order Cupressales; family Taxaceae; genus Taxus; species Taxus wallichiana. The sequence goes on along the minus strand of CM031234.1, from coordinate 985,438,974 downwards.
GAAATCATGGAAAAATTTTCTAACCCTTTACAATAGGCATCCTCTTACATTTTATATAATTTCTGAGTGTGTGAGAGAAAGACTAAGAATTCCTAAATTCTAGGCATTATTTCATTGATCATGGAGGCCACACTTCCTAACCACCCATGCCTACTTGCATAATTTCCCGTACCCCAAGAAAACTCCATCCTACCATTCTTCATAAATTTAAATTTTCATCCATTTAATTTAAAACTAATATTTAATATATTTTGGGAGGTCACCTTGGCCCATGGTTGGAATCCTAGGTGAAAATTTGCATTCGGGAAGGTTTGAGGTGTCTAGGCGCTGCTAGCTAACAACCACTCACCTACTAGCTTGGCGAGCTCTTTCGTTTATCTCTACGATCTCCTTTATTTTTTCTTGGGTGAGTCATTTTCTTTACATGATAGGATCTTCACATTGGGTTCTTCACATTTGTTTTGGTAGCCAACTCGCCACTACACTTGAAATACCTCACCAAGTCATATTTCGACCTCCCACATCCTATTTGTATTAACCGGGAGCCCCCAAAATATCTCCCGCGCTACTTGCCTAGTATCTTGGGATCTTCCCTCACACGACCCCACCAACTCACCCTTTGATCGGTGCCAAACCTAGACCGAGCATGTTGACCAAGTGATTTGGAATCAATTTCACAAACTTCCTAGAACCAACTCAAGTGCCATGTCATCCCCGTCTACTTCGAATTTAGATTTCGATCTTCCATCATACTATGTAGTGAGCTCGAGATCCAGTGCATGAAACCTCCAAAAATCCAAATTTGGAGTTCAGATTTTGGAATTCATCCACCATTTTTCACCAACTCGCCTCCAAATGTCCTGAAATTATCAACTTTGAAACTCCAAATTTTAGAGTTCGGAGATCGAACTCTCACCTCACATATCATCAACTCACTTAGGAAAATCTTGGAAGTCTAACATCCTGAAAATCTAAAATTGTTTACCTCCACTCTTAAACTCGATGGTTCACCTGCCTCAACACTCTCGAGCATCACTTTAGGGATCAATGGCCCAAGTCAATATCTTTGTCATGCTAAGTGGCTCGACTTCAACTCACCTAACCCTAACTCTCAGAACTCTCGGATTTCTCTCCATCGTCTCGGCTCTAGCCATTCCAAGTGTCTAATCTCAATCCAAGAAATCTCGCATACCTTGTAAATAACTATCATTCCAACATGCCCAGTGGTCACCTTACCTTCACACCTACATGATTTCCTTTGCCTTGAACTAAGCCGAGTTGTTCGAGTTTGCCCCATATCCATGTTTTTCACCAATCTCCTCATGAAAACATTCACCTCCCATGATGAAAGCTAGAATTTTCCACTAGGCCACCCCATTTTGTGGGCTTATCAAGCTCTACCTTCCATGTCTCCTGGTGGGCTCTCCATTGACTCACTACTGACAAGCTAGTGCTTTAACCCTACTTGATACCTACATATCCCGAGCCACTTGAGCTTGATGTATCAAGTTGTTTATTATCTCAACCCTATGATTTCAACTCTTCTTGCCCCCATCTAGCTTGCATGAGCTACAATAGAGCTTGACCCCCTCTTTCATTACATTGGCTCGCCGAGTTGCTTGACGAGTTGTTTTAGCTCATGAGCCCCGATGGGATATTTTCCCATTTTTAATGGAATCTTTGAATTTCCTAAATATTTTTGGAAATTCATGAATGTGGGCCCTCGGGGTTGTCTTGGGACATGATAAAGATCTAAACCTCTTCAAGATGAAGAGGAGGAAAAATTCTACTAAATGTTGAATTCTTCCCAAATCACTAAAAATGCCTCCTAAAACATGAAAAACATCTGAAACCTCTAGATCATGCATGATGCACTTGTCAACTACCCGAATTCGGTCTAATTATCTAGTTTTTCCAAATGGGGGTAGAAATGGATAAAAAATTTAGGCCTCTCTCTCTCCTCAAGGAATCCTCTCATATTTCTCTTAAGTACAACTCCTCCTCATTCGAATCCATATTTATTTTTATCTCATTTTCACTGTCTATTTAAACCCTAATTACCTTTTACAAGGTTTATCATGCTCATACGTGGCATGTTACAACATTTTTGCATTTAAGACTCAAACATACACCTTATGACTCACTCTAGAACTCTTATGAATTTTCTATATGTCACTCAAACACTCTCTAAACCATATAGACCCTTTTAAACCTCATTTCATCTCTTTTACATGCTTTAACATTTAAATTTTCAATTTGGAGGAAACTCAAGAATTCAATTTTGTGAGTATTTAACCACCTAAAACTCCCTCTTAAGAACTCAACACACTCCCACACACTCATTAAAACAATGAAAAATGATTAATTCCCATGTTTGATGACTATTGGATGATGTCATTGCATCACCATGCTTTATATGTTAAAGAGTTACAACATACTTTTAATTTAGAGCTCCTTTATCCCAACATTATCAATGGGAGTGTCTTATAGATATTCCTACATTAGATGCATTTTTAATGAAGAATATCTTCTTAAGTACGTTAAGATATATGAGGATATTCTCCCATTATACCATGTTATGTAGATTTATCTATTATATAATAAGGTATATGGGTTTATGGAGGTGTTAACATGTGGCACATATCCCCCTTAGTTTGTTATATGTTTATATCGGGGTCACATCTAAATTATTTATATTAGGTAATGAATTATCTTACATTGGGATTATGTGCTATCCACCCATTAAGAGAAATGTATTCATATATAAAGGAGATGAATGTCATTACGAGAAATTTTATGTATGAGTTGAGTATTCTACTTGGTAAAAGGAAATTGAGGCATCTCTCTCAAAGTGGAATTTCCATATTGGGAGATTCTATAGTTATTCCTTCTTTAAGGAAAATTGTACATGTTTTCCTACCTTTAGGGTATATTACTATAAATATATTAAATATTAGGGAATATTGGCCCACAACTATCTATTTAATAGTGCTAATATTGATTATATTATTCATATTTCTAAATTATTATATGTGAAGATATTATCTTTTCACAATTATAGGTTTCCTCATGATAAAATTCTCATGTTGTTTACACGCTTATTAGATTATGTGAAATCGAAGAATTAGTGAATCAAATACACTAATGGATATAAGGGAAACTATAAGGGGTTATTCTAATTAATTGACTTGAAAATTACCGATGTAATATCATAACAATGTGTTGATGCTTTCAATTAATGTATTAAACAAGATAGGAAATTGAAAACATAAGAGGATGAGTGCACTTAATTGATTTTAGATGGATCTAGGATGTGCTAAGAGTGTACACTACAAAATAGAGAGACATGAACCTAGTGATGTTTTGTTTTTGAAAATGTGACTCAAAAATGACCTAGGGAAGGAACATACAAATATACTAAGATAATTTATATAGTTTTAACCTTTTTGTAAGGTCTTGGACCTGATTTTTTTATAGCTCTATAATTTTTGATATTTTCGTCTTCCTGGAGATTTTTGTCCCTTTCAAACCCTAGTTGTTATTCATGTCATGAACCTCACTGAACATTCTAAACAAGATCTAAAACCTTATCCATACATGTGAAACCCTAAAAAATAAACATTATTTAGGTTTTGGGAACCCCCATGCACCTTTGACATTCGAAATACTCCAAAGATTCCTCAAACCACACATATGTCTCCTCCTAGCATGTGATATATGAATGAATGCAACTAGATTTAGTAACCTCTTTAAAAATTCTTTAGTTGAGTTTAGATCTTACTAAAATACTTAGAGAAGGGAAGTTTTAGTGTTTTTGGATGATAGATACCAATGTATTGACCTACTAAGAAGCTTAAATTATATAGATATTACCTCCATAATGTTTCACGATGTGCCTTTACAAGATTTAGGATCCTTATATACCTTTTACAAGTGTTATAAGTGAGTGTATCAATGTAATACCATAGGATTTCTATGTTAGTAAATGAGGTAGTGTTAGCTTGCTTATATAGTTTTGTGAAGATGAATTATGAAAGAAAAGATAACCTATAGGGAGGAAATGAACCATAGGAAATTTTGGAATTGAAAGAAAATATGGAGGATATGCCAATGTAAAAAACCCTTACGAGATAGGTCGGGACATGATATAAATTCCTTACCAAACTATATGGCCTTGACCAGGGATGAAAAACATGCTAAATGAAGTTTTCATCATGTCAATATGACTTAGTATATGATTTTTTTAATTTCATTCTCAAAATGTATCAAATATTAGTTTCCAAGGCTAAAAATCTAGACAAGAGACCTCATAATATATGAAGTAGCAATATAAAGGTTGTGTTTATCTTATACTTACTCAAAAGATAAATTAGTCATAATATCCCATGGACAATTTTTCTAAAAACTTAAAATATTCTAAAACTTACATTTTTAAGTGGGGCCCTCATACTATCACAACCTATAAATTCCACATGGAGAAAGTTGTAGGAGTCATATACAACCTAGAATCATCAATTTTTAAGAAAATAATCAATGTTAGTCCTATATTTTTGTTAAAATTTCAAAAATTATCAAGATCCCAATAAAAAAATGGACTAAACCAAAACATGTCACCTAAACATACCTTCCTCAACACTTTCATGATTCTAAGTGTTCTTTAATGACCAAATCTAACTCATATCTTGATCAAGCATGTTAAGGGACTAAAATACTGTCATGAATATGATAGGGCATCTAGCAATAAAATTTCCTTGTAATCAACAAAAACAATCTCCGGGATGTCAACCTACAACATAACATATTGACATTTTGAATGAGATCAAATCAGCAACATATAACTCTTGGAGTCTCCTTACTTCACTTCTCTCTATGAAAAGACTCCTTGTCATCCTTATAGACCACAAGAAAACATGATTCATATCAAACATACATGATTTTATTCAACACAATGGTGATGGGTGTCATTATTCCCTTCATTTAATCAAATTTTTATTGATGTCATATTCAAACTAGGGGTGTGTCTGAAGCTATATGCAACAAGAATAATCTTAGTGATCTAGTAATTGACTATAAGTTTATTTTTGTTTATTTTTTTTTATGAGGGTTTTTGCAATGTCTTAAGGACTTCTTGGCCAAAACCTTTATTAAAATCACACTAGGAAAACTTTTTGGAAAGAAACACTCATGTGCGGAATGAAATAGATTGTTGAAATTAAAAACACATTACAGAAAAAAACACACAATTGAGAATGCTTGGAAAATGATTGCAAAGAAATAAGAATTTAATATAGAACACCTACACGGACAATTCTACAACAGATTTCAACTTAAGGAATTGAAAGCATTTACAAATTTAACAGATCTAAACTATCTGCTTTAAAATAATATAAATACTAACAAAAACAAGGATCTTGGTTCTTGGAGGAGTGGGCCCTTTCTCCACTTCAAACAAGATTGGACAACTTAATTTTCTCTCAAAACAGAAATGGCTATTTTATTGATAAAATGTTTTACATTACAAAAGACGTACTGGTTCTTTCTATCCCTCTATCTAATCCTCTATGTATCAATCTATATATGTTATTTCTATATCCCCAATGTATCTATAGGTATGTATGTATATACTTCTTCCAGGGGTGCATTTATGGCTGTAACTATTCCATTGATACGATGGAATTGAATCATGCCCAGAATAGATGTTGAATTGGAACATGGTTGGACATACACTGTGTGATAATTATCCTAGATCTATGAGTATGGAGAGTTGGAAGTCTTCTAATCTACTCCTGATTGATAGGATCATTGATTTGACAAATCACCGGTCATTTGGAATAGATTCTTATTGCATTTGGAACTTTAGAAGAGTTTCGAACTAAAGGAAATCATTCTAGGTCTAACTGAGAGAGTTTTAGAGCTATTTGCAGGAGTTCTAGAACTAATTCTGATAATTTTGAAACTAAGTACTAGAGTTTTGGAACTAATTTTGAAAGTTCTATAACTAAGTGACAGAACTCATAACTGCATGGTGGAGTTCTAGAACTAAGTCTGGCAGTTCCGGAACTAAACCGTATTGATCCCAATGCTTCCAAAAACATGTTATCTGCTTCATATTTGTTCTTCCACCTGATTGTGACATGTTTTATTACAAAACTGAGTTTCCAAAGCACTTTGTTAGGAATTTCATAGTTTTTAAATGTTAGAACTACAACCAATTAAATATGGACTTACATCCTAACTTATATTAGATCAAACAAAAGTCACAAAATGTAATCAAACTTGATAAAAAGGAGAGTCAAATAAGATCATTTATTGTACATTATTGAGACATATTCTGGCCTTATCATCTCCCCCATACTTACTTGTTTGTAAGTCCCCTTACAAACTTTACTCTTCAGATCTTGGGTCATGGATTCTGCATTCCAACTGATTGCTCAGGTCAAATGGTGATACTGAATATTCCAGTGTTTTAATTCAGAGGTGTTATATCCTGATCCTAATGCTACCTTCTTCAGCCATGCCTCAAATTCAGTGGGATCTTGTGGTTCTCTATTTTGCCATGGTGACATGGGGGTGAGAAGGAGTGGAGGTCTTGTTCTCATTCCCATCCATATGCCTCTGTGCTTTTCATTGATCTGAGGAATTAGCATACATAAGGATTTTTCTCTATGCAAACTCCAGATTAAGTTTGTGGGAGATATTACTTCCCTTCTTCTCAATGCCACCGTGAGAAATTCCCATCTTTTCAAACATGCCTCATAAATATCTTCAAAATTTTCCTCTTCATAAGAGGTGAAGGCATTAATACTTCTCTGCAAATTGGCAAGATAAGGTTCCTTGAACCTTTTATCAAATGCATGGGATCTAAAATGTGTAGCAAAGGTGGATGGTTTACCATAATGAATCCTCATACAGAGACCAGATGAACTAGCCTTTAACAGATGCTCTGACTCCCTCTCCTTCCATGCAATCTGATTTTGAAGAACATAAACAAATGCATTAAGATGGCTCTCCCCTACATACAAATTGATCATAAAACCTAAGTTCTTTTCCAACATGAAATTGCAGAGATAGAATTCACAGAGAATATTTTTCTACTCTACATTGGCTAAGGAATAGGCTACTGTGAAATCAACTTCATCTTTTATTTCATGTGGAAGGCCACATGCTATCCTTGACAACTTCCAATGAATGAATTGTTCCTCCAAAAACACACTATATGCAGGAGAAGGTCTCCTGCATGCAAGCAATTTCTCACTCATCATGCAAACCATTTGTATTTTCACAAGATATTTAAATTTGTCATTTTCTTCTTTGTAAAACTTTTCTTCCCATTATTTTCTTGCTTTCTTCTCTTCTTCTATCTTTATTTTCAAGTCCTCATTGGATGTCTTGGCTTCACTAAGTTCTCTACAAGTATCATCCCATAGTTGTTTAAGTGGCTAATAAGTTAATTCAGTTTGTGCAGAGACTATTGACAGAGTAGTTTGTTTTCTGGAATTTTGACATTCTTCCTCTTTCTCCATTATCTATTGTTTAACTCTTGTCAATTCCTCAGTCTTGTTAGTGAGCTGAGTTGTTAATTCCCTAATGACCATTTCTCTCTGTTCCAATTTAAGTTTGAGAAAATTCAACTCCTCATCCTTTTCTCTAATAATGAGTTCTTCTCTAGAAAAAAATAGAGCCTATTTAACTTGTTGTTTCTCTTCTTTCTCTGAAAGTTCCTTGGGGGTTAAGCATTCTTCTTCTACTAGAGGGGATTTCCCTTTCCGTTTCCAAGATGCCAATTCATCTTCTTCATGTGATGGTGTTGTTGATTCACCCATCTCTTGGAAAACTTGTTCCTCAAATCTCTCATCTTCTTTTTCTATCTCTGTTTGGCTTGGTCTAGGAGGAGTCATGGCCATGCTGCCCAAAATATCAGCAGCTTCCTTTTCCAGCCCATCTTGATCTTCCATCTCCTCTAGAATTTCTCTAGACCTTTTATGAATTCTTCTTCTTTGAGGATCCTAAAAATTTACAAAAATGGGTCTCCTCCTAGAACTTATAATTTTCACCTCTTTCTCTTGCCTAGGTGAACTGTAACTATTAGAGACAGATATTATCTCTCCTGTAGCTACTACAAGGAAGGAATTTATTTTTAAGGCACAGTAGGTTCTGTAATATTAGTCCTTCCAAATATTCTTAGTTGTGGTATTTCCTCTCCACCTAGTTCTTTCTTTTCCTCTGCTTTGTAGCATCAATTTCCAAATTAGTTGCAGGATAAAAAGGAGTTACTATTACTCTCCTGAGAATATCGGGTTCTACTTAAACTTGCTAAGAAATTTCTCCCACATTTCTTCTCTATTTTTCTTCGAAAGAAAATGGTGTTGGCACACTAAATGCACTAACCCATGATTTTTGATTATTCCCAAGCCCCGGAATAACTCTGGGCCATTGTATGGATGGAGTAAAAAAGAAACCCTGGAAGGTTTACTATATATTCTAGTTTTGTAGCTCCATATCTAAGGTATATGAGTATCTTCAGAACTTCTCTTCCTACTAACCCGAATTGACCATCACAGGTTAAATACTTGACTATCCAAAATGCCACTCTATCAAAGGGTTTGGGAAAGATGGTCCTTGACCCCTTTTATGATTTTCTTCATGTTGTAAATATATTGGGGTTCAGTTTTCCCCCTTTTAGCAGGGTTTCAACTAGTTCTTTTAATGTCCCTCTGACAGGGTTTGGGACATGCACAATTGGCACTCCAGATATATTACTTATTGTATTCACAGAAAAAGGAATGAAAAAATTTCTAACCTTTGTCCTGGATTGCTCTAAATTTATAACGAATTCTCTTACCAATTCATCATTATACTTGGGGAGCTTTCTCAGAAATTCTAACCATCCTGCCTATTGAAAGATATCTATCACTTCTTCATTTGCAATGAGTTGGGTATCATCCTCTAGTTCTAAATTATTTTTAATCCCCATGATACAAAGGTGATTCAAATTCATTCTCCTTCAAGTTATTATTCTGTCCCATTGGCAACATAATTCTTTGCTTAGCTATGAGAACAGATATAGAATTAGCTATGAAACGAAATTTTGTAGAATGCAAATCGAATTCTATTGTTTCTTCCTTGGAGTTTTTCTGCAATTTCTTCTTCACTTTTTTTATTCCACCTAATTGATATCTCATTATAAGTGTGCTGCCACTTTTGTTCCACCGACATCACCCTCATGATTACTCACTTTTAATCATAATGTACAATAGATGACTCATCATATCAAATTTTAAATCAAATCTAATCACACATGCAAACTTTTAATCTAATCTTTAATAATTTAAAGACATAATTACCATCCTTAATGATGTAATCCCTCCATCATGATGAATCATCATCCCTAAAAAGTGAATCAAAAGGGAAACAGTTAAAAAACAATTGGAATTCCAAAGATTTTTTTAATTTTTAATTAGCCTTTTATTTGAGAAGAACAACCGCCATTGCTGGTTTTCAATTGATCTCTAAGAGAAACATTTTTTGGGGAAGAGAATGCCATTTACTAGTTTTCACTCTCTTCCCTTTTTTTTCTTTTTTTTTTTTTTTTGGGAAGAGAATGTCATTTACTGGTTTTCATTCTCTTCCCTTTATTCTGATCTATCCATCTGATTATTTGATCATTTTGGAAGAACTAGGTTCTTCCATATGATCAAATTCTTTATCTGCTTCAATCTACCTCAAGAATTCATCCTTAGTAGGAGGCTTCCTATAAAGCTTTAGCCTATGACCATTGACCAAAAGTGTTCTTCTACTGCCATCAATGGGAAGTAATTGAATAGAACCATTGTCAAATATCTGATCAATTTGATAGGGTCCTAACCATCTGGTTCTCAACTTGCCTTTGAATTACTGGTACTTGGAATCAAACAATAATGCCCAGTCCCCTACCTTGAATTTCCTCTTCTTGATATGTGTGTCATGTCATTTCTTCCTTTGATCTTGGATTATTTTTGTCTGCTGAAGTTCTTCCATTCTTAACTCATCCAACTCATTGAGTTGAAGAATTATTTCCTTTTGTGTTGCATCCAACTCAATACCCACTTTAACTATTGTCCTCAGTGTCTGTAGTTCAAATTCAATAGGTAATAAGAGATTTTTCCCATAGACTAACTCATATGGTGAAAACCCTGTTGTAGTCTTCCAGGTTGTATTATAAGCCCAGACAGCCTCTGGTAGTCTTTTTACCCAACCTCTTCTTCCTTCTTCAACTATTTTGGTAAGGATGTTTTCCAATTATCTCGTTGTTATACATTTATCCATTTGATTGTGGGTGATAGGGAGATGAATTCTTATGATTGATCTGATAGTACATTGTGAAGGCTTGATCATGACAGACATGAAATGTGGCCCTTGATATGAAACTATACTTCTTGGTGCACTAAATTTTACCATAATTATATGCTAAAGAAAATTAGCAACTCGCTTCTTCAATGGCCATTTTTAAAGCCTGTACTTCTGCCCACTTTGTCACATAATTAGTACACACAAGAATGTGCTCTTTTCCTTGTGAAGGAGGATTAAAGGGACCAAAAATTCCAATCCCCATATTTCAAATGGTTCTATAACTACTTGAGGTTGCAGAGGCATTTCATTGGTGAAGGTTGGTTGTCCCATCCTTTGACAAGGATCACACCGCTTGATATATTTCTTCACATCTTTGTACAGAGATGGCCAATAATAGTCAATGCCAAGTATCTTGTGAGCTGTTCTTTTTACTAAAAAGTTTCCTCCACTTGGTTCATCATGACATGCCCTGAGTATGTCAAAGATTTCATCTTCTCTCACACACATACATAAAATGAAATCATGACCATATTTAAATAGCATCCCATTTTACCATTTAAAGTGTGCACTATTTTTGATTAACTTCTTCATTTGTTTCTTAGTTAAAGAAGGAGGAAACTTCCATGTTGTAAGATAATTTTCCATGTTAGCAAACCATGGTGTATCGGCTGAAATAGAAAACAATTTTTCATTTGTAAATTTGTTCTTAAATGGATCTTGCTCCCCTATAGTGGTTAATCTTGACAAGAAATCAGCTACCACATTAGATTTTCTGGATTGTCCACAATGGTAATATCAAATTCCTATAAAATTAATAACCATCTAATTATCCTACCTCCAACCACTAGTTTATTCATTAAGTATCTAATTGTTGAGTGATCTGTATGTACAAATATCTTGTACCCTATAATATAATGTCTAAATTTATTAATTGCATAGATCATAGCCGAAATTATTTTTCAGTGGTAGTGTAATTTCTTTTAGTGGGAGTAATATTTTTACTAAGATAGTAGATAGCATACATTTTTCCTTCTTCATCTTTCTGTCCCAAAACTACACCAATTGAGTTATTTGAGGCATCAGTTTGGATGTGAAAAGGTTTCTCCCAATTAGGTCCTCTCAATATTGGGGAAATTATTAATTTCTCTTTAATTTCTTCAAAAGCATGTTGACACTTTTCATCCCAAATAAATTCATAGTCCTTGGTAAGAAAATTAAACATGGGGGCAGAAATTTTACTAAAATCCTTGATAAAGCACCTGTAGTATCCAACATGCCCTAAAAATGACTTGATATCTATGGGGGTTTGAGGAACAGGTAAGTCTGAAATAATCTTGATTTTGTTTTGGTCAACCTGAATTCCTCTTTTTGAAATATGGTGTCCTAATACAATCCCTTCATCAACCATCATCAAAAATTTTCATGGCTAAGAGACAAGTGGTGTTGCTCACATCTTGTCAATACTCTATCCAAATTTTTCAAGGCATCATCAAATGTATCTCCATGCATAGTAAAGTCATCCATGTATACCTCTACACAATCATTTGTTAGGTCTACAAAAATTGCTAATACAGCTCTTTGAAAGGTTGTTGGAGCATTACATAGTCCAAATGGCAATACCTTGTAAGAAAAGGTACCCCATGGACAAGTAAAGGTAGTTTTATCTTAATCTTCAACAACAACTCTAATTTGATTATATCCACTAAAGCCATCTAGGAAGGAAAAATATTGTTTACCTGCAAGGTTGTCTAAAACTTGATCTATGAATGGTAAGGGAAAATAATCTCTCAGTGTGGCTTTGTTTAGTTCCCTATAATCAACACAAATTCTCCATTTTCCATTCTTTTTAGGCACAATTACCAAAGGAGACACCCACTGACTATCTGAGATAGGATAGATAAAGCCTACTTGTAATAGTTTTTCAATTTCTTGCTTGACTATGTCTCTCAAGGTTGGATTTATCCTTCTCTGAGGTTTCCTAATTGGTTTAATGTTTTTAATATAGATGTGATGGGTGTAGATACTTGGATGAATTCCTTTCATGTCTTTATAGTCCCAAGCAAAAGCTTTAGTATGATCTTTCAGAACATCAAACAATTTAGCTTCTTCATCGTTCTTCAACCAGCTATTAATATTCAAAATTTTACCCGGTTGAATCTCAACATGTTTGGTTCCAGTGTATGATGAATTGATTTTTTGAAAGGGTTCCATTAAGGTGTTTAGTGGACATGCATGTGGTAACAACATATGATATGTAAAAACATCTCCAAAATTTCCTTGAGACAGAATGTTGGACAAAGGACAACAGGAAGAGTTATGATACTTATCTTGTTATAGGTCGAACTCCTCATCACTTTGCTATTTTCTAGAAATTCTTCATCATCTCTTGATATATGTGAAGCTGAAGCTACATATTATTCCTCTCCCCAAGATAAATCTCATTCCTTCAAGTGAAATTATCTTCATTTGTAGGGAATTGTTGTTGGTGTGGTTCCAGAACTAATTGTGATGGTTCTAAACTAACTGTGATGGTTATGAAACAAATTTTGTAGGTTCCAGAACTAATTTCATAGGTTCCAAACTATTCTTGACTACTCCAAGGAAAATTGGTGTACATTCAATGGTGGGTTAATCATATCTTCTATTTCCGTACATGAGCTTGCAATGTTATCATAGCCAAAGAAGACATTTTTTTCTCATTAATATCAGGATTATAAACCCATAATTTCTCTTTATTATCAATAAAAGGTTGTGCAAGAGGGATATAATGAAATTTTCTTAGAAATATTACCATTTGAAATAGTCCTAGAACCTAACCTCAATCAATTAAGGAAGCAACTGTAGCTAACCATGGTCTGCCTAAAATAATGGGATAACCAAGTGTTTTACCTTTTGGCTACAATATAAGGAAGTCAACTGGATATTCCCATGACTCCACCATAACTGCCACATCTTCAATAACTCCTTCTAGTTTTTCTATAGACTGATCTGCCATCTGCAATATGGTGTTAGTAGGTTGTATACCTATTAATGGTAATGTTTTCAAAGTGTCCACTTTGTCATTACATTTATAGCTACTCCCAAATCAACCAAAATGTTATGTATATATTTATTCCCTATAGAGACAAAAATAACAGGGCTTCCAGGATCTCCATATTTGGGAAGTAGGAGCTTTCCTACTAATAAATCAGCAAGTTTCCCATCTACCTTAATAGTCTTGGGGTACTGCTTCTTTCTTCCAGGTCTTTTTAAACATAACAGTTTGATTAACTTGTTCAACTCTAGAATATCCTTGATTTCTTGCAACAATGGTATTTCAATATTTAATTTTCTCAATTCCTACACCAATTCAGATTCCTTGGTTCCTATAACTTCTTTAAATATTTCTAGAAATGGAGTCTCAGTAGAGTTTCTTTCTGGTTCCTTATCTCTTTCTTTTTCATCTTTCTTGGGGGTAACTAGACTAGGGGTTTCAGTTTCTTCTGTCATTTCAGTGATGATAATAGGTGGACTACTAACTATTTTTCCAGATCTAGTGTGAATATCCTTACAATCTATGGCATTAAGATCAATTGGCTTCTCTTGTTCTTGTTCCATAGACAGGGGTTGTTTGTTTGTTTCTAGGATTAGCAACTGGTTGTGTTGGTATTTACGTTTGAACCACATTTTCAGTTTGTGAATTTTGTGCTAGGGCACCCATTATGGCTTGTTGATTCTAATTAGGATATGTTTTCCCTTGAGCATAGTTATTAGGGCTCCATCTAGGTTGTGACCAAGCATACTTGGTTATTTTGACCAGTCCATGGTTGTTGGTGTCCTTGAGCATACCAAGATTGACCTGCCCAATCCTAGGGATTCCAAGTTGGTTGAGGGGCCCAAGGTAGTTATCCCCAACTTTGTGGTACTATTTGAGCAGCCCATGGCATCATCCAAGGATTAGGAGATGACCTTGGCATGAACTATCCTTGGATAGGTTATCTCTGGACAAAGTTTACTTCTTCTGATGTGTTGGTTTATTTGAGCTGGTTTCTTATAAATGGAAGAAGAGAACAAACATTACTCTCATGGTCCCTAGATTCACAGATAAGGCACATTTCCATTTTATCCTAAGGAAAATCTCTTAATGCATGCTTTTTCCTACATCTAGGACAATACATGGCTAATGGTTCAGTCTTAGCATTTTCTTTGGCTTGCAATCCATCCATGGTGGAGGTTAATTGAACTAGTATGTCTATGTTTTAAAGTTTTCCAATTCATCCATCAATTTTTTCATATCTAGATTTGAATTTTTAACTGTTTTTCCCTTTCTAGGTCTACCCCTTGTCCTTGAATAGCTTCTACAAATTATTTTATTTCATTCATTCTTAATTGATCAATGTTTCCACCTCCTATTAAATCAAGGGTTTCCCTAGATTCATCATCCAGACCTTTGAGAAAGATGGTTTTTCTTAACTCTTCTTGAAGTACAAATCCACATCTTTTACTCACAAAGAGGAATCTGTCCAAATAATCTTCCATATTTTCATCCTCTTCCTATTTGATTTTGAAAAATTATTCCTTCCTATTTCTTCCTCTACAATAATCTTGATATTTGTCTAGGAAGGCAATTTTCATTTCAGCCCAATTGCTAATAATAGAATTAGATGTTAATCTCATGAACCACATCAATGTGGCATCCTTGGGTAGATGGAAACAACTTGAGATTTTGATTATATATCTTGTAATCATAGGTCTGACACAGTATTTTAAATTCAAACAGAAATTGGTTAGGATCCTCAGATGACATCCCTCTAAATGTGGGAAAGTGTGTAGGTGAAATGTTCTTCATAGTGGTTTCATCATCCTCCAACTGAATGGGATAGGTAAAGGTCCTATAAGGTTCTCTTTCAACTTCTCGTTCCATCTCTCTAGTATTTTCTAGTCCTTTCTCCCAATCAATGTGGTATGTGATCTGCTTTGGAGATGGTGAAAAGTCAGGAGTAGGAGGTTGACTACTCAATTGTGAATCAAAACTTTCTCTAAATGGGTCTTGAGATATAATCTTTTTCCTAAAGGCTCTACTTCCCTCTGGTGATTGATCCTAGAATTCCAAAGGTGGAAGTTCTACTTCTTGTCTAACAGGGAACAATGGTGCTTCTAATTCCTGGTCAATTTCCTTACTTGAACTAGAGGATGTTGGTAATTCTTGTTCAGATATTTTTGGGAGAAATCTACCCTTGGAGTCTCTTGGTCTACTCATAAATTTTGTGATAGCTTAGGGAA
This sequence comes from Taxus wallichiana var. yunnanensis, assembly GCA_018340775.1. Taxonomy (NCBI): domain Eukaryota; kingdom Viridiplantae; phylum Streptophyta; class Pinopsida; order Cupressales; family Taxaceae; genus Taxus; species Taxus wallichiana. The sequence continues at coordinate 985,423,383 of CM031234.1, read as the reverse complement.
GATTTCTTCAATTACTAAATGTATGATTGTTACTCTTGTTGACACCTAATTAGACAATTCTAACTATTTTTGTCCCTAAATAGCACCAAAATGATGGGTGTCGTTATTCCCTTCATTTAATCAACTTTTTGTTGATGTCATATTCAAACTAGGGGTGTGTCTGAAGCTATATGCAACAAGAATAATCTTAGTGATCTAGTAATTTATTGTAGGTTTCTTTTTGTTTATTTTGTTTTATGAGGGTTTTTTGCAATGTCTTAAGGAATTCTTGGCTAAAACCTTTATTGAAATCACACTAGGAAAAAATACTAGAAAGAAACACTCATTTGTGGAATGAAATAGAGTAATGAAAGTAAACACACAATTGAGAATGCTTGGAAAATGATTGCAAAGAAATAAGAACTTAATCTAGAACACCTGCAGGGACAAGTCTACAACAGATTTCAACTTAAGGAATTGAAAGCATTTACAAATTTAACAGATCTACACTATTTGCTTTAAAAATATAAATACCAAAAAAATGAGGATCCTGGTTCTTGGAGGAGTGGGCCCTTACTCCACCTCAAAACAAGATTGACAACTTAATTTTCTCTCAAAATAGAAATGGCTATTTTATTGATAAAATGTTCTGCATTACAAAATACATACTTGGTTCTTTCTATCCCTCTATCTAATCCTCTATGTATCGATCTATATATATTTTTTCTATATCCCCAATCTATCTATAGGTCTGTATGTATATACTTCTTCTAGGGGTGCATTTATGGCCGTAACTGTTCCATTGATACGATGGAACTGAATCATACCTAGAATAGATGTTGAATTGGAACATGGCTGGATGTACAACTGTGTGATAATTATCCTAGATCTATGAGTATGGAGAGTCAGAAGTCTTCTAATCTTCTCCTAATTGATAGGATCATTGATTTGACAAATCAACAATTGTTTGGAATAGATTCTTATCGGTTTGGAACTTTAGAAGAGTTCTGGAACTAAAGGAAATCATTCCAGTCTAACCAAGAGATTTTGGAGCTATCTGCAGGAGTTCCAAAACTAATTTTGATAATTCCATAACTAAGTACTAGAGTTTCGAACTAAGTCTAAATGTTTTGGAACTAAGTGACGTAAACTCGTAATCGCATGGTGGAGTTCGAACTAAGTCCAGGTAGTTCTAGAACTAAACCGTATTGATCCCAATGCTTCCAAAAACATGTTATCCACTTCATATTTGTTCTTCCACCTGATTGTGACTTGTTTTATTACAAAACTGAGTTTCCAAAGCACTTAGTTAGGAATTTTAGATTTTTTAAATGTTAGAACTACAATCAACAAAAGATGGACTATTACATCCTAACTTGTATTAGATCAAAAAAAGTCACAAATGTAATAAAACTTTATAAAAAGGAGAGTCAAATAAGATCATTTATTGTACATTATTGAGACATATTTTGGCCTTATCACATAGCTTATACACTTTCATATGAGACATTCCTTCTTGACTAGCATGCGAGATCGGGATTTGGAAATATTGTTTTTGGATCATTCTTAACATGTTAAAAATTCAAGATGATGTCCTTGACTATCATAGGTTATTTATTGAACTTCATTCCTCTTTTTATGTCTTTAGCATCGAGACTTGTTTGAATTTGGGAGAAAAAAAATTCTTGTTTTGTATAGATGGATCATGATGACAAGACCTTGCAATCTGACCATTTTGATGACACTTATAAAAAAAAATACCATGCAACCTCTTGAATGATGATTCCTTTCATTTACCCATTGATACATACTTTTGGAAGACCTTCTGCATTCTTTATCTCTATGACAATATTGATTACATGCGAGAAAATAACCATGAAGAGGATTTGGATTCCTTTTAGCATTTGAATTCCTTTTAGAATTTGGTTTCCTAATGGGATTAAACCTTGCATTATACTTGGGATATACCCTCTTAGCATAGGAACCTTCATTTTGACCATATTTATAACTAGAGCATGCATCTTGTTTTGTCAATTCAAACTTCTTATCAACTCCATTTGAGCTAGAAATATCATTGATATCATCATTTCTCTATTTTAAATCTATAATGAATCCAAGACCTTTCCTATCACCAATTGGCTTTTGACTACCCAAGATATCATCTAGATCTTTAAAAATATTCTTAAACCTTTCATAAGACTTAAACTTGTTGGATACCTGCTTTAACTCATCCTTTAAAACCCTTATCTATGATTCATGTTTGATGGATTCATCCCCTTTAAATTTTAGGGCTTCAACTTTAGACTTGAGCATACTACATTCATCTTCTTTAGTCTTGAGAGATGCTAACTTATACTTAATTTGAATCTCATATTCTTTGATACTATCTTCATATCCCTTGATTGTTGACCCCAACTTGTATTTCTTCATTATTTGATTCACCAAGTCAGATTGTAAATAAAATTCAACCTATTCATTTCTAATATCACCATAAGCATTGCTATCACTACTCTTTAAGGAACATAACTTGGTCTTCAACTGGTTACACTCATCTTCCTTTGAATTCAAACTTGTTCTTACAACCTCTAACTAAATTTTTATATCCTTGATGATTTCTCCATCCTTCTTGATAATTGATATTAACTCTTGACACTCTATCCTACACTTCTTAGCCATCTTGTGCTTCAAAATTTCACCTCAAGCTTGTTAAGCTTGCTTCAAAGGCCTTATTATGATACCAATTTATGGAAGGACATCCACTAAGAGGGGGGATGAATTAGTGTAGATAAAAAAAAATTGATTCAAACTTTATATTTACAAATTAACCATAACCATTTATTCAATAAACATAACAAAACATGAGAAAAAGAGAACAAATCAACACATGGACACAATATATAAGTGGAAAACCATTAAGGGGAAGAAAAACCACTGAAACAAAAAATTATTATATCCATGTTTCAAATTTATTTTAGCACCAACTCAACAAGGAATACGAACCCCTAGATTTGGTGAGGCTCCTACCCCACAAAGAGAACCAACCCCTAGTTTAGTAGATCACCAACACTACAAGGAGTGGAAAAACCCCAAAGATGACTCAAGAAAAAATAAATCCATATTATTATTATTTTCACCTCTAATTTTTTTCTACAACAACTAATAATTAATCAATGAATCTCGGTCTCCTTTATATCTTCGTCACAACTCCTCTCTAGCCTCCATGCCCAAGATTTTCTTCCTTTAAGATGATTTCAACATCTAACCTAGCTCTCCATCACCTGATATCTCTCTATAACATCAAAACACATTCATTTCCATATCTCCATGGTCATAAATAACTCTAACACCTTCAAAACCTTCCCTCTATGTTACACTTTTCCTCCTCTATCTCAACTAGCTCAAATGAGCTTTCTAACTTGCTTTTATACTTGTTTCTTCATTATAACTCACATAGGTAAAATATAATTTATTAAAATAACTCCCAAAACATAATAAAATCATAAAAATATCACACATAGGACCATATAGGTCTCCACATCACCTAGAACCTTCTAGACCTCCATTAGGACTCAAGAAGCCCTAAAACACCAAAACAAACCTTCACCGAAATATTTAAAAACTTAGACATTTTTTCTAACCCCCATAAACCTCTAGAAACTATGAAAAACAATGACAAAACACCTTATGTCATGAAACCTACTTGAGACCATGCACAACCAAGGACCCTCAAAACTAGTCTTGAGAAAACAAGCAATAACTTTATCAAATCTCATAAAATTTCAAGTGTGATATACCAATGAAAATATTATTTCCTCAAGGTCATCACCAAACTCAAACCATTCCATAAATCAAATTTTAGAGCCACCAAAAAAATCTACAACCAAACCGCCTCAAATTACCCAAAACTAGTCAAACCTAGGAACAATTACAAACTCACCTAATAAGTAATATATTTAAGGTGAGGTCCACACTAAAGCCCAATTTTTGTAAAACTTTAAAACATGTGAAATTTTGGGCCCAAAATCTATACCCATAGGTATATAACAAAGGTAAACATAATGCATAGTAAAAGGAGATTGATTAACTAAAAATGGGGATATGGGGATAGTTAGTCTAATATAGAATGAAATGTAAATGTAGTAAATAAATGCTATGAAAAATGAAATTATAAACCTAATGTGTAAGAGATAAGATGAAAGTAATCAGATGATTTGATGATCTTGCGAGACTATGTCACAAAAATGATTGAAGGAACAAGAAACAAGAACAAATGTGCAGAGGTCCCAAAAAGGATGGATCTAGGTTGATTAGTTGAATTGGAGTGCCTGGAGAGGGACTAGGGAACATACGAATGATATGGTCTATAGAATAGGCACCACAGTGCAGTGAAAAAATTTTGGAACCAAATTTCATAAGTTCATTAGGTGTTCTCAAACCCTCATTGTTTATCACATTAGATTTGTTGCACTACGCCATGTATCGTTAATAATCCAAGATGATAGATAAACCTAAAAGAGACCAAAATAAGTATCAAAATCCTAAAAAAATACAAATGAATGCATTGGACTGACCTCAACTACCATAAAAATGGGCTTACTAATTGAGTTTTGCACTACATTTTGGACCCAATTGTAGTTATGGTGAGTGTGTGCATAATGTGCCCTAGGTTCTCTTTTTCCAATCACACTTTGTGAAGTAGCGAGTACTAAATAGATGTATAAAATGTAATAGAATGTGTAAATGGATTAGAATAGAATCCCCCATTCTTGTGTGATGCATATGAACCAACCTTGTCCTTGTGATGGATCTAATGGATGCAAATGATCTCCAAATGGATGCAACTCTAGGTGGATGATAGTAGTGACTAGTTCTTGGTCCCTCATCATGGTCTCATGACTTTACATCAATATTTTTCTCTTAATCTACTTTCGTAATTAAACTCAAAATGGATGACCACAAAAAAGATAAAGATATCAAACAGATAGAAATAGCCCAAAAAGTGGCGAGAAAGTGTGAAAAGGATCAGGGTGCCCCTGGTAGGATGAGAGCACCCATGGGTACCCCATTACTAGCCTGGGTGCCCCAGTCGATGCTAAAATAATGCAAAGTGACAAAATATGACTAGGCATGTAGGTGTAAAAGGTCGGGAATGACAAAATAAAATAAGAGAATGTGGCCAAAAATGGTAATTAATTAGTAATTTCTTCACTAAAAAACCTTTTAAATAGTAGTATGAGACCGTGACTAAATAATGTCTAAAGTGCATTATTTTGTGCCTACAGAATGATAAACACATCTCAATGTGGGGTACCCAAGACCCAATGTAAAAAACATGTCTAAGTACATTTCCCAATGAATCCAAATACAACAATATATTCCAAAAGAGTCAATAGTGTATTTTGTCAACCTTCCATCGATAAATATAAAATAATCAAGAAAAAGTATCAAATGTCTCATCTGTTGGTATGTTGGTGAATATTTCATACCCCAAAAGTACATTGTCATCAAATAATTTAAAATCTGGAAGAGTGGATAATCTCAAGCTCAACCATGAAGTCTAAATTGAATATCATTATAGACATCGAGTTTTGTCAACTCGCTACTTCACATTATACACACTTCATTCAATAAAAACATATCTAAAAATCATTATCCTAAGTCACTTCATCCATACCTCTATAAAATAATCTTACACTCCCATAAAATTACTATTTACTATCTCTAAACCACTTAACCACTTGAAATCTACCATAACCATTTAAAAACAACCTAAATATATTTTATTCATATATCCCAACCTCTACAACCCGTATACAACCTCCCCATAACCATATTCCTTTGTCAAAAATACAAAATCCGCATTTAGAAGTAGTTTTAACCATTTTCTAAATGTTTTCCCCAAAAAATCTAGATTTCCGATGATTCTAACCAATCGCTAGCGATTATAAATACATGTTTTTCCTCCTTTCCCAAGGATCTCGAGAAACCTTTTTCTCATATCTACGTTGCATTTTTATTCCTTAGTAAATTCAAGACATTTCATAGATCACCATAAGCTTGCATCAACCTCTCGTGATCTTCAATCCAACATTTTGATAACCTCCTTCATTTTTCAACCTTCGAAAGCGCAAAAACATGACATCAATCTTAATCCAACTCCATTCAATGATTTGTGGCATATTTTATCTCTTTCTTGCATCTAAATGTATTTATCTACTTAATTTTTTCATTTACGTTCTGAATAAACATCAAAAACTATCAAAAACATCAATTTATGCCTTTATCTATTGTTTCTCGTAAAACTATCCATTTTAGCATAATCATTAGAGACTACCATAATCACCGGTGATTAGCCTTAATCGCAATTGATTCTGTTAAAATACATATTTCCATATATTTTTAAATTTATATATCATCAATGATAGGTATGAATCTCTGACAATCCCTTTCAAAACATATCTTTTTATCAAATTGTTAGTTTATTATTAATTTTATTAATATCTTTTCCTTTAACTTGTTTTTTTGCAAGTATGGATTTCTCTTAGATGGAATTTCCTAGCCATTTTCATCCAATCAAAATAATTTATGACCTTCCTATAGTCAAGAACCCCTTCTTCTCATAAAAAAACAACATCCTCCATGATTTTACCTTGTGCACAATTCGATTTGTCGTTGATGAACAAGACATTGAGGATCACTCGAGTTCCTCCATTACATTCAACAAGACACTAAAGACTTATGGTATGACTAATTTGAGTTTTTTTACCTCTCATCCACCCTTTCCTTAGCCATATTCAAAGTTGCACATGACTTACCCTTCAACCTTGAGTTCTAGAGCTTCTTGTCTACTATCTATATATCGTTATCTATTTGTATATCTTATCATAATCCTTATCAATCTACTTAATTTTCTAAAACTGAGATAACATCATCTAAGGAAGTCCATTTGGATTTCCAAGATCAACCTTTGGTGATTATCTTGTTTATACATTTATATAATTTTTATCGTCTTTAATTGCGAGTTCTTTTCGGGACACAAGGAATTGCGTATTCATTTGGACTCGACAACTTCAACCATCCATCAAGATCAATATCATTAATCACTTTGTGGGTATCGTTAAACCTTGTCATATTTTGATGTTGGTTTTTTTTTAATTTGATTTTATTAATTTATAGTTGGAAATAAAAAACTCCCTTGAACATTCGACATGCCCGGTGGGGTCTAGTCCCTATTTCTTTCATTTGAATTAATTTTTCATTCATCTAGGATTTTTGCTCTATAATCGCTAGCCATCCGGTTAAATTTCCAGGTGATTGGTATGAATCACCCACAATTGCTTTCAATCACCGACGATCTCTATTGATGCTTCGATTACTCATTAGTCATCCTTCTAACATCCATTTTTGTTTTTCTCTCTTTTATTTTTATCTAACCCTTGCAGTTACTACTTTGGGTACTTTTGTTTGATGTATTTTTCTCTCTTGCTAAAACAAATAAAAAATATAAAAATTAAAAATGAAGCATTTTACAGGTTTTTTTCTTTCCCTTATTTGTATTTCAAGGCATTACATTCTTGTTTTCTTATCTCATTGATACAAATCATTCTTTTGGGCTTAAAAATAACATTTCATCATGTTTGACCATATAGCTTGATTAGGAGTTTAATAGATTACATTCACTTAATCTCCCTCCCACCACACAAAGTAAAATCACATCAAACTTAAAATGCATTGAAACACTTCTACCCATGTGAAACTATTGGGATTTCATCACCCAATAGGGAATCGACTTAGTGTCATGGCCGAGTATAATCACCTTGGTTTTCACTATATTGGCTAAGAACCCGACTCCCCTATTGCTACAAAATCGTGAAGTGAGGGGTAGGCCCCATACCCAAACTAGCATAGATTTGGGCCTCACATACCTTTGGGTATATCAAGGACTCCAACCTTAAAAATTACCTGAAACCATCCTTAGACAACCATTTCCTAGGACCTTATCAGTCATTTTACACATTTCACTTTTCTTCTAAATTAATCAAGATAATAAAAATCCTTCTACATGATTTGTCTTCTGTTTGTAATCAACTATCTAGTTTTATCTTTCATTATTAGGTGATTGTTTGTTTCTATGGTTCTTACAAGACAACAATCTCATATCCAAACCTTTGAAAACATGACAAAATGTGACATAAAACTTCCAACAATCCATTGATAATCTTCAAACCCGCCTCGATGATGCCTCTTGTCTACTTGAATAATAAACTACTATATCACCCCAACTAGAAGATCAAAAACCTCATTCTCGTAGTAGCCAATCTACTTCATCTGATATGCCTAATCCTTTCAATACCCATTTCTTTGATAGTGGGGATCCTATTTTATCATAACTCTTAGACATAAAATTCATTTCTCTCAGTGCATACCTTGCTTCTCGGGTGTCCATCTTCATTCATTTACACTTGAACCATGACATTATATTCCTAACCCCTCATGTACTTACTCACATCTCATTGATCTCAATCATGAGCTGGTTATTCAAAAGATACATCCTTATCTTGTCAATAATCAATGAGAAAAATTCGTTGTCAGCTCTGTTGTACCTATTATTTCTTTTGATCTTAATGTATTTTTCTCACAAGACACCAACAATCAACAATCTACCTCCTCAGTAGACTCCTCATCTGGATCTAATCCCCCTCAGAACAATGTCAACCCTTCATCACCTACTTTGATTCCTTTAGTTTCTTCTACAATTTAGACTCTTCCCATGAGTTTCGTAGTTGTCCCATCAAGTGTGGCTTAACCTCCCCCATCCCAACAACCTATGTCTATTCCCACATCAAATCCACTTATCAATACTAGCTATATTTATACTATTCTTCCCTCTTCGCAAAATCATCTATTATTCCCACTTCTTATCAATCCATACCTCAATAGAATCTACCTCCTATTCATACCTCTATTCATTTTCAGCATGTACCACAATAATCATAACCACTTATTCATACTTCTATCCCCTTTCAACACATTCCACAGTTGTCGTAACCTCTTATTCACACATATCTTCCTTTACAACACATGCCCCAACCATCACAACCCCTCTTCAAAACATCCATGCCTACCCATTATCAAGATATCCAACCTTTCGCAATTTATTATTTTTCACAACCCACTTATAACATTCCTTTAAAAAAATTCCCTTTCAACATAACATCCCTTAACAATATCAACCATAAAAGCATCCTAATCAACTTTCATATAATCAGTCTGGTTCATCCACATCCACTACAAAACAACAACCATAAACAAACCCTCTTCAAGATTTATCGAACAAAATATATAGCCTCAATGTTGCTTCTTTGGGTCCCAAGAACACATTATCATATGAACAAATATGTAATGAGCCTATTCATCCATCTGTGTCATATAAATCTTATCCTCCTCATTGGTAACTTCCTAAATTCCTCAAATTCTATAGTAAGGAATATCCTCAACAACATATACAAAATTTTCGTCATGCCTATTACCTTATATCTCATGATCAGGACTTAATTCTTAGGACATTCCCCATGTCTTTAGCACACCCTTCTCTAGACCGGCATAACAATATCCTATAATATTCAATCTTTTCATTCACACAAATCTCTCAGCTATTCCTTAAACAATTTTAAATCAACATCACTTGTAAAATCACTAATACCAAATTATATGCAATTAAACAATTCAAAGATGAGTCCATTACATAATATTTTTTCCCGTTGGAGGGATATCATTAATCTACTATCATTTTCCCTCCCGCAAATAGAGTTAATCAAATTGTTTTCTTGTTATTACAATAAAAATATCTCATCCACGCTGAAAATCCAATACTTTCATATGTTTAACAAAGATTTTACGATGGCACCGCAAACTTGAGCTCTAATACCTTGAAGAAGGTAGAGTTAAAATTAGACCAAAGAAACCAAAAATTGAATTCTCATCCAAACCATCATCTAGTCAAGGAAATTCCAAATCATCACCTAATGCAATGGTTGTAAAATCCACCTCCAAAGAATGTTCAAATACTAAACACTCTTGTCTTCAACAAAACTATAATCCCATCAATGAATCATATAGTGCAATTTTTGAAAATATTCTTACTACCAACATGATTACTCTTCCACCTATCTTTCCCATCGATACTTTCATTTATATACCCTCTTGGTACCAAGAAAATGATTATTGCAAATACCATAGGTTAAAAGGACATGACATCAAAAGTTGTCACTCATTTTGTAATTTCCTTGAGATCTGATTGATAAAGGTGAATTACATTTATAAAATCCTTATTACACCTCAAAATCATAACCTTGAGATCTTCAAACAACCATTTCAAAACCATTATCCATCGAATAGTGAACCACAAACTAACAATATCCAAGCCCATGATACTATAAACATAATCAATGAAACACTACCTTATTCTAAATCTGCACCCATACCTTCATCTAACAACTCCATTATAGAAACAAAAAATAATAAATCCATATAACCCACTAAATATATCATCAGAAACGAACCTTCCTTATTGACATCTACATTTTCTTCATCCAACATATCTACAATCTCTTAACGACCTCTTAATCAAAAGAAACCTATCCTAAAAACTATTAAAATTCCATATGATGGATTTTTGGCTCGATAAACGCATACATAACCTTTTGAATACTACCCCACTTCTTTCTAAAAAGGATACCATCACATCCCAAAATCAGCCCATCTCTTCAACATAAAAGCTAAAATCTCACCCTTCATCCTAGGACCGCATCCTTCATCTAAATTACCTATCACTATTAAACAATCAAAAATCAATCACCACCTATAACCAAATAAGTTCCATCAAAATTAGTATCCCCCACACCCGCCAAATCAAATTAAAATTTGTTTCCTTCAACCTCCACTCCAAAAGGATACTACTTATCAAACCGTGAACAACTTCTTCAACAATCACTCATAATGCTTCCTCCACTTAATCCATTTAGCTCTTGAGGTTGGAATCCCTCTTGGTATGATTATGAATCCATTTTTATTATCATCAAACACTAGGACATCCCATAGAACACTGTAAAGCATTCCATGTTGTCATCAAAAACCTTGCAGATAAGGGTTTTCTCCCTTCAAAATTACAAAATAAAAAACCTCCCATAAAACACCTACAACAACAGTACCTACCTCATCATCACCACCTACTGAAGGGTCTTCTAGTAAAACCCCTCCTCATCAAATTTATTTTTTTGTATTAGTACCCAAACATGCACCCACAAACCTAGCTCTTAATAAAAAACAAGTCCAATGTTTCCATTCTCTCGCTTCAAATCATCTCGATCAAACTACACCTTCCCGGACTAATACTACCATCCTTTCTACCCCTTCTACACAATCTACTACCATGGTTCAAAAAGTTGTCATTAAACAATTAAACCAATCTCTCATCAAAATATCGAGTTGGTTTATACCTCTTCATCACATAAAAAAATCATTATTGAATCCCTTAAGTCCATATCCATGCCTTCAAATGATCCACAACCCTTTGCAAACCTAGTAGGAACTTTCCAGAATCTACTACTATTTCCTTTGATACTTCAATTACCATCACTATAGCCGGAAGATTGAGACCTTCCCTAGTTCATCACCTCCCAAGTCAATGATGTCCTTGTGAAAGTAGTCATTATTGATAATTTCACCGCAATCAATATTATATCATCATACGTCTTCAACCAAATTTTCTTACCAAACACCATTGTTGCCCAAACACCAAATGTACTCGAGCCTTCAATGTTACAATTTATCTCATGCTAGGTACATTCATATTAACACTTAAGGTTGGTGTTAAAAATCTTATTGAGCTCTTCTCGCCTCATAGAGGGAGATTTCTAATATAACATATTGTTTGGCTATCCTGGATATGTTTTATGTGTTGTATCCTCTCCATAATGCATCGATGTCTTAAATACAAACATGAGGGTAAAACCTTTACAATTTTTGTGGATCCTAACCCCTTTAGGGTTTACAACATGACATATCGTCCAAATGATGTACTTTTTCCAAAATCAAATTCCCCGACAAGCCATCTACTAGCACATCCATCCATTCATCCAAACTATTAGATGACTTCTCCTTGGTGAAGTTATGGAATTTATTTTGCTGGGGGAGTATCACCTCCTCATGTTTAATTCCCTTATTATGCCCAATATGTATGGAATACTAGATAAGCAATCCATTTATGAGCCTAATGTCAAATATGTTATGTCGTACGACCATGTGTATCTAAAAATGAATATCATCTATGGAGGCATCAAATACCCCTTTTCCTTACATACTCCTTAACGTCGTGCCATGCCATTCATATCAGACTTCATATTCTTATATAACCATGTCTTCACATAAATGTACCTCCATCACTGTGTTTGGAAAGGATTTTGATTTGGACATTACAAATAGGGGATTCATGATTTAATCATCCAACAATTTCAAAAACCACATGAGAAACACAAGTTGGGTTATGAGAAACCAACCTCTGAATCTTCCATATCAAATACCATCACACCCACCATAAAATATGAACCATCATCCCCGACTACATACGAAGATCCTATGGACACTTTGAAGAGAAAATATCCATCCCTTCTAAATTTTTTATTCAATACTATTTCCTTAAGACCATTGAATTCTCAAACTAATCATGTTACAAAAAAATTTCCTCTCATCTAGAAAGAAATGATCGAAAAGAACTCTCCCACTATCAATATCCTCTAATGTCAAGACGATCAAGACATCCTCTCTCACATGGGGGAAGAGGACCATTTCCTTCAAAAATACTTACCACCTAACAAATCTACACTCCTTAATGAATCCTCCATGTACATTAACATAGGAACCACACATGAACCTCATATAGTTAAGGTTGACCAATATTTAAATCCATAGGAGTTAAATGAATTCACCACCTTATTATCCAAATACAATCAAGCCTTTACCTAGTCATATAGTGATATGTCACGTACCAACCATGACATCATCATAAAAATATTGGCACTTATCTTAACTCCAAGTTAGTTAAAAAAAGCTATGTAGGATTCACCCTCGTATATCTCTTCTCATCAAATAATATTTATAGCATTTACTCTCTGCTAACTTCATCATACCCATTAACTATCCATAATGGGTCTCTAATATTATACCTATAACCAAAGCCTTAGGAAAGTTATGCATCTATACTGATTTCCGGGATCTCAATCTCGCTTGTCCTAAAGATGATTTCCCCCTTCCCAACATCAACCGACTCATCAATCTAACAACTATCCATGAGATTATTTCCCTTATGGATGGTTTCTATAGTTATAATCAAGTCCTCATTGCTACCGATGATAAAAACAAAACATCCTTCGTTACCCCTGGGGACCTTTTGCTACCGTTTCATGCCCTTCAAACTCAAGAATGCACGGGCGAATTATCAACACACCATGCCATATATCTTCCATGATATCATCCATAAAATCATATAAGATTATGTTGATGACCTCTAGGAAAATCTATACAATGCGAGATCATCTCATGGTCCTTGATTTGATATTTGTTTGTCTATTCAATACTTTCTTCATCTTAACCACACTAAATGTTTTTTTGGTGTTCTCACCGGTAAAATTCTAGGGTTCATTATATCTATCTGAGGCATCAAAGTAGACCCCGAAAAGATCAAAGAAATTATTGAAATGCCTCCTCCATCAAACCTCAAACAATTATGTATCCTTCAAGGTAAATTGCAATCCATTCACCACTTTATATCACAACTCTCAGACCGTTGTCAACCCTTTCATCATCTTCTTCACAAAGACATTGACTTTATATGGGATATTAATTGTCAAAAATCCTTCAAGAGCTCAAAAAATATCTCTTATCACCACCTATGCTCACACCTCCTCATGAGGGGGATCCATTTTATCTCTACATATCTGCTACAGATCATGCCTTGGGTGTCATGTTTTCTCATTGAGATGAGAAGGGTCATGAACATGCCATTTATTATATAAGTCATACCCTCCATGAATATGAGACCCATTATATCGAAGCCAAATTTTTTTGTTGTGCCTTGTAGTTCATAACTTCAAAACTACACCATTATCTACTCAATCACAAAACTTATGTCATTACTAGTTTCAACCTACTCAAAACCATGAACTCTAAACCATATCAAAATGATCACATCACTTGGTGGATTATTCTTATGACCAAGTTTGATCTAGAATTCTTACAAAAAATTCTATTAAGGGTCAAGCCATCACCAATCGGCTTGCCAAATATCCCCTTCTTGATAATAAAACTCCTCACGAACAATGTCCTAACAAATCTATCAACATTATTGATAATCAAGAATTCACTTCTATAAAAATGACCCTCTTATTTGATGGATCAAAATTCCATCAAGGGGAGGGGTAGGTTTTGTCATCATACCTCCCTAGGGACTCTTATTCCGTTATCATTTAAAATTAACTTCAAATGTACTAACAACATGGCCGAATATGAATCTTTAATAACGGGTCTTCAAACCGTCATCATGTTAGGTGTCAAAATATTAGAAATATATGGAGACTCATATATTTTTATCAATCAAGTCAAAGGAATCTATCAATGTAAAAATGAAATCCTACAGAAATATAAAGACATTGTTGAATTCCTCCTCGAATCCTTTGATCATTAAACTAACCAGATAGTACCACGATCTTATAACAAGTTCACAGACACCATGGCCTCTTTAGGATCCCTCATTCCTTTATCAACTGAAGAATCAACTGATAATTCCAAACTCTTCATTTTCATCCATAGAGTAGATCAACCATCTAAAAAATGAAATTCCCTCTGTCAACATCATCAAAAATAAATCAACTGATCTTTGGTACACAAAAAAATTGACTACCTTTCAAAATCTAAAATCCCATCCAAGCTATCCTCAAACACTAAATGATATATCCTCCAATGTGCTACCTATTATGTCATTGTGGGTGGTATCCTTTACAAATGTATATTTTATGGCCTATTACTAAGATGTCTTAAATCCCATGAATCCATTAAAGTCATCCAGGAAGTCCATGATGGTATATGCGGTGGAAATTTGAATGGTACCAATGTCACTAAAAGTTTCTTACAACTGGGCTATTATTTCCCTACCATCAACAAATGTTGTTATGCATATGTTAATAAATGTGTCAAATGTCAAAAACAATCAAATCTCATTCATGTCCCTATTCAAGCCATATAACCATCCCAAGACCTATGACCTTTCTTACAATGGGGTTAGATCTCATCGGTGCTATCAATCCTCACTCCTCTCAACATTATTCAATTATCACAACCACTAAATAATTTACAAAATGGGTCAAATCCATCCCCTTAACCTCAACTAAAGAAAACAAAATCATTAACTTCATTTATCAACACATCATATGTCGCTTTGGCATCCCTCATAAAATTTTCATTGATAATGGAAAATCCTTCAAAAACAAGGATGTTAAGAAAATTTGTGACACATTCAACATCAAACTTAGCTTTTCATCACCATATTATCCCCAAGAAAATGGAAAAGCTGAAGCTTCTAATAAAAACATTTAACAAAATCCTCATGAAAACAATAGATGAAGCAGTCAATAATTGGCATCTCCAAATCCCGCATTCTCTATGGGTTTATTGAACTAGCATTCATACTCCTATAGGTGATACGCCCTTCTCATTAGTTGATGGATTTGAGGTAGTTATACCCCTTGAAGTTCAAATCCCATCACTCCATGTATCTCTCAAATATTTTATCTCTAAAAAGATTATTGACAAAATCGTCTAGCATAGTTAGAACTACTAGATGAAAAATTCTTAACATCTCGCAAACTTTATTTTGTTTATCAAGAACACATTAATCACACATATAATAAACATGTAAAATAATGTGACTTTAACATATGTGATCTCATTCTTAAATAAAATTAAAATTTCACTATTCTGGAAAGAAATAAACATGGAAAGTTTTCCCCTAATTGGATCACCATATGTCATCAATCAAAATTATGGGTCGGGAGAAATATCACCTAGCCTCCTTTGATGGTATACCTAAAAGGAGCCTCTGGATTCCTTGCACTTATGGCCTTTATATTGTTAAAACTTTGACCTTCATGACACTAGTCACATCAAATACCTTATTTCATCATTAAACCAGTCATCTTAACATCGTAATGATTTGAAACCATGTGGACTTACATCACTATCCTTACAAACCTTAAAGATGAACACCATACATCTATTCATCACATATTTCACTATGGAAAAGTTCCTCCTCAATAGGAAACCCATAAAATAATTACATCCACCTACCCTATATACCAACTAGAGACATGTCATCAAGAACATATGTGTAGTTTGTGCACACATCTTGTCCCTTCTTTGAAAGGTTTATTAGGGTTTGTCCTTAGCTCAAAAAGAAGTCACAAAATATCTATGGATGCATCTTATAAAAAATACATATAACTATCCCTCGAAGGACAAATATTAAATATTGAAATCATGTTGTCAAAAATAAAATTACACTGATTCCTTAAAGGACAACTACTCACAAAATTATAGATCGATCCATTGAAGGATGGCTGCCAAGAATCAAATATATAAAAATGTCAAAATGTAGACCACTCCCTCAAAAGATGGATACTTCTATGAAAATTCTTCCCACATCGATCAGCCTTAAAAATTCAAAATATCAAAAGTATCTTCAAAAATATTCCCGCATCGATCAATTTTCTGTCAAAGAAAACTTCCCACATCAATTAGTTTGCCTCAAAAAAATAAATACATAGTTGGGGCACCTCTCTATGAAACTATTGAAAGGAAATTCCTATTTTCCAATGCATCCTACATATGCTAACATATCATATATCCTAAGAAGGTGTACATTTCACTTCCATCTATATCCAAGATCCTATGTGTGACTACCCATTGTTAGTCATGTGTTAACATTCATTGTAAAGGCCAAAAAGTGCAAGTTCCTTCATGTTTATACCCATCATGTATGTATCAAATCCATTACAAAATAAATAATTCCATGCTTTATTGTTATTTAAGAGTTAATTTTTTTGTCATATGTAGATCACATTAAAGTCATAAACCATATCATACACATCACAAACCACCATATAAAGCATCGAAAAAATGACCATATAATCATAATACACATTGAAACATCAAAATAAAATGAAATCAAAAACAAAACTTATAAACTCAAACCCATCATCATCATCATATATATATATATATATATATATATGTATGTATGTATAAAAATTATGTACAAAATCTCTATGTAATCATGTGGAGTCCCCCAAAATCCGTACATCAAAATCTATATATCAAAATCAAGGCTTGATAACAAGCTATATACATATCAAAATACAACATATATCATGACTATCCAATAAAATAGACACCCCTAAGGAACTCATTATCTCAAACAAAGCTCCCCTCGGTGATCTCGACCTTCATCTCCTCCATTTGGTCATCAAGGTGGCTGAGCCAAACTCGATAAAATCACATTAGGAGATGCCCCTCGCTTTGCTAAATGATCAACATATAGAATCTGCATTGGGCTAACCCTCGTATTACCAAATCCTTGTAGTAGGCTGACTCCACCCGCAAAGACTAGTAGTGAGCATAGCTAACCATACCCATTGGAGCTCTCTGGATACTCACATGTGCTTGTGCTACTAAATCAAAACTTGACATTGATGATCCTATAATCTCGAGAGCCCTTTACAAGGTATCTTGTTGTTGTTTATATCTATCTTGATTAGTCATGTCCTATGCTAACTACTTCCTAATACCATCACACTCACCTACAAGGCCAACATTCAAACAAATCGGGATAGCTCTAACTCCAATCAAAACATCCCTCTCAATCCTTAAATTTTTTTTCTCTCTCTCTCTCTCTATTGTCACTACGGCCTTCTTAGCCATCAAATGTGTAATAATAGCCTCTAGGGTCACTCTATCTCCATCTACCTCCTCATCACTAACATCCACAACCTAATGTTCTCCCTCTACTTGATCCTACACCCTCTTACCTCCTCAAGTTAGGAATTATTTATCCCATGCAACATATGCTCCAATCTACCAAACCCTATAGGGTGTTGTCACACCGTATCATCAATAAGAACTCTATCACCATACTCATCAAAACCCATCACCCCCTCCTCCTCCGGTATCACATAATGCCATCCCACTACTACCTTATGGGTATCCATGTCCCTCTCATCACGTCAATATGGAATAGGATCATCCGGTATATCCCGTATCAATTTAAACTATGACCTGATGTGAATAAACCTTGCCAACTCCACTCTCCACCTCAAATCCCCGAGTCCAAAACTCCTTTTAGGTGGAGTTTAATTCCATATTATCACAACATGACACTTTGGAAAATCAATATAATGCCTCTATAATATATCCAAGGCTTGTAACCCCGTAATAAACTAATGGTAGTGATCCTCACTCTATAATCCTCCCGACCGACCGATCTGCCTCTACATTCTAATAAACAAAACCAGTCCTATCCATCACCAAATCAACACCACCCCATGGCAGACCTTGTATTCAAGTCACAACAATATGCTCGAAATACCAACATTGTAACAGAATGAAAACAAACACTAAGTCAAAACCTCTTATAACTACTCCACATCCACAGCTCCTTACAAGTAAAGTTGGAGCCTAATCAAACATTTTTGATGCTCTATCATCTCAGCCAAAACACCTTCCATCATCTAAGGAAATATCCCACCACCTGAGTTAGGTAAAGTAAAATAATAAATCCCCATCATCATCATCGTAATCTCAACACGACTCTATATGTCTACCTCAAATAAAGGATGATAGTAAAACCCACCAGATGTGAACCTAATATCATCTCGCATCCTCATATAACCTCCTCATCACATCCTCCCTATTTTTCTTACAAATGTAGTAAATCCCTCTCCTCGTATTGGAAATTTGGTGATCCTATGTACATCCTCTAGGGTGATATACATTTCACCCGTAGAAAGCCATAAATTTCAAGTAGAAGGATCCCATCTCTCGATCAAAGATAGCAATAAACCTCATCATTTGTATGAATGAGTTTGTAATAACACATCCCTATAAAACCCAATGGCTCCAAAAGTTCCCAATCATCATCGAAATCTCCTCTCTCACATTTTTTAATGCATTTAGAACCTAATCTCTAATAGTCAAACTGTCCTTTACCTACATCCATAAAATCACAAAACACCAATTAGAACACATCCATAACAATTTTTTATCAAATTTTCATCAAAATGTAACAATAATTGATGATTTGGTATAAATTTCTAGCGATTTACACAATTTTTTGTGATACATCTCATCATCGATGATCCTGGTGATTTTCATGACATATACCTACCACGAAATTTTAAAACAAAAATAAAAATTTAGACAAAAACTCACAAAATGACAAAAATCAAATCCATGCCTCTACCTCGAGTGGGGATCCTTTGTTTTCTAGATGGTCCTACCACTACGATTTGTCAAAAATCACTCAAAATCACGTGCTCAAATTCTCTCTAAATTGCTAAATCCGTCAATCGGTAATGATTTGTTTGATAAGAAAAGTGTCTATTTATAGCCCCATGAATTGCACATGAAGGAATCACCGATGATTCCATTAATTGTTGATGATTTACCCCCAGCAATGTAGTAATTTTCCTTAATCACTATTGATCCACCTTGCTCATCACAAACCAAATATTTTAAAACATTTTCAACTACGACATTTCATCCTTTGAAAATATTCCTCATCTTGAGGACTCCCAAAGTTAAATTTTCCTTCACAAACAACATTGGTAAGCCAATACGTCAATACACCATGAAATATTTGGTTCTCCTATAATTTGGATCCATACCCCATTTTCTACGGATCATATGTCCATAGGACACAAACTCTTTAGGTTCTCCTATCACTTGATCTTACGATGCTAGCCACATTATCTTCTCATCTCAAGGAAACTTCTTGTCATCTGACTCAATCAAACAAGTGATTCTTGCGCTGTCCCACAATCACCCCGATTTGAGGGGGATCACCCATATAACCATAAGCGTTACCTCATATCATTTTTTCCTATCAATTCACTTGTCACAAACTACTTGACAAAAAGGGTAAAATGTAGACACTTTGGGTTTTCATCAACCTACCTACTTCACATTATATGCACTTCATTCAATAAAAACATATCTAAAAATCATTATCCTAAGTCACTTCATCCATACCTCCATAAAAATAATCTTACACTCCCATAAAATTACTATTTACTATCTCTAAACCACTTGAAATCTACCATAACCATTTAAAAACAACCTAAATCTATTTTATTCCTATATCCCAACCTCTACATCCCATCTACAACCTCCCCATAGCCATATTCCTTTATCAAAAATCCAAAAGCCACATTTAGAAGCAATTTCAACCATTTTCTAAATGTTTTCCTTGAAAAATCTGGATCATCGACGATTCTAACCAATCGCTAGTGATTATAAATACATGTTTTTCCTCTTTTCCCAAGGAACTTAAAAACATTTTTCTCATATCTACATTACATTTTATATTCCTTATTAAATTCAAGACATTCCAGAGATCACCATAAGCTTGCATCAACCTATAGCGATATTCAATCTATCATTTAGATAGCCTCCTTTATCTATCAACCTTCGGGAAGCGCAACAACACATCAATCTTAAAATAACTCTATTAAATGATTTGAGGCATATTTTAGCTCATTATTTCATATAAAGGTATTTATCTACTTTAATTTTTCATTTACATTCTAATTGATCACCGAAAACAATAAAAATACCAATTTAGGCCTTCATCTATCATTTTTCGTAAAACTATCCATTTTAACAATAGTGCTTAACGATTACCATAATCACGATGATTAGCCTTAATCACTGACGATTTCTATCAAAATACATATTTGCATCAATTTGAAAATTTACGAGATCATCGACGGGTATGAATCACCAAAAATCCCTGTCAAAATATATCATTTTATCAATTTGTCAATTTATTATCGCTTTTATCAATATCTTTGTATTTAACTTTTTTTGTAAGTATGTCTTTCTCTTAGATGATAGTTCCTATGAGTTCTCATCCAATCACAAACATTTATGACCTTCATATAGTAAAACATCCCTTCTTATGGGAACATTACAACATCCTTCATGAGTTGAACTTGTATGCAATCCGATTTTCCATTGATGAATAAGACATTGAGGATCAAATCGAGTTCCTCTATTGGATAGATTTTCTGCATAGCTGAAAACCTAGGTAGTCATGAGATAAATATCCCTCATTTACCGGTGAGGCTCCCATGTAATATTTTGTCAGTTATATGTCCTAATATCTATTTTTTGGTATTACTTTAACTATATAGCTCATGAACCATAGCTAGATAGTTTTGCAGCAAGTAAGCAACTGTAAAAGAAAGGAAAAATTTGTAGAAGAGGAAAATAATAGGAAACGAGAAGAAAGGAGAGAAGATGTGCAACCCAATCAATAGTTCACAGAGTTGATCGCATGCACATAGATTAAAACAAATAGATCATGAAATATAGAATTCAAAGCAAAGGAAAATTTCAAATCTAGATCTAGAAATAAATACGAGACGAATGCACCATTGACACAAAGTTCTTCAGAAATCTCTTCTCTATTCCTCTTCTTGCAGAAATCTATCAAGGGTCTTGCTCAAATTCTGGAACACAAGAATGCTGATTAAAAATTCTGATCCTCTAACCCGTAGGTTCTTCCTCTATTTATAGTGTATAAAGGAAAATACAAATAGGAAGATTTAAATGAATTCCCACATGCGGAAGCTATGAAAAGGGAAACAACTGGCAATCTTCCTCCTAGAATTCCTCTTTGCATGACATGCATGATTTATAATTGAAAAATAGAACCTTCTATTTTGCATGTCTTCCACCTATTTCCAAGTAATTGACTTCTTCAAGTAACGAATTTTAAACCAATCACTTAAGTTTTATAATTTAATTGATTGCTCAATTACTTTGTTGGAGAAAATAAAAGAAAGAGGAAAAGAAATAAGAAGAAAGCTGTAACCCTCCTAGTCTTGTTCTTCTTCCATATTCTACATGTGGTTGACTCTTTTGCCTTTGATTCTCACCAAATTGGATCTGGAAGCTATGCATGAATGTGATTTGCTTGTGGGTATTGCCTTTGACTTGTCTTCCCTTCTATCCTTGAATATTTTTCAATTCTTCTTCAGTACATGCACCAGTGCAATGTTTGCCATAAATAATTTAGACAAAACGCATCATCTTTTATTTAAAATTACATATGAGTAATTTTAAATTTTGGAAAGCACTCTAGGTGAATGCAAACATAAGTAAATTCAATGAAGAATTCAACTGGAATATTGGGAGCACATGAACATGCTTCTAAAAGGAATTCTCCATGCGATGATTTCCACATGCGCTACATTAGAAATAAGAGGATGAATTTTTGCCAAAATCCTTTGTAATTATGAGAGTTGGATACGTGAATCAAATTGGTGATAAGTTCGGGGCCTCTGTTTGTATCATTGACTTCAACAAATTTGGAAGCTATATATGATTCTAATGATCCTTTTCTTTCATCATGCTTTATCATGGCTGAAATAATCTTTATCTGAGCTCTTTTTCTTTTAATTATGCTAGAATATCTTGCAATTGGATCAATTTGTGTAGATCTAAAAATTTATTCTGATTTGGAAGATATATTCAATGTACCTGACATTGATTTGAGCACTTGTGATAAATACCTACAATTTATTCAGACAAAGATGGAGTCCATGGCATGAATACTTTATTTTTATCACCAAAATCTGTATATAAAGCCTGCTACCCTAAAATTTGAGGTTTTTCTTGCATGCAAAGAAATAAAAAATATTATTTAATTCAACCGAACATGTACCAACATGCATATGCTTAGAATGACCAAAATTAGGCTATTTCAACCCTAGGAACCAAAACCGGAAGCTTCTCGACAAAGGGAAAATAAACTTAATGAAAAAAACCTCCTTCCTTTGGAGCCAAAACCTGCTTCGCTGCAATCCTTTGCGAAAAAGAATTAATTTCTTCTTTATTATGGCATCCCATGCATATATAATCCTCAACATACTTATTTTTAATAATTGACCTTCCTATTTTTGGCAATTTAATTAATAAACAATCATGTTTATTCACCCAAATTGGGCACCCAATTATGCATGTTGCTGGTTGCTTTTAAATAAATTTATTTTATTTATTTTTAGCATGCATCCTTGACTTATCCTTAGCTCTTCCACTTGAATTGACTTTCCTTCTATTTATGGTGCCAAAATTGGGTGAATAAACCATTAATAAATAATATTAAATGCATTGTTATTCACCCAAGGTGGGTCACATTTTTTAGCAAGGGTAATTTCAAAAAATAGGAAGTATAGTTGATGGGAATTTCCACCCTGCACTACAGCTCCAAAAATCACCTCTTCCACTTAAGTGATTTGACTTTCATCGTGGGAATTTTTACCCTACAAGGCACGTAAGAAATTATCACGGTTCTTTAAGTGATTTTTTTTTAATATTATTTTATAATGATAATTTTTACCTGCAAGGTAGGTAAGAAATTCCCGCCTACCTTACCACTACCGAAATTCCCATCGCAGCTTAAGTGACTTTGAATTCATGGGAAAAAGTACCCTGTAAGGTAGGTAAGAAATTCCCACTTGCTTATCATCTCTAATTTTCCCATCGCAGCTTAAGTGACTTTGACTTCATGGGAAAAATTACCCTACAAGGCATGTAAAAATTCCCACCTGCCTTTCACCTCTAATTTTCCCATCCTAGCTTAAGTGACTTTGAATTCATGGGAAAAATTACCCTGCAAGGCAAGTAAGAAATTCTCACTTGCCTGCCACTACCAAAAATCCCATTGTAGCTTGCACTCATTAATTCCAAAAAATGCGAGTTACATGGGAGAGGCATTTTGTGTATGAATTCATCTTTTTTGGTCAGGAGTTTGAATTTTGAGGCTAATTCCTTCTGGTGTTGCATTAGTAGATGATCTCCAAATGCTTCAGGTAAATAAAAAAACTATATTGGACAAAGAACAGACCTAGGGTAATTTCACAGAGAAACTGCGAAGAAAATCAAAGAAAAATGCAAAAGAAATAAATAAAAGCAAAAACCATTTCTAGAAGTTGTAGAAAATTCCCTAAATTCATTCCTGGTGAAAACCTTATTAAGATGAGTGAATACTAGCATGCAAAACTTCAACAGGATTCAATCGAAGCACAATTTACTTCAAACAGGGCATTATTTATTTAATAAATAATTAAATAAAAATTCCCACAGACAAAACTTGCGAGGGATAAAATGAGTTTGGGCATCTGCGTATTTTTCAAAATTGGCTCATATGATTCATTTTGAAAATCTTAACATAATAAAGACACCTTCTCGCAAAAAAACACAAAAGACCCATTATTTTAAAAGAACATTTTTTTAAATGGGTAGTCCCAGATTTTAGGGTGAAATCTAGAGACACCATTGGCTCTGTCTAGTCCCAGCATTTCGGGGTGAAATCTAGAGACACCATTGCTCTGTTTATGGACATATTTACTTCTGTCAAAATGAAAGGAGTAAATATGAGATACCAACATCTTTGGTTTTGTGTCCTATCCATTGGGTTCTGGTCAAGCAAACAAAAACAAAATGAAATGAAAGAAAACAACAAAAAAATATTTATATACAAACAGGGTTTTACCCTGTATCTTAGTTCTTGAACAACTTCAGATGCTGCCCATTGAAAGACAGTGGTAACTAAATTCCATCCTAGTAGGTAAGGAAGAAAGTGTCCATTCCAGCAGCTCTCTTGATCATGAAGGGCCCTTTCCAGAGTGAATCAGATTTGTCGTGCATGCCTTTTGGTTCATGTATCTTGTCCCACTAGAGTACCTAATCTCCAATCTTAAAATTCCTTTCTCTAGCCTTCTTGTCAAATACCTTGGGAAATTCCTTATCAACTTCATTTGGTGGTGGCTCATCCTTTCTTCTCTCTATGGTGGATAAGTCTGCATCAACTTCCTCTGTTCCCTGATTTACCTGTTGCATTTCTGAGGAATAATTATCACCATATTATTTGTCCTTCTTTAGGTACTGATCACACTTGTTGAAAGTCTCCAATAAGGAAACTAAACCCTTAAGGATTTTGTTACTTTTTGGCTGGATTATTCCACTATTGTCATCATAACCCAGATCAGTTTTCCCGTGGATTGTTCTTCATGGTGGTGATTTATTCCTTCAACATGCAAACATGCACATGGTTGTTTGTCATAATTGAAAGTTTGTCCCTCTTCAACATTATCGTGGGGACTTTGGGGATGAGACCATGTCCAATTTATAGTTTCCTTGTCTAAATATGGATGGTGGTCCATCTAGGTTCAATAGTGTAGTTGTGACCGCCAAAGATTCTGCCTTGGAATTCTGATTTGTTGGAATGAAGTCAATAGAGAAGGCTGCAAAATCGAATGTGGCAGAAATTACTCTATCTCTGTAATGCTTCATCTTATCTCTTTTGACTTGACTTTTCCCTCAAACCTACTTTACTAGAAGTTCAACATCTCCTTGGGCTTTGAGGATTTTTACTCCTTTCTTTTAGTTTACTCCATTCCTAGTAGCAATGCTTCATACTGCGCTGTATGATTGGTGTTCTTGAACATCAACTTGTGGGAGTATGGGAATATCTCATGATTTGGAGATATTAATAGAATGTCGACTCCTGATCCAAAAGAACAACATGTGCCTTTAAAATATAGAGTCCAAAATTTTTCATCTTCTTCTAGTTACTCGCTCTTTTGAAGTTCTAGCTTTAGAATGTCTTTGTCCATTTATGAGAAATAGACCCCATGGTCAAATCCCTAAAAAAGAATATGAGATCTAGGATCCTCATATTTCATCATAGTGTACTTAGACGTCTTTTCGAGATCCAACTTATGATTAATCCCCTTGATAGTAATATGATTACATGACCAATCCATCTTTACTTCTCCTCATAGTTCTTTACAAAAGTTTCTACTCAAAGAACATCCCATAAGAGACCAGAATATCTGCAAATAAGATTGTCATCTTTAATCTTTTGTCAGGAAAAGCTGCTAGAACAACTTGTGTATCCTTGATTTTTCTGATTAAAGGGACTTTTCTTTCCATGGAGTAGCACCTTCCTATGGTATTCATCAGTAAAGCCCAAGAGCATCTGCAACTTTAGTTAGCGTGACATTTTCATAAGCACTTGAATCTAAAATGCAGTTACTTAACTTGAAATCGTTAAGCAATAGGGAAACATAGAACGGTTCCACTCTTTTAGAAGATGGTGAGGATTTAACAACTGCAATGTCGTTCTAGGAAGGAGTATCTTTGGGCTTAGGAAAAAGGCATTTTGATGTATTGGATTGTCTTGATGATTGTACATACTTGACTAGCCTACTTAACTGCTCAAGAAAGGATCTCATGTATTCATCTTATGACATTTGAATCCTAGTTTTCTTGACATGATCAATAATGTTAAAGGAAGGTATAGATTCATAAACAAGGGCCGCTTTACGTGGTTGAGATGAAGAAATCAAATTCTTATTTCTGGGAGCTAAGGAAGAAGGTAAAGGGCTGCCCCTTCTTTTTTCATCAGCTAATGCCTCAGCTTGGTGAGTTTTTGATTGTGTAAATACTGCATATGCATGACCATGATCTTCTTCGAGAAATTTCTCATTGTCATGTTCAGATTTGTAGTTTATGTAATTAATGTTGGAGTCGCCAGTAGGACCTAAAAAATCATCATTCTCAAGCTCATCAGTGTCAACTTCCTATTCTTCTTCATTCATCTCCACGTTGTTTTTGGGAGCAACTTTAATTGTTAATCTTTAGGAACCAACAATGCGGTTCTGGTTGTTGTTGTTGAAATTCGAGTAGGGAAGTGTTGTTGCCTTGAGCCATTTGAGTCATTTGTTTCTTCATTTGTGACACGTCATTTGCTAAATTTTGCAATAGTGAATTGGAAGTAGTAGAAGAGGATGAAATTTTAGCTCTAGAAGTGTTGTTTTTTTATCTTTCTAGCAATGATGAGGTTGTCTTCAATTTCAACCACCATGTTTTGAGCTGCTAACAAGTCAATAGGGCGTGCTCTTCACAGGTTGATATCTTACGTCGAAGTAAAGCATTGATGAATAATACCTTTTGATTCTCATCATTCAGAGAAGCGATGCCGAAATTTTGTAAAGTATTCTTTGAAATTTAGCAATAAAATCCTACATGTGCTCATGTGGCTCCTTCTTCAACTGAGTGAGCTAAGTTATCAAGGTACTAGAATCTTCACTTTGGTTTGAATATTTTCAAGAATGCATCTCTCATAGTGGCCCAGTTGGTTATGGTGCTAGGAGTCATCTCCGGTAGAACCATTCTCTAACCAATTCATGCAGAGTCTCTATGAAGATTTTGACAGATACATCTTCATGTTCAACTACAAGCACTCCACAGGATATGAAAAACATAGCCAAGTGGTCATCTAGATTCTACTTTCCATCTCCAAAGAATTTCAGAAAATTCTTTCTTATCCCTTTAGGTAGATCATGCATAGGAGGATTCGATTCAGAGGTCTAAAGGCTACACCCCATGGAACAGGTATTGTAGGGGCAAGTGGTTGATTCTACATCATGATGAACAGAGCATGTCTTCTTTGAGAATAGACTTGGTGAATAATTCTAGCTGCTAGATTATGCTGAAGATGATCTAGATATGGATGAGTTTGCACTCTTCTTCCTGGTGAAAGACTGGATCTGTGGCTTCTAACTTGAGGAGGATGATTGAAATTGAATTGCTCCTACAATCTATAAAAATGATTAGTCCTCCCTTGTGCCTTGACAGATCGGGTGAATGGGCATTCGACCAGGTTGAGAGTTCAGTGGGAACTAGCAAGATAAGCTTTGGTCTGCAAAAGATTGTTGTTCCCCAGTAGATTTGCCAAAAATTGTTGGCTAGATTTTCTGCATAGCTAAATACCTAGGCAGTCATGAGATAAATCTCCCTCATTTACCGGTGAGGCTCTTATGTAATATTTTGTCGATTACATGTCCTAATATCTATTTTTTGGTATTAATTTAATCGTATAGCTCATGAACCATAGCTAGATAGTGTTGCGATGTAAGTAATAAGTTGTAAAAGAAAGGAAAAATCTGCAGAAGAGGAAAATAATAGGAAACGAGAAGAAAGGAGAGAAGATGTGCAACCCAATCAATAGTTCACAGAGTTGATCACATGCACATAGATTAAAACAAATAGATCATGAAATATAGAATTAAAAGCAAAGGAAACTTTCAGATCTAGATCTAGAATAACACAAAGTTTATGAATAGATCTAAAAATAAATACGAGACGAATGCACCATTGACACAAAGTTCTCTGGAAATATCTTCTCTATTCCTCTACTTGCAGAAAACTATCAAGGGTCTCAGCTCAAATTCTAGAACACAATAATGTTGATTATAAATTTTAATCCTCTAACCCATAGGTTCTTCCTCTATTTATAATTATTAAAGGGAAATTACAAATAAGAAGCTTTAAATTAATTCCCGCATGTGGAAGCTATGAAAAGGGAAATAACTAGAAATCTTCCTCTTGGAATTCCTCTTTGCATAACATGCATGATTTATAACTGAAAAATAGAACCTTCTATTTTGTATGTCTGCCACCTATTTCCAAGTAATTAAATTCTTCAAGTAACTATTGATGGTGAATCACAGCACCCGTGAATGTCTGCAACTCGATGGGTTGAGACTCTCAGTGCGATTGCATAACATGGAGCTTTTCCCAAGTGTGGGACCTTGCGAAATCGGAAAAGCTCTCCAGATGAAGGCCGGTTCCTATTCCTCTGTTCAGATGCACATGTAAAAATGCAGAGGGTTTACTCAAAACCTAAACTAACTTTCCAAGGAGATAGGGTAATAAGATGCATAAAATAAAACCTAAACTACGAAGGTGATGCATCGAGGAATGAAGAACATCTATCTTGGTAATAAACACAAACCACTAAAATGTAATGCAAGATCATGCACGATAATCGATTTGCAATGAAAAATCAAGAGGATGCAAATGAACACGAGAGGGGTTGAGAATCATCCACGCATATATTATTTGCTCCAAAGATTGATACAATACAATACAAAATGCCAAGAGGCAAAGTTGCATTACAGTTTTAGGTGGGAGGTTTGAACTCCACAAATTCACCTGCCAAAGAGAAGAAGGGAGGGGCAAAACAAGAATGTCCAACCTTGCATGAATCCGAGATCCCTGTGAAAAGTTATGGCCATTTGAATATCTCGCGTCGGGTTTGCTTTCCTTTTTCTTGTCTATATTTACCCGAGGAGGGAAAAATATACAACAATTTGGCAACTCAACGGGATCACTTGCCTGCTAGGTAGAAGATCAGTGGCCTTTTAGCAATTCATTGGGCATGGAGTCATAAGCAATAACCCAAAAAACTGATCTGAACCTTGAAAACCTCCCTCTGAGCCACGTGCAACCCATTGAACTTAGAGTTGTTCTCACCAAAATGCCACCGAAATGAACTGTGCAAGAGCAAAACCAGCAGCACCAAAACTATGTACAAAACTGAAAATCATACATGCTCCAAATGGAACATGCAGAGTGTGCACAAGCACTTCTTTTACTGAAAGCAAACCTACCTACTCTACTCTAACTGGAAGCAAAGGTGAGCTAAACAAACCCTGCAACTGGTTGTGCAAAATAGCTTCCTTTCTTCAAAATTGGCAACCATGCAACTGATTTGGTACTGAACATGGCTGATTGGATGAGTGGAAAATCAACAAGAAGCTGGTCTTCTACCCAAATCATCAAGGTATCAGTTGAAGGCAAATTCAATACCTCTTTTAGTTGTTCTGCATTTGGATTGGAGAGGTATGACAGCTGATCCTTGGTTCTTTGTAGCTCATCCTCATGCTTAGAAGCAAGCATGACTGGTTGTGACTTCTCCTTTGGCTCCAATAAAGCCAAATACTTGATTGGGAAAGGCATGGTCCTTTGAGTATGCCCATTGCCCTGATTTTCAACTCCAAGAATGGAGTTCTCTTATAGACCCTCTTGAATGGATGGTGTGGAAGCAATGGTAAAACCTTTTTGCCCTTTCTCTTCCTCCAATGAAGGACATGAAAGATTAAAATCTTCCAATCGTGGTTCCAAAGAGCTGCTATAAGATGCAGGTGTTGCAAATGCGTGCTCTCCTTCATGACAATAGGCTCGGGTGTTTGGAACATGGATGATGAAATAGAGAATGGTGGAAACTCAACCAGTTCTTCTTCATCAAAACAGTCCTCCAAATTTGACAGATAAACTACCTCATTGTTGTCCTGCTACAAATGCTCAACTTCCTCCATGGTATCCTCTTGATCTATAACTCGATCATCATGGTTTCTTTCATCCTCCAACATTGGGTTTGAGAGATCAAACTCTTCCTCAGCACTAGAACTCGAGAGAGATGAAGTAGAAAGAAGAACTAAAGGTTCTCCTATAGCATGCTTTGTGTTCAAAGCCCTTGGATCTGCACTTTTCTCCTCCACAGCTAGAATGTGCTCCTCTTCTTTTGGATTTGGAGCAACTTCTCCCTCTTCTACTACTTGAAGACAATCTTGCTCTTGATAGAAATATTCCTCTAGCACGAAGTTTCTCAAGTCAAACTCTTCGCTCTGCTGCTCTAGAGGATAAGTTGGGACTGCAAGATCTTCTTCAGAGCTTTCTTCCTCCATGGCTAATTGTGTAACTTGAATTGAATCAGCATTCCCTTCAAATAGAGTGCCAACATGGGCACTATCTTCTTTTTTCTCTTCTTCTTCTACCACAAAATTAGTCCTAACCACCACTTGTTCTCCAACTCCAACATCTTTTGAAGACTTAATCATCAAGGGGATCTTTTTCATCCCAAATTTAAGAGCCCAACTCTTCAGACTTTGAATTTCTTCATCTTTGTTTGGCTTTTCTTTTTGCTGTTGTTTTCCTTAACTGGCATTCTAATTTTTATCCTCCCAACATGGATTTGGGAATGCAAGAGGAGAAATGGATTGTAACTCAATTGATTTGGCAATTTTTCGTGGTGGTGGAGGAGGTAGAAACTCTTGTTTCTTTGGAGGAGAGCGTATTTCTTTTAGTTCTTGTGGAGGGGATGACTGTTTGGAAGGAAAGGGGAAAGAAGAATTGAGATGTGGTGGGAGACTAGGGAATGGAGAAATGGAATTAACTCCTGGGGCAGCATTGACTAGATTTAGAATTTGAAATTCCAAATGAGATGATGTTGCTTGAGTAATGGGAAGAGAAAAACCAGATGATGGTGTAGAACTTACCCATTGACAAGGTTGTTCAACACCAAGTTTATAGGCCTCTATTTCTGCTGTCCATTGTGCAAGTTGGGGCAGTATCTCCATCATGAAGTCTAGCTTCTCCTGAGGGTTGAAGTGTCTTGGAAAAGGGCCTCCCCATGGACAAGGAGTCCTACAACCAATTCTAAAATCCTTCATTTGAGTTGTTGCTCTTGATTGCACCATCTTTGCCTCCATCTTTTGGATTTTTTCCACAAAATCTGCATCTTCCATTTGATTGTCTTCATTGCATGCGTACCCTTGCTCTTGATGTGCTTCATAACCAAATTGACTTTGGCACTGCTGCTCATATGGGTAGATATGCTGATTTTGAATTTGATCAAAAATTGATTCGGAGGATTTGTAAAACATGTTGGAGGTGTGATATACTTGTTGTTGAAAATGTGAATTCCATGATGGAAATGAAGTCATGATTGCACAACTTCATGGAATGGAAAAGGATGAAAGAGATGGAAAGAAGGATGGATGGAAATGGATGGAAAACAGTGTCCTGAACTCGAGAGAATGAGTTATTTACCAGATGGAGTCGCTAGATGTGCTTTTGAATATGCTTTTAAAGGTTGAATCATCAAGTTACACACCGAACTCCGACAAATATTAAAAATATAATTTAAAACCTTGAAGGACCCGGAAGATCTAGTTCTTCAATTCGGTTATCGGGTCTTGTTGTGCAGCTACTAATCTCCGAAAGGTACAGGTGAAACTCAGGTCATGCAAGGCAACTGGGAAAACTCTGAAATACCAAAAAACCATGAAATTTTGAAAGTCAAAATCTCAAAAATATAAGAATACCCTTTTGAAGATTATCCCCCGATCTATCAACTCGTGAAATTTTTACTTGTTTTAAGCAAGCAAAGCCCTTGAAAATCGATTTCAAAGTTTAGCCTTGGAAGGTGAAAAATTTGAAATTGTAAAACCTACAATTTTTAGTCCAAAATTCTCGAAAATTCCTTTGAATCTTGGGAATGACCTCTTGGTCCCACCGAGCATGCCAAAATGTTAAAGGTGAATCACAAGACTTCCCGAATGTCTCGCAACTCGATGGGTTGAGACTCTCAGTGCGATTGAATAACATGGAGCTTTTCCCAAGTGTGGGACCTTGTGAAATCGGAAAAGCTCTCCGGATGAAGGCCGGTTCCTATTCCTCTGTTCAGATGCACACGTAAAAACGCAGAGGGTTTACTCAAAACCTAAACTAACTTTCCAAGGAGACAGGGTAAGAAGATGCATAAAATAAAACCTAAACTACAAAGGTGATGCACCGAGGAATGAAGAACATTTGTCTTGTTAATAAACACAAACCACTAAAATGCAATGCAAGATCATGCACAGATAACTGATTTGCAATGAAAGATCAAGAGGATGCAAATGAACACAGAGAGGGTTGAGAATCATCCACAGACATGTATTATTTGCTCCAAAGATTGATACAATACACTACAAAATGCCAAGAGGCAAAGTTGCATTACAGTTTTAGGTGGGAGGTTTGAACTCCACAAATTCACCTGCCAAAGAGAAGAAGGGAGGGGCAAAACAAGAATGCCCAACCTTGCGTGAATCCGAGCTCCTGTGAAAAGTTATGGCCATTTGAATATCTCGCGTCAGGGTTTGCTTTCCTTTTGCTTGTCTATATTTACCCGAGGAGGGAAAAATATACAACACTAACTAATTTTAAACCAATCAATTATGTTTTATAATTTAATTGATTGCTCGATTAATTTTTTAGAGAAAATAAAAGAAAGAGGAAAAGAAATAAGAAGAAAGTTGCAACCCTCCCAGTCTTGTTCTTCTTCCATATTCTACATGTGGTTGACTCTTTTGCCTTTGATTCTCACCAAACTGGATCTGGAAGCTATGCATGAATGTGATTTTCTTGTGGGTATTGCCTTTGACATGTCTTCCCTTCTATCCTTGAAGCTTTTGTAATTCTTCTTCAGTACATGCACTAGTGCAATGTTTTCCGTAAATAATTCAGACAAAACTCATCATCTTTTATTTAAAATTGCATATGAGAAATTTTAAATTCTGGAAAGCACTCTGGGTGAATGCAAACACAAGTAAATTCAATGAAGGCTTCAACTAGAAGATTGGGAGCACATGCACAAGCTTCTAAAAGGAATTCTCCATGCAATGACTTCCACATGGGCTGCGTTAGAAACAAGAGGATGAATTTTTTCCAAAAGCCTTTGCAATTATGAGAGTTGGATCTGTCAATCAAATTGGTGATAAGTTTGGGGCCTATGTCAATATTATTAACTTCAACAAATCTAGAAGCTATGCATGATTCTACTGATCCTTTTCTTTTCATCATGCTTTATCATGGCTGGAACAATCTTTGTCTAAGCTCTTTTTCTTTTAATTATGCTAGAATCCCTTGTAATTGGATCAATTTGTGCAGATCTGACAATTTCTTTTGATTTGGAAGATATATTCAATGTACGACATTGATTTGAGCACTGTGATGAATACCTATAATTTATTCGAGACAAATACGAGTCCATGACATGAATACTTGATGTTTATCACCAAAATCTGCATATAAATCCTGCTACCCTAAAATTTGAGGTTTTGCTTACATGCAAAGCAAGAAAAATATTATTTAATTCACAGGGAACATGAACCAACATGCATATGCTTAGAATGACCAAAATTAGGCTATTTCAACCCTAGGCACCAAAACCGAAGCTTCCCGACAAGTGGAAAATAAACTTTAATGCAAAAACCTCCTTCCTTTGGTGTCAAAACCTATCCGGGCTGCAATCCTTTGCAAAAAGAATTAATTGCTTCTTTATTATGGC
The DNA here is from genome assembly GCA_018340775.1 of Taxus wallichiana var. yunnanensis. Taxonomy (NCBI): domain Eukaryota; kingdom Viridiplantae; phylum Streptophyta; class Pinopsida; order Cupressales; family Taxaceae; genus Taxus; species Taxus wallichiana. Next base: position 985,389,056 of record CM031234.1, on the reverse strand, counting down.
ATCCCATTCCTATATAATCCTCAACATACTTATTTTTAATAATTGACCTTCCTATTTTTGGAAATTTACTTAATAAACAATCATGTTTATTCACCCAAATTGGGCACCCAATTATGCATGTTCTTTGGTTTTTTAAAATAAATTTATTTTATTTATTTTTAGCATGCATCCTTGACTTCTCCTTAGCTCTTCCACTTAAGTGATTTGACTTTCATCATGGGAATTTTTACCTGCAAGGCAAAGTAAGAAATTCTCACCGGTTCTTTAAGTGATTTTTATATTATTTTATAATGAGAATTTTTACCCTATAAGGCGGTAAGAAATTCTGCCTACCTACCACTACCGAAATTCCCATCACACTAAGTGAATTTGAATTCATGGGAAAAAGTACCTTGTAAGGCGGTTAAGAAATTCCCACCTACACCGTCATCTCTAATTTTCCCATCGCAACTTAAGTGACTTTGACTTCATGGGAAAAAGTACCCTACAAGGCAGGTAAGAAATTCCCACCTACCTTCCACCTCTAATTTTCCCATCGTAGCTTAAGTGACTTTGAATTCATGGGAAAAAGTACCTTGTAAGGTAGGTAAGAAATTCCCACCTTCTTGCCACTACCAAAATCCCATTGTAGCTTACACTCATTAATTCCAAAAATGTGATTTACATGGGAGAGGCATTTTGTGTATGACTTCATCTTTTTAGTCAAAAGTTTGCATTTTGAGGCTAATTCCTTCGGTGATGCATCATTAGATGATCTCCAAATGCTTTAGGTAATTAAACAGACTATATTGGACAAAGAAACAGACTCCTATGGGAATTTTACAGAGAAAATATGAAGAAAATTAGAGAAAAATGCAAAAGAAATAAATAAAAGCAAAAACCATTTCCAGAAGTTGCAGACAATTCCCTAATTTCATTCTTGGTGAAAATTTTATTGAGATGAGTGAATAATGGCATTCAAAACTTCAACAGGATTCAATCGGAGCACAATTTACTTCAAACAGGGCATTATTTATTCAATAAATAATTAAATAAAAAATTCCCATAGACAAAACTTGGCAGAGGGATAAAACGAGTTTAGGCATCTGGGTATTTGTCGAAATTGGATCATATGATTCACTGGGAATATCTTAACATAATAAAAACACCTTCTCGCAATAAAAACATAAAAAACCCATTATTTTAAAAGAATGATTTTTTAAAAATGGGTAGTCCCATATTTCGGGGTGAAATCTGTGGACACCATCCTCCATTACATTCATCAAGACACTTAGGAATTCTGGTATGAATAATTTGAGTCCATTTAGATCACATCCACCCTTTCTTGGGCCTCCTTCGAAGCAACATAGGAATTACCAATCAACCTTGAGTTCTATAACTTCTTGTCTACTATGTATCTATCATTTCTACTTGTATATCTTATCATTATCCTTATCAATCTACTTAATTGTCTAAAAGTGATCTAACATCATCTAAGAAAGTGCCTTTGGATTTTGGGATTGGCCTTTTCCTAGAAACTCGTTTATCTATTTATATGATATCTTTTGTTTAGTGTCTTTAATTTCGAGTGCTTTTCAAGACGGAGGACTTGTGTATTCGTTTGGATTTGGTAGCTTTAACCAACCATCAAGATCATTATCATCAATCATCACAGTACCAATAAACCCTTTCGTCTTCTGAGGTCAGTTTTTTTTGTTATTTAATTTTGTTAAGTTAAATTTGGAAAGAAAAATCTCTCGAACAATCATATCTACCTATAATTAATTTCACATAGGCTCTATTCCACCGAGTATTATAAAAGTATATTAACCATAGAGGACTAAGTATTCCATATGTCTCTCCACCATATGAGGAATGAGTATAAATTCTGTCACTCCACCATAGGAGGACTGATTATTAAGTATATAAGTCAATCTGGGTCACTTTATGGTCCTAGATACATAGTGTCCCATCACCTCAAATCTAAGGGCATGTACCACAAGATGCAAACATGTAGACATGACACCTTAGGAGTATTGCCATATGGAATCCATACACAAAATGAACATAATAGAACCATCTCATCAACAAGTAATAAAATACACATTACATTCTTGACAACATTTATCCAAGTGGATAAAAAACTAGAAGCTTTAAGTTCCAAGAAATAAACAAAACCAATAAAACCTGGCAACCAAATAAAAATGGCCAAGTAGCCACATTAAAACTTCAAAAATTTCTCAAGAAAACCAAAAATAAATAAGAAGAGACTCAAATCTTCTTAATCATTCAAATACATAAAATGTTGGTTCTAAGAAAATTAAGTTTACAAATAAAATACACATGAAAATATTCACATCACAATCATTGTGCGGCCTTTAGTAGTATTGTAGTAGAGGTACAACAAAATTGAGTGCGCATCTCAACATATATCTTAATAAATGATCAATTAAATTATCTTCCATAGTCTTTGACTAAATCATAATTTTCCAAATATATCATATCTTGGATGAGTACATCTATATCCACTAGCCACATACCCAAGGAATGTCACCCCGACCGGAACAAGGTATTTTAAAATAATGTTATCACTCAAAATGTCTCATGATTAGTCAATCCAGATAGTCTAATATTTTTTTGTGGTTGTCAAAGGGTTAGAGTTTTTAGAGATCGAGAGGAAATAGAATTGGTCTATGCATCAATACTGAGAATGGGTACTCTATAAATCCATTATTTAGGAGAGAGATCATGTCAATGAATTTATTCATCCATCGAATCTCAAGAGAGGAGATAGAGTCATCCATGAATTTTTTAATAAGTATAAGTAACTATCAAGTATAAAAGACTAGGATATAGATCTCTTAGGTTTGCACCAGTGATTTTACCATGTCAAGTTAATAAAGTATCTATAATATAGTATGCAATGAGGTGGGGATAGGTCAATGACCATGTTAAGTGTCCCAATGAGGAAACCAAATCTCTTAAATGCCAAATACTATGACATAAAAGATGTTAAAAATTGTTAAATACCATACCTAATTATTATAAACACTAATGAATAGAGTGCACGAGAAATCAACCAATCACTTTCTAACTTCCATATTTGTCTCCAGGTCATCACCACACAGTACTTCTAGCCAAAGTGGCACTAAGCATAAAAACCCATAATCTAAAGATCTTTTTGGTTTCTGTCATAATACAAGTATTCAACAGGGAATTTGGGACCTACTAAAATACATGCTCGTTAGAAGCCACATACCTAGTAAAATAAGTGAACCAAAGAACATAAAAATAACTCCACATAACACACCAACATGACACTCATGCTACGCACATGTCAATAAGCACACAAGACTCAAAAAAGTAATTCCAAAGGTTCAAGTGTTTTAATCTCACTTTAATACCAACTAAAATGCCTATAATTATTACCACTCAAAATGTAACCAAAAAAATTGTAATTGTTTTATGTTACTAGTTGTTAAAATATTAAACACAAGTCTAGTTTTGGTATATCTCTGCTTCCCACACCATTTTACCTTGGTAAACAAACACATAACTATGATGTTACTATACCCTCCTCTTATAAACACCAAAGGGAGAAAGAGGAAACACAACCTTGAAGTAAAGATATGCTAGGTTATCAGTTCCATGACACCAATTTCAAGATTCATTGAGCACGTTAAATGAGATAATTAATAAACACAATCCATAAAGAGATGGTGCATTGGCCCCAAGAAAGTGAAACATAATAATAACATAATCCATATGAGAGATAGATTGTGGTTTTTGCCCCATGTAAAATTTCATGACTATGACCAAAATGGCTAGCTCCATGTTCACTACAATGAATGTACCACCAAACCATACCATGAATAGGTGTGGAAAAAATGTGACCTTAACAATCATACATAAAGTTCTCAAGATTGGTATTTTTACATTATTGCTACCCATTTTTGAAACACATTATATCACACCATAGGTAACACTTATTAAAATCATATGATATCATTTATGGATTAATAGTTTTCACCCCATATAATGCTTAATTGCTGAGAAATCGTTTATTTTGTTTATTTTATATTACAATTGTATTAAGATTTTTTGAAAGGGACTATACCCTTGTGTACAAAAGAGGGCCTAGAAGCTAAAATAGGAATGAGGACCAAAACAAAAAGGATCAAGATCAATATAATATTAAGAATTTTAATCCCTTTTGATATCAATTTAATATTACATAAGTCATGAATCACTCATTTTAGAGTACAAAACTATAAATTTCCACATGGTATGTATCATCTTGGGATAATTGATTTAACCATTACTAACCTCGCAAGATTAACCACCTCTAATAATATTGAAGGTAATTTCACTATACACTACAAATCCAACTTACTAGGTGTAAATTGATAGCAGTAAAAGTTTATTTTTTTACAAAGGAAAACACACCATGATTAAAATATTATAAGAGCATATGCTCTCTTATCAAATTTACGTATTGCTCACTTCATTAAAGAAGATACTCTCAAATAGTACACCTCATTATTTCCATTCCTTAGCACAATTAATTATCTAAAGTACATACTAGTTGGGATTGAGTCACCAAGATATGTTCTTCTCCACAAATATTCATTATATTTTCCCGGATATAAAATGGAGTTTAAATGTCAAGGTCAAATAACAATTTCAAGTTTCTTGATGACCCTTTTCATGCCATCTTATTAAACACCGATCATGATGGTGTCCACTATAAGGTAATATATACAACTAACCTTTCAACCATATTCAACATATCATCACAGATGCAAAAAAGGTTATGATTCAAATTATGATGCATGTACCTCCAATGAAATTTTGTACTATATTCATCACAAAACCTAGAATTTCTTTTACAAGATTTACAACCTAACTAGTTTTGAAGATCATACCTCCCATGTTAGAAATATATTTTATAATAGGTTGCATGGTTCACATTTCTAATTGAAATATCCATGTCATGGTCATACGATAACATGTACATGTGGAAAGGGGGAAAATTATCATATAAAACTACAAGTTTCTCATTTAAGCTTTTAATTATCAATAGAAATATCTTCTTTTTCATCTATAACGATATAATTTATAAATGTATTCACTTCAACATCAATAAATGTGCATATGATATATATTACATTCATCTCCAAGATTCATCTCATTTTATTTCATTCCTCCTAAATTTATATTGTGCAATTTAGTCTCTTATTGGCATCATTTTAGAATGAGTACAGCGTTACCTAGTCAAGAGCCATTGTTTCCCACCTAGGGATGCAAGATTATAGGTAACATAACCCCAATTAAAAAAAAATCATTTTATTGTTATTAGACAACATATTATAAGAAGAAATCAATTCCACATTAGGAATTCAAAGGTATTATAAGGCAATATACCAATTTATAGTAAGTATAGATCGAGGTTATATTAAATGAAATCCTCCTAGGAGGTCTTAAGTTTAATTCTCCAACTATCAATACTTTTGGTGTAATTTAAATGAACATCCAATACTTATTTACGACACGTATTTCCCACCATGGGGTCAAATCTAGGAACAAATACAAACTCACCTAATAATTTCTATAATTAAGGTGAGGTCCACACTAAAATCACTCGGATGTTCTCATATAGCTAACCTTTTTAAAGTATAAGTAGCATTCCAGTAGTTTTTAGGGAAGACAAATAGAAAATTCATCCCAATATTTTGATTAACCAATTACTGAGATTAATTTACCCTTTAGTTTAGAAATCATACACGGTTTGAAAGAAATATGACCAAGAGGAGTTTAGAATTGATGGTTCCACTAAGCTACTCCTACATGGGAAAATACAACCCACTAATATATTTCTCAAGAGTCAAGGTAGTTTTCCCCAAGAGGGTTGGGGTTTTCTCATAGCCATGGTGTTATGGAAATGTATTCTAGGAAAATTTTAATATAATCATATACACTTAGAATTCGAATATTATTATAGCACATACCTATAGAATAACCACTTTTCTAATTAACAAACTTACCCTTCTCTCAAAAAAATAAAGATGTCAAAAGTGACCTAGTTTCACATACTAGGAATCACATGGTTCAAAATAACATGACCGATAAAGGGAGATGAAATCAAGTGGTTGGCACTTTTTGTACTCTCAAAATCAACACCCTTGGTTTTAGAACTAACCACTCAAGTGGAAATTAAGTTTAAATTCATTACCATACAATTACATAACTTTACAAAATTTACCATAAAGATTGTATACACAACTCCTAATAAAATTTGAAATAGAATTATAATATAGTATTTCTCCAACTCTTGTTGAATTCATACAATTTGCATGCAAATGCTAAATTTTATTTCTTATTTAGTGTAAGTAAAATTGTTTATGTAAGATACTTTTATAATTCCATCAAGTTTACATTTTTGTAATAAACAAGTCTAAACTCATTTTTCCATCACTCATTCTAATTTTGTTTACGCTACCTACACCTTGTCAATTTAGTGTAAACATGGTCAATAAAAATAAATGTTGGAATGCATTATAATAAAATTAACATTTTTCAAAATCTAAATTGGTCATTAGATCCAATGGAAAATTTTTCCACAAATTGAAAATATTCCGAAACTTACATTTTTAAGTGGGGCCCACATCTTTATCACAACCTATAAATATCACATGGATAAATCTATAGGAGTTTTATACAACCTCGAATCATCACATTTTAGAAAAAAACAATTTTGGACCAAGACAAAATTTTCTCTCTAGTTGTTATATACATAGGGTTTTAAGAGGGTTTGTTACCCAAAATAACCCCAGTTATTTAAGCAACTTGCATTCTTAGATAGCTCTCTATTCATATTTTTCAGTTTATTTGTTTTGTTTTTTCTTCCTTAGCTATAGGTTCCTTGCACATGCTTTTGCGTACTCTCATTACTTCTCTCCATGTAGTGCCCACTTCCCTTTGACACTTTTTGATACTGATTTTGATACTATTGATCGTATTATGGACACTATTATGTTTTGTTTTGGTATGATGGTTAGATGTTAGATCATGGATTATTATTGATCTGGATTCAGTTATTATGCATGATGGTTACTAGAGACATTTTTATATGAGGTTGATGATATACTATTTGACATGGACATAATATGGATGTTGATTTGGACTTGTGATATTGGATATTTTGGGTAGACCTAGTATGATAGATCATTGATGATGATATAGTTGATTTAATTAATTAAAAATGATAATGTTGTATTCTTGATATTGTCGTGATTCATATGATTAGATGATTTTGAAATGTTGTTTATATCATTTTGGATGTTCTGATACAGCCACGAGGCCGAAGGAGGTATTTACATTTTGCAGGTTAAAAATCACAACAATGTCGGGGGACTGGAGACTAACCATATTGAAATTCAGGTGAATTCAACAAGGTCACCATGGCAACTATGTTATGAGTTTGTGTGTTGTGTTATGTTAGGATTTCCCATGGGGGATTTCCATTATTGTGACCATGGGATATATGTGTTTTATTTATGTGTTCCTTTTTAATTATTGTTGTATGTATTTTATTAGTAATGTGTTCCTTCTTTTAGTTAATTTTAATGTGGAAGATTAATGTGTGAAATCCTATAGTTAAACTTTTATTAAATTTAATTGGGACATGGGATGTAATTAATAAAGTTGTTGAATTTAAATGATAATGTTGGAAGAGTGTGTAAGTTAATATGTAAGAATGTGTAAGAAATTTGTAAGAGCATGTAAGGCAGATTTTGGAATGTTAAACACTTCATCTCCTTAGGAATTCGAAATTGTCCTTGGAGGCCAAATTTGGAGGCTTGTGGGACAAGTTAAACTTGTCCCACACCTCTTAAAATGATCCACCAACCATGCCTATGGTTTGGAGGTTAAATTTAGGCATTTTTAATGCTTTTTGAAGTGACAATTTGTAAGTTTTAATTGCACTTCCCTTACATATTTTTAATGCAGTCCTTTTGAAGTATGGGTCATTTTGGAGTGTGTAAGTCATTTTGTCATTTTTATTTATTGTGTTTTGGTGAGGATGTTGACTTTCCTCTTGGGGTTGAGGAAGAATGATGTGGCATCCCACAAGGATCCACATCATCCTCTCCTCTTCCCTCTCCTTTAAATTCAAAGCTTCTTGCTCATTTGAGGTTGTTGAAACTTTGTTATTTTCCTCTTGGGGGCATTTTTGTTGCTGTTTTGGAGCTTGTTGTGGAGGAAGCTTGGAGTATTTTTGCATGCTTATAATTTTCTGGTTTTGGAATGCACTTTGACATTGTGGAAAGCTTGTGATCTTGGAACAAACTCCATTATGGAGAGGTAGGCATCTTGAGCTGTGTTTTAAATGGTTTCCTTCTCTTGCATGTATGTTTAAATGGTGTTTGTGTTTGTGTTCTTGGTTGGTTAGGTAGATTGCTTAGGGCATGGTGTAGGAGAAGGCTATGGGGATTTCATATGGGGGCCATAAGAGATTGCCAATGACACTGTTTTATTGTGGAGGGAGTTTTGGTTTGGGATCCACCTTAGAAAATAAAATGCTTGCATTTCTTACTTTGGGGTGGGGGCATAAGGGATAAACTTTGGGGGCATAAGGAGGGGTTGGGAGATATAAGGTTTATGGGATTTGATGTGTTTATGGTGGTATGATTTTGGTGGATGCCCAATTCCAAATTGGGAGGCATAAGGAGTTCCCCATAGTCCTTGCTCTTGTTTGGCTTGCTTGATCAAGCCTATGTGTTGTATGAATAATTTCAAATGCAGTTGGGAACTACTATCTTGTTTGGACTGTGTATTTTATTGTTTTATGCATGTGAAAAGAATGTTGCTTGTTGTTGTAGAAGCCATTGTTGCCATGAGTTGTCTCTCATTATTTATTTCAATATGGTTGGGGCTCGGGGCCAATGAGGAAGGATGGCTTATCCCTTCTCATTGGATGTCTTGGTTGGGTGGAGAGTGTTTCCTTTCCCCCTTCCTTGTTGTGATAAAAAAATGATGGAGAAACTAGCATGTTGTTGTTTGGAGAAAGAAGAAATTTACAGTTTGACAGTCCCTTTCTTTTGAGCAAAGTCAATGTAACCTTTCCCACCTTGAGTGGATGAGATGTATAGTAATTGTAATGTGAAGTTATTGCATTGTAGATGGAAGTTGAATTTGAATTGAGAAATGTAAAGAAGAATTATACTTGTTCTCTGTTTTTGGAAAGGAAATGTAAAGGATATTATAAGCATTGTATTTTGTATTTTGTAATCAAATTGGAAGAGTGATAAGTTGTAAAAATGTTATTGAAATATGAATAAAGGATGGAATTAGTTTTTGAAATTGTAATGTATACTGGATTTGAAATTGCTGTCAAGAGAATGAGATTTCTGTTTTGGAAAGGAATAAGAAACAATGTTGTATACTTTATGTATTGTATTTGAAAACAAATGGAAATTGATAAGTTGAAAGGATGTAATTTTTGATCATTAAAAGATTGCATTCCTTTCTCAAAAGTGTATTTCATATTAGATTTGGATTATTATTGAAGTTTGATCTCTGTTTGGAAAAGAAAGAATGCGTGGAAATGAAAGACAATGTTGTATTCTTTGCAAAAATGCATATTTGAATTGAAATCTGAACTATAATCTAACTTAGAATTGAATAGAATATTTAATAAGAAAATATATGAGACCAATTAGAAACTATACACACTTTTAAATGATAAATTGGCATGCGAATTAAAAAGCAGTTCACTGATTTAAAACTTCATTTTGCAATCCATGTTTTATTAAAAATGAGCAGTTTGATCTTACATCAAATAATAAGATAAGAAACATTTAAATTTAGACTTATTAATACCTAAGGAACTCAAATTCACTATAACAGTCAAGAAAGAACCTCCAAAACTTAATAAAATTCAATTCGGAGCTTGCACAGTCGTTTTCCCGTCTATTGCCGGAAAAATACAACCTTGAATAAATTGGACAAATAAACTTCACTAAAACACTCTAAACCCTCCCTAGACCAATCCTCCATGTCTGTTTGACATGTTGAGTGAAGGAGGAGCTCAAAATTTATCAAATTGAGAAGTTGGAAAACCGCCGTTCATCAATTAAAATCCCATGAGATCCTTTTCTCATAATTAACCCTTAAAAACTTACCAAAATATAAATTTTATATTTTCTACGTGCAAATAGGGCATCGAGAAATTTTCGAAAACTCCTTGTTTTCCCAAAACTGAGATTTCTAGCTCAAGTTATGGCACTTTGAATTTTTTGTGCCTTGGCGAAAATTTGGAAATAAATTCCCTAGCGGGCCCGCAACCCAAAAATTTCCCGTCGAATTTCCCTTAGGAAATTTTTTGAAAATTTGGCTTGGGAAAAATTTTCATTTCACTTCATCGGTCTACAACTAATCGGAGAGGCTACCACATGTCCTTATGAGGTAGTGGCGGAGGCGCGGCACACTAAACTTTTGCCCTTTGAGATTTTTGAAATTTTTGAAAAATTTTCCATTTCACCCCGCCGGCCCGCGGCCAATCAGAGAGTGCCACGTGGCAACTTGGGGTGGCAGTGGAGGTTTGGGAGAAATTTTTATTTTGGTCTCATTGGGGAAAAATCCAAAAATTCCCATGACCCGCCAACCCACCAAAGGGGTTTTCCCTCCTCTTGACACGTGTCCCCTTTAGGAAAATTTGATCCCAAAACTCTGTGGACCATATCTTGAGTTCCCAAAGGAGTTAGGAGGACTTCTTTATATCACCAGAAAGGTGAGAAAATTTCCTATCCATTGAAAATGGTTTAGGGAAATTTTTGAAGCGTTAATTATGAGAAAAATCTAGTTGAAACTATGATCCTGTTAGAGAGTGGGTATGGGGGTAGATTTCTCCCTGAAACCAACTAGAACATCTAACCCTAAAATTTGAACCTTGTGAGCTTGATATTAGTTAATAAAGGAAACTTGTGTTTTGGTAAATGTGTTTGTTCGGAACCTACTAGTGGCAAACTATTGTCTGGCAACTCGGTTGTGTTCACTTCTAATAAAAAAAATTTATCCTATAATTTTCTAGCTAACCCTAGGTTGTTTCTTGGGTCTCAAGTGGTTGTTTGAACGGGCACTACAATTTGGTATCAGAGCAGTGGTTCAAATTATTAGACCATTAGGCACACTAGAAAAATTGAGACATGAAAACTTAAACCTAGTACACTTGTAAATCTAGAAAACAACTTAGCAAGAATTTGTATGTTTTAGTAAACATGGAAGTTGTATAACTTAGCAAAATGAACTAATTCTCAATTTTGTCTATGCGGGAGGATCGGATGGAGCGAGAGGAACCTTCAAAAGACTCATACTCACCACTATCACCACCACCACCACACCACCCACCGATCGGGGTGTAGAAGAACCATTCTACCTCGGATTTTACTGAGACCCTTCGGATGTTTATGTCATTGTATGTGGAGGATTAGGTGGAGGGGCTAGCCATAATGGAGCTCCTTCTATCGAGGGTTAGGTATCTCCTCAATATAATGAGGAGCATAGGGGAAAGAAATCCCATGCAGAGTCATCACGAGTAAAGTCACCACCTAGGAGATAGGGTGATAGAGTTCTAGAGCATAGAGAGAGGTCTCAGAGCCATAGGCTTACGAATGAGCGAGAGAGGCCTAGAGGCTCATTCGAGACAAAACATCGGATCACATTAGGGAGATCCTAAAGCTTAAGCCCTCACAATATGGAGGTGATACAAGTGGATTTCAGCAGAGGCCTAGCTAGTGAGCTTGAGCGGTTTGCTTGAAGCTTTGTCCTTATTCTAGCAATGCGAGAGCTCATGTTGCAATCCATCTACTGAGGGATGGAGTAGGAGTATGGTGGAGGACAGAGGAGTAGAAGCTCCATGTAGATTCAGAGACAATGACCTAGGAGATTTTGAGGAGAGATTCAGGAGTAGGTATTTATCATGAAGGTTCATCTAGCAGAGGATTGACGAGTTCCATGACCTCCGATAGGCTTCTCTTTTAGTAGCATAGTATGAGAGTAGATTTCTAGATCTACTTTAGTATGTAGAGTATATGCAAGATGAGCAGGTGGGGATTCACAGGTTCATCTGGGTCTTGAATTTAGATATTGCGGGTGTAGTGTGAATTCACTTTCCACGAGAATTTAGTAGAGGTCGTTGAGAAGGCCTATATTATAGAGAGACTTAGGGTAAAACCCAACAAAGGCTAGAGGCCATTTTGGATGGGTCAGAGCCACATTCGGCGGATGCAGGATGGTAGATCAAGAGGTTCAATGCCTCTTCCTCATGGTGGTAAGCCTTCCTCATAGTCATCCTTTTGTCCATAACTTCAAAGCTTCTTGCTCATTTGAGGTTGTTGAAACTTTGTTATTTTCCTCTTGGGGGCGCATTTTTTGTTGTTGTTTTGGAGCTTGTTGTGGAGGAAGCTTGGAGTATTTTTGCATGCTTATACTTTTCTGGTTTTAGACTGCACTTTGACATTGTGGAAAGCTTGTGATCTTGGAAAAAACTACATTATGGATAGGTAGGCATCTTGAGCTGTGTTTTAAATGTTTTCCTTCTCTTGCATGCATGTTTAAATGGTGTTTGTGTTTGTGTTCTTGGCTGGTTAGGTAGATTGCTTAGGGCATGGTGTAGGAGAAGGCTATGGGGATTTCATATGGGGGGCATAAGGGATTGCCAATGACAACTGTTTTATTGTAGAGGAGTTTTGGTTTGGGATCCACCTTAGAAAATAAAATGCTTGCATTTCTTACTTTGGGGTGGGGGCATAAGGGATAAACTTTGGGGGCATAAGGAGGGGTTGGGAGATACAATGTTTATGGGATTTTATGTGTTTATGGCGGTATGATTTTGGTGGATGCCCAATTCCAAATTGGGAGGCATAAGGAGTTCCCCATAGTCCTTGCTCTTGTTTGGATTACTTGATCATGCCTATGTGTTGTATGAATAATTTCAAATGTAGTTGGGAACTGATGTCTTGTTTGGACTATGTATTTTATTGTTTTATGCATGTGAAAAGAATGTTGCTTGTTGTTGTAGAAGTCATTGTTGCCATGAGTTGTCTCTCATTCTTTATTTCAATATGGTTGGGGCTTGGGGGCCAATGAGGAAGGATGAATTCTCCCTTCTCATTGGATTTCTTGGTTGGGTGGAGAGCGTTTCCTTTCCCCCTTCCTTGTGATAAAAAATGATGGAGAAACTAGCATGCTTTGTTGTTTGGAGAAAGAAGAAATTTACAGTTTGACAGTCCCTTTCTTTTGAGCAAAGTCAATGTAACCTTTCCCACCTTGAGTGGATGAGATGTATAGTAATTGTAATGTGAAGTTATTGCATTGTAGATGGAAGTTGAATTTGAATTGAGAAATGTAAAGAAGAATTATACTTGTTCTCTGTTTTTGGAAAGGAAATGTAAAGGATATTATAAGCATTGTATTTTGTATTTTGTAATCAAATTGGAAGAGTGATAAGTTGTAAAACTGTTATTGAAATATGAATAAAGGATGGAATTAGTTTTCGAAATTGTAATGTATATTGGATTTGAAATTGTTGTCAAGAGAATGAGATTTCTGTTTTGGAAAGGAATAAGAAACAATGTTGTATACTTTATGTACTGTATTTGAAAACAAATGGAAATTGATAAGTTGAAAGGATGTAATTGTTGATCATTAAAAGATTGCATTCCTTTCTCAAAAGTGTATTGCATATTAGATTTGGATTATTATTGAAGTTTGATCTCTGTTTGGAAAAGAAAGAATGCGTGGAAATGAAAGATAGTGTTGTATTCTTTGCAAAATACATATTTGAATTGAAATCTGAACTGTAATCTAACTTAGAATTGAATAGAATATTTAATAAGAAAATATATGAGACCAATTAGAAACTATACACACTTTTAAATGATAAATTGGCATGCAGACTTAAAAGAAACAGTTCACTGATTTAAAACTTCATTCTGACAATCCATGTTTTATTAAAAATGAGTAGTTCAATCTTACATCAAATAATAAGATAAGAAACATTGAAATTTAGACTTATTAATACCTAAGGAACTCAAATTCACTATAACAGTCAAGAAAGAACCTCCAAAACTTAATAAAATTCAATTCGGAGTTTGTCATGACCATTTTTCCCATCTATTGCTAGAAAAATACAACCTTGAATAAATTAGAAAAATAAACTTCACTAAAACACTCTAAACCCTCCCTAGACCAATCCTCCATGTCTGTTTGACATGTTGAGTGAAGGAGGAGTTCAAAATTTATCAAATTGAGAAGTTGGAAAACTGCCAGTTCACAAATTAAAAGCCTGCAGATCCTTTTTGCATAATTGACCCTTAAAAATTTATCAAAATGTAAATTTTATGTTTCTTGTGCAAAGAGGGCATCGAGAGATTTCCGAAAAGTCCTCATTTTCCCAAAAATGATATTTCTAGCTCAAGTTATGGCACTTTGAAGTTTTTGTGCCTTGGCGGAAAATTTGGGAAAATTTTCCTTGGCGGGCCATAACCCAAAAATTTCCCGTTGAATTGCCCTTAGGAAAATTTTTGAAAATTTGGCTCAGGAAAAATTTTCCATTTCACTCCATCATCCCGTAGCCAATCAGAGGCTACCACGTGTCCTCACGAGGCAGTGGCGGAGGCAAGGAAAATTTTTCCATTTCGCCCCCGCCCACTTGGCCAATCAGAGAGTGCCACGTGGCACCTTGGGGGTGGCAATGGAGGTTTGGGAGAAATTTTTCTTTTTTTCCACATGGGGAAAAATTCCAAAAAATCCCGCAACCCGCCAAAGGGGTTTTCCCCTCCTCTTGACACGTGTCCCCTTTGGGAAATTTGATCCCAAAACTCCGCTGGACCATATCTTGAGTTCCCGAAGGAGTTAGGAGGACTTCTTTATATCACCGGAAAGGTGAGAAAATTTCCTATCCATTGGGAATGGTTTAGGGAAATTTTGGAAGCATTGATGTTGAGTTGAATACTTTGATAATAAGAAAATACACAAAACAACTCAGAAGCTTTTACACAGAAGCAAGATGGTGCTTGTATATTTTATTAATCTTTAAAAATCAAGCATTACAATAAGAAGAGAGAGCTGCAATATTTATAGATATTGGACAGCTTCTATCTCATCCACAATACATGGAAATAGATAAACTAATATGAGAATAAAATGTAGGATAATATTCACTGCCCCTAATTGCCCCTATTTCCCCTCATGAAATCATCCGGGAATAAACAAAATGAGATTGAACAATATCTCACAAAACATGTGATAAGACAACTAAAGACAACTATGAGTTGACTTAATATAATCTAACTAAAGTAATTAAAAAATTACTTTATTATAATATAACATTTAACTCATATGTTGAATTAAGTGTTAGTTTATTTCTAACATTCCCCCCCTTAATTCAGCATATTCTGAAGAGAGTTGGTGAGGAATAATCTAAATGCCTCAAATTTAGGACGTGCAAGAGATTTTGTGAAGATATCTGCACGTTGATGTTCTGTCGGGCAATGCTGAAGCTGAATGTTGTTGTTCTGAACTTGTTCACGAATGAAATGTACCTGCACCTCAATGTGTTTGGTGCGTTCATGAAAAACTAGATTCTGAACAAGTTTTATTACTCCTTCATTGTCTACATGTAGGATTGTTGGATGATCCTGTGGAATTCCCAATCCTTCAAGTATCCATCTGAGCCAAATCGCTTCACAGACAGCTCCTCCTACTGCGCGATATTCTACTTCTGTGGAAGACCTTGAAACACAATTTTGTTTCTTGCTCCCCCATGAAATAGGTCCAGATCCCAAAAAGAACACAAATCCTGAAGTGGACTTCCTATCATCAACATTCCCTGCATGATCTCGAATCAATATCCCATCAAGAAGAAGTTATCATTCTTCTTGTATTCTAGGCCAAATTCCATGGTTCCTCGATGTATCTCAAGGTACCCTCTTTTGCTGCTTTCCGGTGACAAACCCTTGGTTATTGCATAAATCAAGAAAGATAACCCATGATCGCATAGTTGATATCTGGCCTAGAATAAGTTAAGTAAATGAGACTCCCAATCAACTATCGATAAAGAGTAACATTTACTTGTTCTGATGGATTTGTGTGAGATAATTGAAGCCTTGTCTCCATAGGTGTAGCCATTGGTATACTATCCATCATTCTAAATTTCTCGAGCATTGTCTTGGCATATTTTAGTTGAGTAACAAAGATGTGATTTTCCTTTTTCCATACTTCAAGTCCAAGACAATAATGAAGAATCCTGAGATCTGTCATGTCGAATGATCAATTTAGATCTTCCTTAGTTGTTTCAATCATCTTCACCGAACTTCCAGTGATGACTAGATCATCAACATATACTACTATGATCACTATCTCCCCCCCTTGCTTTTTTGAGATAGAGATTAGGATCATATGGACTTCTTTTGAATCCATGTTTGATGAGATGCTCATCAATCTTTATGTACCATGCCCTGGGAGCCTGTTTGAGACCGTACAATGACTTTATGAGTCTACATACCTTTCCTTCTTTACCTGGTATGAAAAAACCTTTTGGTTGAGTCATGTAGACTTCTTCCTATAAATTCCCATTGAGAAATGCACTTTTTACATCCATTTGATGAACTTTCCAACCAAATTGTGCAGCTAGAGCAAATATCATCCTGATTGTTTTGATCTTAGTTGTTGGCGCGAATGTTTCTTCATAATCAATGCCTTCTTTTTGTGCATAAACCTTAGCTACCAATCTTGCCTTGTATTTATCAATTCTTCCATTTGATTTGTACTTTGTTTTAAATATCCATTTGCAACCTATTTCCTTCTTCCCGGTGGAAGATTTGTAAGTTGTCATGTATTATTCCTAATCAAAGAGTTGAATTTTGAATTCATAAAGCATCGACCAAGGTTTTGAATGCTGGGCATCTTGAACTATAGTGGGCTTACTTGATTCAATTACCATACTCATTAAGGCTGATTTTACCTCATTTTGATTCATACTATGAGTTCTAGGTCCTAAAGTGGATGTGTTAGGATCAATATCCAACTTAGCATCTTGAATTAGATTAGTATACAACTTAGGCATACATTTAGTTGTTCCCGTAGATGGAGGAGTTGAATTATCCTCATCATCATTATCTTCATCAAGAACATCTTCTATTTTCTTAGTAGGATTCTTTTGTGAGTTTATGGAAGGAGTATCTACTTCTTTATTTTCAAAAAACTCAACATCTCTACTTGTGAAATTTTTTCTTGTTTTTTGATCCATTAACCTGTATCACAAGGCTTCATCATTGTATCCCAAGAATATAAGTTGTTCTGATTTCATATCAAGTTTAGTTCTCTCTTTCTTAGGAATGTTCCTACTTGCCTTGCATCCAAAAACTCTAAGGTGTTTTATAGATGGTTTGTTCCCTGACCAAGCTTCCTGTGGTGTTATTCCATCAAGTGCAGAAGTGGGAACTCTATTCAGCAGATAAATTGCTATTTTTACTGCTTCTTCCCAATATGTTTTATTCAATCTTAAGTTGTCAATCATACACCTTACCATTTCCATTATAGTTCTATTCCTTCTTTCAACAACACCATTTTGTTGTGGTGTATATGGAGGTGCCATTTGCCGACGAATTCCATGTGTTTCCAAAAAAGCTTTGAACTCATTACTGGTGTATTCACCCCCTCGATCTGAGCGGAGTGTTTTTATTTTCTTACCAGTTGCATTTTCACAAGCTACTTTGAATTTCTTGAAAGTTTCAAAGGCTTGGTCTTTGGTGCGAATGCAGTATACCCACATTTTTCGTGAGTAATCATCAACAAAAAGCATAAAATATTGAAACCCTAAATGACTAGGTCTCATAGGTCTACATAGATCGGTATGCACCAGATCAAGTTTACCATGGGCCCTGAATGTACTAATTTTCTAAAAAGAAGCTCTATGTTGTTTTCCTGCCAAACAATTTGTGCACTTGTCTGTATTTTTCTTGAAATTTGGTAGTCCTCTTACCATATTATTTTTTCAAAGTGTTTCAAGATAGCCAAAACTTACATGGCCAAATCTTCAATGCCACAATTTTGCCGATGATGTATCCTTAGCTATAAGGGCCTAATTTTTGGTTTGAACAAAATCCAACTGAAACATACGACCTACACCAGAAGCTCGTGCAACAATGTTGGAGTTTTTAGACTTATCTTTGATTAAACACATCTTCTTTCCATCTGTACAATCAAAATCCACTTTTAAGTTGTGCTCCAAAAGCTGACTTACTGAAAGTAGATTCTTTGTCAATCCAGGAACATATAGAACATCTCTTATTGTGCACTTTCTTGATCCAAGAGGTAAGGAGATGTTTCTAATTCCTTGTACTTTGTACGATGAATCATCACCCAATGAAACAAAGTCTTTGTTAGGTGTATTCTTTAACTTTAAGAACCAATCATTTCTCCTGGTCATATGTCTTGTTGCTCCTAAGTCAACATACCAAATTTCCTGTGGTGAATTGATTTCTTGAGTTGATTGTGCAGCAAATAGGAAGTCCTCATCTGGTGAGTTATCTTCTTCTTCAAATGTGTTGCCATGCTACGATGTTTTCTTTTTCCAGTTACTTTTCCTTTGTCCTTGTTGTTTGTTTTGATAACCTTGACTAGATTGTTGAAAATTTGGCTTCTTGCCACTAGATGAACCCTTCTGAAATGTGTTATACCAACAATATTTTAATTCATGTCCATTTCGCCACAAATCGACAATCTTTGCTTTTTCTTTGAGTGTTCCCTTGAGTATTCTGTTGAGAATGCTTTGCTTGTGTTGCTTACCAGTTGTATGAATCTATTTCTTTCCCTTATGGAATGAAGAGAGGGCTTGTTCCTCATCTTCTACAGGTTTGTTCATGGACTCTTCCTATTGTAACATGTTCACTAACTCTTCAAAACTTGTAGTTGGACCCATAATGTTGAGAGTTGTGACAAATATTTTGTATGAGGCTAGTAAAGCTCGCAATACAATAGGGACAAGAGATTCATCAGTGACCTCTACTTCTAAAGCTTGGAGAGATGATCTCAATATAACAACATGCTTTAGAAAACCTTCAATAGACTCATTAGAATTCATTTTGAGACAATGGAGTTGTGTTTGTAATTAAAAAATAGCATTTTTGTTCTTAGCTTCATATACAGTTGCTAGTTTATCCCATGCTTCTTTTGCAGTTGTCACTTGATGAATATGAGGTTGTACATCATCAATTACACCAAATAGAATTATAAGTTTTGCCTTTTGATTGGCATGATCAAACACATGTTGTTGAGCAATATCATTTTCTAGTCTCGTTATCGAGCCATCAACTACACCAATTATGTCCTCAAATTCAAGTTGAGTTTTAATTTCATTTTCCATGCAACATAATTATCTCCTCGTAGGAGTTGTGAATCGGGAAAAAAGAATTTGGGCGCATTGTTAGCCATTTGTGCACGAAAGAAAAGAGAGATAGAGAATCAAACACAAAACAAATCCCCCTCAAATCAATACACCCCCAAATTGATTTTTATTGAGTGTGGGCTCCTTTTTGGCCTTTTACAATGATTTTTCGGCACTATCGGCCGTTTTTACAAACATCTTGTAAATAGAAAAAGAAAATTGCACCCCCTTCTTGTTTACGAAAAAATAAATATTTTCGCAATTTTTTAAATTTTTGGGCACTTTGGCCTCTTTTCCCTTACAAATTTAGTTTTGGGCTCTTTGGCCTCTTTGACTAGACCAAAGCGTAGAGCTCAAAAAAACATATACTTTCAAAAAAATGGCACCTCAATCCGAGGTACCAGTTGAAAGTTATGACCGTTTTAAAATATTTTTTTCGGGCCCCTTTCCAAAAAGGATTTTTTTCACATCATCCAAAAAAGGAAATTTTTTCAAAAATGATTTTTAACATAGAAAACATGGGTTTGACTTACGCATGCATGCAACTTTGTTTCCTCCATCGTCAGCCTTGTTTCCTTCACCGCCCTTTCGCCTTAAAGGCTCTCTTATGCTCTATTCTGCAAGGTCACATAGGAATTGCTTGTAGATTGAAGATGCACACCCAGATCAGTATCCAGCTCATTTTTTTTTCTTTTGTAGGTGTGAAGTTATCAGGTAAATCCACAGGTCTGCAAGGTGAATTCACAGATATATGCAAATACCACAGCTGCATACAGGTTGCATAGATCGGTGGTGGATGTTTCTTTTTATTAAAAATGAAACCTACACACCAAACCCGAATAGTGGTGCCTCCAAAATTGGGGGTCCACTAAATTAAATCACACTAAACGGGATCTCTGAATTAGAGAAAAAGAAAAAAAAATTGTATATAGTTCATATGCAATGAACAGTATTAAAAAAATGATACAATCACTTTGTTACCAATCTTGGAGGTGTTTCTGTACTGTTGCTTTTGCTGCTTCTGGCATGTGGAGTAGGGCAGGGGCTCTGTGAAGAGGCTAGGGGAAACTCTGGCTCCTCCTAGCTCAAGCTTCTTATTCCTCCTCCCTCAAAACTTCCTACACTTTTCCTTAGATCAGAATGTTGCTCTGATACCAGATGTTGGAGTTGAATACTTTGATAATAAGCAAATACACAAAACAACTCAGAAGCTTTTACACAGAAGCAAGACGGTGCTTGTATATTTTATTAATCTTTAAAAATCAAGCATTACAATAAGAAGAGAGAGCTGCAATATTTATAGATATTGGAAAGCTTCCATCTCATCTGCAATACATGGAAATAGATAAACTAATCTGAGAATAAAATGTAGGATAATATTCACTGCCCCTAATTGCCCCTATTTCCCCTCATGAAATCATCCAGGAATAAACAAAATGAGATTGAACAATATCTCACAAAACATGTGATAAGACAACTAAAGACAACTATGAGTTGACTTAATATAATCTAACTAAAGTAATTAAAAAACTACTTTATTATAATATAATATTTAACTCATATGTTGAATTAAGTGTTAGTTTATTTCTAACATTAATTATGAGAAAAATCCATTTGAAAATATGAGCTCATTAGAGAGTCGGTATGGGGTAGATTTCTCCCTGAAACCAACTAGAACATCTAACCCTAAAATTTGAACCTTGTGAGCTTGATATTAGTTAATAAAGGAAACTTTTGTTTTGGTAAATGTGTTTGTTCCGAACCTTAAAATGGAAAAGCTGTTGTCTAGCAGAACTCGGTTGTGTTCACTTCGATAAAAAAACTATCCTATAAGTTTCTAGCTAACCCTAGGTTGTTTCTTGGGTCTCAAGTGGTTGTTTGAGCGGGCACTACACTCCCTTCCTTCACTTTATTCGTGCATGTGTCACACACTCTCACTTTCTTCTCTTTAATTTTGTAGTTTTCCCTCTATTTCTTATTCACATGCTTTCTTCTACATATTTTCTCTTCATTACTAGCTAATGCACATTCCCTGTGCACAATCGGAGACTTTCTTTTTATTTTTGCAAATCCCTCGCATGAAAACTCCCATGTGCATTCCTTTTCTTCCTAAGCTCTGCACATCCATATTTTGGATCCTCACACCTTCCTTGAACATTTTCATACTAATGTAGATACACACCCCTTTTCCTTATCCCCGCACACCCTCTCGTGTGTGTCATTTGACTTCTTTTGTTCCCTACTTCCGCACATGGATCTAAGGTTGTAGCCTCTAGGCCAATAAAATCATACCATGTGTCCTAATTTTGGGACTTGTTAGATTAGGTGAAACTCATGAGGAAAAATTAAGAAGTGGTAACTATGTGCTAATATTTGTATTAAATGAAATAATGACACTTGACATAAGAAAACTACACCAACCCACATGCTCACATGACCAATTAGATCATGCCACTTGTATGGCATGTTCCTATACACTATATAACTTCAAATCACCATAACCTCTTCCACCGAGCTCAAAATATTGTATGCCTAGTATCATTGGAAATCTACTGATGTGGGTTACATTTTAGGCTATTTAAAATCAAATTTTGGTATAATTAGTAGGTACAAATTGAAAACGTGATTTTGGTCATTAATGCACATTTCAATCAATTCAACCACATATATTTCATGTGATTTGGCCTCTTTCCTTCCTCCAAAAGTAACTTTTAGGAAATTATGTGTGTTAGTGCTCACATTTGATATGGGGTAGATTTATATTTGTGTGTGAGTTATATATTATAATACTATTAATAATGAGTTGTAATGATATAAATCATATTAATAATATAGTTTATTAATATTGTGTGAGTATGTGAGTGAGTTGTAATAACAACTCACATAGCTATTTAGATTTGTTTGAGAGATATGTGGATCATGGAGAGATAAGGGGGATTCATGATGTGAGTTGACTCCTCCTTTATAGGAGATCAAGCTTCTATATATTGTAACCTCTTTACAATAATAAAATGATCCAAATGAATTGAATATCAAGTAGAAGATTATTATTTTGTGTTTACTTTATTGTGTATTTAATTTGTGAAATCTAAACCCGAATTAACAAAGTGGTATTAGAGCTGGTCTAATAAAATTCGTTAATGGATTTATAATATATTATATGGGGAAGAGCTATGATAGTTCTTAGCTAACCTTGTTAATGGATAGAATGGTAATAGATATCTAGACACGGTTGAGGGAGGAGATGTTTCAAGTTTAGCAGCATTCTATCAACAAATTTTGAGAATCACATATCTTCTCGCTCTTTTTAATATTATCTAGTTTGATTACATAAAGGTATTGTTGTGGGTGCACGTTTGTTTGTCTGTCAGATTTGTAGAAAGAGAGCAGTTTTGTAATTGTTAATTGCCAATACATGGTCTCCTCATTGGACGATCTGTATCTTTATCTTCAACAAGAGAAACACAACCAATAACAAAGATGTGAGAGGATTTAAACAAAATGCCATTATAAAGAAATCAGACCTGCACATTATTTCACCAATGTGTGTATCCATGTGGCTTTTATTCACATCGAGTCTTCACTACACCTCAACTATGGATCCGCTTGCTTCGATCTCTCACCAATTGTTAGAATTTGAGGAGAATCAAATTATGCATAAGAATTTTGGAACTTCAATATTGCTCCAAATCATCTTTTCCATGCCACATAAGAAGTCCATGTGTCTTTTTTGTCTTGTTATTTAGTTTTAAGAGTATTTTGTTTTAAAAATACCATTCCCATTAAACTTTTAAAAAGTATCTATATAGGTTTTAGATTATATGGTTTAGGTTTGTTTTTATTTATTATTATGTTTTAAAGTTTTTATAGAGTTTAGTTTTAGTTTTTTTAGTATAAAGATTTAAAAAGTAAGTAACACGTGTCATTTTACTTTTTAATTTCTAAATTTTAATATTTATTAGAAGTTTAATATCTTTGGTCATTTTAATTTAAAAATTAAAATTAAAAATGGTATGGTTGCGTATTAGGTGTAGATATTTAGTTTGACTTTTTCAAACTAAGTTTTTATGATTATTTAAAGTGATTATTAGATAGTTTTTATTTTTATTGTTTTGTTTTTTATTTTGTGGTGTCATGGTTTGTGAAGCCTAAATTATGTTGATTTTATTGTGTTGTCAACATTTTAATTAGTTGTGTATTAAAGTCTTAAGAAATTCAAATTGTGATATTGTATAGTCTCATCATTGTGAAAGTTAGTCAAAATATATGAGACAAAAATTCTAAATAAAAATTAAAAAATATTTATGGACACATTTTCAATGGTATCCGACACCCATCAATGTAATTTTAGCATCATGATCAAATCCAATGGATTTAGATACAGACAGATGGAGGCAGGAGGCAACGGAGGAAGGAGGTCAATCAATGACCTCTCGTTAGCCACAAGCGACGGGGCCGCATAATGGCGTTGTGGCAGTTTCTTTCAGTTGCATGTTTACTTTCTGCAAAAAAGAATAGATGGATCATACCTATTCATCTATTTTAATAAGTGAGCTCTGTGTGGGGTGATATTTCCTACATTTTCTCTTGATGTCAGAGCATTGTAGAAGATCAGAAGCACTAATGTAAGTCAGTTCGTGGATCTTGAAAAGGTTTGTGGGAAATCCAGAAAATCACACGAGGTGTACAATTGACGGGTTCTTGTCACATCAAGGTTTGTGGTAAAGCTATTTAAAACCATGGAAGGAGAGAGCCTTTCTTTTGATCAAGGTCATAAGCCAAGTTGGGCATGCCACAAGGGTGAGCATACTGTAGATAAGCGTGTGAATATTTTTCCACCATGTTCACACTAAGGGGGAATGTTAGGAAATTATGTGTGTTAGTGCTCACATTTGATATGGGTTAGATTTATATTTGTGCGAGTTTTCATAATATAACTCATATTAATAATATAGTTTATTATTAATATTGCGTGAGTTTTCATAATATAACTCATATTAATAATATAGTTTATTAATATTGTGTGAGTATGTGAGTGTGTTATAATAACAACTCACGTAGCTATTTATATTTTTTTGAGAGATATGTGGATCATGGAGAGATAAGGGGGATTCATGATGTGATTTGACTCCTCCTTTGTAGGAG
This sequence comes from Taxus wallichiana var. yunnanensis, assembly GCA_018340775.1. Classification (NCBI taxonomy): domain Eukaryota; kingdom Viridiplantae; phylum Streptophyta; class Pinopsida; order Cupressales; family Taxaceae; genus Taxus; species Taxus wallichiana. The sequence continues at coordinate 985,364,482 of CM031234.1, read as the reverse complement.
ATCAAGCTTCTAGATATTGTAACCTCTTTATAATAATAAAATGATCCGAATTAATTGAATATCAAGTAGAAGATTATTATTTTGTGTTTACTTTATTGAGTATTTAATTTGTGAAATTTAAACCCAAATTAACAATGTAACTAGTGTGGGTAGGAGGATCTAAAAAAGCTACATATGGATTTACAAGCATTTAATGCATGTTTTTAGTGGTTGTGAGATGAAATTTAAGTTTTCCCTCTCTTTTCTTCTCCTATTCTTATATATATTGTTGAATAATACTCATTTGTAAAATTTGGGGCCTCTTGTTATGCAAGATCATTATTCAGTATTGTATCCTTTTCATTATGAGTTATGGGCCTCATATCTAGCTCATTGTATGTAGATTATTTCCTTCTACCTCTGTTATAATGAATTATGCATTCATCTAAGCAATAATGTATTTTTGTGGTAAAATTATTGTTTTGTAGCTATTTTATGCCATAGCTCACATTTTTACATTTGATTGCCTTTTATTGTAAATTTGTTATGATGTGCATGTTTTATATCTTCTACGGTGTTTCTTTTCTATTATGCACCATGACGATTAGAATTTAAATTTTTTTGGACTATGGTATCATATCAAGGTTTATCAAGGAACTTGAAGTTTTCTATTTGGAGGTAAAAGTTGATTTTTCTTAAGAAACATTTGTATATAGGTGTTTTGTGAATTTGGATAAGTTGAGTGAAGTTTTTTCAACTAATATTTTCCTTCTTTATAATAAGTGTGTGTAAATATAATAGGTTTATCCTTGAGATAAGTGGTAAGAGAAGAAATAAAAAGAAAATAGAAGAAAGAAGAGAAGATATAAAGAGAAAACAAGAAGTCAAAAGATTAGGTGTGTAAAAGAACCTAAGTGATACTTGAAACAAGGTGAAACATACTTGTTTGGAGAGCACGAATGAAGATGAAGTGACAATGATGAAGAAATTTCTGAATTTCATAAGTAATAAGAAGAAAGAAAAAGAGATGAGAGACCAAAAAAGTGAGAGAGATTGAGAGAGTTAAAGAAAAGGAAATAGTTATGGGAGGAACAAGAGATAACAAAAATGGAGCAGCTGGAGGAGTTGATAGAGAAAGTGAAAATAATACAAAAACAAGGTATGGAAATAGTATTGAAGAAGATGGTTAAGTTCCCGAATGTCGCTCATAGATAGGAAGAGGAAGATATAGTTAAAATAAAGGTTGAGAAAAGAAGAAAAAATGCTAAAGAGGATGACATATCAGCGGGAGGAAGAAAAATAAGAGAAATGATAAAATATGAGTTCATTTGTGAAGAATAATTTTAGGAGAACATGGAAAAATTGATTTTCATTTTTGTATGAGAGTAGGGAGTAATTGGAAGTTGAGATATAAGAACTCGAATGTGCTTTGAATGGTAAATAAGATGTGTGATGAAGTGGAAGTTGTGATAATGGTTGAGAAGACTGAAAATGAAGAAGAAGAAACGAAGGAAGCAAGGGAAGAGACATAAAATTCTCTCTATTTTTCATCTAAGGTTGTGTATATTTGTAAATTTTAAGGTTTACTTGAAAAGGAAATAAATTACATTGAATAAACAAATCGTAGAAGAGCTCTAATGAAGAGGAAAAGGCAATAAATCCTCATTTTTAGGAAAAAGTAATGAAGAATAAAATGAAGAAAAAAAAAAAAACCAAAATAAGAATGGTGCCGAGGAAGAGAAGAAGAGAAAATCTGAAGGAAAGAGGAGCTTACAAGTACAACATGATTAGAAGAAAAGGTAAAAAGGCCTTAATTATATAGATATCAATTCTCTCCACTTGGGGAGTATGATGCAAGAGCATCACTTGTACATACTTAAATTTTGTCTTGATTATGTGTCATATGGTGTCTTAGGTCCATTTGGATGTTTAGGAGGTGTTTCTAGTCCATTTGGACTCTTGGACATGTAATAAGTGACCATTTGGAGTTTTCCCTCCAAAATGGCCCTTTCAAATATTTGAAATTCTTATGTTGTAATTTGTATTCTAGGTGCTAGTATTGAGTAAATAAGTGTGACACGTGGTTTAGGGACCTCTTATTATGTTATTAAAGTCTCTATGTCCTCCTAAATTGAAATCTTGAGTTCTAGTTAAGTCTTACTTGGGTTAGGTTAGTGAAACTCAATGTAACCACTTTATTAACTATCAAAAATAGGATGTAATCGAATAGATGGGGATTCATTAGATTGGATAAGGTAAATAAAGGGAGGATGAAGTTATAAAAATAACCGTATAGGCTCAAAACTCATCTATGTAATCCATATAAGCATTTTTATGACAAATCCTTCATGAATAATAAGGGATTTTTGAAATACACTTTTATCCTTGATTATATGAATGATTAGGAGATAAAGGAATGAGAATGCATATGGATTTTGTATTGGAACTATGATATTGTTTTAATTATTATGATTTTAGAATAGTAACATGCTTAACGTAACAATTGTGGAATACGAGTTCTTGATATGTGTGAGGAAGTCATCATTAACTCTATTGTATATTCTATGTATTTTGTTGTGAATGGCATGGTAAAATTATGGAGAATGGTTTTGCATCATTGATAGTAGACGAATATTTCATACAAACAATACAAGTTAACAACAAAAATGATATGGTCACACGAGTAAGGTGAGTAATGTGAAGGCTTTACTTAAATGATTTTATACTTGAAAGCCTAAAAGTGAGTTAATAAACTATAATGGATATCTAAATAATTTTAGAGAAATGGATATGGTGTGTTTGGTCAAGGAAGTAATCTATAAAACCTAATATATAGGGTTAGAATTTTTAAATTAATAACTTAATAATTTGCGTACACATTCCCCTCAAAATAGGCCCCATCAAGAGAATATTGTTGATAAAAGAGATTTTTAAGAGATAAGGAAACTTTATGTCATGAGAAAGGTTTTTAGGAGGATAGGTAATATTTTTTCTAACATTTTAGAAGCTTTAAAATTCATAAAATTGTAATTAAATCCAACACTCGCCTGTTTTGGTCTGTGTGAGAACTGAGTCTCAGGTTGCGCAGAAATAGGTGTAAATTTATTTTCCCTCAGTGAAAAATCATGAAACTTGGAAGGAAGTAAATTTAGGGATTAATAAACATTATTATTAATTTTAATGGATAATTTATGAGTTTTGATAGATAAAATATTGATTAGATCAATCCACTTTATGTCTGCCATGTTTTGAGGGCTTTGGAAGAAAAGTTGGTGTGAAGGTGTCTTAGGGAAAATACAACAAGGAAATGGTGAAAAAACATGTTGATGAGTATGGTTGAGTGTTTTTAATCTTGAAGAATGGAGGAAATTATTTTTTAATTCTTATTTTAGTTAGTTGCAATATTTGTCATGTCTTAGTCCATTGAGAAAGATTGAGAGAAGAGTAGGTCAAAGCAAGTTGACATTTGAAGTAGAAAGTGTCCTGAGGAAGGTAGTGGAATGTTTGAGGAATTTTTAGGAGGTATTATTGATAATAATGGTATTATATAGTTAATAACATAGTAAAATGCAAATTAAAGGTCAAGAAATGACAAAATAGGGTTAGAAAGTTGTTTGAGACAAGAACAAGCAAGACTAGCCTCAAGAAGCCAAAATAAGGAAAGTTACATATTTAATGAATGAAGAATTTTTTAAACCTTAAATTTTTTTTAACAAGTTATAAATGGGTGGTTTAATATTAGTCCAAAAGGTGATAATTGTGTTGGGAAAATTGTACAAAGAGTTGAGACATACAATTTATCATGCACCAAGAGGGTCCAAATGGGTATAAAAATTCTAATCAATTTTTCTTGAATGTTTGTAGTTTTTTCCAGACATGAAGGTCAAAGAGCTAACAAGGGCTAGTAAGGAGACCTAATTAAAATGGTAATTGGAGAATAAAAACACATTGTCTTAGAACTAGGTCATAAAATTTTGGGGGCATCTTAATGAGCATAAAGGATATCGGAATAATTTAGCATCCAAGAATGATTCATTTTATTTTGTTATTTTTGTCAAAATTTTCCCTTAAGAAGGGCTACAATGCATGTTTAAGACCTAACATTAGAGTTTGGTAACAAATGATGGTTTGATACTTTTTGAAGATCCTAGACATGTTTATCAAGTGTATTTAAGCATGTTGAATGTGTTCTTTACCTTTGGTGTAATAATTTGATGTATTTTATCCTTTTAAGGAAGATTCGAGCTTCTTAAGATAAAACATAGTTCTTGAGTTTGAGTGATTTGACAATGAGGAAGAATCTAAATAATGAATCGAGTTATTGAATTTGTGTGTTATAAGATTGTATACAATGTACTCTACATTATATCGAGGGTGTGTTTGTTGTAAGATGTAGCAAGGATGTTGTTATCTTTTATTCCACTAATGAGTTCCATGAGTCTACCACAACACTAAGTTTTTGTATGATGTAATCATCCTATTGAAGAATATGAGTGTGATGTAAAATCATACAAGTTCATTGAAATATGTAAGGCCAATCTATAGTAATACGAGGTTCCTAAAATATGCAAGGCAAATGTTTGGTAGTGCAAGGTTTTAAAATATCTAATGCCATTGTGTGGTAATGTGAGGTCATTGAAATGTATCTACACATAGTCGAAAAACACAATACGAATCTGCCATGAGCCAAACCGAGGTCACCCTTTACCAGTGTAAGTCTATTGAAACATAGGTAGGAAGGAAACCAAGATAAAATAACAAAAATTACATATTTATCTTCTCAATTCCAAATTTTTGTAGCACCTGACCTCCTTAATGCCTACAAATTACAATCAACACTAACAAATATAAGAAAATATTAAAAAATACATGTAATTTTGAAACAAATTCAAAGGACTTCAAAGGGTGTCCTACTGGGCATGCCATATGTATGCATGAAAATAAAAGTAGAAAAATTAAGCTAGCTATAATATAACACCAAGTAAATCATAATCTCTTTCTAATGAAAATACATCAAGATAAAGAAGCTAAGAAAGGAAGAAACAAAAATTACGAAGCACAAACATAGTAAATGCAAACCTCTTTTTTTTTTTTTTTGGATTTAATTTTAGAGATGTGGGTATCCATGTGAGATAATTTCAAACCAAAATTAGATATATACAATTAAAAATCTTGATGAAGGAATAGATATCCTCAAATTGGCCCAAATCCCATGTTTGATTCTCCTCTTACTACCTCAACAAGCAAGGGTTTTGTCACTTTTTTTGTAAGCTCTTTTGTAATAGTCTAGCATGATAAAGTAGATGTATCTGTATTATAAGGACATGGTGTAGTTTTGGGAAGGGAGTACTAGGTTGTTTTTATAGATTTCCTCTTTTGGAAAGGGAAAATCTTAGTGAATGTGGGATAACAGAGATGAAGGATTACGACTAGATAAACATGACTATGAGTAATTAATTAATAGTAATGACTCATGTGAATTAGGGGAGGCTCAATTAATTAATTTTTATTAATTAATAGGCCAAGATTAGCTTATAGAATGTATTTAAAGGAAGTGTAGAGGAAAATTAGTAGGTTTGGAGGGGTTTGAGAGAAGTAAATTAATTAATAATAGGGTTATTAATAACATACAAGACATGGAAATGATATTGAATTAATAAATGGTAATTAATAAATTAAAGGGGATTTCAATCAATAAAGCATCATTGATTTACATCCTAGAAGAATATATTAGTTAATTAATAGATGTTTGTTAATTAAATGGTGATGATGATTTGATATATACCCATTTTAGTGCTTTCAGAGCACTTTTCCACCTCATATTCCAATAGATTCATGAAATCCAATTCAATATACCTCTATTCACAAGAAACACACTTGAAATCCATGTTAGCACGTTCCTCTTAGCTAGAATGAGGATTACATAGACTCAAAGGGTTTATATGATTTGATAGGGTGGCGGGAGGAAGGGTTCACAATGACCGGGAAGGGGATTTCAAGTTGTGGGCTTGGTTGTCATGGCCAAAATTCTAATTTTTGATGTGAAAAATTTATCATGACAACAAGATACCAACACATTGATGCCTCCATCTTTTGTTTCTCTCATACAACTAAAATTTACCCCTAACCTCTTAAATGATGTTATTTAACAACCTAATGTACCTGATTAGTCTATATATACCAACACTTATCCCATTGAAATTAGTGACGAAATTTTTTGTTAAATAAATTTAATTTCAATTTATGAGGATGATTCTATGTTTCATTCTCTCTTTATCTACATTAGACCTGCGATTATCATCTTAAGGGTTTTATATCTAATACTAGTGCCACTAATCAAATTCCCTCTAATAGTAGTGGCTTTGATCCACTAAAACATACCACCAATACATTGTATACCATAAAACCATTTCATTCTACATTAATCATTACTTATATTGATACATCATAATAACTCTTAACTATATTACTCAACTATAATTTCCTTATCTTTCCCTCTAAACATTATCATTCTACCCAACAAATATTAGTAATATGGTATCCCCTTTTGTAGCTATCATCGTATTTATGGACATGATAAAAATCAATTCCAAGTGTTAACTGACATAATCAGCAATCTAAAGGCACAAGTACATGTCACTTTTTCTCATACACCATTATTACCTCTCGAAAAACCACCTCCCAACAATATATCGGCACCAAGTCTAAAATCATGCTTCAATATTTTCACATGCACTATACAAATTCAAAGTCAATATTGACACCACATACCACTCAATAAGAATGCATAAAAAAACTTTGTATGCATGAGGATTTTATTACTTTGTAGTTGACACCATATGATATCACACCTCTTTCCACTCCCTCTACTACTTTCCAAGGTTATACAATGCTCCTAATTACTTTTGGCCTGCGCATGTTGTCTCCACTTTGAATTATTGGTCACTCTTGATCCACAACCTACACCATTATATCTTGGATGATCTTGGCTATGACATATATATGGTAATCTCAATCCACATAACAATAAACTCACTTTTCCCCTACTAACCAATATGACTATTATTTACAACAATAGTTTTCCTTATTACCAACATAATATGACACATTGGACTCATGTTATGAAGGAACAAGGCCCTCCCTAAACTAATGAAAAATAAATTATGGCACTATCAAACTGACTTTTTCATAGATCCTTTCTTTAGGAAGCGTCACTACATGGTTGACCCAAGGCTTATCACGTTTGACCCCATAATTGATGATCTTCTCGAAAAAAATCGGTAGCACTAACCCTACCCGTAGTTATTATATATAGATCAACATTTCAACATTTAAAAAAACATTATCATAGTTTAAAAATACAAAAACATTCATATATTTGTAAAAATACAAATCAAGCTTGATTTTCTAGCACTTTACAATACACATATTATTTGTCACTATGAATTTGATAGATAATATATCTCCTTATTATTTATAAACATGTGTTAAAATGGTATATTGAGATTGATGCAGGTCACACACAGAGTGATACACAATGATAGGTGATGGCTGACCCTTTACCCAGACTTTCTATACATCTAGGGGCATCTATTATACACTACACACAGATGTTATTGTCTATTATAGTTCCTTTATACTTCCTCATTATGCTTGATTACATATGTGTAGTATACATTTTTATCTAATAATAATAACACATGTATTGTGTAGTGTTGACACCTCTTGCTTCAATGTTTATTTAAATATCAGTTTATGTATCATTTCATCATGTTCTGACACTCTTAGTTTTCATATATTCTTGTTTTGTGTGTTTTACTACTTTCTTGTTTTGTTGATTGTGGCATGAGTTCCTTTATTTTCTTATGACACCATGGATGTCCCATGTTTATGGATATATGCCTATCTTGTATTCTATTATTTTCTATCATATTGGCCTTTATTGTCTTATGACATTGTAGGTGTCCCATGTTTGTAGGCTCTATGAACTTTATGTGATATAATTTGCATACATTTGATTCTGACTCTCTTATTGTTACACTTGTTTATTATACATTTATAATTACTATGTTTACTATTAAATCGAATATTCTTATTTGTTTATATTATTTCTCTTGTTGCGCACCATGGTTTACACCATGTGCCAAACCTTATTTTTTAGGTATAAAATCTTCAAGGTGGCTAACTCTTCAGCATCCTAGACTCTTCTACATATTGTTAGACATATATTGCATGAGAGAAAATCTATTGTTTTGAGATAGGTGATCAACATGATTTTTCACATGCCTTGAAAGAAGGCGAATTAATCTAGTTTATTCTACACATATAAAATTCATGTGTATAATTCTAGGAAAAATATAGGTATAAATAGGGTATAGGTACCCAAAAACATAGTCAAGAAAAAATATAAAACATCATGAACATGTTTAAAACTATACAATTTGTTGAAGACCATATGGATGGTCTTTAACCTTTCACATTTTCTACCCAGGGGTAGCTACATCAAAATTTTCATTAGTTACATCAATTTTTTAGTAGTTTCATATTTTCACCTATAGGAATAAGTTTTTACCATAATTTCATATATACTTTTCTTAGTTTAGATCATTTATAGGGGAATCAAACACTTCACTCTTCAAAGTGACACTAAGTTACTACTATAATTTTTATGAATCTTAGGAAATAGGTCTCCTTTCTTTATGTAAATCACATTTTCTATTTAGTTATGTGGCATATGGGATAGGCGTTGGGGGAATTATTTTATTTTATATTGTGTTTCCTAATTTTCAAATTAGGCCTACATCTATCTGAAGTGGTATGATACATGGGGTTATGGAAGGTATCAAAGTGTCTAAGTTATTCTTAGGAATTTCGTCCTCTCCTCTTACATTTAAAGGGGAAGATATCAAAGTTCCTAAATAACTTTTATATGTAATTTCTTCCTTCATGGGGTGCTTCACTACTTCACTCTTCTATCTCTTCTTTGTTTCCATGTTGGGTTGCATGCACCTAACACACCAATTATTCTTAACATAATTGGTATCTAATCACCAAGAAATCCTTCATAAAAGTTCAATAATGAAAATATTCAAGTATAAGCAAAGCACAATATCCTCTCCCTCCACAAAAAACATGTGTATTCCTTCCTTGTTTACATCTCTTCATTTCATTTTTATGCAAATGTAAATATTTCATGTTACACTTTACATTTGAGTTAAAGTTCAATTATTTACTATGGACATTGAATACACTTTATGTTATAGGTTTCATCATGGAGCATGCCAACACTAACACAAGGGACTCTGCAAAACAAACTTTGAGTGAAGACAAAGTGTGTCTACACACTTAGGTATTTTTCCTTTAAGCATGTAATTTTCATTTCATACTTAAAGGGGGGGAAAATATAAACACTCAAATTTGGAAATTTACTCTTCAACAATGATAGTTTTAACAATGCACTCTTGATAAGTTAAACACAACCTTTTCATTCCCACTTAGTACATTATGAGTTATTTTCCTAGGTTGTTTATCCTTGCAGATTGATATGCCAACACATTCTAAGATAATAATGCATAAAATACATATACTAAGTCAACTGACATGATTTAAACTTCATTTAACATGTTTTTCATTATTGGTCAAGGTCATACACTTTAGTCATGAATTTATATATGGTCCTGACCTATTTGTATTAATTTGTGTTGGCATATCCTCCAATATTTATTTCAATTGTAAATTCTCTATTGGATCCTTTACTTCCTATAGGCCATCGTTTCTTTGATAATTTATATTAAGGACAATATATAAGCAAGCTAATACTATCTCATTTTATAACCTATAAATCCTATGGTACTACATTGATACACTCACTTCTAACACTTGTAAAAGGAACCCAAAGCTCCCTAAATCTCAAAAATACACATCCATAATCATTAGGGTAGAAATATATATAGGTATAAATCTTATTAATAGGTCCATAAATTAGTATCTCTCATCCACAAAAACTCAAGAATTTTCAAATAAGTTTTCAAATATGGTCACATTCATTCATATATCACATGCTAGGTGGAGAAAAATGTGTGGTTTAAGGCCTCTTCATAATAGTGCATACAAGGGGGCACACAAAACCTAACTAATGATTATTTTGTATGGATCTCCATCTATGGATAGTGTTTAAGCTCATGTTCATAATATTCAAAGAGCTTCACAAAATGACTGAAAAGTAAGGTTTGATAGCAACAAACTTTTCTAGCGAGCGAAAGTCTTAGAAATTCACAAAGCTAGAAACCAAGCATGTACACTACTATAAAAAATGGTTGATATTATATAGATGGTCCTAGAAGAAGTGTATGGTCCTTCCTTGGGTCAATTTCTAGTCACATTTTGCAAAATGCAGCATTATCAAGTTCAAATCCCTCCATTTGAACAATTTACACTTCCAAAACTTTTGAGATCCATTTTTAAATAGCTAAGTACACTCATGATCTTATGTTTTAAAGTTAATTTTTTTTATATATTAGTTCCAAGTACTAATGCATTGCTCTAATATTAGATAATTAATTTTTGAAGTTAATTAAATAAAATAACCAATGTAACACCCCTTACATCATTTAGTTTAGTTAGTTCCTTAAATATTAGATTTCACATAACCTAGTAAGGATATAAATAGTTATGATGGGTTTGCATATCCAAAGGGAGATTAAAAGTGGGTCATAAATTATATGTATTATATGTAAAGGGGATACAAGGTGTATCGATATGATATAACTAGTCTACAAGGATTGGATGTAGGAAAAATGGGTAAAAATAATGATGATGGACATGAAGATAAACCAATAAAGTTAGTTTTGTGATCCAAAAAGAGAGAAACTATAATTATTTATTAACAAAATTTATGCAACATTCATAACACTTATTTTAGAATGTTGATATGAGATTGTTATAAATAAATTAAATCATCATTACTTATCATAAATTAGAGTTGATGTGTCAACTTTACTTGGTTATTTAAGTCTATTCTTATTTTAGAATTTAATTCACGAGATCTTATCCCTAAAAATATGGGGGCTAAAGATATGGGATAATTTAGACCCAACAGATCTATGCAACACTTTATATAAAATTATTTTGAAAATTTTGGATTTCCGATTGAAGGAGGTTCATAGTAACTTTATTTCTCCTAATCAAGCAGCCTTTGTCATAAGAAGAAAATTTTTGGACAACATCATCTCTATCCATGAAACTATCCATTTGGTGGAAAAATCCAATTGAGAGGGCATGTTCATCAAATTAGACATGCAAAAAGCCTATGATCGGGTCTCATGGAATTTTATGATCCTTCTTTTACATAAACTGGATTTGATCCTTGATTTATCAAGATGATTCAATCATGTACCTCTTCCCCCATGTTCTCGGTCATCATTAACAACAAACCTCAAGGATTCTTCAAAGTAGAAAAGGGTCTAAGGCAAGGGGATCCACTCTCCCCTTTCCTCTATATCATTATGTCTGAATCCTTAAGAAGATTGTGCTTAAAATACCAAGGTGAAGGAATAAGATAAGGTGTTAAGGTTGGTAACGAGGTGGACAACCTATGCCTCCAACAATTTATGAATGATATGGTTCTTCTTGGCTAGGAATATCTTTTATTCAAGAACATCACTAGACAATACAAGGAAGTCTCGAGACAAAAAGTGAACTTCCATAAGAGTTTTTATTCTTCATCAATGTTAATGAACAAAAACAAAACATATTGGCCAATATCATAGAGTGTAACATAAAACATCTCCCAAATAATTACTTGGGAATGCCATTTTGTGGGAGTAAACTGGAAGATAGGTTGGAATAAAGTTATTGAAAGTTTCCATAGGAAACTAGCCTCTTGTAAAGGATCTTGTTTGTCAAAGGCTAGAAAGCCCAACTTCTCCAAAGCTCTTTGAAAGGAGTGTCAATTTACACTATGTTGATCTACATTATTCCCAAAAAGTCGAAAATGCATAGAGAGCATTCAAAAGAGATTTTTATGGTCCGGTTTGGAGGTAAAGTCTAGGATCTCGTCAATGGCTTGGGTTAAGGTTACTAGACAAAAATATAGGGAGGTATAGGTATGAAAAATTTATAAATAATAAATTAGGATCTAATAGCCAAAATTGGATGAAGAATACAAAAATAATAAGGTACCTAGATTGATATTTTAACGATGCAATACTTGCGAAATTTTTGTAGCACCTTTGGTTTCTTCTCGGATCAAGAACTTCCAAAAGGCTCTATTTTTTGGAACAATCTTATTCAAGCTAGGAAGTTGTTGGTTAAGGGCACAAAATGGAATCTAGGGAATGGTACAAAAATAAATTTTTGGGAGGATCCCTAGATAATAAATAAACCCCTAAAGATAGATGAACCTCACTCAATTCTATAAGCATGAACATGGAGAGATAGTGTGTGATTATTAGACATATGAGAGAATATGGCTACAAATAATTCCACCCTCGAATTATATAGGTCCTTAATATCATTTTGAGATAATACATAATGAATTAAATCAATGCCACATCCCGATAGAAAATGTTAGGATGATTTGATTTGGTGGGGTATGGCTTCTAGAAATTATGAGGTTAAGTCTGGATATCTTTTGAATTTTGAGCAAATTGAGGCTAATGGCTACTGGAAGAAAATATGGAATAAAATTCTTATCCCTAAAATCAATTGTATTGGGAAGTGATCTAGAAGAATATTTTTACAGTGTGCAAACTAAGGAAGAAAGGGATGATTCTCATTAACAGATGTAGCTTTGTATGAAACAACAAGAATAAAAAACCAATCATTGTTTCTGGAATGTATTTATTCTTTCTAGGTTTTTTATGTTGTTCTTGAATTTTTAAAGTGCGAGATGGTCCTTCCTAGAGATGTTTCTAATCTCTTAGAGAAGTGGTTTTTCAATTTCCATCATGACCTCATCAAATAAATCTGGAAATTTTCTCTTCCTCACACTCTTTGGGGCATCTGGGTCGAAAGAAATAACCAAATATTTCGTAACTAGTGCTCTAGTATTCATAAGGTTATCGGAAAAATATACTTAGACTCTAAGAGAGAACACACAGATCATTAAAGTAAATCTACAAAGCCTTGTCTAGATTTAGAAATCACCATCTTGAATAATTTGAATATCAGTCCCAAAAAATGGGATAATAGCAAAGATATGGGAGCAAATAAAAATTTAAAATGGAGATGTCAGCCTATGGGTCTTCTCAAACTAATTTTTGACATATTGGCTAGAGCTATGGAGGGTAGGGGTGGGGAGGAAGACTAATTTGGGATATTTTTGGTGAGTTCTTTCAAGCCTATGTTGGCATCATGGGTAATCATTCAAAAAACTATTTTGAAGCTATGACCATGTTATGGGGTATTGAGCTATGTGTCCATATGAATATTAATTCACTAGTAATAGAAGGTGACTCCTATTTATTTTCAATGCCCTTAAGTAGTAGGTGGAAACTAGTTTAAAACTTAATAACATTGTCACCAAGGCTAGGATATTACTTGATTAATTTGAGAAGGTGGAGATTAACCATGTTTATAGAGTTGGGAGTAAACCAACTGATGAATTAGCTAATCATGGAAATGACATGCCAAAAATGTGATCTGGAAGGAATAAATTATACCATGGAATTATATATTAAACTTGGTTAATGCTGACAGGACATCCCGTGATTTGGTATGATATCCTCTTGGGCTCAGTGACTGGTCCCATGGGAAGGTGAGTTATTTTTTGAAAAGGGGATTTAATATCCCCAATTTGGGATTAGTCCTGTTTTTGAGTTTACAATTTCATTCTTATTTGCCTCAAGTTTGAGTAGAGGTTGGGTTAAGCATGGGGGGTGACAGAGCCTGGACCAATCCATCTACGTACTTACATATCAAGAGGGATGACACTTTGTGGAGGTTATTGTGAAGAGGTGGCTTCTCCAACTACATCAATATACTTAAAGGTATTGATCCTAAACTGGCTATTGAATTTGGAAATGTTTGGGATGTGGGATGTGTAAAAATGAGGGGTGTGGAGCTTTTAATCACTAAAAAATCTATCTCAGAGCCCATGAGTTTTTCTTTAGAAGTTCTTAAATTTTTCAAGGATAAAACCAGGTGGAGGCATGAAATATCTACTTTCTTTGGTCTGGATGAGAGAATCCTCATGTTTGATGATGGTATTGTGAGAAGTTTCCTCCCTGAGATATGGTTGGATGTGTGCTTAGTGGTTATGAAGTACCTTACATTGGAAGGTAAATTTAGAAATATCTTTTCCTACCATTTGTCTATCCTCAACTACCTTTGTAGGAATCAAGCCATGAGTTTCCCCTTCTTTCTCCTCAAATACCTTGCATCCTCTATCAAAGTTAGAAAGTGGAAACTCCATTACATCATGGGTTGATTATGTTAATGTATCGAAAAGGTAAACCACTTTGCTTTCATCCTAACCCCGTGTTCATATGTAGGTGGATTCATATAATGAAATACTTCATATTCTTACTCACATTAAAAAAGGAGGAAAGTAGGAAAATTGGGATGTCATTGCTATGAATATCCTCTACAATCTAAAATAGGGAGATAAATCCCTTAGGGAAAGTGTTCCTAGCAATGAAAGGGACATAAACATGGTGGATTGGGAAGCTAGGATTCTTAGGATTGAATCCATGGTCGATACAATCCTTCTGGTAAACAAAAATCTTGTTCAAGAAATTAGGGAGTGTCATAGAAAAATTGATGTGCAAAATAAGAGAATAGGTGGGATTAATGTGGAAATTTTAATGCAGAAATGTGAATTTCCATCCTCTAGGATCAAATTACCAAGTCTCAAGTAGTAGAAGGTAGGGAAAAAATGTGTCCGAGTTGAGAAGATTAGAACTCATTGAAATGGAAGGTAAGGATCCTACCAAGAAGGTCCCTAAAAATGTTATCATTTCATGGAAAGATGATATCTAAGGAGCCATGGACAAGGGACCTAGTGTGAAAACTAGAAGCGAGCCTCCTCAAGTAAAGAAAATTGATGGAGACCCATTGGCTGCACTTTTGTCTTTGGTGGTGTTAGTTTTTATAATATAGTTTTCATGGATTTTATTAAGGATTATTGTACAAAAAAATTATCCTCTGTAGACTGGTGTGGATCATGCCTTACTTGGGTGCCCTTTTGGTCAAGTCTATTTGACTTGGGCCCCTTTGTTTCTTTTTGGTGGGTTTTTTTGTTTCTGGTCTCTTTCTTTTACATGGTTTTTTGGTCCCTTTAAAACCAAACTTTTTTTAGCTTATCTAAATTTTTTTTTTTTTAGCGCGTATCTCATTTGTGTTATTTCACTCCCTATTTTTATGGGATTTTATGTGTAATGTTTTTTGTTAAATAAAATTTTGTAATATTTAACAGATTTTGAATACAAATATATTTTGGTTTATGGCAATATTTGGTATCGAGAAGGAAGAATTTGAAGCTTAGAAGATGAACGAGATAATTTTAAAGAAGATGAAACTAAAGGATCCCCATGACACCCTCATCTTTACTCAATTCTCATCTAATAGCATATTTTCTCTGTACAATATTTTCAAGGAATTGTAAACATATAATCTATATTAAGAAAGAGCTCAAAATTTTATTTCTTGAGATAGAAAAATTGTAATCATACCCCATTCAAAGCTTTGCATTTTATGTTTGGTATTTTTAAAATAAATGAGGAAATAAGGTGTGTTAAGTGGAATTCAAGTTCAAAATAAAAATACGTAACAACCAAGGAGGTTCTAAAGTAAAATAAATCAATCCAAAATATTTTGTATGCAATCCAAAACAATCTAAATTCACCCAATAATGATCCCAAGGAGGAGGCCATCCAAGTTCAAGTGCTCTAGAAAATTGCATCTATAGGTTTTATAATATTGGTTAATATTATTATTTATAATTTTAGCCTAAGTTTCATATCCTTTTTAACATATTATAGTTTCATATTTATTTGAAATAAAATTTAATTAAGTTAAACTTTAACAATTACTTAAAATTTACCTTACAAGTGCCTATAGGAAAATTAATTCATTTTATTACAAACTAGGAAGATTAGAGACCTAAAACTTGACAACATTATATTTTTATAAACCATGTTCCATTTTTTTTTAAAACAAATTCCTACGACTCCTATTTTTAATGTTTTCATCTTTTACCCTAAAAGTTGTAGTCAATTTTGCATTGAAAAAACTAGAAGAAGTTAGACCTTAAAATTTTCAAGCATTCCTAGAAGCACAACCTAAAATTCCCTTTTAATTAATTTTTACAACTTATTTATTTTTGAGATACAAAATTATAGTCAAAATAATTAATTATCCCCTTAAAAAGGCCTTGAAATCTCTATTAATTAATTTTTTAACAAATTGTACATGCGTAGAGGTTGAAAAATTGCCACATTTTTGAAATTGCATTAAAACATTGTGTATAAATTTGTGTTATTTAAATAATCATTTAAAAATGTTGTAAAATTATTTATGAATGTCTAAGAATAAAAAAATATCAAAATACTTTAGAAGATATAAATTTGTGCATTTTACATATTTGGTGTTAAATATTTTTGTAGATATAGGATAAAAAGAGGGTTTTCCAGAGGTGCTTTGCCTTGTTACAAAAAAAAGATCTAACATCCATATATTACAATAGGAATAATAAATAGAAAAAACATCTAAAAGAAAAACAAATGAATAAAACATCCCAACACCATCCCACAAGTACAACCCAATCGTGGCCAAAACCATCCAAAAACAATAAAATAAAAAATAATCAATTTTGGTTGCTCACTTGGTTAGAAATCTGGATAAGGTCTTTCAGATACTAATCTCTCTTCTCAATTTATTTTTTCTTTATTTCCCCATTCATGCTTCCCTTATAACCTTTTTTATCAAGCTCTTTCAAGATAGAGCTTAAGATAGCATTTTGGATGATGAAGCCATCTCCAAAAATGTTGCACTTGTTTTCCACTCCATCTAGATAGAATTTCATCTCTATCTAATTTTGGATATCCTTGATAGACTTATTGGTATTGAGGTCTTTAACATTCCCCCTGATAGTTCTGATATCCTTTTTGATCCACTTAATAACATATTTTTGAAATTCCAGCTCATTATGGACAAATTCCTTGTTTTTCTTGTCACTATTCTTTCAGAGACTTAAAAGGCACTTAGAAGCCATATCCCCATCATTCCCTTGTTGAGTATTTCTTTGTGCAAAGTGTTGGGGCCTTTGATATTTTTCCTTTATTACAGTGTACTTCTCAACACCCTGTTGAGATAAAATCCTCACCGTGCCTCTTATTGTTCTTAGGCACATATGTGGAGGGAAGGGAGGGGTAGGATTTTTCCTAGGGTTTTGGCTCATAAAATGCATGTAAATGAGGAGGATAACAACTCGATGTAGAGGGTAAACCCGTTTTCCCCATTGCACCTCCTTGATATATTTTTCTATAGACATAAGAATATGGAAAGGAAGACTTACCAAGTATTTTCTTCTAAAATGATTTAGAAGTACCAAATAATATGTGATGATGTAATGGAATCTCCCTTCTAGCATTAAGTATTTTATAACAATTTTGGCTACTTCATCATATGGGCTAAAAATGGAGGAGTGGAAGAATCCCCCATGAATATGGTGGAGTTGTTCACATTTATCCAAGAATTTAGCCTCTTGTTCATCCTTGTTGCACTTATTTTTGTAAAACTTGATACCTAGAGTACTCATTACTGTAATATGAGTAATAATACCCTTGGAAATGAACCATCTATGTCCCCCAATCGCATGCAGTTTTTTTCTTCCATGCGGTGTCAAACTCCATTGAGATATGTGTGTCATGCCCACAAATTATTTCTAGGAATGTGAGAAGTTTCTGACGCCTAAAATATTCCACATATGATCATTTTATTTCCATGCTCTATTGAAAGAAGGCTGAAATTGATAGGATTATTTGCCCATTTTTTCTCCAAAATCATAAGCATTGAAGAAGGAATGGGGGTCTAGGTTAATGTAAGAAAGTATCATATTCTCCCATAGAAAATGCACAAATAAATGAGTGGATTCATGAGTGAAAAGGGAATTCCAACATAAAACCATATCTAAAATAATATACATGACCGAGTTATAAATGATTTAGGTACTTTCATGATTACCAAGTTCATTACATCTATGGGGTATCTAAACTCCCAATCCAATGACAAATAGTAGATGAATTAACACCAATGTTGGTAAAAAATATCCACAACTTTATTTCTCTCTCTATATGAATGGGTAATATTGACTTGAGGTAAAGTGATAAGGATAAGAAGAACATCCTTAATGAAATTATTTATTGACTAACTAGGACTATATTTGTTGTGCGAGACAGTTGATGATATTAAGATAATCTCCCTCCACTCAAATATATGATTTTTATAAAGTTTGATTCCCGCAAAGATTATAGATTCAGCAAAATTGATTAGTTTGAAATCTCAGGTTGTTAGCATAGGATGCAATTAAATCACCATTTTTATTTTGGATGACACCACCTCCCCAACCTTTCTTGGGTTTCCTTTTGAATCTCCATCAAAATTAAGCTTTAACCATCCCTCTAGAGGATTATTCCATAGTGTCTCTTACCTTAGATGTTTGAAGCTACATTGAT